>CANTUV010000012.1:39632500-40832500 GCA_947685225.1 Garcia nutans | reverse complement strand
ACCATGCCTGGTACACCCAGCATGAATGGTGTATCTGAGAGACGTAACAGGACTCTTATGGATATGGTTAGAAGTATGATTAATCATTCTTCTTTACCTGAGTCTCTATGGGGAGAAGCATTAAAGACAGCAGTCTATCTTCTTAACAGAGTACCAACTAAAGTAGCTGTAAAGACACCTTATGAGCTTTGGACTAGACGCAAGCCCAGTTTAAAGCACCTTCATGTTTGGGGATGTCCTGCTAAGGCTAGGCCTTATAGGCCCAATGAAACTAAATTGGACTCCAAAACTGTTAGCAGCTACTTTATTGGATATTCTGAGCGATCACGGGGCTATAAGTTTTATAATCCTACTACCAGGACTATTTTTGAGACGGGAATTGCAAAATTTTTTGAGGATGTTGAGTTTGGGGGGAGAAGTAAGGTTAGAAATATTGTCTTTGAGGAGGGATCGAGTTAGGAACACTCAGTGTCGATTCCCATCATTGCTCCTAGCAGTGTTTTGGTTCCTACACCTGTCACTGTTCCAGAAGCACATCAAGTTCCAATACAAGACAATGTTGAACAACTTCCTCAAGAACAAGCTCAACAACTTCAAGAATTTGAGCCTGAACCTGTGCCTTTAAGGAGGTCCACTAGAGAGAGAAGAAATGCTATTCCAGATGATTATGTAGTATATCTTCAGGAACATGAGGACATTGTAGACATGGTGGAAGATGATCCAATCAGCTTTCATCATGTCATGCAGGATTCCAACTCTCATAAGTGGATTGAGGCAATGAGTGAAGAATATAAATCTATGCAAGACAATCAAGTTTGGGATCTTATCCCGTTACCTGAAGGAAAGAAACCTATTGGTTGCAAATGGATATTTAAGACCAAGAGGGATTCTAATGGTAATGTGGAAAGATATAAGGCTCATCTTGTAGCTAAAGGCTTCACTCAGAAAGAAGGGATTGACTATAAAGAGACCTTCTCTCCAGTATCATCGAAGGACTCTTTTAGGACAATCATGGCTCTAGTTGCACATTTTGATCTTGAGTTACATCAAATGGATGTGAAGACTGCATTTCTCAATGGAGACATTGATGAAACCATCTATACGGTGCAGCCATAAAACTTTGTGTCTGGAGACCCAAAGCGACTGGTATGCAGATTAAAGAAATCCATTTATGGACTCAAGCAAGCTTCTTGTCAGTGGTACTTCAAGTTCCATGAAGTAGTTGTCTCTTTCGGTTTTGAGACAAATGCTGTGGAAGATTGTGTGTATCACAAGTTCAGTGAGAGTAGGTTTATCTTTTTGGTCTTATATGTGGATGACATATTGCCTGCTACTAACTGTAAGGACTTGCTGCACGAGACCAAAGTCTTTCTCTCAAAAGACTTTGAGATGAAAGATTTAGGTGAAGCTTCTTTTGTATTAGGGATTCAAATACATCGAGACCGTACCCGAGGTATTCTTGGATTATCACAAAAGGGCTATATTGAGAAAGTGCTCAAGATATTTAGTATGCACAACAGTAGACCAATTGATACCTCAGTTGCTAAAGGAGATAAATTCAGTCTTGATCAGTGTCCAAAGGGTGAACTTGAGATTCAAGAGATGCAGAAGATTCCTTATGCGTCAGCAGTTGGGAGTCTGATGTATGCTCAAGTTTGCACTCGTCCAGATATTTCATTCGTAGTTGGCATGTTAGGGCGATATCTCAGCAATCCAGGAATGGATCATTGGAAAGCAACCAAAAGAGTCTTGAGATATCTTCAAAGAACAAAGGGACATATGCTCACATACAGGAGATCAGATCAGCTTGAGATCATTGGGTATACTGATTTTGATTTTGCTGGATGCCAAGATAGTAGAAAATCCACATCATGCTACATATATCTCTTGGCTGGTGGTGCTATTTCTTGGAAGAGTGTGAAACAAACTCTTGTAGCTACCTCCACCATGGAAGCAGAATTTGTAGCAAGCTATGAGGCATCCAATCAGGCAATCTGGCTGAGGAACTTCATCACAAGGCTGCGCATTGTGAATGACATTGAAAGGCCATTAAAGTTATACTGTGATAATAACTCAGTAGTTTTATTCTCCAACAACAACTGAAGCTCTTCTCGATCGAGACACATCGGGATCAAGTTTCTGGCTGTGAGGGAGAGAGTACAGAGTGGATAGATATCCATATAGCATATTGGAATGAACTCCATGATTGCGGATCCGCTCACTAAGGCAGTGATACCAAAGGTTTTTCATGAGCACACTACTCATATGGGTGTCACATTATTTGAGACTGATTAGTTTCAGTGGGAGTTTATTCATTATGGTTACATTATATTTGTGTATGCTCTGTTTTGTAATGGATATATTTTGTTATGTACATTCAGTTTCTACAGAAAATAAAAATTTTTATTTTGTTTTCTATTACACTCTGTATTATTATTGATTGATCTCACTAAAGTATGACCAGTTGGAAACAGGCATGATTAGATCATATTATATGTAGTTTCCATGCTAAACTCCTATTATTGATCTATGTCATTTGAGAGTATTGGTAATGTGATTGATGGTGGTTTAAGTCACGATGAATGTGGCGACTGGCCCTTCAGTCCTTTATCGATATAATCAATGGACGAGATTGTTTGAGGCACCTTCAGTAAAACTGCTTTTATGAGCTCATTAAGGTATATACATTTATATTTAATATATGTTAGCCCAAATGGGAGATTGTTATAATTAATTTTATATTGTTAAAATTAATCCTCTAATTAATCATAAGTGTGGGCTAAATATATTTAAATATTAAATGTGTATTGCAGTTAAATTAAAATAGTCAAATTAAAGTTTTGATCAAATTAGGATTGTTGACTATTGAGGTTTCCTACTCGTAATAGGATTATAAGTGTAGAGACCGTTAAGAATTTCTGTTTTGTTGAAGGACCAAAATAGAAGTTAATCAATTTATTCAGCTATAAATAAGGGGTCGTGGTCTCCGGGAGAACATAACAATTTTTAGAGAACATTACGTTCCTTTAGTAGTGCTTCCGCTAAACCTAAAGTCTATAACCCCTAGAAGGCGACAAATTCCAAAATCGTCTTTAGTATCAACATACGATGATGTCAGGTACACAATTCTACCCTTTGCAATTTAATTTGAATAATCTAGTGATCTACGCATATTTTAATTTTTAGGAGAATCAGGTTTTCTCCTCTACTATCAAATAAATATTAAATCTCGAAATGTGAAATATACATTTGTTTTATTTGAAATATCATAATGACAAAAATAGATTTGAGTGTTGAATTAGTCTCTCATATATAAATATTTAATGTATAGGATATACACGTATAAGAGTAATGCGCTTCATTATTAATTAAATGTCAAATTCGAGAATATTCTACTCTGAAACAGCTAACCTAGCAATATTAGGGCATGTTGATGGATAAAATGGAGATATGATAATGATGAAGATATCTTGGAGAGATTATGTTCTCCTAAATAGGCGGACACAATTGAAATATTGGAAAATATTCGAATTCCTTGAAAAGTATAATTTTTTTATAGGGAAGAAGACAGTATCTAATTTTATTATTTTAAAATGATAGGTTCAATTAGTATTTAACTAAGCTACAGTCACGCTAACATCGTATGGGAGCTTTTGTCACGGCTGAATATAATATGGTCGTTTTGTAAAATAAATTTTGCTAAATTTTTGTATATGTCATTTTAAATGTAAACAATGTTTGAACAAAAATCTAAATTTTTAAATCATTAAAATATTTTGGGGGCAAAAGCAAATTAAGGCTGAAAATATAATCAGGCAAAAAAAAAACACAAGGCTATATATTTATATGGAGAGAATTACAAATGAACAGTGTCGACTCAACATTCGTTACCATTTGAAATGTCAGTTATTTAACACATTTATTAAATAACCTTCCACATCCAATGACATTTCTTCATTAGTGAGTTCACATGCTTGAAAATAGCATTTATTATACCTTATCCCTATGCGTATTCTACCTCATCCACAAAATTCAACTACATCATTATTTAAAACTGCAATACGAAAAGAAGAAAGAAGTGAATACTAAGAGAAGCCCGATAATATTACGGATTAATATTGGATGGGTATGCTCACTAAAGCAAGATTGCAAAATTTGCATCAGAATTAGCCTTTGTTTTTCATCAACATTTTGAACTACATGCAAGCCATGTAGAAGATGAAAAAATAACAATTAAATTAGCAATTTTTCCCTAATTTTTCTTGGGCTCTCTTGTTATCATGTCCAATACATTGGAGAAACTTTTTTTTTTTTCAAAATTTCTTAACAACCTAACACTCGCCATCTCAGATGGCTTCATTGACTGAAATAACACCTCTATTTCTAAATGTGCAACCCGCATCTTTCAAACTCTCGTACTGTGACAAAATATCCAAGATATAAAACTCATCCTCATCAACTAAAGGTTCCAATATCTAGAAGTTGGCACAAATTGCGCATAATCTCTCCTCAGATTTTAATCGATTTCAAATATGTGCTCAACTTGTTTTTGTTAGTTTTGATGCATTTTCTAATTGAATGGTCTCGTTTTTGATGCAAAGATTATCAAATTATAAATTTTTGAGAGTCGGAGTCATTAACTCATAATTACTAACAATATCAACCGTATACTATTTTTTTCAAATTCTCGAATGGTCTGAGGGAAACATCCAATGGTGTTATTCTAAATGTAAGCCATTTGCATAAAAACTATTTATTTATGGAAGAGTTTTCGAAATACCATATTATTAGTTATATGTTAATATTAGCATTGCGAGTAAATAATGTTGTTAGGTAAACTTTATTAATAATCAGAATGTTTGATAAAATGGTTTTATATATAAATTAAAAATAATACTATTCAATAGAAATATCTTTTACTATTACAATACATAATAAACTACAAATTGATATAAATAATACAAATAATATTTAATTACTGCCAATTTCAATTTTCTGCATACCCTATAATTACTTGACCAATACCATCATATCAATTATCTTGAATGACCCCCTCAAAAACACAAGTACTTGTTGCCATGTTCAATGGCCTCGGATTCGACAACAGCACCTAGTTCTCTATACGTGGAAGTCGCTTTTGTAAAAATATTCTATGTTTCGTACTTCGTTAGTAACAGCTAGATTTACTTGGAAAGCTAAAGAAATCAAAAGGTGGACATTAGGATATTGTAAGCGGAGATTTTGGCCCTCTACTTTCTTGTGAAATGGTTCTTATGACTTCTACACTGTTAGGCTCAGATCATTAGAAAACATAGGTCTAAATTCAGAGAAAATAGAGTCGCCACCCGGACATATAGAAAAAAAAAAGGTGAATGAATCGATTCCTAAGGAATTCAGAATTCCCTATTGGATTTGGAAAGTTGGGTATGCATTTGAAACGTGAGAAGTGACCTAGCACCCCCATAATCCATTACTTTTATTGAAGTAAAAACAAAAAAAAAATAGGCACACATTCAAGGATGGAAATATGCTCTTACAATATTCAAATATCCATAAAGAAAATAAAATAAATAAAATAGAACACCTACCAAAAGGTAAAAACATATCCCTTACAATTGTTTCAAAGTCTTTGAAATAAATTAAATTGCATAAATTAAATAAATAAGACACCCATACTTGATGAAAATATGAATTTTACAATTTCTTAAAGTTCAAATAATAAAATTAACACCATTCAACTATTCAACCATTCATAGCAAAACAAATAATCCAAACATGTAGTTGATCATCACAAAAGTAATAATAAATTAAAGTTTAATAAAAGGAAATCAAGGTTAATCACCAATTGCAATCCACAAATAAATATTATCCCCATTAACGAAGAGTCGTGTACTGTGGTCCCACTAGCCGGTTAGTGGGCGGGGGTCAAGGAGGTGTGCCCCTTGCAGGGGATCGAGGGCAACGCCCCCGAAAGGTAGACAGTTTACATAATATAGTTTTGTTGGGAAATTATAGTTTTTATCTAAACTAGGGTTTTATATTTATACAAATTAGGGTTTTTTCTAAACTAGAATTTACATGTAAATTAAGGTTTAGGTTTAGGTTTATGTTCTTTGAAGATTAGGGTTTGGAAACTAGGGTTTGATGCTTACTATGGTTACATGAACTACAACCACGGCATATTAATTTAGTATAAGTATATGTCCTGGATATATAGATTGCTACTGGATGGAATTAGGCAGAATGTATGATGATAGAAATTAAAGAATAAAAACTACTATGGGAATTAAATTAACTTACTGGATCAATATAATTTTATAACCTTCAAATTTTTCACTACCAAATTTATTCATAACTATTGCATGTTTTAATATAAATTGGATTTAGAAAATCAAACCTACATCGAAGGCTCCACCAAAGTTGATAAATTGAAACAAGTTTGCTTTTGATACTACCTGCCTTGTCACATCCGCCTACCGCATTTATGCATAGTAGTCATGTGCACAGTGAGAGAAGGGGAAAGGAGAAGATAATTCCTGACAACGGCCCCAGATAAGGTTATAGGACTACTGGGACCTATTTGAAGAAAAATGCAAAGTGTCAGGGAGGTGATTGTAATTTCAAAAAGTTTTGGGGATGTGACTGTAATTTTTAAAGGTTTTGGGGAGGTAAATGTAATTTCCAAAAGTCGTACTGGATGTTCTTAATAGTGCACATAACAGATTCCAAAAATGAAAAATAGAGAAAAATCGGGTCACAACGACGCGTAACGGTTTTTCCAGAAAACGCACGGTTTGGAAGATATAGGGGATTTTGACTAGGGACATTTTGGTCATTATACATGAATCCGAAGTAGGAAATAAACACAAGAGTGAGTAGAGGACGTTAAGGGGGGTAAATATGAAATGATCGTCAGTAGAAACGGGGCCCGGGCAACACCCGAGCAAAGAAAGGACCTAAAGGGAATTTTGTAAAAAGTCGAGGGCATATTGGTAATTTTTCAAAACGACTTGGAAACCTAAAATAGACCTTAAAAATAGAAAGTAGAGGTCGAGATGATCAAAACTATACGTAGTTTGCCTTGTGGAATTGTACGGGTTAAAAGTTACGACCGATTAATCGCCAGAGGGTATTTTGGTCTTTTCACATCTTAGACCATAGAAATTTCAACACAAGATGGTGGAGGGGCCAAAATATAATTAAAAGAAAGTTTAAGGGCTTGGGTTTTTAAATAAATAAAAGTAGGAGACATTTGGGCTAATGAAAAGTGGACATTTAAAAGTTATAATAAAGAAGAAAGAGAAAAGTGTGGACATTTGATTTGAAAACACTCATTCATTCAAAAGTGATCATCATTTTCCTCATATATATATATATATATATATAATGAGATGAAGAACAAACTCTCTCTCTCTCTCTCCCACTTCCAAATTCGACCACCATAGGAAAATATCAAAAGATTTCCAAGTTTTGCCAAGTTTGATTTTCAAGGTAAGTTTCAAGGTTTTCAAGTATGTAGAATTCAATTCTAGTATCAATTTTAGGTATTTATATAACTATTGGGAGATTGGAGATTAGGGTTCTTAGGGTGGATTTGGGAAAATTTTAAGTAGTTATGATATTAATCAATTAAATGAAAGAATCAAGGTTTCTAAGGTTTAATAAGGTTAGATTAGGGTTTAGTTTGAAAAGAAATGGAGGATAGCTTATTATTCTAAATTGTTAAGGTTTATGTTTAAGGGTGTGTTCTTGAATTTCTTGAAAGAAAAACAAAGATTAAGGAAGGAGGAGGAAAAGCAAAAGGGGAAGTACAAGAATAAGGTTTGGTGCTTTACCATAAAAGAAATTTTATTTTTCTTACAAACTTTGGTTTATGGAATTTTTGATGTTGATGAACTTTAATTAGTTTAATTTGAGTTAAACATGCAAAAGTTATTAAAGGGAAGTATTTGAATCTTCACTTTACCATTAAAGAAGCCTTCATATTGATTTGCAAAAGAAAAATAAACTATCCTATGTATTTCATATGTTTGGGCCGAAATGGTCCCAAAAAGACAGCTTTCTGGATCTTTTTGTGACAATTGTTTGAGGCAGCAAATGAATGAATTTTTCAACGAAATTTTACGTGTAATTAGTCAACATATGAAATAAGTTTTCTGTAAAATTTCAGCCAAAAAATAAGATCATTTACTTGGTCAAATGCATGACTGAAGTGGACTAAAATTTTGACGAAAACCCAGATTTTACTATTCATTTGGTCATGCCATTTTGCGTTGCCGATTTTTCTCGCCGCAATACTATTCATTTGGTCAATTTGTGATCTTTTGAGGAATGCTTTGAAATGTTTGATATGTTTATTGTGGATGTTAAATATGTGAAAAAGAATAACGGTTTGACCAAAGAATGTGGTGCGCGGCGTAAATGGCAAAGCGCGATGAGAATTTAAAATGATTTCTTGAATCATTCTAAAATGAAGTTGAGTCTTAAATTGAATCATTTTAATCTTTATGCTCTACTGGATAGTGGGAGTGGTAGATAAGAGTATGGTGCACTATACTAACGCATGCAGTACTGCTCATTATTGTGATATGATATTTTATTCAGTGGTTAGGCCACTGAAGCCAATTGGGAGGCCCATTGGTTATAACCAGGATGGTGAGGGCCATTCCTGTGATCTGATATCGGTGGTGAGGGTCACCTATGTTACAGTGATGAGGGCCACTGCCTTAACGCTATAGTTCCCTATATACCAGTAGCGCCTGAGCCAAAGCCATATTTTTCGTTAAACTATGTAATGCAAAATAAGTTTAAATTATGGTTTTACATTATTGGAAGCATATCACACTGAATGTACAATAATTTCTATTGGTTTAAGGTTAGTTAAATTATGATTTAATTATTTCCTTTTATTTCAAATACTTTCATATGTTACTTTTATTTTATTGGTAAAGTACCCACTGAGCGACAACGCTCAGCGAGTTAAGTTTTCCTTGACTCGTAGGTTCGGAGCAGTAGCAAATTCTTGGAAAGTGACGACCAGACCCACAGCATATCTCAGGGTAGATTTTTTAGATTCCATTATGAGTTAGCTAGTTGTGGCATGTATATGTATATATAAGATTGAGAATCAGTATGTGATACTGTATGTTATTGGTATGTAATAATAATAAATCTCTACTTTATTTTGGATTAGAAGTGTGAATTTTTCTTGCAGGTTGTAGTTGAGGGTATAAGGTGGATTCATTGGGAGTGTATTGAATTTGTTTGTATTCGCATTGGCTTGTGTAAAAATGTTTTCAAAAATCAGAAAAACCAGTTTTGTCGACACTTGGGACCCAAATTTCTAGGCGAAACTCTGCAAAATTTCTGAAAAATCACAACTAAAATTTGACTAAGTAAAATTGGTAGCAACATTAGGATAGTGTGGCGCTTCTACTCGGCTTACACATGTAGGCCGGGAAGGGGTGGTACAATTTGTGGTATCAGAGCGCTGGTTTAGCCGGTTCTGGGTAGTTAGTTGAACTAAACCTTAAATGTATGACACATAGGGTTAGGATAGGGGTTTTAATTATGTAACTATACATGTGTGGAGTATTGTTAGTTATGTTATTCTAATTATAACAGGAGTAATTATGGGTGATCAAAATGATGAGATGAGGGAGCTGAGGATGGAAGTAGAGAGGCTAAAGCAAATAGTGTAGGAGCAAGATGAAACCATAGAAATTCTGGCAGATCGAAGTATACAGGATCGTGAAGACCTGAGAGAAAAACATGAGATGATTACCACCTTGATGAGGGACGTGCATATGTTAAAGGAGGACAGGCTTAGTCATAGAGTGGAGTTTGATAGTGCCTGTAGGAGCCTCGAAGTAGCACATAGAGAGATCCGTGCTTTACAGGAGAGGGTCCAGGAGCTAGGCCAGTACTTACTTGGTGAAGCATCGCATGACCCAGACTTTGATCTTGAGATAGAAGAGTATTCTTCTGACAGTGCCACCTCACCTAGGGCACCTACTCACTGAGCTTCGGGATGTGTTGCTTTTTGGAGGATCTTTTGGTTATGTATATATGTGATATCGAGTAGACATTGTATGGTAGTATGACATGATAATATAGTAGTAAGGAGTCCTAAATTTTGGAATGTACCTAAGGGCTTCCTAGTAATGTAAAAACTTTTGCTTGGAAATAAATAAAAGTTGTGTTGTATATGTGTTATTTAAGAATTTTATATTTATATACATGCCACCTAGGGTAATATTATGCTGTTGGGCTGGGTCATTACTGATGATGGGATTGTATACGTTTTGTTCTGTTCTTTAGATGTCGCAAATAGCACAGCGTGATATAGAGGAGGAGGTCGAGTCTCAGGCCTCCCGAACTATAGAAACGCATGTATCGGAGATACCTGAGTTGGAGCAACCACCAGCTGATGCTCCTATTCCTAATGAAATGTTGCAACAAATGGCTATTGTATTATGGCAGATAGCCGGTGCCGCCCCAACACCACCACCAGCGCTAGTGCCCGTAGCAGTACCTGCTATAGGAGGAGAAAGAAAACCCCGATCGAAAAGATAAGGAAGTACGGGGCGAAGGAGTTTAGGGCCCGAAGGGACGATGATTCTTCTACAGCCGAGTATTGGCTAGAAGGGATGGTACGAGCCTTAGATCAGTTACGGTGTACGCCAGAAGAGCGAGTGGTATGTGCTACTTCCTTATTAGTGGAAAAAGCATATATATGGTGGGACACAGTTCAACAATGAGTTCCACTGGAACATAGGACATGGGATTTCTTTCTGAATGAGTTCAGGAGGAAGTTTATATCGGAGGCATACCTAGATGCCAGGAAAAAGGAGTTTCTACACTTAAAGCAAGGTCGACTGACCGTTGCCGAATACGAGAGGGAATTTACTAGGCTGAGTAGGTATGCCAAGAAGACAATTGAAGACGAACATGATAGGTGTAAGCAGTTCCAAGATGGTTTGAATAATGAGATTAGGATGCAGTTAATTGCTGCTAATATCAAGGAATTTTCCGAGTTGGTCACTAGGGCTCTGGAAGTAGAGCAATGTCAGTATGATGAGCAAAATAGAAGACAGAAGATGAAACAGAAGAGAGGTACCCAAAACTATTCGGGAAATTACCAATCATCAAGGAAGCAATTTCAAGGCAGTGCTTCCACGGGAGGCGGTCAACGCCGAGTTTACAGTCAGGGATCAAATTGCAATGGCCCAAGTCAAGCCACCTCAGTTGCTAGTACCGGACGATCCGGAAGAGGGCAAGGAAGAGGATTCAACCGAAGCAGAGGTAACTTTTCGACCGGTCCGAGAGGTAATGAAGGCGAAAATACTAATCCATGCTGTGATCAATGCGGATGCCGTCACCCGGGAGAATGTTGGGGTCGGACATTTGCATGCTATATATGTGGATCTTTAGACCACCTTATGCGAGAGTGTCCCCAGCGAATGCAGAATCGGCCTAGGGATACTGAGGGATCGCAAACTGCAGCAGGTCGAGGCAGAGGCAGAGGTAGAAATGAAAATCCGTCACGTATGCAGTCTGAGATGGTGAATCGACCAGAAACGAGGGCTCCTGCTAGAATGTATGCCATGAGTGGGCGAGAAGATGAAGAAGCGCTAGACGTGATTGCAGGTCAGTTGTCTATGTTTGGAGTTCCGCTTTACGTTTTAATAGATCCAGGTTCTTCCCATTCATATATGTGCATGAAAAATGAAAAACTTGGGAACCTAAAGGTAGAACTAGAGGAAGAGGGAATATTAGTTACTAGTCCATTAGGGAGTGAGGTGATTACGAGGAAGGTAGTGAAAGATTGCCCCGTGGAGATACACGGACATATCTTTCGGGGAGACTTATTTGAACTACCATTTCAAGAATTCGACGCTATTCTTGGGATGGATTGGTTGGCCAAACACGATGCACTAGTTGACTGTAAACGTAAGAGAGTTACTCTACATACGTCAGACGGCGACGAAGTGACCTTAGTGGGAAAGAGGAAGGATTATCTAACTAATATCATTTCCGCCATGATGGCTAAGAGGTTAGTGCAAAAAGGCTGCGAGGCATACCTGGTATGCGCGTTAGGAGCGAAAGAAGAGGCACCAAAGTTACAAGATATACCTACTGTGTGTGATTTCCCCGACGTATTTCCTGATGATTTACCCGGATTACCACCTAAACGAGAGGTGGAATTCACCATAGACGTGTACCCGGGAGCTGCACCAGTATCCATCGCACCTTATCGAATGGTGCCAGTAGAGCTAAAAGAACTAAAGGTACAGCTACAGGAACTTTTAGATAAGGGATTCATTAGACCAAGCGTGTCACCATGGGGAGCGCCAGTATTGTTCGTGAAAAAGAAAGATGGATCCTTAAGGTTGTGTGTAGATTATTGTCAACTCAATAAGCTGACCATCAAGAACAAGTATCCGCTACCTCGCATAGACGATCTGTTTGATCAACTCAAAGGTGCTGGAGTCTTTTCAAAAATCGACCTATGATCAGGTTATCATCAATTGGGGATCAAAGACGAAGACATACCAAAAACCGCATTCAGAACTCGCTATGGACATTATGAATTCATCATTATGCCTTTCGGATTAACGAACGCACCTGCAGTATTCATGGATTTGATGAACAGAATCTTCCACCCGTATTTGGATCAGTTCGTGGTTATATTCATTGACGACATATTGGTGTATTCAAAGAATCGAGAGGACCATGATCGTCACCTTAGGATTGTTTTGCAAACCCTGCGAGAAAAGCAGTTATACGCTAAATTCAGTAAATGCAAATTTTGGTTGGAAGAAGTAGCCTTCTTGGGACATATTGTATCAGCAGAAGGAATAAGGGTCGATCCCAAGAAAATAGAGGCAGTATTGGAATGGAAGCAACCTAAGACAGTAACGGAAGTCCGTAGTTTCTTAGGATTAGCAGGATATTATCAGAGATTCGTCAAAGGGTTTTCCATGATCGCCGCACCTATGACCAAGCTACTTCAGAAGAATGCTAAATTTCAATGGACCGACGCTTGCCAACGGAGTTTTGAAAGGCTGAGGGCGTGCGTTTTAGAATTTAAAGGCAGCTGGGACAAAAACTTGAGCTTAATGGAATTCGCATATAACAACAGCTATCAATCCAGCATACAAATGGCTCCTTATGAAGCACTGTATGGTCGAAAATGCAGAACTCCAGTTTGCTGGACAGAATTGAGCGAAGAAAAGATGTTGGGGCCAGATATAGTTAAGGAAACTGAGGAAAAGGTAGAGATCATTCGAGACCGATTAAAAGCAGTGGCGGATAGGAAAAAATCATGCGCGGATCTAAAGAGGAAAGACATCCAATTCGAGGTCGGTGACAGGGTAATCCTCAAAGTCTCTCCTTGGAAGAAAGTGTTACGATTTAAACAAAAAGGCAAGCTAAGCCCTAGATTCATCGGACCATATGAGATTATTAAACGGGTAGGTCCAGTAGCTTACCAGTTGGCGTTACCACCCGAATTAAGTAAAATACATGATGTTTTCCATGTTTCAATGCTAAGAAGGTATCGTTCAGATCCAACCCACATCATACCAGCTCATGACATCGAGATTCAGCCTGACCTGACATACGAGGAAGAGCCGGTAGAGATCCTGGCACGAGAAATCAAAGAGTTGCGAAATAAGAAGATTCCATTGCTCAAAGGGCTTTGGAGGAATCACAAAGTAGAAGAAGCTACATAACAACGCAAAGAAACTATGAGGAAGCAGTACCATATTTATTTCAACCTGATGGGCTTCGGAACGAAGCCTAAATTAACGAGGGAGGAACTGTCACATCCGCCTACCGCATTTATGCATAGTAGTCATGTGCACAGTGAGAGAAGGGGAAAGGAGAAGATAATTCCTGACAACGGCCCCAGATAAGGTCATAGGACTACTGGGACCTATTTGAAGAAAAATGCAAAGTGTCAGGGAGGTGATTGTAATTTCAAAAAGTTTTGGGGATGTGACTGTAATTTTCAAAAGTTTTGGGGAGGTAAATGTAATTTCCAAAAGTCATACTGGATGTTCTTAATAGTGCACATAACAGATTCCAAAAATGGAAAATAGAGAAAAATCGGATCACAACGACGCGTAACGGTTTTTCCAGAAAACGCACGGTTTGGAAGATATAGGGGATTTTGACTAGGGACATTTTGGTCATTATACATGAATCCGAAGTAGGAAATAAACACAAGAGTGAGTAGAGGACGTTAAGGGGGGTAAATATGAAATGATCGTCAGTAGAAACGGGGCCCGGGCAACACCCGAGCAAAGAAAGGACCTAAAGAGAATTTTGTAAAAAGTCGAGGGCATATTGGTAATTTTTCAAAACGACTTGGAAACCTAAAATAGACCTTAAAAATAGAAAGTAGAGGTCGAGATGATCAAAACTATACGTAGTTTGCCTTGTGGAATTGTACGGGTTAAAAGTTACGACCGATTAATCGCCAGAGGGTATTTTGGTCTTTTCACATCTTAGACCATAGAAATTTCAACACAAGATGGTGGAGGGGCCAAAATATAATTAAAAGAAAGTTTAAGGGCTTGGGTTTTTAAATAAATAAAAGTAGGAGACATTTGGGCTAATGAAAAGTGGACATTTAAAAGTTATAATAAAGAAGAAAGAGAAAAGTGTGGACATTTGGTTTGAAAACACTCATTCATTCAAAAGTGATCATCATTTTCCTCATATATATATATATATATAATGAGATGAAGAACAAACTCTCTCTCTCTCTCTCCCACTTCCAAATTCGACCACCATAGGAAAATATCAAAAGATTTCCAAGTTTTGCCAAGTTTGATTTTCAAGGTAAGTTTCAAGGTTTTCAAGTATGTAGAATTCAATTCTAGTATCAATTTTAGGTATTTATATAACTATTGGGAGATTGGAGATTAGGGTTCTTAGGGTGGATTTGGGAAAATTTTAAGTAGTTATGATATTAATCAATTAAATGAAAGAATCAAGGTTTCTAAGGTTTAATAAGGTTAGATTAGGGTTTAGTTTGAAAAGAAATGGAGGATAGCTTATTATTCTAAATTGTTAAGGTTTATGTTTAAGGGTGTGTTCTTGAATTTCTTGAAGGAAAAACAATGATTAAGGAAGGAGGAGGAGGAAAAGCAAAAGGGGAAGTACAAGAATAAGGTTTGGTGCTTTACCATAAAAGAAATTTTATTTTTCTTACAAACTTTGGTTTATGGAATTTTTGATGTTGATGAACTTTAATTAGTTTAATTTGAGTTAAACATGCAAAAGTTATTAAAGGGAAGTATTTGAATCTTCACTTTACCATTAAAGAAGCCTTCATATTGATTTGCAAAAGAAAAATAAACTATCCTATGTATTTCATATGTTTGGGCCGAAATGGTCCCAAAAAGACAGCTTTCTGGATCTTTTTGTGACAATTGTTTGAGGCAGCAAATGAATGAATTTTTCAACGAAATTTTACGTGTAATTAGTCAACATATGAAATAAGTTTTCTGTAAAATTTCAGCAAAAAATAAGATTCTTTACTTGGTCAAATGCATGACTGAAGTGGACTAAAATTTTGACGAAAACCCAGATTTTACTATTTATTTGGTTATGCCATTTTGCGTTGCCGATTTTTCTCGCCGCAATACTATTCATTTGGTCAATTTGTGATCTTTTGAGGAATGCTTTGAAATGTTTGATATTTTTATTCTGGATGTTAAATATGTGAAAAAGAATAACGGTTTGACCAAAGAATGTGGTGCGCGGCGTAAATGGCAAAGCGCGATGAGAATTTAAAATGATTTCTTGAATCATTCTAAAATTAAGTTGAGTCTTAAATTGAATCATTTTAATCTTTATGCTCTACTGGATAGTGGGAGTGGTAGATAAGAGTATGGTGCACTATACTAACGCATGCAGTACTGCTCATTATTGTGATATGATATTTTATTCAGTGGTTAGGCCACTGAAGCCAATTGGGAGGCCCATTGGTTATAACCAAGATGGTGAGGGCCATTCCTGTGATCTGATATCGGTGGTGAGGGCCACCTATGTTACAGTGATGAGGGCCACTGCCTTATCGCTATAGTTCCCTATATACCAGTAGCGCCTGAGCCAAAGCCATATTTTTCGTTAAACTATGTAATGCAAAATAAGTTTAAATTATGGTTTTACATTATTGGAAGCATATCACACTGAATGTACAATAATTTCTATTGGTTTAAGGTTAGTTAAATTATGATTTAATTATTTCCTTTTATTTCAAATACTTTCATATGTTACTTTTATTTTATTGGTAAAGTACCCACTGAGCGACAACGCTCAGCGAGTTAAGTTTTCCTTGACTCGTAGGTTCGGAGCAGTAGCAAATTCTTGGAAAGTGACGACCAGACCCACAGCATATCTCAGGGTAGATTTTTTAGATTCCATTATGAGTTAGCTAGTTGTGGCATGTATATGTATATATAAGATTGAGAATCAGTATGTGATACTGTATGTTATTGGTATGTAATAATAATAAATCTCTACTTTATTTTGGATTAGAAGTGTGAATTTTTCTTGCAGGTCGTAGTTGAGGGTATAAGGTGGATTCATTGGGAGTGTATTGAATTTGTTTGTATTCGCATTGGCTTGTGTAAAAATGTTTTCAAAAATCAGAAAAACCAGTTTTGTCGACACTTGGGACCCAAATTTCTAGGCGAAACTCTGGCAAAATTTCTGAAAAATCAGAACTAAAATTTGACTAAGTAAAATTGGTAGCAACATTAGGATAGTGTGGGGCCTCTACTCGGCTTACACATGTAGGCCGGGAAGGGGTGTTACATGCCTGGATCAATTATAGTATTGGCTGAGTAAAATAATTGCAGGGACAATTGTTAGATATAGGTTTTCTGCTTAATTGTTGCTTTGCTTCCATGTTGATTTGTTGCCTCTCTTTTGTTAATTGTTGCTGCCTTCGTGACCCCTCTTATGTTCTTTTAATCCTCTATTTATAGGCAAAACCGTTTAATTAAAACCCTAATCTCTATTTATCCAAAAAGTTATTCGAAGTTCCACATTAATTAGGAAGCTTAAAACCTCTTAATAACCCATATTAACCTCGGATTAAAGGTCCATGGCAAATTTGGCTAGCCAATTCACCTTGGTCAAGTGTCTGTGGACAATTTGGCATGCCAAATTCATCATGACCATGGATCATGGCTAAGTTGGCCAGCCAAATTGCTTATAAGATTGGCTCATGGATCATTTGGCTCATATTGAGCTTGGCTAACCCAATCGAACTGAGTTGATCTATATTTTAATTGGTCCAACTTCAACTGGACCTAATTTAATCATATTAAATTTAATTTAGGCATTTCATTAAAATCAAGCTCATTCAGGGCCAAAATTAAGTTTCTACAAATATTGTCAGTTGTTAATGATTTATCTTGATTCAACATGAAGATCCATCATCATTGGTGAATGAAGATAGATCATCGACAACTGCCAATATCCTAATGTATTATTGACTGAAGATAGATCATCGACAATTGCCAATATCCTAATGTATAAATCATTCAACATTGATGATGGATAAGATCCATCATCATTATTGAATGAAGATAGATCATCGACAACTGCAAATATCCTAATGTCCACCGTTTGATTTCTTTATATTCACAAGTAGATCCAGAAGTCTCTATGAAATAAGAAAACATATTCTCTAACATCAAAAATAATCTTACAGTACATACTAAACTACTTATCAATATCGTGAGATCTAAATTTATCCTACTAATAACATAAAAAAAAGGGATGTGTCAAAGACCCCCTCAGAAACATTGGCACTTGTTAGTTCCAATGGCTTGGATTGGACAGTACCACCTCATCCTCTAACCTTAGAACCCACTTTTGTAAAACTCTAAAATTTTTGCATTTGGTATGCCAATAGGCCAATTTACTTGGCATGCAAAGGAAAAAATGGTGGACCAAAGGGTACTAGCAGTTGTTTGTAATGAATCTTTATTCAACAATTATGATGGTTCTTTGCTCACCATCATTATTGCACAAAGATATATCATCAACAATTGTCATTACCATTTTATCCACCATTGTTTCATTTGCTTGCTACATAAATCGGGCTATTAGTATACCATACGAAGCGGTTCAAAACACAACTGCTCTAACTACACTCCTACAGCCCTAAATCATCACTTTATCAACATATTATACAATACAATCATGGATTACAAATGAAATATAATAATATAATACTGGATTTTATAATAATATCAAATAATGTCATAATAAAATACAACAATATAATATTATTGTTTAAATGTCATAGTATGAAATTATTCCAATTATTTTTGAACACTAGCTGATGATGAAGAATTATGAAGAGGTATTGAATTTTGACATGTAAGTCTAATACAGCCTCACTCACAACAATGATTGTACTATGGATGTGTTTTTTCCTTATTTAAAGAAGGAATTCTATTTTTGTTTATGTCTGCTAGTTGATATTCAAACATCGGGAGGAAGAAGAGTGATTTTCTCACTTTATATAGTAAAGTCTAATAATTGATGTGAGGTATTAGATTTATGACTCTTTTATATGTTTCATATCAATATTCTCACAAATAATATGGGGAACATAAATCATAAGCATCAAAATCTCCATTTCTCACTACCACAAGAGCACACAAAATCCTATCTACCTGAAACTTCTTACAATTAAAAGTCCTTATTGACATATCGATGCAAAAGTTTTTCTCAACATCAAATACTTCATACCTCATGTTATTAGCAAGTTGCATATGAAAGTTAGTATTTAACCATAAAATTAATTATGATATGAATTAGAGCATAGTTCACATATTCACAATACAGAATTAAAACTTCAAAAAAATAACAATTACACCTAGTTTCGAGGAATACATCATTCTCTTTCTCTGCTTTCTCTCCACATTAGTTGCCATCTTTGTAGTGAATTTATCTGCTTTATTTTGAAATTATCTTTGACACATCATTCTAACCTCATTCACAAATGCAGTAATTGGAAGCTCTCAAGCCTTGACAAGTGTGGCATTCACATATTCAAATATGTTAATCATCATGATGTTGTATATACTTTCATTCATATAAGATGGTGTCCACCTTTTAAAACCAATGCCTTCTAGATAATCCTTGGCACTAGGAACAACAATGCAGAATGAAACAAATAGTGTGTTGAAATCCTGAATTTTATATACTTTAGTTGTTTTATAATGCTGCTTTTCAAGGTTCTTCGTTATGTTTTAAAATTAATTTGCATTTCAGATTATTTAGAAGGTGATAAATGTGTATCTAATAGAATTCATTTGGAAAGGCAACCACTACTACCTTCTGAATGCTTCAATGTTTGACAAAAATAATAACATGACCCAATCTTTCACTAAAAATTGCTTTCAACTTTTTAAGGAACCATGTCCATGATGTGTCATTTTTTTGAATTAGTGATTCCAAAGGCTAATGGAAAATTTTGCTGATTGGCAGCCGCTACTACCTTCTGAATGATTCAATGTTTGTCAGAAATAATAATATGACTTGGTCTTTCATCGAGCATTGCTTTCAAATTTTCAAGGAACCATGTCCATGATGTGTCATTTTTCTAAATTAGTGATTCCAAAGCCTAAAGGAAAATTTTTTTGATTGGCATCATGACAAATCATAATAAAAAGCACATCGCAATATTTCTCTTTCAGAGAAGTATTGTTTATGAAAATTACAAGCTTATAGTATTGAAAAAAAAACCTTTAATCGAAGCATCAAAGGCAAAAAAGAGATTAAAAAAAACAATGATCATCACTGTAGTGTAGATGTATAACCATACCTGGATTTATTTGCATAAGCATATGTAAATATCCAAGTAGAATAGAGATAGATTATTCCAAAGTACCTAATATGGTATTCTCATAAGCATACTCTCGGCCCCTCTTATCTCAATATTAAATTCCTTATGCTTATCGTCAATATATCTCTAGGTTTGAAATTCCTTCTATGATTTATTAATCACTTTTTAACATGCTTCTTAATAATCCAACTAGTAGCTTGTCTATGTCTAGTTTGAACAAAATCAGTCGGACATGTGTGCTTTGTCATAAATTTCATTACCATCCAATATTCACTTTTTCCTAGGCTTTTTACCCTCAATCTCTATGCATAAAATTTATCAATGCAACAAAAAAAATGGTGAAAGAATTACTCGATTTGAAAACCTTAAACTAAAATTTTTCTCATATTGCAACAACTAACAAGATTTCATTAAATCTCTCTTTGTTTTAAATATTTTACCCTCTTCAACTAATCTAGATATCAAAATTTCACCCAACATTGTTAATTCTAATTTACCTTTGGATTCATATAAGTTTATAATGGTATCCTCAATGTTAGTCATTTGTTCTGATCTAGCATTATAATATACATAAACTTTGGTGGTATGTTCTACTCCAATATTACAAAGTTCAGGAACTTCGATGGTATGATCTACAACAAAATTACCAAACTCAGAATTATTTTTTGCCCTTTCCATTGCACAAAATTGGCATTATCTACTATGATTGAATGTTGAAGGTCATGAGCACAATTGGGCACATCATAATCATTTGCATCATCTTCAAGACCAACATAGTCAGGGGCAACATGGATGCCTTTAATCACTAATGACAAACTAGCATATATATCTATGTCTATAACTACCTTATTATGATATTGATCTTCTGGTATTGAATCAAGACATGTACCTCTCCTTCGATAAATGTTTTCAATCTAAATGGATTATTACTTCTGTAACCAGATTTATAAGCACCTTCCTCAATACTAACAATCAGTTAATGCTTCATTTTATTCTCAGTAGCAAAGCCAAGGAATGCACTAAATGTTCTATCATCTAGATCATCATAAAGTGGATGTAGGTCATAGTAAAAAAATTTGAACATAATCTTCAATGTACTATTAATATTAAGCACATCCGATGCCATTTTCTTCAATTTATTGAAATCAGCCTGTTCCATCAACACAATTAATTTAGTACATCCCCAACATAAATGGAAGTGTTCACATCAAATTTCCTACCATAATGAATAAGGATTATTACTTCACGCTTCATCATTTCTATTCAGCTTTTATATCAATACCTTGCCATCAAATGTAAGAAACAAAAATAGTCAGATTATAAATAAAGAAGTATTATAGAGTATTTTAAATGACAGTTAGGAGCAATTATGGGTAAGTTAGAGATAGCTAAGGAAGTTTAATTTTATTTTTCTAATTTTTCTCAAAGTCCAGCAAACGCATTTCAAAATCAAATATTAATTTCCAAATTATGTTAGGGAGTATTTTAAATAGTAGTAAGGGTCAATTAGAGTTGACTTATATGGATAGTTAGAGGCGTTTAAGGGCTATCTAAGTCCATTCTTCCAGTAGCAAATCATGGTCTAGCAAACACATTCCAAAATCAAATTTCAATCTTCATCGAGTGTTAGTAAGTATGAGGGAGTGTTTGAAATGATAGCTAGAATCAGTTAAAGGTGAGTTAGAGATAGTTAGGGGTAGTTAAGAGTTGTCTAAGTTAATTTTTTTAGTTCACAATCAAAATCCTACAAACACATTCCAATTTCAACTTTTAATTTCTAAAGTGTGTTAGAAATTATTATACAGTGTTTTAAGTGACAGTTAAGGGCAGTTAGAAGTTAGGGATAGTTATGGGTTATCAATCTCTAACTTCCCATAACTACCCCTATCTGATCCTAGCAACCCCCTAGCTTCATAATGCAAATAACTTACAAGTCCTAACAGCCTCCTTCATTACACAACATTACCTTTATACCACTCAATTCAACTTTTTTAGAATCCAGAAATTAAAATTAAAGAATAAAAGAAAGAAGAAAGGAAGATAAGTAACAAAGAGATTTAGATCATGAATAAATACAATAAAATCAACAAGTTTCTCTTAAAATATGATGCAGTGTCACAATTATAACAACTCAAACATACATGCATTGCTAAAAAATACTATCAACCATTCTTTTCATAGCTTGACTTAAAAAAATATAACTTACTAACTTAATAAATAAGCAAATGGATGAAAGTGAAATATAAAGAGAAAATGAAATATTGTGATGAAAAATGGAGGTGAAGTTTGTAGAATCTTAGTGAAAGAGATAAAGAAATAGATAAAACAAAAAAAGAAGAGAGCTAAGAGAGGGAGTAGCTGAGAATTTTTATTTTTAAAGGGTAAATGATATTTTAGTCTATGTTGGTGCATTTAAAGATTTAAAGGTATGAAAAATATTAAACTCCTAGAGTAGAGTAATTTAGAGGCGAAATTCCTTATTTTTATGAAAGGGTAAAAATGTTAAAGGGAATCTATTTATGATTATAAAGATTCAAAATAGCCTAAACAATGGTGTATTCCCTAAAATTTATTATCTAATGATAAAAAATAATATTTTAAAAAATGAATTTTCATCTATTTCTATAATTTAAAGAAGAAGGTGACTTTACTGTAGATGAGCAGTAAAAAATCACCTTTTTTCCTATTTGCCCCCATTAGATATCATGATTACTTTCTATTACATGGTAGGGGTCAATTGGAGTGAGGAACTAATTGTGCATGAAATAGGGAACAAATGGTAATGAAGCATAATTACTTTCCCTTAGTCGCACGGGGTCAATTGGATCAATTTAAAGAAGAAGGTGAATTTACTGTAGATGAGCAGTAAAAATCACCTTCTTCTTCCTATTTTCCCCTATTAGATATTATGATTACTTTCTATTGGGTACTAGGGGTCAATTAGAATGAGGAACTAATTGTGCATGGAATAGGGGATAAATAGTAATGAAGCATAATTACTTTTTCTTAGTTGCACGGGGTCAATTAGATCATTACTTTTTTGGGTCAATAAATCTCAACATTATTGCCAAAGAATTAATATGTACCAATAACATTATCCCAACACTATACACCCGTCAAAAACAATATCAAATAACAACAAAAGGACCAAAGCAGCATAAGTACCTAGCAAATCAAAGTAAAAAAAAAAACTACAATACCTCCAATCATTACCAAGAATCCAAAAAAAAGAAACTCATCTGCTGTATGAAACTTGCTTCTCTTTTTACTCTAGCTTATTTTCATATAACATCCAACCATGCATAGCCAAGTTAAATTCAAAATTCTCTATATAAAAGCCAATATGTGCATAACTAGCCATTCCCACTTCTAACATTTTACCCTTTCTTTAATCTCCCTTTTTTTTTTTTCAATCTCCACTTGCTCCATGCATCTTCCCCATCCTCTAAATCCTTTCCCTCTCCAAATTAGTATTTTATGTAGTTAAACTTTAAAAAAAAAAAATTTAACCTTTTGCTGTGAAGCTGCTACCTTTCTATAAATACTGCATCTTAAATGCAATCCTTTACTCTTGATTATTTCTGTATTTTGTATTACAAGGTTGTGTTTTTATATGTGCTTTTAATTGTATTATGCTTCATTACCATTGTAAAATTCCTATTTTTTCTATGTTTTGATTTTCGACTATTCCACAAATATTTTTTTTAATTAGTTTAAACTTCTATTTATTAATCAAATTTGACTTATTCAACTATTATGTTTTCTTATAATGAAATAAGATCCCTAAAATTATTACAATATTTTCTTGTAGGAGTCAATTACAGTCCTCCAAATCTTTCTTCGGCCATTAGTAACCTCACACAAGTTTTCAGTTTCACTGATGCAGTCATTTTTAGGTACTAATTTAGATTTACTTAGGTTGAATCTATTATTTTCTTTTAAAATATAAAACTCTTATAGTTTAGGCATTTCAATTCATAATTAAATGCAATTGTTATTAGTTCAAAGTTGAAGTTTTTAATTTGTGTAAAATGGTGGAGCCTGACTATATTGCATTCAAAATGCAGTAATCCTTTATTTAAATTATATATTTTAATAGAAAATAAAAAAAAACTGAATTTTGTTATATAATTAATGATAAAATTATGGATAATTAAAAGAAAATGAAGAACAAAAGCTAATTATTTTAAGAAGCAATTTAGAGATAAAGAATTCATAAATTTATTACTTCTTTTTCTTTCTATATCCTAAGTCTTACAAACCACTTCTATTTATAGAATTGAAAATTAAATAAAATATTATATATTAATTATTAAGATAATAAAATAAATAAAGTGATAAAATAATTTATGAGACAAAATAATATGATTAGGAGATAAAATAAGATGATTAAAGAGATAAGGAGAAACATCCACATTAATAAATTTAATTATTCATAATAAAATTTTCTATTTCTGACTAATAAATTGTTTTAATTTTTGTAGAAAATAAAATGTTGTATTTTACTTTTTCCTTCTAAATAAAAAAATGCGAATTAGTGACCCATTTCTTTCAAAAGAAAAATTATTTCACCGATTATTTAATCTTTTTTTCCTTTCAAACAAAGAGAAAATTTCATTAAAAATCCAAAGAAAGAGGAAAATATTATTTTAATTATTCATTCTTATATTTTTAAAAAATTTGTTGTAATAGATGCAAGTGATTCTCACACAATAAGAGATGTACTAAATATAAGTCTTTGTTGTATTTTTTTTTTTGGAACAAAATCTTTATTGTATTTATTAATTTCACATAATTTTCCACTTTCCACACTTTTTCAATTAATATGATTTTAATTAAAATTTAAAATTGCAACTTAATTAGTTTTGAAAATAAAAAATTCATTAAATGAACTAAAAACAATTTACAAATTTTCTTCTTCAGATTTTCTATTATCTTATTTTTTTTAATCATTACTATATTTTTCTTGAATTTTATGTCACTCTATATTTCTATGAGACTTAAAATTTAGAATCAACACAAAAAGAAAAAAATTTAAATAGAAAGGATGAGAGTCAATAGAAATGAGTTGCAGACTTGAATCAATTTAGTCATTTAGGTTTCTTCAAAAATTATCGACAATCGAGAGACATAGCTTAAGAAAGAGAAAATAAAAAATTGACCTTGACGGGCAAAAGATAAAACAAAAATTTGTAAACCCTAGCTCACTTAACCTCCTTTTCCTTAAAAGGAGAAAGAGTCAATTTATATTCTTAAAGCAACTTAATGATTCTCAAATATTATTTTTCTTTTTTTCTTTTCTTAATTATGATAAGCGATCATTTCAAGTCTAATCTTTGTTTTGATTTACAAAGTCTTCAAATTCATTTAATATCAATATTATATTATTCAAATTTTTTTAAAGAAAATCTCAGAGAATACAAAAGAGAAATTTTTCCTTTCTTTTTCACTAAAATAATATATATATATATAAAAGAATTTCCCCTTTCAAAAAAATTAAGTAATAATTATATATATAATAATAATGAATTGTATCATTATTTGGTAATTACACTAATTTTATTTAAATGTTAATATTGTAATAACTTTAAAATTTTATATTATATAATCTCTCTTAATAACTTTTATGGTATATTGGTTGGTTTTATTTAAGATGAAAGAATAAGCTTCAATTCGACCGACTTTTTAAAATAAAAAATTGTTAAAAATGTTTACCGATTTCTACCGAACCACATATTATGAACTAGTTGAACCTGACCGATATCATTCAAACTCAATCGAACCAAATGGATTCAAATGGATTTGGTTAGCTTAGAAATACAATATGAGTTGGTTCAATTTTCAAAATAAAATAAATATTGAGTTTATTCTATCAATCATATTAGAATAACTTTTTTTTTAACTTGAATCCAAACTTGACCAATTTTATATAATTATATATAAATAAAAATATATAGATATGTTAAACAACGTCAGTTTTATTTCATTTCACCACTTAACCCTACTAAACCCAATCTGATCTGACCATAATAAAAAAGAACCCAAAAATAAAACTCTGATATTAAAGGTAATCTATTTGAAATTGACCTGACTGAATTGAAATTAACTCAGGTTAATTGAAAATATAGAAGATTCGGTCAGCGTCAATTTAATATTTTTATTGTTTGATCGAATTCGGAAAAAAAAATACTTTTAATTAATCGAATCTGACTCATGCCCATTCCTATTTTTTACTCTAATCAAATAGAATCTTCTTTTGAATCATCCTAATTAAATTTTGTAGTTCCATAATTGATTAATTTTAGTTTGTTGAGAAATGCAATTAATCGTTTAGAATAATTTTTAAAAAATAAATATTAGATAATTGCTATATAAAATTTAACGTATTTTTTAATTTTTTTTTTCAAGTTCTTTATAATTATTGATTTTCAAATTAATATGTTTTTACTATAAAAAAAAATGTTTTACGAGTAATTGTACTTTCTTACAATATAAATTTATCATTTATAATGGATATTTATATTTATATACAAATGATAAGATTATAAATTCCTTTATATTTTTATTTAGTTTTTAAAAAAATTAAAATTATATTATAAAAGTTATGTTAATATCTTTTAAAATTTGTGGAAAATGCGAATCAAGTAATTGTTATTTAATTTTCTTTATTATTAAGATTATTTATATTTTTATCATTTAATGAATTAAAGTTTTTATCCATATTTTTTAGTTGCATTTTTTTCTTACAAGTTATTTTTCTTACTTACAATATAATTTTTTATTTAGAAATAACATTTATATTTAGATACAAATAGTATGTTTGGAATTTTTTAAACTATTTTTATTTAGTTTTTACTTTAATATTTTAAAATAATATTATAAAATTTATGTTGATATTTTTTAAAATTTTAAAAGTTAAGCATCAAATAGCTTTTACTTTGCTTTATTTGTTTGCTTTGATTATTTATATTGCTTTATTATTTCATGGATTAATGTCTTTTTAAATAATTTTTTGCCGTGTCTTTCATGTTCTTTATGTTGCCGATTATATTTTACTTTATGCATTGAATTATTTAATTTGCTTATTGATTCTTAACATTATCTGATAATAATATTTATATATACTATATTTGTAAAACGTTTCAAATGAAAATCATTATAATTCAATTTGATAAACTATAAAGCTACATCCCAGAACAATTAAGACTTACTTTCATCGTAAATTTATGATTTCATCGAGAATAATGATGGATCTTTTTACTGTGACATTCAATTTTTTTTACATTGACGTATAACGGGGTAGCCTGCTATATGATTTATGTGGTGTCCATGCTAGCAATATCGTTGATGCAAAAAATCAACCTTCTTAGCTGGCTTTGGACATATTAAATTGTGAATTACAATTTCTTTGAGTTAAGAAAAGTTAAGATAGAATGTCAAGAATGACCAATGGTTTTTGAAAATCCATTGTTGGGTCCTTATAAGAAATTGATGCATGATTACTAAGTTCTTAAGAAGCATTACGATATTTTAGTTGGGGTTTTGAATAACGTTTGTTCGATCATGAAGAGGGTTAATTTTTTCACTACATAGGCTATTGTTGCTTTATCAAAACCAATGATGGATTTTTTATTGCTTTACTAATATTATAGTTATTTTCTTTAATATTGCTATGAACAATCCAATTTTATAAAAAATTACATGCTTTTGATGTATATATATTATCCAATTTTTTAACAATTTTATTTTACTATGCATTTAGCTTCTTTGAGTTCTGGATTTTATGAATCCTTATTATCTCTATGTAACAAGTTCTAACCTGAGGTTTCGACAAGGTATTTTTAAGTTGTAAAATTAAAATATATAAATTTAGATTTTCAAAATAAAAGCCACGTTAATTGATTAAAAAATAATAAGAGCTTTTAAAAACATCTATATTTAATCTAAATTTGTAAATTGTATTAAAGCTTTTTTCACTTTTAATTTTAAAAAAATTATTTCATTTTTTTAAACAAATGGAAACAAATTATCGATTCATGATCGATCATAAATTGTTGATTGTTGTTGATTTGTCCTTCTTCTGACTTAGATAAATTATGACATTTTTGTCTATAGGACTAAGTAGCCAAAGAAAATGAAGACTCAATTCTATTATGCTTGATACTAGTTGTGCTTCTTCCACGAATATTAGTCTTAATCAAAGCAGTGATTTTAATGATGATCGTCATCAATCGAAGATTCCTGAATGTCGATGTCCATTTTGTGGAGCATGTTTTTGGAGGGTTGAGGCAACTAAAGCCGCCATTCATACAAACAATCCTCATTATACCCTTTATTGTAAAAGAGAAATGATTCTTTTATCAAAATTAAAGGAGCCACCTTCTTTTTTGCAATCATTGATAAGACAAAGTAATGGGCTGATTGCTCAAAATTTTGAGATCATATAAGGATCTATAATTCCCTTTTTGCATTTAGTTTAATGGGAGGAAAAATTGATTATGATATAAATAAAAGACTTAGCCCTTATGTTTTCAAATTTTGTGGACAAAATCATCACTTAATGGGCTCTTTTTGTATCAATTGTATGTCTTTGATACTGAAAATGAAACAAAAAATAGAATTTCTACTATTATTAGTAATGATTATGACAAGATCATTGATGAGCACGTTGTTGAAAGATTTATTAAGATGTTTGATGAGCATGATGAAATTGCTAAATCCTTTCGAATGGCAAGAAATCGATTCAAAGAAGATGATTTGTTACCATTATGTCTTAAATTGGCTGGAAAAAAGAACAGAAGATGGATTCAATACAATACTCTTGTTTGTTCAGAAATTGTAGGTTTGTTAGTTGGGGATTTTAGATTTTATGATAAGAATAGAGATATCATAATTGAGCATAAGGATCAATGGGAGATTAAAACGAATATGTAATTTGTATTCAAGTCTAATGTCATTGCAGTATCCAATTTTGTTTCCTTATAGTGAAGATGATTTTCAGGATTGATATACCATATGTTTTCACTAATCATGGAAAAAGGTTGAAAAGAAAATGTGTTACAATGAGAGAGTACTATGTTTACATGTTGCAACAACGTATAGATGATAAATCTACTCTTTTAATAGGTGGGCATCATCTTCAGCAATTTATAGTTGATGTATTTACTTGCATTGAACAAGATAGGTTAGATTACATTCGAAGAAATCAGAAGTCATTGAGATCTGAATTGTTTTTAGGAATTCGAGATATGTTTTACCATAGTGGTCACGACGAAAATAATATTGGAAAAAGCATAATTTTACCATCTTCTTATATAGGTAGTCCACGATATATGATGGAGCATTACCATGATGCAATGGCTATATGCAAATTTTATGGAAATTCAGATCTATTTATTATACCTATATTCCTCATTGGGCTGAAGTTTCCAATTTGACTAAAATGATTGTTGGTCAAAGACTTGAGGATAGACCTGATATTGTCATTCATGATTTTAAGATGAAAGTTGATGACTTAATTGAAAATGTTATACAAAGGGGTTTTTTTGGAAAAATTAATGCAATGCTACATTATAGAGTTTCAAAAGAGAGGATTACCTCATATACATGTTTTGGTTTGGTTAGAATGTGATTTAAAACCTTTGAATGTAGCAGAAGCTGACCAGATAATTTGTGCTGAATTGCTAGATAAAGAAATTAATCCATTATGTTATGAATTGGATTTTAAATTTATGATGCATGGTCCATATGGTCCAATAAAAGCGGATTCTCCAAGTATGTGCAATGGACTCTGTAAAAGATATTTTCCAAAAAAAATTCAAACTAAAACTATGATAGATTCGAATTGTTTTGCAACATATAGACAAAGAGATTACAGTTGTTATGTTGAAAACAATAGTATGAAAATTGATAATCATTTTATTATTCTATATAATAGAAATTTACTAATTAAATATGAAGCACATTTACATATTGAATTTTGTTGTTATTCTACTTTGATAAAATATCTTTTTAAATTCTGACATAATACGTGCAACAATTTAAAGTTATAAAGAAAAAGCAAGTGGCGATAAGAGCGATGATGGAATACAACAAGGTGAAATTAAAGCTTTTTTATATTGTCATTATATTTCGCCTTGCGAAGAAGCATGGAGGCTATTTGAATTTCCTATACATTACAGAGATCCAGCGGTTGAAAGATTGGTTATTCATTTACCGAATATGAAATATATATTTTTTAACAATAATTCTGATATAATTTATATAGTGAATAACCCTAAATCTCAAAAAACAATGCTGACAAAATGGTTGCACACAAATGATCTATTTGAGGATGCATGTTCTTTAACATATGTTGAATTTATTAAATAATGGCTCATAATTAAAATCAGTTTTGTACTAGGAGTTCTAACAAAGAGGAGGTTTATCGGTTTTATAATAGAGTTTGAATAGGAAAAATGGGTTAGAAAAGGAAAAGGATTTTTCTTGTATATCTAGGATAAAGTCAATGTAACACCCTTATACCCTATATACGTACAATACATACACACAACATATGTAATATACGCATATAAGATATAAAAATGTTACAACCCATTCTCTATAAGAACCCTTACTTTTCAAATCTGTATAATCATAAATAATTTAAAGGATATAATTTAAATAACAAATAAATTATTACTTATAAAAAATACATCCGAATTCCCCATTACAAAATTTTATCCAAAACATTATTTATAATTTACAATATATATATACATCAAAACATAATATAATATAAACAATAACAAAATAAATGAGAATATAAAATATATACATGCTGGCAGTCAGCACTAATCTCAAAAATACAGTAAAACCAACTCAATAAATCTTAAAGCTAGACCTGACTTGGTCTAGACGAACTCTCCAGCTCTACCGAATCTCCACTGTCACATGCGCGATGAATTACAATCGCGCTAAGCCAAAAGCCTAATGGTAAAGACTATGATAACAATAAAATTTATATGCAATGCTAATGCACAATGCTTATATATATCATGTCACCATGTGACATACCATTTCTTTTTTAAATATATTTTTGAATCATTTTACAATTCACATAAAAATAAATACAAGCATGGGCCCAAAGGATCTAATAAGTTATTCAAATTCTAGAGTTACTGTTTTGATCCAAATTGACACCATGTGTCTAGCCCCGAAGACAAATCATAATAATTGCTCAAAAGCTAGCCCCGAAGGCAAATCATAATAATTGCTTACAAGCTAGCCTCAAAGGCAAATCATATCACAATGATGCCAAGAATCTAGCCCCGAAGGCAAATTAAATAATTTCTCAAAAGCTAGCCCCGAAGGCAAATTAAATAATTTCTCAAAAGCTAGCCCCGAAGGTAAATAACGAGGACAACTTCATAGGCATGCTGTCAAATATAAAACTCTGAAAAATTGAAGAACATACCAGGCATACAATTATTTTATATTTTTAATCATCAATTTCTTTCTCATTTTTTCATAATCAATCTAGGCACATTGCCTCTTTTCTCATTTTTTTTTATTACTTTTCTCATTTTTCTTATTTATACCAATATCAATTCATCACATTTCAATATATCATCACATTGAATTACATTTTACCGTAAAACTCATTACCCAAATATTTTGGGTAATTTCTCATAATTCACATACAAATTACATTTTATGCATTTTAGCCATTACTAATGTCTTTAATACATTCTTAACAAATCACATTACCCAAACACTTTGGGTCATTTTCACATTATGCACATATTTTACTTTTTACTCAATTTAGCCATTATCAATGGCTTTTCACAATGCATATAATGCATTCTTAACAAGACACATAACATAGCACAATGTTCGTGCATATTCTATGCATCAAGTAACTTAACACATTTTCTAACCAAAATATGTTAAGCCCAAATGCCATGCAAACATAACCAATTTATTCAAAGTTTACACTTACCTCTAAAAGCAACTAAAAGCAAGCTCAAACACTACCTCCAACCTTCTCTTCCAATTTGCCCTTCAACACTTGGATTGGGCAAATTAATTCTCCTCAAAGCCTATACCAAATGTGATCATAAGTAATCATTTAGTATCACACTTAAACTCATTTCCAAATCTTAAACTTTCCACATTATAATACATGTACATGATCTCTCAATACAAGGGTAAGAACCACTGAACAAAAATAAGAAAAAGAGTTATTGTGAGCAAATTCTACAAGTGACATGCCCAATGATATGGGCGTGTCAATGACCGTGCCATTTGCCCTCCTTAAAAAAGCTTTGACACGCCCAGTGACATGGGCGTGTCACTGCACATGTCATTAACATAGAAAAATAGCATCGTCGACACACCCAATGACATGGCTATGTCACTGGGCTTGTCCAGCCAAATTCCTGAGTATCAATACAAAATTGCCACATATCCAAAGTTATCATTCTTTTCCATACTTTGAACAATCCTTTTTTTTTCAAAACTCTAAATCACCACTTCCATTTCCAACTCTATTCAAATTCAACTAAATCCATGATTCAACTTTAAAAATACTTATTTATGCATCAAAACAACTCATTTAAAATCAAATTGCATAATTCAAATCACATGATTCTAAAAATCCAATTTTCATAACCCTAAATTCTCTCTCTTCAACAAAGTCAACTTAAATTTAACCATTTGTTTAATCCAACCTTAGAATCATTATCAACTACTCAAAACAACTGTATACATACCAATTCCAATAATTAAATCATACCATCACAATAAGTCAAACTTCACATATTCACATCTTTAAGACAATCTAAGAAAACAAGTTGAAAACTTACCAATTCAAGTGGAAATCACCAAATCTTCCCTTAAAACCTTGAAAATCCTTCACCTTAGGAAGCTTAGAAGAAGCAAAAATCCTCTCTTGCACAACCATGGAGAATCGGCTAAGGAAGGAAAGAAGAAGACCAAATAATTACTCTCTCCATCCATTTTTAATTTAAACCACATATACTTTCCACTTTTAATCTTAACCATATACATATATTATTTAATTGATTATCTCCAAAATATCATCTTCCATTAACAAAATTTTACTTTTGAATTATTTAAATAAACTTTGACTTTTGACTTTTGTTGATTTTGTTTATGTTATGTAGAATTTACGTATATATCACATATACATTTCACTTTCCCTTTAAAATCCTTTCATTTTTTATTTAAAATCATTTATTTAATTTATGCAATTACTTTTAATTTACTTTTAAATTTTAAAAATTTAGGATATTACAATTCTCTCCCCCTAAAGAAAATTTTGCCCTCAAAATTATCTGCTATCAAGTCTGGAACAACTAGGGATACTGACTTCGCATCTTCTGCTCACTCTCCCATGTCGCCTCCTCATTGGCATGATTTCTCCAAAGGACTTTTACAAGTGGCACCTTCTTATTCCTCAACTCCTTCACTTCTTGTGCCAAGATCGCCACTGGTTCTTCCTCATAAGTCAGATTCAGACTCCCCTTAATAGTATCCACTGACAAGATATGAGATGGGTCTGACCTGTATCTCCAAAGCATAGAAACATAGAAGACATTATAAATCCGATCCAACTTAGGAGGCAAAACCAGTCTATAAGCCACTGGACCAACTCTCTCCAGCACCTCATAGGGTCCTATGAAACGAGAACTCAACTTCCCTTTGTGGCCGAATCTCAGAATCCTCTTCCACGGAGACACCTTCAAGAACATTTTATCTCCCACACTGAACTCTATATCTCTTCTCTTTAAATCTGTATAGGATTTTCATCGGTCTGAAGCTGCTTTCAGACAACCCCGAATCACCTTAACTTTCTCTTTTGTTTCCTTAATCAAATTGGGACCAAACAATTTACCTTCTCTAATCTCATTCCAACACAGAGGTGTCCTGCACCTCCTGCCATACAATGCCTCATAAGGTGCCATCCCAATACAAGACTAATGACTGTATTTATAAGCAAACTCAATCAGTGGTAAAAACTTGTCCCAGCTCCCATAAAAATCAATGATATAGCTCCTCAACATATCCTCTAAAATCTGTATCACTCTCTCTAACTGCCCATCTGTCTGAGGATGAAAAGTAGTGCTAAAATATAACCGAGAACCCAATGCATCCTGCAAGCTCCTCCAAAATCTCGATGTAAACCAGGGACCTCGGTCCGACACCGAAGAAACTAGGGCTCCATGCAACCTCACTATCTCACTGATATATAGCTCAGCCAGCCTCTCAAGAGAATAATCCATCCAAACTAGAAGAAAATGAGTTGTCTTCGTGATCCGATCAACTATCACCCAGATTGCATCATGCTTTTTCTGGGTCAAAGGTAGCTCAGTCAAAAAATCCATCATCACTCATTTCCATTTCCGCTCTGGCACTGATAATGGCTGGAGCAACCCTGAAGGAACTTAGTGCTCAGCCTTCACTCTCTGGCAAGTGAGCCATCTGGATATAAACTCTATTATGTCCCCCTTTATACCTAACCACGAATAATGTTGCTTCAAGTCCTGATATATCTTAGCACTACCAAGGTGTATAGTATAGAGTGACTGATGTGCTTCCTCTAAAATCATCCTCTTCAATCATGCATCGTCAGGAATACACAATCTATCTCTGTACCACAAACAGCCATCATCTCTCACATAAATGTCTCGACTCTCCCCCCATTTGGCAATCCATCACAATCTTCTAGATTTTCTCATCTACCAACTGAGCCTCCCTAATATGAACCAATAAAACTGGCCTTAACTGTAACTGAGCCATCAAAGCACTATCATCACAAGACACAAATCCGACATGCAGTGTTCTCAACTCAACAAGCAACAAGAGCGAATAAGCAGTTAAACCTGCCAAAGACTTCCGATTTAAGGCATCAGTAACAATATTTGCCTTGCCAGGATGATAATGAATCAGACAGTCGTAGTCTTTAATCAACTCTAACCACCATCTCTGCTGAAGATTCAGCTCTCTCTGAACACCCAGTTACTTCAAACTCTTGTGATCCATATAAATGAAACACTTCTCCCCATACAAATAATGCCACCAAATCTTCAATGCAAAAATTATGGTTACAAGCTCCAAATCATGGGTCGGATAATTCAGCTCATGTGGGTTCAACTATCGAGAGGCATAAGCAATGACTCTACCCTTCTGCATCAGAACACAACCTAAATGACTATGTGAAGCATCACTGTATATCACATATGGTTTACCTTCCATAGGCAGGATAAGGATAGGAGTCTGAGTCAACATCTCTCTCAACTACTCAAAACTCGCCTGACACCGATCTGTCCATACAAATCTAACTTCCTTCCAAAGTAATCTAGTGAGTGGTGTAGCTATCATAGAAAAGCCTTTCATAAACCGACGATAATAGCCTGCCAAACCCAGAAAAATTCAAACCTCAGTCACATTCTTCAATGGACTCCAATTCAAGATAGCCTCAACTATACTAGGATCAACTCTAATACCATCTGCTGAAACCACATGACCGAGAAAAGTTACTTGATCGAGCCCAAATTCAAACTTAGATAACTTAGCATACAACTGCTTCTCTCTCAAAGTCTATAATATAATCCTCAGATGCCTGTCATGATCCTCTTTATTACACGAATACACCAGGATATCATCAATGAAAAAGACCACAAAATGATCTAGGTAGGGTCTAAACACCCTATTCATCAAATCCATAAATGCTACTAGTACATTCGTCAGTCCAAAAGGCATCACCATAAACTCATAATGCCCATACCTCCTGCGGAAAGATGTCTTAGGTACATCCACATCTCTAACTCTTAACTGATGGTACCCTAATCTCAAATCAATCTTAGAGAATATTATTGCTCCCTTCAACTGATCAAAGAGATCATCTATCTGAGGCAATGGATACTTGTTCTTGATGGTCATCTTATTCAACTGCCTGTAATCAATGCATAATATCAAAGTACTAACCTTCTTCTTCACAAACAAAACAAGTGCTCTCTATGGGGACACACTAGGGCAGATGAACCCTTTATCCAGCAACTCCTGCAACTGCACCTTCAACTCCCTCAACTCTGCAGGTGCCATCTGATAAGGAGTAATAGAGATGGGAGTGGTATCGGGCATCAGATGAATACCAAACTTAACCTCTCTCTCAGGAGATACCCCTGGTAATTCATCAGGAAAAATATCTAAAAACTTGGTAAGTGTGGGTATATTGGCAAGCTGAGACCCCACTACTCTGGTATCTATAACATGAGCAAGATAAGCCTTCCAAATCATCCTCCTAGCTCAAACAGTTGAAACAAACATGGATGAAAGAAGCCTCTGCTCACTAGATACCATCACATCCCTACCATCACTTGTTCTCAAGGTAACACATTTCCCTTGATAGTCTATGACAGTTCCATGCCTAGATAACCAATCCATGCTCAAAATCAGATCATACTCTGTGAAAGGTATCTCAATCAGGTCACCGAGAAACTGCTCATCCTGAACCACAACCGGGCTATCTCGGTGCACCCTGCTAACCACAACATTGTTCCCTAAAAGATTTGTTACCAACACATCAAATCTTAGGGATTCAGAATAAAAATTACTGACAGGCAAGATGGATGTACTGATGTATGAATAAGTCGACCCCAAGGTCTATCAATGCAAGAACTGAAGTACTAAATAAAGTAAAAATACTAGCAATGACAGCTGAAGCATCTGACTGCCTCTACATCACATAGACTCACTGTGATGGCCCTACCTTATCTGGTCTATCCCCAGCTGTAGAACCTCCTCTCTGACCAATCCCATATCGATGCCTCTACCAAAACCTCTGCCACCACGACCCCCTCTGACACTAGGTCAAGAAGTTGCAGTATCTGTCTGTTTATTCTCTGTAACTCTGGATAATCTCTGAGAAAGTGACTTGGCGATCCACATCTGTAACACACTACTGGTGCACCTGTCCTCCAGCAGACACCCCCATGTGCCCTACCATAATGAACACTGGTAAGTGGAGCAGGCCTCTAAGCCACTGGGATTGGAGCACTAGCCATTGAAACTGCAGGCCTCTGTCTCTATCTCTAATGTACTGATCTGCCAGACTACCCCTGGCTCCTACTGATCATCTGAGGATATCCCCCTTGGCCTCTCTTCACTGATGAAGACACAGCCTTACCCTCTGGTCTCCTCGGCTCTGGCAGCTGCTGTAAGACCCTGTACTCTCTCAACACTCCTAGTAGCTGTAACCAACTGTGAAAAGTCCTGATAGCGAGAGCCTGCTATAAGACACATAATAGAGGGTCTCAGCCCCTCCTCAAACCTCCTACACTGGTCAATCTCATCAAATATGATCCCACCAACATACTGACTCAGATCAGATATGATCCCACCAGCATACTGACTCAATTGGATAAACTCTATCTCATACTCTGTCACTGTCCTAGTATCCTGCCTTAAACTCAGGAACTCCATATTTTTTGCATCCTTATACTCCCTCGAAGTATACTTCTTCTTAAATTCTCACAGAAAATCATCATAGGTCAGGACTAGTGGATTATCTATAGCATATGGAACCGTCTTCCACCACTCATAGGCATCCCTCCACAACAGAGATCTAGCAAAATCAAACTTCTCCTCTGGGCTAGCCTGCAGCTGGATGAACACTCTCTGAACTCTGTCCAGCCACTACTCTACTACAGTAGGGCCTGTAGTACCAACAAAGTCCTGAGCTCTAAACTTCCTTAGCTTATCATACTTCCTCGTCGGCAACTATGGCTGCGGCTGCGGCTGAGGTAGTGGCGGCGGCTACTAAACTGGAGCCTGCCTTAATAACTCCACCATATATTGTACCCAGCCTGGTAGAATCTCATCAGCTGCTAGTCTAATAGGGACAGAAGCAGATGCCTCACCAGCAATCTCAGCTCTAGCTCTAACTTTACCATCACTAGGAGCTACACTCTCTGCACTACCCTTTGCAGACTGATGCTTCCAAGATGCCACAACTACCTATATCTGCAAACACAACAGAATTTGTCACATCATAGATAAAAAAAATTGACAGTGTCAATGCATGTATCATAATTAAAACCCATATTTAAAAATCCTCATTTTCTCTCTCTAACAACCCACCTAGGTCAATAATCTCAAATCTAGGCTCTAATATCAAAATAAATGTAACACTCTTATGCTCTATATGGGTACAGTACAATACATACACCCAACATATGTAATATACGCATATACGGTACAAAAATGTCACAACTCATTTTCTATAAAAACCCTTACTTTTCAAATTTATATAATCATAAATAATTTAAAGGATATAATTTAAATAACAAATAAAATATTACTTATCAAAACACATACAAATCACCCATTACAAAATTTTATCCAAAACATTCTTTATAATTTACAAAATATATATACATCAAAACATAATATAATATAAGTAATAACAAAATATATGAGAATGTAAAATATATACATGCTGGTAGTCGGCACTGATCTCGAAGAAACAACAAAATCAACTCAAGCAATCTGTGAGCGGGGATTTTCACCCCACTCCTGGTGGAATGGTTCTTGCGACTTCGGCACTGTTTAGGCTCGGGGCCTTAGAGAACACGGACCTAAGTCTGGAGAAAATGGAGTCGCCACCCGGACGGGCTGAGAAAAAGAAAGGGGTGGATGACTCGATTCCTAAGGAATCCCCAACCTCCTAATTGGTTCGGAAAGTTGAGTACGTGTGGGGAAGGTGAGAAATGGCCCAGCACCCCCATAACGCCCGGTTCATTGGAACCGGCCTCCTTTACAGGTCTTAATATTATAAAATTCTTAAATATAACGATATTATCCATATTACATGCAACAATTAAAATAAAGCATCATTATATTAAAATCAAAATAATGTCCAAGCAAAGCAAATAAATGGCACCCATCCGAAGATGAAAATATGCCCTTACATCATCCATGTCTAAACTAATAGGACACCCACCAAAAGGTAGAAACATGTCCTTTACATTATGTAGACCCTTAATTTTTTACCCAGTCCGGTCCAATATATTTTAATTAGTCCAAAATAATTCTTGTGTTGTCCAATATATTTTAATTAGTCCAAAATAATTTTTATGTTATCTTAATCAAATAATATTTGTTTTAGTATTTATTTTTTATAATTTTTAAAAAATAATAATAAATAAAAATAAAAATAAAAATTCGGGACGAAAAAATCGGCGACGAAAGAATCATCACCGAAAATCAGCGTGCAGGTTATTTCTGCGGGCGAAATAGCTTGGCCATTTCGCTCGCAGGAAGGCCAGGACCATTTCGCCTGCAGGCCAATTTTCGCCAGCTGCCGCAGCAGGCCAATTTTCGCCCGCTGCCGCAGCAGGCCAATTTTCGCCAGCACAATTTTTTCGCAGCAGTTTTTTTCTCCAGTACAATTTTTCAGCAGCAGTTTTTTTCGACAGCCAAATTTTTCCGACGTAAATTTTTTCAAAACCAAATACAATTAGGTTTCGGTTTCGGTTTCCTTTTCTTAATTAATGTTAGATTCTGTAAATAACTAAAATTAATCATAAAAATCTTCTATAAATAAGGAGTAAAACAACACTAAAAGGGATGGGATTTTGGGAAGAAATTTGAGACCGAAATTGAGGAGGAAAACTTTTAATTCCTTTTAGCAGTAAGATCGATCGAACTTTTGAGAGAGCAAACAAGCAATTCAATCCATCAAAGGCAGCAAAGCTTGTCTTTGTTCTTGTTTATCCAAGAAGAAATTTTTGGTGGAACCAACAAACTGAGGTATGAATATCTAATTTCTTCACAGTAGCTTAAACCATCCAATTGTCTCTTTTGATTCAAAAACTTTAGAACTTTAATTTACCTTTTCTAAAGCTTAAAAACTTTAATTCGTTTCTTTGTTTTCCAAAATTCTTAAAATTGTTGTTTTTGTTGCTTCAAAATTTACCAAAACCCTAATTTGAATCTGTTTCTTTTCAAAGCCCTAAATTGAATCTGTATCTTTCCGAAAACCCTAAAAAATATCTTTTTTGTTTCTATAAACCTTAAATCTTTTTGTTTATTTTCATAAAGTTTCATAAAATTATCAATTGATTTTCAAATTCTAATGCATTCTCCGAAACCCTAATTCTAAAATTCTAAAACCCTAATTCAACTCCAAAACCCAAAACAGTAAACCCTAAACTAGCTAAACTAAACCCTAATTTTTCTAAACCCTAATTTTTAAAACCTTAAAACCATATAAATTTAAATGTTATAATTCTACACAGTAAGTTTAAAAACTATAATTCAGTAACTGTAAATCATAAATCTAAATGTTTTAAAGTGTCCAAACCCTAGTTTCATGATTTCACTTCTCAAACACTAATTTGGTTAATCAAAGAACTTTATCAACCTCTTAAATTATAAAACTTTAATCCATTTCAATTCCTTTAAAATTCACAGTAGCTTAAACACACAAATTCCAAAACCCTAAACACATTAAATAAAGAATCTTAAATAGAAACAGTAGCCCTAATTTGAATCTTTACTTGCTTTATTCAATTTTATATTTGATTATGCTTTAATTTATTTTCAATGTTTTGTTGATTTATTTAAGTTCAATGATTGATTATTTTAGTTTATCATGGATGAATGTTTACTTTCTATTTTGATTGATATTTAATATCTTTGATGAATGATTTATTTATTATGAATGGTTATTTACTTTTATTGATTTATTCTTTATTTCCAAATGTTGTAAGAGGTATGTTTCCACTTGGTGGGTACCTCATTAGTCAAATATCATGTAATTTAAATTATTTTTCTATTTTAGAACCAATGTAAAGGACATGTTTCTACCTTTCGGTGGGTGTCCTATTTATGCATGAGTTATGTAAGGGCATATTTCCATCTTTGAATGAGTGTCCATTTATTTGTTTTGCTTGGACATTGTTTTTTATTTTCAATATATCGATGCTTTATTTTAATTATTGTGTGTAATATGGATAACGTTGTTATATTTAAGAATTTTATAATATTAAGACCTGTAAAAGAGGCCGGTTCCAATGAATTGGGCGTTGTGGGGGTGATGGGCCATTTCTCACCTTCCCCACACATACCCAACTTTCCGAACCCATTAGGGGGTTATGGATTCTTTAGGAATCGAATCATCCACCCCTTTTTTTCCAGCCAGTCCGGGTGGCAACTCCATTTTCTCCGGACTTAGGTCCGTGTTCTCTAAGGCCCCAAGCCTAAACAGTGCCGAAGTCGCAAGAACCATTCCACCGGGAGTGGGGGCAAAAATCTCCGCTCACAGTGGCCACTCCACTGGGGATAAAAGAAGTTGATTCCGTTGGTCTTTATATTATACTATTCTTTCTTATAATGATATTATCCATTGCATCATATTAGATTGCATCGTGTGCGTGAGTTAGGACGCTCGTGTTACCCGTATTGTGTTATGTAAGGGATACCATACTTTCACTCAAGGTATGGAGATCGAGCTAGGCATAACCACTCATAGCCTCGTACCATTTGGTATATACTTGCTATGGGAACCTAAGCCTTTTTACCCAAAGACTAAAGCTCATGTAATTGGCCTAGTTACTTTCCTTAGGTTTTACCCCAAATGCATGTTGTTTGACTATGGTTACTTTATCTTGGCTTAAATCATGGCTTATTTGGTTTGTTCTTTTTCTAATATGACCTAAGTATATTGTAAGCTCAAAATAATTTTTTTTTAATTCAAAAGACCAAAGCTATTTTCAAAACTTTTCAAGATGGTCTTTGGACATAAAATTTTTCTAAAAATAAATCAAAAATTCTTTTTGCTTATGGCCCAAATACTAAGCCCAAAATCCATTTTTTCTAAAATATTTTTACAATGGGCTTAGAAACAAAATTATTTTCATTCAACCTTTTCTTACAAAGAGCTTGCAAAAATATTTAGGTCAATTATGAAATACCAAAAATCAATTGTGAGCCTAGTTTATACTAAGAATAAATTAACCATGGGCTTATTTTTTGCATGAATCATTAGTTGCTTTTTCAAGTGAGAAATCTATTTATAATAAACCTCTTAATTTAGTTTTAATCCAATATAGCATAAAAGCTATTTTAGTTGGATAAATGGATTAAAACCTAATTAATAGGAATTATCATGAACTTATTTCCATTTTTGAAAATATAACTATTGGTTAAAACGTCCGAGGGATATATTCGAAAACAAGATACCCCATGTTGGTATTTTGTTAACCATATACCTAGGAAAAGAGACTCGCCATTCGTGTGTGGATGTTATAAGGTTGGAAGGAACGTCCTAATTATTCTTGTTTGTCTATTGTTTGTGCATACATACATACATTCATACATTTGCATCTCATATGCTTTCTGACTCACAGCCCTAGATTACGATAGTTCAAAAGCTTACGACAATCCGACCTACGCCGGAAGCAAAGAATCTAGCAACGACTCAATCACTTGCTCACCAAAAATAATGGATCCCGAACAAATTCAAAGGATGGTGGATGAGGCCCTCAACGCCAAGATTGAAGAAATAAAAGAGGCCCTAGCTGAGACCATGAAGAACCAATTGACTGCAATCTTAGAAAATCATGCCGAGACATCTGCTAGCACTAAGAAACCAAAGGACAAAGGGAAGACTAAAGTTGGTGAAGTAGTTTTTGATGATGAAAAGGTGATCATTGATGATGATGATGATTGGGCTCAATACTACCAAGATGCTCAATAGAAGAAAAAAGAACCAAAGATTATTAAAAGATCAACAATGGAGAAGACCGAAACTTCTGATGTTGAAAAGATGATTGCTGATTTAGAAAAGAAATTTGAGAAGAAATTAAAAATCGAGAAAATGTCCGAAGTTGACAAATTATTTGAGCTAGATGAAGAAGTTTCGTACAAGTTCAAGATGCCATCTTTTGCAAAGTTTGATGAAACCGAAAATCATCATCTCCATGTGAAGCAGTATATCACTGCCATGCAATCTGCCCGAGCTCCTAAGGCTCAAACCCTAAGGTACTTTATGCTCTCATTGGACCCTGTTGTCCAAAATTGGTTCAATACCTTAGATGATGGAACACAAAAGAGTTGGGATCTGCTATACAAAGTCTTCATCCAACAAAATGGATATAATGTCGAGATGGAAGTTACCTTAATGGAAATGGAGTCCATTAGGCAAAGGTCGAATGAGAATTTTGTGGATTATGTGAAGAGATGGAGAAACAAGGCTGCTTTACTCAAGAAGAGGCCTGATGAATCCGATCAAATAAGGATGATTGTGAGAGGGGTGTTGCCTAGTCTTCGTGAGAGGATGTCTCATACACTCATCCGTGATTTCAAATATCTTCTCCAAGCTGGTTTGCAAATTGAAGAATGGAAAAGAGAGAAGAACCATTTTTCAACAAGAAGGAACGAGAAAGGAAACTATCAGTTTGGTAGCCAAAGCATGCAAAAGGCAGTCGGTGTTAACGTTACCAACCAAGGAACAAGGAGACAATTTTCAGAATTGGGGAAACCGATGTCTTGGGTTCTCAATAAACTTCAAAGAAAAGGATTGCTACAACCCTTAAATCCTCGCCCTTTGCCTAACCCTCTTCCACCTAATTTCGACACTAAAGCATTTTGTCAATTTCATCAAATGCAAGGGCATGACACGGATAGATGTGTGAGGTTGAGACATGAGATCCAAAATTTAATTGATAGTGGAAAGCTGCCCGAGCCTAATGAGCTGAACGCCAAAGACAATCCATTACCCAAGTTCAATAGAGTACCTCTACCGGCAACCTTCATGGTGGGAAAAGGATTGGAAGAAGATTTTGTCTTATCCTCTTTTCAAGATGGAAATATTGAAGATATGAAAGGAAAAAAAGCTTAAACTCAACAAACTTTCCTTAACTTGAATGTTGCTTTTCAATTTTACTTTCTTTAATATTTAATTGGAACTATCGTGTTTTTCAAATTTAAATTTGTTTGAATAAATTATTTTTATCAAAAATTTTGTTGGTCTTTATTCATTTTGATGCTCAACCGATGAGGAATCTAGCTTGATAATTCATGAATTAATATATTTATGTATCATGACTTGAATGACTTTACTAGGTGAGGGAATTACTCTATAGCATTGATTTGTGTATGCTTACTTAGAGAGGGCTCCTGCATAATTACCTTTGTCTAGGTCCTAGTCAGTCTTAGAACATGCTTTGACAAACTTTCGAGGTGAAATTAAACTCTGCTTATTTAAGGGAGAGATGATCTAGGCATTGTTTGGTTAACCAACAACTAGTATCCACCCTATTAAATATCAATCCCTAGTTGTCCCTTTGAGCCTTCATAAAATTTTAGCTTTCTTTTAATTGGCATATAACCCCAACAACCTACCCTGAGCTGTTGTGATACTTTTGACAAGTCTTATGATCACTAAGATGAAGAGGCAAGAAGATCAAAAGAAAGCAATGATTAGTCAAGATCATGAAGACAGTTTAAGCTCTCAAGATCATAAGAGTAGTTGATATTCTCAAAACCATAAGGGTAGTTGAAGTTCACCTAATATCTCCAATATATCAAGATAACATTAGAATAGCAAATGATTTGTCCCTGTTAAAGAAGATTTATGTCACTCCACTCATCCATTATTGGAAACTCAAGTTGGTACAAACAAAACAACTCTTTTAGAGCTAGAACAAAAAAAAGAAAGAAAAAAGAAAAAAGAAAGAAAAAAAAGGACAAAAGAAAAAGGGAAAAGAAGAAAAAAAAAAGGAAAGAAAATCCAAAATGATTCAAAAAGCCAACTGAGTTCTCTTTTACCTAAGACAACAAAAGGCTTCCATTTGGTTTATAAGGATGATTTGACCTGAATTGTTCCAACCCAACCAAAGATTCGATCAAAATCAAAGAAAATGAGAAAGACCATTCAGTTCTTGAAAGTTCTGTACTTGACAGTCCTATCAGGAAGAATGACAAAAATGATAAAATGCTCAAAGAAAGGGAGGAGTAAGAAAAATAAAAAGAAAGAAAGGGAGAAGAAGAGAAGAAACAAATTTGGGTCCCAAACTTTTTGCAAGGGAAAAGACTGTTCCAATCAAGATCCAGATTAATGCCAAGAAGATAGAAGGAATTTAGAGTCTAGCAAGATTGCTTCCAATTGTCTAAAGTTCCAACAAGAAATTTGTAGTGTAAGGGTTTGTCCATTGTGTCACATCAGCCCCAACTTACAAATAGCTTTCATTTAACCAGTGTCCCTTATAAACCCCATTTCAAGCCTATCAAAGACCTGTTGATCTCTCTTGGTAGGTAGAGTATATTAGTGAAGATAGTTTGAATAAGCATGCATATGAGATAGACAATATTTAAACTCAATAAGACCTTTGGCCAAGTAATGTGTATGTGCCTATCTGAAGTACAATAATTCTTGCTTAAATAGAAATGATTCCCTAGTTTAGTATGGTAACTAGGGTTGTCATGTTATAGATATGTTAATTTGGAAAAAAAATCGAGTCTTGAGGTATGTTGACATTGATTTGGCAAAACCAACATTTGATTTCAAAATCAAAATTTAAAATAAGAAAAAATATTTTTGTCATACAAAGCCTTCAAGTTAAGAGAAGTTTCTTGAACAGTCGAACCTCGAAGGGAACATTGAGCAAAGGAAATGATTGCTGGTAAGGTTATGAAGAAGCTACCAACTAACATGCTGAATGGATGTATCTCTGCTATTTGGGGACTCCATTATTCATGTTCTCAATATCTCGAAGCATCCTGTTATTCCAAAGCAAAACTTGAATGGGTATCTGAAAGGAGTCAATGAAAACACTTCCAATGATCACCTTAGTCTATGAGTCGACGAAACCATTCAAACGTCCTGTGAAGCAAAGAATCAAAAGAAGATATTGAATCAGGGGGGCATAGAAGGTCCATTGCTTGAGAAAGGAAGAAATGCATTCTTGTTCGATGAGCTAGACAATATACAATCATCAACCAAAGCCGCATAGAAAAAATCATGAGTTTGAGCCTATACAAGGGGGCAAGGCTAGATAAAAGAAATAAAAAAAAAAGAAAAAGGAAGAAGAAGAAGAAGAAGAAAGAGTTACAGTAAAGATGGAAATTATATATTATGTATGCTTATTGTACAATGTTTATACAATTGATACAATTTATACATTACTAAGAAGGTGGTGGTAGGTCGTCAAATAAAGCCCTAAAAAAGTCATCGCCTGCTGGAGAAGGGGGCAAATTACTCGTCCCGAGATCGCCCGAAGAGGGAGCACCAAAATCCCTATCACCTTGAAGTTCTGATCTGTCACGGTCCTCATCAGAAGCAGATGAAAGGATCTCATGGTTATCAGTCTGGGGGCCTCTTGATGAAGAAGCGTCAGGATCCATCATCCCCTGAAATCGAAAGTCTAGGAAATTTTGTTCGGATTGATGATATAAATTTTCAAAATGAGAAGCCTGCTGATGACTTGCAGCCAACTCTTCTTGAAGTTTCCTATTTTGTTCTTTAAGCATCCGCTGTGAGCCAAAAAGGGAAAGGGTAAGAGTATACATAATCATGCATACATATAGCATAAATTACCATGAAATAAGGAAACTCACCAGGTAATTCATATCAATGCCCTGCGGATGAGATGGCATATCTGGCGGGCCAGAATGAGCAAACGAAGGGGTGATAAAAGAAGCAGTTGCAAGGGAAAAATGGTAAAAGTTTTACCTGAGAAGTACTAGCCCCCAGATGTGGAACAAACTCTCCTGCATCTCTGTGATGTTCCTCCTCATCTCTACCCTCATTTTCTTCGGGAATCTCCCATATGCCAATAGGAGATACATCAAAGTTCAAGAGCCTTCTTTGAATAAAATGGGCATAAGATGCACTCGGCGAATAGAGAAATCCTTCAATACTATAACCGTACCGAGCCAGCCACCAGGCATCCTCCAGCATCGACATAATATTTAAAGTGTATTCTGGGCAAGGCATCGGAATCCTCCGCTGCTCTAGACCGAGGAACTACTCATAAACTCTCTCTCCGAGAAACCAGCCACTAGACACCAGGCCGGTGATGACTCGGCGAGAATGTTGGAAAGATAACGCAGCCTTCATGAAGGGAGATCAATTTGTCCGCTCTTCTGGGTTCTACTAGGCCAAATTCACCTGCAAAATAACATAAGGTAAGTAAACTTTCACATAAAATTTAAAGCATACTAATGTTGTTTTACCTGGTCCCAGGTTAAGCGGCTCAACACAAAGCGGTGAGTATGCACATGGTGAGAACCGAGAACGTCCACACGATCAGACAATCAAAAATTTAATCTCGGATACCCGACTCTATCTCAGGAAATACCGAGTACCCTCACAAGGTTGTGTTCATATGCCCATGCCTACAACAATAGTAAATATCAAATTCAAACAAGAAAGGAATCGAAATGATAATGGTAGGAGAAAAATACCTCGACAACCGCCATCAAGCCGACAAAAGACTTCTTATTTCGCCAAAGTTTATCAAGACCATGGTAAAGACAGGCGAGACCAACTTCACCCCAGACAGAAGATGGTACCGTCCTAAAATAAGAAAGGGCCTTCAACACTGACAAGTGGGTGGAGGATTCAGTGCTGCCTAAGATGGTCGACCCAAGCAAATATAACAAATATCCTCGAGCATACTGTTGGGCCGTGTCTCTGTGAATCCGTCCTTCTTAGTTCATCCAATAGTTACGAATCAGTTCAATTGTTATCTTAAAAGGCCCTTTATATGATGGTTCCATACCAATTAATTCCTGAATTTCTTCAAATGTTAAAATATCATTGGTCAGAGGAACCGGAACACCATTATATTGAAGACCGGTTCTAGCAGTAAAATCGACCGGACCAATTGTCATCTCTCTAATCGGCAAGTGAAAAGTGTGGGTTGTGTCCAACCATCGTTCTGCAAGTGCCTGGACTATGCTTCTGTCTATCTGATACTCCTCAGATGGCAATTGTAAGATGAAGCTCTCAAAGCCGCAATCTCGGATAATCTGCCTGACCCGGAAGGCACTACATCGTACCATTATCGGGCTTTATAGATACACCCTCCGGCCCGAACAAGGCAACGATCACGCTAATACGAAGCCAGATAAGTTAATACAAGGTAAGTACGTATTATCCTATATGCTTAAATTAATTTATTTTTCCTAAATTTTTGAAAAGATGATAATATAAAAATATAAATAAAAAATAAAGGCAAACACAATAATAATAAAAGAGTACAATATAAAAACAATAAAAAAAATAAAAAAAAACAAAAAAAATATATATATATATATATAAACAACAACAAAACAGAAAGACAAAAAAATCAAAAAGAAAAATAATTACCGCGCTCTTTTGGTTAGAAATATGATGAAGCGGCATCCCGGCTAGTAAATCTATATTCCATCTTCATGATGCTGAATAAACTCTAATAACTCGGCATTAGAATGAGTCCCTGACATTGAACCATGCATTTTTTTTTTAAAACTATGTGCTAAATTTGAAAGAATTTGAGAGAATTATAGAAATTGAGAAGTTTTGTTGTGGATCAAGTGAAAGAATTTGTTGGTTTATATAAAGAAACAACAAGTAAAAAAATTAAATTTAAAAGTAAGTTTTACTGTTTATGAATAGTAAATTTTATTATTGATGAATAGAAATTTTACTATTCATAAATAGTAAATTACTATTGATAAATAGTAAATTACTATTTCTAATAGTAAAATACTATTTACTACTATTTATAAATAGTAAGTTACTATTTATTAATAGTAAATAGTGCATGAACATTGACTATACAGTAAATAAACAGTAAATTCAATTATTCAATTTAATCATTCAAATGCTTAAATGTGTATAAATATTTTTACACACAGGGGGCAAAGGAGAAGACGTGCATAAAGATTAGTCAAACTTTTTGAAACAAAAAAATTATTTTTTGCAGATAATTAAATCTTTATTAGCTCGGGTCCAGAACCCAAATTTTCTTAGGTCCAGAACCTAGAATCTCTTTTAAGTCCAGAACTTAGCTCGGGTCTGGAACCCAAATTACCCTTAGGTCCAGAACCTAGAATCTCTTTTAAATCCAGAACTTAGCTCGGGTCCAGAACCCAAATTTTCCTTAGGTCCAAAACCTAGAATCTCTTTTAAGTCAGAACTTAGCTCGGGTCCAGAACCCAAATTTTCCTTAGGTCCAGAACCTAGAATCTCTTTTAAGTCCAGAACTTAGCTCGAGTGCAGAACCCAAATTTTTCTTAAGTCCAGAACCTAGAATCTTTTTTAAGTTCAGAACTTAGCTCGGGTCCAGAACCCAAATTTTTCTTAGGTTCAGAACCTAGAATCTCTTTTAAGTTCAGAACTTACCTCGGGTCCAGAACCCAAATTTTCTATAGGTCCAGAACCTAGAATCTTTTTTAAGTCTAGAACTTAGCTCGAGTCCAGAACCCAAATTATTCCTAGGTCCAGACCCTAGAATCTTTTCTAAGTTCATAACTTAGCTCGGGTCTAGAACCCAAATTATCCTTGAGTCCAAAACTCGAACCGGGTCCAGAACCCAAAACCTCAACCATCTCAAAAATTAAGTCTTATTGCTTTTAACTCTCTTTCACTAAAGTCTCAGATCATTCAAGCAGGGGGCAAACTATAGACCCTTAATTTTTGATCTAGTCCGATCCAATATATTTTAATTAGTCCAAAATAATTTTTGTGTTATCCAATATATTTTAATTAGTCCAAAATAATTTTTGTGTTATCTTAATCAAATAATATTTATTTTAGTATTTATTTTTATAATTTTTAAAAAATAATAATATAAAAAATAAATGAAAAAATAAAAATAAAAATCCGCGACGAAAAAATTGTCGCCGAAAATCAGCTTGCAGCAAATTTTTCACCGGCGCAATTTTTCCGCAGTAGTTTTTTTTTTTACAGCGCAATTTTTCCGCAGCAGTTTTTTTCGCCAGCAAAATTTTTTCGAAACCAAATACAATTAGGTTTCGGTTTCCTTTTCTTAATTAATGTTAGATTCTGTGAATAACTAAAATTAATCATAAAAATCTTTTGTAAATAAGGACTAAAACAACACTAAAAGGGATGGGATTTTGGGAAGAAATTTGAGACCGAAATTGAGGAGGAAAACTTTGAATTCCTTTTGGCAGTAAGATCGATCGGACTTTTGAGAGAGCAAACAAGCAATTCAATCCATCAAAGGTAGCAAAGCTTGTCTTTGTTCTTGTTCATCCAAGAAGAAATTTTCGGTGGAACCAACAAACGGAGGTATGAATATCTAATTTCTTCACGGTAGCTTAAACCATCCAATTGTCTCTTTTGATTTAAAAACCTTAGAACTTTAATTTACCTTTTCTAAAGCTTAAAAATTTTAATTCGTTTCTTTGTTTTCGAAAAATCTTAAAATTGTTGTTTTTGTTGCTTCAAAATTTACCAAAACCCTAATTTGAATCTGTTTCTTTTCAAAGCCCTAAATTGAATCAGTATCTTTCCAAAAACCCTAAAAAATATCTTTTTTTGTTTCTATAAACCTTAAATCGTTTTGTTTATTTTCATAAAGTTTCATAAAATTATCAATTGATTTTTAAATTCTAATGCATTCTCCGAAACCCTAATTCTAAAATTCTAAAACCCTAATTCAACTCCAAAACCCAAAACAGTAAACCCTAAACTAGCTAAATTAAACTCTAATTTTTCTAAACCCTAATTTTTAAAACCTTAAAACCATATAAATTTAAATGTTATAATTCTACACAGTAAGCTTAAAAACTATAATTCAGTAACCGTAAATCATAAATCTAAATGTTTTAAGTGTCCAAACCCTAGTTTCATGATTTCACTTCTCAAACACTAATTTGGTTAATCAAAGAACTTTATCAACCTCTTAAATTATAAAACTTTAATCCATTTCAATTCCTTTAAAATTCTCAGTAGCTTAAACACATAAATTTCAAAACCCTAAATACATTAAATAAAGAATCTTAAATAGAAACAATAGCCCTAATTTGAATCTTTACTTGCTTTATTCAATTTTATATTTGATTATGCTTTAATTTATTTTCAATGCTTTGTTGATTTATTTAAGTTCAATACTTGATTATTTTAGTTTATCATGGATGAATGTTTACTTTCTATTTTGATTGATATTTAATATCTTTGATGAATGATTTATTTATTATGAATGATTATTTACTTTTATTGATTTATTCTTTATTTCCAAATATTGTAAGAGGTATGTTTCCACTTGGTGGGTACCTCATTAGTCAAACATCATGTAATTTAAATTGCTTTTCTATTTTAGAACCAATATAAAGGACATGTTTCTACCTTTCGGTGGGTATCCTATTTAGGCATGAATTATGTAAGGGCATGTTTCCATCTTCAGATGGGTGTCCATTTATTTGCTTTGCTTGGACATGGTTTTTTATTTTCAATACATCGATGCTTTATTTTAATTATTGTGTGTAATATGGATAATGTTGTTATATTTAAGAATTTTATAATATTAAGACCTGTAAAGGAGGCCGGTTCCAATGAACCGGGCATTATGGGGGTGATGGGTCATTTCTCACCTTCCCCACACGTACCCAACTTTTCGAACCCATTAGGGGGTTGGGAATTCCTTAGGAATCGAGTCATCCACCCCTTTCTTTTTTCTGGCCTATTCGGGTGGTGACTCCATTTTCTCCGGACTTAGGTCCTTGTTCTCTAAGGCCCCAAGCCTAAACAGTGCCGAAGTCGCAAGAACCATTCCACCGGAAGTGGGGGTAAAAATCCCCACTCACACATTGGTCTAAGATATCAAAACAATTTAAATTACATGATATTTAACTAATGAGGTATCCATAAAGTGGAAACATACCTTTTACACTTTTAATACTAAAACAAGCAAATAATAACAATAAAGAAAACATTCATCCATGATAAATTAAATAAATCAAGTATTGAAAATAAATCAATCACCAAAGCATTGAAAATAAATCAAAGCATATAATAGACTACATAATCAAATATAAAATTAAATAAAGCAAGTAAAGATACAAATTAGGGTTTACGATTTCTATTTAAAGTTCTTTGATTAACATTTAGGGTTTTGGGATTTTAGTATTATTATTATCATTTGTTTAGGCTACTGTAAGTTTTAAGGGGATTGAAATGAATTAGGGTTTCATGAATCAAATTAGGGTTTAGGGGTAACATTATGAAATTAGGGTTTTAGAATAATTAAAACATTAGGTTTATAATTGTTGGTTACTGGATTGTTGTTTTGGGTTTACTGTATTGAGTTTGGATGTTTAGGTTTATAAGATTTTAAGGTTTTAATTATTAGGGTTTAGGAAAACTAGGGTTTACGTATTAATTATTAGTTTTAGTGTTTCAAAAAATATATTTGGTTTTTGGAATTGAAGAAAATAGTTTAGAGTTTTATAAAGCTTTTTGTGATTTTTAGAAACTGTAAAGTGAGTTTAAAGTTTGGATATTTAACAAAACATTTGAAAATTTTAGAAAAGAATTAGAAGAAAACAGTTTAGGGTTTTTAAGAGCTTTTGGAAATAGGAAAAACGATTTAAGGTTTTTAGAAATAAAAGAGAATTTTTTTTAGGGTTTTTGGAAATTGAAGGAACAATTAGGGTTTTAAGGTTTTGAAGAAATAGGTTAGGGTTCTTAAGTTTTATAAGAAATAGAAAAGTAATTTTTAGGGTTTTTAAAAATAGAAGAAACGATTTAAGGTTCCAAGGTTTAGAAGAAATAAATTAGGGTTCTAAGGTTTTTGGAATCAAAAGAAACAATTTATTAATTTTCAGTGATTGAAGTTACTGTAAGAATATAAAACAAAAAGAGATTAGAGATTCAAACCTTCATTCGTTGGTTCCACTAAAAATTGCTTCTTGGATGAACAAGGACAAATGCAAGGTTGCTGCCTTTGATAAATTCTGAATTGCTTGCTCATTGCTCCTTTCAAATATGAAGTTCCACTATCCGATCTTAATTCAAAGTTTTCTTTTTTTTTTCTCCAAAAGTTCGATAGCTTCACTGCCATGTCCCCCCCTTTTGTGTTTTTTTAGTGTTATTTATAGGAAATTTAGAAGATTAATTCCAATTGTTTAAGGAAACTATACTTAATTAGGAAAAGAAAACCGAAACCAAATATAATTTATTTTCGGAAAAAAATTACATTAGAAAAATTTTGCTGGCGAAATTTGTGACGGGCTACGAGGAATTGCGAGCGAGAATTGGCCCTGGCGGGCTGCCAGGCCATTTCGCCCGCAAGAAGTTCCTGCGGGAGAAATGGCCCAAGGCCATTTCGTCCAATTACTTTCGGCGACGAATTTTTTCGTCGCCGATTTTTATTTTTATTTATTTATTATTATTATTATTACTATAATTATAAAAAATAAATACTAAAACAAATATTATTTAATTAAGATAACACAAAAATTATTTTGGACTAAATAAAATATATTGGACCTGACTAGGTAAAAAATTAAGGGTCTACACAATCTCAAAGCTAGACCCAATCTAGTCTAGACGAACTCTCTGGCTCTATCGAATCTCCACTGTCACCTGCGGAATAAATTACAATCTCACTAAGCCAAAACCCTAGTGGTACAAACCTTGATAACAATAAAATTTATATGCAATGCCAATGCACAATGCTTATGTATATAATGTCACCATGTGACATGCCATTTGATTTTTAAACATATTTTTCAATCATTTTACAATTTATATAAAAACAAACACAAGTATAGGCCCAAAGGATCTAATATGCTATTCAAATTTCAGAGTTACTATTTTGGTCCAAATTGACACTATGTGTCTAGCCCTGAAGGTAAATCATAATAATTACTCAAAAGCTAGCTCCAAAGGTAGATCATAATAATTGCTCAAAAGCTAGCCCCGAAGGCAAATCATATCACAGTGACGCCAAGCGTCTAGCTCCAAAGACAAATTAAATAATTGCTCAAAAGCTAGCCCCGAAGGCAAATAATGAGGACAACCTCATAGACATGCCACCAAACATAAAACTCTGGAAATTGAAGAACATACTAGGCATACAATTATTTCATATTTTTCATCATCAATTTCTCTCATTTTTTCATAATCAATCTAGGCATATTGCCTCATTTCTCATTATCAACTAGGCACATTGCCTCTTTTCTCATTTTTTTTAATCACTTTTCTCATTTTTCTCATTTATACCAATATCAATTCATCACATTTCAACATATCATCACATTGCATTACATTTTACCTTAAAACTCATTGCCCAAATATTTTTGATAATTTCACATAATCCACATATAAATCATATTTTATGCACTTTAGCCATTACCAATGTCTTTAATGCATTCTTAACAAATCACATTACCCAAATACTTTGGGTCATTTTCACATTATGCATATATTTTACTTTTTACTCAATTTAGCCATTATCAATGGCTTTTCACAATGCATATAATGCATTCTTAACAAATCACATAACATAGCACAATGTTCATGCATATTCTATGCATCAAGTAACTTAACATATTTTCTAACAAAAAAATGTTAAGCCCAAATGCCATGCAAACATAACCAATTTATTCAAAGTTTGTACTTACCTCTAAAAGCAACCAAAAGCAAGCTCAAACACCACCTCCAACCTTCTCTTCCAACTTGCCCTTCAACACTTGGATTGGGCAAATCAATTCTCCTTAATGCCTATACCAAATGTGATCATAAATAATCATTTAGTATCACACTTAAATGCATTTCTAAATCTTAAACTTTTCACATTATAATACATGTACATGATCTCTCAACACAAGGGTAAGAACCACTGAAGAAAAATAAGGAAAAGAGCTATTGTGACAAATTCTAGAAGTGACACGCCAATGATATGGGCGTGTCAATGAATGTGCCATTTTCCCTCCTTACAAAAGCTTTGACACCCCCATACCAAACATATTGCATTATAGTATCTTTGACACGCCCATTGACATAGGCGTGTCACTGCACATGTCATTAATATAGAAAAACAACATCATCGACACACCCAATGATATGGCCGTGTCATTGGGAGTGTCAGGCCAAATTCTTGCGAATCAATACAAAATTGTCACATATCCAAAGTTATCATTCTTTTTCATACTTTGAACAATCCTTTTTTTCAGAACTTTAAATCACCACTTCCATTTCCAACTCTATTCAAATTCAATCAAATCCATCATTTAACTTTAAAAATACTTGTTTATGCATCACAACAACTCATTTAAAATCAAATTGCACAATTCAAATAACATAATTCCAAAAATCCATTTCCCAAAACCCTAAATTCTCTCTCTTCAATAAACTCAACTTAAATGCAACCATTTGTTTAATCCAACCTTAGAATCATTATTAACTACTCAAAACAACTTCGTACATACCAATTCCAACAATTAAATCATGCCATCACAATAAGTCAAACTTCACATATTCACATCTTTAAGATAATCAAAGAAAACAAGTTGAAAATTTACCAATTCAAGTGGAAATCACCAAATCTTCTCTTAAAACCTTGAAAATCCTTCACCTTAGGAAGCTTAGAAGAAGCAAAAATCCTCACTTGCATAACCATGGAGAATCGGCTAAGGAAGGAAAGAAGAAAAAGAAGAAGACCAGATAATTACTCTCCATCCACTTTTAATTTAAACCACATATACTTTCCACTTTTAATCTTAATCATATATATATTATTTAATTGATTATCTCCAAAATATCATCTTTCATTAAAAAAAAATTACTTTTGAATTATTTAAATAAACTTTGACTTTTGACTTTTGTTGATTTTGTATATGTTATGTAGACTTTGCGTATATATCACATATACATTTCACTTTCCCTTTAAAATCCTTTCATTTTTCATTTAAAATCATTATTTAATTTATCCAATTACTTTTAATTTATTTTATTAAATTTTTACAAATTAGGGATTTTAAAAATTAAGATATTACAGTTAACATTATATATAGAGAACCTTAGATGATGAACAATACATTGAATTATAAGAAAAGAAAAATCTCAGTTGTATTCTCTCTCTAAGAAATAAAGTGAGAAACCTCCCACGGACATAGGCAAATTGTCGAACCATATAAATTTTTGTGACTTATGTGATTATTTCTCTTATTCTTCTCCTTAATTTTTATATTTATATATTGATCCCTTATTTACAAGTTCTAAAAACATAAGATTTTTTCCAACAATTGATATTAGAGCTTCTAATTAGGATGAATGGGTTTAGAACACATGCTAAGTTTGACAAGTTCGATGGAAAAGGGGAATTTTTGTCTGTTTTAGATGAGAGTGAATGATGTGTTGACATAGATGATGGTTCACAAGGCATTAAGGAGAACAAAGCCAGCAAACACAGATGAAGAGGATTGGTAAGATATTGAGTCAATCGCGTTTAGTACAATCCAGATGTGTTTGGCGAATTCAGTAGTGTATGACGTAATTGACGAGAAGACAACCAAAGGTTTATGGATAAAATTGGAGAGTTTGTTCACATCCAAGAATGTCACCAATATATTATTCATGAAGTGCGATTTATTCTGATTTAAAATGGAAGAAGGTGGAGACTTAGAAAATCATATAGCCCAGTTCAATGAAAATGTTAGTGATTTATTGTGTGTGGATATTAAATTGGATGACGAGGACAAAGCGTTGATGTTCTTATGTTCATTACCACCATCTTTCTATCAATTCAATATGACATTATTATATGGGAAGGAGATGCTAGACTACGAGAAAGTAGTGACAGCTCTAAGGTCTCATATTTCAATGCAAAAGTTAGAGATGAAAAACTCACAAGCTGAGGGTTCATTAGTCAGTTCATAATGCAGAAGGAGGCTGTGTAAGAAACAATGAGCATAAGATAAAAAAATCAAAAAGAAAGTCAAAGTCAAAAGTGTCAAAGGAAGAATGTTTCAAGTGTCATTAGAAGGGCCATTGGAAGAAAGATTGTCCATTATTGAAAAATTAGGGGGCCGATAAGACAGAAGCAACTTTTAGTTTGGCTAGTGTAGTTGCTGATACTTTAGAAGAGGAAGATCTCTTAGTGGCCTTGACGACAAGCAATGATTAGAATCATACACATATACTTTAGATTCAGCATGCTCATCACATTATACTTCTCACAGAGATTGGGTCTACAGTTACAAGGCATGTGATGTTGACATTGTAACATTGGGTGATAATTATACTTACAAAGCAGTGGGGATTGGAACTATTAGAAATAAAATATTTGATGGCATAATCAGGACATTGGAGAATGTTAAACATGTTCCTGAATTGAAGAAGAATCTGATTTCATTGGGCTTATTAGAGAAGAAATTGTGTGGATTTTTAGTAGCTCCAGGTAGTGGAGTTCTTAAGATATCTATAGGGGCTATGACTGTGATGAAGGGGAAGCGGATAGGAAACAATTTGTATAGACTAGAAGGCAATATAGCTTTAAACAACAATTCTACATATTGATCAACAGAAGATAGTTTAGATATATCAAAGCTCCGGTATATGCGATTAGGACATATAAGTGAGTAAGGTTTGCAAGAACTTTATAAAAGGAAATTGATGAATGGGAAAACACGGTGTAAAGTTGGATTTTATGAGTTTTGTGTCTATGAAAAATAAAACAAAGTTTAATTTATACTTCCTCACAGAAAAGCAAGCAAGTACTAGAGTATGTTCACTCAGATATTTGGGGTCCAACACAAGTTATAGCAAAAGGTGGAGCTAGGTATTTTATAACATTCATTGATGACTTCTCCCAAAAAGTTTGGGTATATTTCATGAAGGAGAAAGGTGAAGTATTCTCGATGTTCAAGGAGTGGAGAACCAATGTTAAGAAATAGATAGGAAAAAGCATAAAGTGCTTAAGTTCTGACAATGGAGGTGAGTATACATCCAGGGAGTTATAAATTTCTATAAGAAAGAAGGAATTGAGTGATACTTCACAATTCCTAAGATGCCTCAGCAGAATGGGATAACAGAAAGGATGAATAGGACATTACTAGAAAGAGCCAAAGCAATGAGATTACAAACAGGGTTACCCAAATAGTTTTAGGCAGAAGCAATGAATGCTGCTTGTTTCATCATAAACGGGTCATTTTCAAGTAAGTTGGAGGGGAAGTCCGCACAACTGGCTTGGATAGGTAAAGATACCGACTATTCTGTACTCAAAGAATTTGGATGTTTGGCCTACACATTAATCCCCAGTGGTGAAAGATTGAAACTGTATTTAAAGTCAAGAAAAAACATCATTGCCAGATATAGGAAAGGGGTAAACGGATATAGACTTTGGGATCCTAAGGTAAAAAAAGGTGATAATTAGTAGATATATAGTCTTTGATGAGCGGGCTGTAGTAAATAAGCAGGAATCATCTCAAGAAGTTGTAGAATCAACTTGTAAGGTAGATATGGAGCTTGGGTTGGGTAATCCTTCGAAACCAATTTAACCAGTAGTTGAATTTGAAAGCAAAGATGATGATTCAGAGAGTATAGAAGTGCAACTTCATCAATATGAGCAAAGTATTACCATAGATAGACCCAGACGTATAATTAGACCTCCAACTAGATATCTCAAAGATGATGATTCAACCTCTTTTGCTTTACTAACAAGTGACAAAAACTAAGTTCTTTTCAGAAAGTAGTGCTAGTTCCAGAAAAAGAAAGATGGTTAGAAGCTATGGCTGAGCAAATGGAGTCACTGTACAAGAATCAAAATTAGAAGCTAGCAAAACTACTTAAGAGGAAGAAGACAGTTGGATGTAAGTGGTCTATAAAAAGAAGGAAGAAGCTTTAGAGAAAGAAGGTGTAAGATACAAGGCATGGTTAGTTGCAAAATGATACTTACAGAAGAAGGGGATTGACTACAACGAAGTGTTCTCACTGATAGTTAGACATACAACTATCAGAATATTATTGGCATTAACAACTCAGTTAAACTTAGAGTTGGAGTAGTTAGATGCCAAAATAGCTTTTCTTCATGGTGAATTAGAGGAGAAGATTTATATGGAATAACTAGAAGGGTTTGAGGAGCAAGGTAAAAAGCATCTATTATACAAGCTCAAAAAATCTCTTTATGGGTTAAAGCATTCCCCAAGGCAATAGTGTAAGTGGTTCGATTCTTACATGGTAAGTATTAGCTTTACCCATTATGAGTATGATTATTGTCTATATCTTAAGTCTTTGAAGAATGGATCCTTCATCTATTTATTGATTTATGTTGATGATATGTTAATTGCTATAAGAGACATGAAAGATGTGTGTTGTAACACCCCTATATCCCGTATACGTACCAAGCATGCTTATACGATCGTAATATACGTATACTGAATATAGAAAATGCCACAGTTTAAAAATTACACAACATATATCTTTATAAATAAGTGAAACCAATTTTAAACATTTAAAAGAAATCCAAAAGACACCATATATAAAAACGTTTATTAACTCACAGCGGAAGTTATTACAAATATTTGCAAATACAAATATGTTATAAATCAAAGTTTACAAAACATAGAATATATACATGATTGGCAACTCTTCTCTGATCTTTAAATTCCAAAAATAAATCCTTCAATGCCTAGTCTCACTTGGTCTCGAGGAGCTCTCAGGTTCAACTCTGTCACCTGCGCGATCAAACACTATCGCGCTAAGCCAACGGCTTAGTAGCACAAAATATAATACTACTATGTTTCGATGCAATGCCAATGTCAAAATCAATCTCAAACATCATTCAAAAGAATATCACATTTCAACATCATACTTTGTTCAATGTCATAACAACATTTATATTATATCTTCATAGTTCCATTAATTTCACCATTTAAGAATCACATTAAATACAAAGACAAGCATGGGCCCAAAAACACTAATATGCCATTCAACTTTCAGAGTTAATGTTTTGGTTCAATTATCACATTTATCATTATCCCAACTAGGCTTCAAGGATTAGGTTCAACCAAGCTTCAAGGGGAACAAAGCATGCTAAGTATCAACCCAACTTGGCTTCAAGAACCAACCCAACCTAGCTTCAAGGGTTGTAACATCTCAATTAGGCTTCAAGGACTAGACCCAACCAAGCTTCAAGGGGAGTAAAACATGTTAAACTTCAACCCAACTTGGCTTCAAGGATCAAGCCCAACCTAACTTCAAGAGATTATTACTATTAGGCATGCCACTAGCAACAAAACTCTGAAAATGAATAACATATTAGACACACAATTCATTTATTATTTCATTATCAACTTCATTCTTTAATCTCATCATTATTTAGGCAAACATGCCTCACTTAACTCAATTGAAGTATCATAGCCAATCACAATGGCTTCACATCTCATTTGAATCACCATAGCCAATCACAATGGCTTCACCTCTCATTATATCTCAAATCACATTTCATATTTCATCATTGATGTATACCTAACAATTTACATTATTCATAGATTTAGAATCTTCCACATACATTTGTTTGGATCATTTTTGTTTTAAGTGTGTTTAAAATGTTTATTTTTATGTTTAGGTGCAAAAAGACCATTAGGGGATTAAAACAATGCAAGAAGAGCAAAGAACAAATAATAATAGCTAACACATTCAAGGGACACGGCCAAGCTTGTGGCCGTGTCTCTCAACACAAGCTCCAACACGGCCAAGTCACTTCAGCTTGGCCGTGTCGCACTTAAATCCAAAGAAAAAAATAAATGATGAAATCAGGCAGTAGGCGACACGGGCAAGGGACACGGCCAAGCCAGTGGCCGTGTCTCTCCAAATTGATCCAACACGGCCAAGACTCCCTTAACTTGGCCGTGTCTCCTATCATCTTGGCCGTGTCTCTCATGGCTAAAGGTTTTAAACAAGGCCAAATCTCCTTTGGTTGAATTAAATCACATTATACACAACATAACATTATTCAAATGGACATAATCAACATCATTAACACTTATTTTACATGCTCATCACAATATTCACATTACTAATATACATTAACAATACATTTGATTCCTTAACACATTTACAAACAAGTGTGTGTTAAGTTTAAACATCATATGCATATATGCAACAATATAGTTTGTACTTACCTTAAGCACCACTTATACAACTCTAAACACTTTCTTTTTCCAAGAATTCTTCACTTCTCAAATTAGAGCAAATCACCTTCTTCCAAAACCTAATCCAAAATGATACAATACAATTTATCACTCATCACTTCAAAACTCTAAAATCAACATATAACAATCAACACAAACCCTAAACACAAATATAATACCATCTCTTCCAACCAACTTACTCTTTTCTTCAATCCATCCTTAAAATCCATAATCAATTTAATCAAACACTGTTAAACATCTCACAATCAATCAACACACCCTTAAATAATCTATCAAACTCACACACAACTTCAAATAAGCAAAGAAATCAAAAGAGGACTTACCAAAGTAATGAAATTTCTTCAATCACTAACTTGATCACTTAGATCTTCCTTCAATATGAGCTTAGAACATCCAAAATCCTCTCTTGGTCTCTTGCTTTCTCTTGTCTTTGGAGGAGCCAGCCACACACATGGAAAAGAAGAAAAGATGATGAAGAAACAAAGTCAACTTCTCTTTAAATCTGTAATATCCCTAAGTGTGCTTAGAAGTTATGATAATGTTGTTATTATTGAATTGAGTGTGTGATTGATAAGTGGTAATTATGTTGTTTGAAGAAAAGCATTGTGTAGAGTGAAGTGTATATGTTGTGTATATGGTCATATATATATAATATAAGTTGGTCAAAGGGCTTGGTCAAGGGAAGAGGATATTTTATTTGTGATTGTGAAATTACCAACATGGGCTTGTAAAAGACAAAGGTTTAGTTATATGGTTGAGGGTAGTTTAGTAATTTTCTTTTGGAAGGGTATTTAATGCCTATTGACTTTGTGTTTTCTTCATCATTTCTTCTTCTTCTTGTTGTTGATGGCCGGCTCACTCAAAGACAAAGGAAAGCAAGAGAGCAAGTGATGATTTTGGAATTTTAAGCTCAAAAGTGAAGGAAGATCTCAAGTATACAAGTTGGAATTTCAAGAATTTCATGATTTTAAAAAGTTTTCTCTTGTTTGCCTTTGTTATTTTTGAAGATGTGTGTGAGTTGAGTTAGGGTTATTGATAGTATGATTAAGTGTGTTGATGATTTGTTGATTAGAGTTGAAATTGATTTTAAAATAAGAAGTTAAATTGGTGTTGGTGATGGAAGAGTAAGAGTTGTGTTTAGTGAATATTTTTCTGTTTTACAATTAGTAAAGGCTGTGACTTGTATGATTTTTAATTAATTATAGAAAAATGTTCTTGAAGTGAATTTTTGATATGTTGTGCCTCTATGAGTCTAGAATGACTGAAAAATATGTTGATTGGATTTTGGAATGGTTATGAGTTTAGAAAGATTATTTTTATTAGACCTGTTCCAGCAGGTACCTTAACTGAGACAGCTATATTTCGGGATTTTTAATAAAACGTAGAAAAATCATATCCAATTGAATTTTGGATATGTTGTTGCTTAGTGAGTCTAGTATTTGAGAAAAATAATTTGGAACCACGTTTATTGAATTTGATTTATGGAATTCACAAAGTTCCTAACTGCTGCCAGGATGCAGGGCAATTGGGGCAGTCTGGTTAGGTGAACTATTTGACCAAGATTTTGTGTTCAGTTTGATCTGAAATTTTAAAGGAATGATTTTAAGATACAAAACTAAATTCTGTAAAAATTTTAGAATTTTTAGTCAAGTAGATTATTTTATACAATTTTTCAAAATAAGGATAAAATGGAGTCTAAAATCAGAATGTACTATTCATATGGTCATTTTGCTTATATTCCTTTTGGATTAGGTTGTGAAGAGGTTGAATTGCCCTAATTTGTGAAGTGAAGAACTATTGAGTGGAGAAGAGTTTAGAGTGGTGTGAAATGTTATTAAGGTAAGTACCAATGTTGCATGATTGCATTGTTAATGCATATCACTAATGTATTTTGATGTGTTTATATCATTAATGATATGTATATATATATAATTGTGTTATGGGAAAATGAAAGATGTGAATGATTTGATGAATATTAATGTATGAGAATACAATTGATTGAGTATAATTAAATAATGTTAGGTAAATTATTACATTGTTAATCTAATGTGACTTGTATAGTGTGAAAGAGAAGAGGATCATTCAACAAGGTATGAGCTATGCAAATTTATTATGATAAACACTTTTATGAAGAATTACTTTAATGTACTTTGTAATGTTATAGCAATGATGCTATATGTATAATGTGAATCATGTGATTGAATAATGATATGTTCATTTGGTTAATGTAATTGATGTTGAGTATTATAATGATGATGCACATGATACTATATGAACAATACTATATTTTGTGTATTATGAATCTTGTGAATTGTATTGTGCTATATGAATAAGGTACTTTGTAATGTTATAGCAATGATGTTATATGTATCATATGGATTGAGATAGGATATGTTGTGAAGCCATTGTGATTGGCTATGATGATCTAATTGAAAGAAATAAGGCATGTTTGCCTAGATGATAATGAACATTGAGATTGAAATTGATAATGAAACAATAAGTGAAATATGTGTTTAATGTGTTATTCAGTCTTCAGAGTTCTGGGTTTGGAGGCATGCCTATAAAATGAAAAAGGTAACAGTCTTGCCGGGTTGAGGATCTCTTCAAATTGAGTTGAATTGAGGTCCAAGAGACTGGGTCTGTTACACTATGAGAATTGTGAATATGAAATATATGATTGGTAACAGTCTTGCCGGGTTGAGGATCTCCTCATGATGAGTTGATGGTCCAAGAGACTGGGTCTGTTACACTATCCATGGATAGAAATATTGATATATGATGCCTACGGGCTTGATGATTATGATTATAGACCAAAGCAGTAACTCTGAACTCTGAATAACATAGTGGTGTCTGTTGGGCCCGAGTCTGTCTTTGTTGTCAATGTGATATACAAATGTTGAAAGAAATGGATAATGAAATCTTTGGTATACTTCATTGGACATGTGATTGATGATATGTAATATGTGCGTTGAAATATTGATTATGAGCACTAGTGATGAATCATTAATGTTGAATTGTGAATAAAGAAATGTTATGATTAGTATGATGTATAATGTGTGTATTGAGATGTTGATTGTGAATATTAGTGATGGGTTGGACTTGGTAGAAATGTTATGTTTATATGTGTATAAGATAGGAGATTAGTTGAAAGATATGAAAGGTGCAAATGAATAGGGATAAACTTAATAAGAACTAAAAGTATATGGAATTGAGATATCTTTATATGTTAGTGTTTCCATGATATATGTTTGTATTTTATATTTGTACTACTAAGCTTTCGAGCTTAGCGCGGATGTATTATCGCGCAGGTAGCTTGGTGGAAGATATGAAGTCTTTTGGTAGGCCACGAGAAGAGTAAGATTTTGTCGAGACCAACTAGAGGGTAATGCATACATGTATCCACTTTAAGTATGTTATATTATATGTATAAATGAAGTTTTGATAAAGACAATAATTTGTAAGTGTTCTTTAAATTGACCTATTATGGTTTGAATTTTGTTACAGGTATTGAAAGGTAAAAAAAAATGGCATCCTTATACTTTATATACTTACTGTATGTATACTAGGTATATGTATAGTATTTATATGGAGTATTGTGGTGTTACAATTATTTTGGTATCAGAGCTTAGGTTCGAGATTCTCGGCCTAAGTAAAATTAAAAAGAAAAAGTTTTGAAACGCTTAAAATGAATTAAAAAGAAGAGTTTTGAAAATGAAATTTGTAATACATGCATATGCATTCACACCTAGGTTGGTCTCGGAGGTGGCATTATATGATTTATAGTATATCTGTGTTATATGAGATGGATGTTAATGTGTGAATGATATGATGTTATGAGAAAATTGTTTTGTTGTAATGTGAGATGTTGAGGCATGATTACTTAACTTGCTTGTGAAAAAAAGAAATGAATTTAAAAAAAATATATATTGATAAGTTTAATGAACGGACCTATCTATCTCCTGCGGAACCATGCGGACCCATTGGAATGGGCAACCGAACTTGGACAACCGACCTGGATGGGAAAAGGTATGTTACTGATAATGTTATACGTGCCTATCTGCCTCCTGCGGACCCTTGGGATTGAAGGGCAACCGACCTGGTTGGGGAAGGGTACGTATATAAAGTCATAGTTGTTGGCTATAATGATAAATTTAAATGAGTATAATGAATGATATGAATTTATATAAGTCTAATTGATAATTAAAAATGGAAATTTATGCAAGTAAAGTGAAGTGTTAAATGTGTTGAAGCATAAAGAAATGAAAAGGAAAATAATATTGAATGAGTTGATTAGTAAAGACAAGGTATGATTATTTAAAGTTTGGGGTATATATATAAAGTTAAGGTATTGTTTAAAGGAAAAAGAGATGATATTGGTTATGTAAGAATATAAATTGGTATGGTTATTTTAATGTAAACATTGTGAATTCAAGGTTAGAAATGTGAGATGCTTGGATATTGTGAAAGCTCATGGTAATGGTAATAATATGTGATATTTGAGATTTTTCGAAATGAGCTTAATAATTGGGGAAGAAATATGTGTTGATATTGCTTTATGATATATATATATATCCGAGATGTTTTTAAAGTTGATTTTAAGAAAAGATGAGTTTGGTAAATTGAAGGTTTAAGCGAAGTAGTAAGTTGAAAAGTTAAAGTTCTACTAGAAACTGATAAAGATTGATTGGATATTGATGGTTTAATGTATATTCAATATCTGAGCCAGGTGAAATGATTAATATTGCACATGAAAGTATTATGAATTAAGTAATGTGATTGATGGTATGAGAATTTGTTTTGAAGTAAAAAGAGAAATAGATAAGCAAATGAAAAGGAGCTATTTTAAGTCATTTTATTGCAAAAAAAAAAGATATATTAAATGTTTTTTTTTTAAGATGAAAGTAAAAGAGATGTCACATTGGGAATGTGACCAAGATGGATGTGAAGTGTTATTATAGTCAGAATATATATTTGTAGTGTGATTAAATACTTTTTATCATATTGGAAGAATGAGAATAATAGTATTTAAAAGAAAGTGATAAACACTAAATTTGTAGTGAATGTATGAAAAAGGAAAATAAAAATCAGAGCATATAATTAAGTGTATAGGAGCTATTAGGCTCAATGTGTATATTATTAGGTGTAATGTACATATGTATAAATATATGAGTAAAATATATATATATATACGTTGAATGGTAAACAAACGGATATAAAGATGATATATTAAATGCATTTCAAAATAAAGGTGAGAGAGATGTCACCTTAGTAAGGTGACTAAGAATTTGTGAAGTATTATTATGGTTAGGAAATATATATGTGTTGAGTTGATAAATAATTTAAGTTATGTCAAAAAGGGGTAAGAATGATGTTGATTAAGGAAAAGTAATAAATGTTAAATTGTGTTAAAGATATGTAAAAGAGGAATTATATATAATTGTATGACTATGTGTATACATGTATGGAAAATGTGGAATGAGCTTTTCGATATGAATGTAAATGAAAATGTAAGAAATGTGGAAAGCAAGTCATATTGTGAATGTGACCTAAGTATGTGAATGTGATATAATTATTTGTTTAGTGGTGTGGAGAATAATAGGGCATGTATCAGTGGATCTATGAGAGAATAGGTTTTAACCTATGTAGAGTTAGATTATGGGATGAAATGGAGAGTGATAAAGGACTCAAGTAACACTAGAAGATGAAATTGTTATGATAATAACTGAGTTAAACTATCATATAATGTTTCCTGGATTAAGGATTTTGTTTGTAGAAATTCTATATGTATAAGTATATAATAAAAAAAAAAGTATACTGTATGAAAAGTGTTACAAGAGATAAATTAGAAGTGGAGTAATAAATGGAATTTGTATATGATTAAATGTTGTGTATAAAGATGTTATAGATAATATTGTTGATGTGAGTTAGACTAATGATAATCGTATGTTCAAGAGAAAATTTATGGAGATGGAGTTGAAATGTGTTAACTCTTGGTGTAGTATAAGTGTGGAGAATGGATATATAATTCTTGTGATACAACTAAATAGTGTAATTAAAAAGTTTGGATACAGAATAATCGAGAAACAGTATTGATTTATGAGTTACAGGTGTGTGACCATTCATCTCCTATGGCTATATGATTTGGTTAGTATGTGTAGCCGGTTAATTTTAGTATCCATAAATTTGGGACTGAGACAATATGACTGTAGTACAAATTGGTGAGATTGAAAATTTTGTTTAAGAAGCATAGTTAAATAAATTAATCATTGGATGGAATTGAACAAGATGGGAAAGTGGATATTTTGTGTAAGATAAATCAATTGATCTGGATTGGATTAAGATTATGAATTATTCTTGAGATTTAATATCTATAGTTGTATTAAGAATGTAATTATTTACATGGCAATGTATATGATGTAAAATATTAAAGTGTGAATGGACATGAATGAATGGAGTCATAGTAGTTATAAATCAGGATAAAAAGGGAAAAGATTGGTTATTTATAAAATAAGTTGAAAGGTAATGTATTAATATGTAAGTTAAGAGAAAAGCATGCTAAAGAGGTAACTCCATTTGTGGAAAATAAGGATCTTGTTATCCATTGAGGGATTGATAAATGTCTATTTAGACAGTGATTGTAATGATGGGATAATTAATGCTAAGACATAACCAATGATTTTTAAGGTTAAAGTTAAAAGAGTAATCATAAAGAGATGAAGGAACAATATATATTAAATATAAAGATTGGATGAAGTATAAGTGTACTATAAAATGATCTGATTCTGGTATAAAGATAGTAATAGGAAGTGTAATAAGTTTTTTTGAATGTTTGATCAATGAAGTAACAAGATATATAAACCTATAGAATGATGAGTTATGGAATTTAAAGAAGATTGTTGATTCTATAGGAAAGAGTTGAAGTTATATGATTTGGTGACATAGTAACTTAAACATATAATTAACTTCATATGGAAGTTAAGATAGTATGTTGTTAAGAATCAATTGTTACGATATTGATAATTTCGAGGACGAAATTTTCTTTTTAGAGGGGGAGAATTGTAATATCCCTAAGTGTGCTTAGAAGTTATGATAATGTTGTTATTATTGAATTGAGTGTGTGATTGATAAGTGGTAATTATGTTGTTTGAAGAAAAGCATTGTATAGAGTGAAGTGTATATGTTGTGTATATGGTCATATATATATAATATAAGTTGGTCAAAGGGCTTGGTCAAGGGAAGAGGATATTTTATTTGTGATTGTGAAATTACCAACATGGGCTTGTAAAAGACAAAGGTTTAGTTATATGGTTGAGGGTAGTTTAGTAATTTTCTTTTGGAAGGGTATTTAATGCCTATTGACTTTGTGTTTTCTTCATCATTTCTTCTTCTTCTTGTTGTTGATGGCCGGCTCACTCAAAGACAAAGGAAAGCAAGAGAGCAAGTGATGATTTTGGAATTTTAAGCTCAAAAGTGAAGGAAGATCTCAAGTATACAAGTTGGAATTTCAAGAATTTCATGATTTTAGTAAGTTTTCTCTTGTTTGCCTTTGTTATTTTTGAAGATGTGTGTGAGTTGAGTTAGGGTTATTGATAGTATGATTAAGTGTGTTGATGATTTGTTGATTAGAGTTGAAATTGATTTTAAAATAAGAAGTTAAATTGGTGTTGGTGATGGAAGAGTAAGAGTTGTGTTTAGTGAATATTTTTCTGTTTTACAATTAGTAAAGGCTGTGACTTGTATGATTTTTAATTAATTATAGAAAAATGTTCTTGAAGTGAATTTTTGATATGTTGTGCCTCTATGAGTCTAGAATGACTGAAAAATATGTTGATTGGATTTTGGAATGGTTATGAGTTTAGAAAGATTATTTTTATTAGACCTGTTCCAGCAGGTACCTTAACTGAGACAGCTATATTTCGGAATTTTTAATAAAATGTAGAAAAATCATATCCAATTGAATTTTGGATATGTTGTTTCTTAGTGAGTCTAGTATTTGAGAAAAATAATTTGGAACCACGTTGATTGAATTTGATTTATGGAATTCACAAAGTTCAGAACTGCTGCCAGGATGCAGGGCAATTGGGGCAGTCTGGTTAGGTGAACTATTTGACCAAGATTTTGTGTTCAGTTTGATCTGAAATTTTAAAGAAATGATTTTAAGATACAAAACTAAATTCTGTAAAAATTTTAGAATTTTTAGTCAAGTAGATTATTTTATACAATTTTTCAAAATAAGGATAAAATGGAGTCTAAAATCAGAATGTACTATTCATATGGTCATTTTGCTTATATTCCTTTTGGATTAGGTTGTGAAGAGGTTGAATTGCCCTAATTTGTGAAGTGAAGAACTATTGAGTGGAGAAGAGTTTAGAGTGGTGTGAAATGTTATTAAGGTAAGTACCAATGTTGCATGATTGCATTGTTAATGCATATCACTAATGTATTTTGATGTGTTTATATCATTAATGATATGTATATATATATAATTGTGTTATGGGAAAATGAAAGATGTGAATGATTTGATGAATATTAATGTATGAGAATACAATTGATTGAGTATAATTAAATAATGTTAGGTAAATTATTACATTGTTAATCTAATGTGACTTGTATAGTGTGAAAGAGAAGAGGATCATTCAACAAGGTATGAGCTATGCAAATTTATTATGATAAACACTTTTATGAAGAATTACTTTAATGTACTTTGTAATGTTATAGCAATGATGCTATATGTATAATGTGAATCATGTGATTGAATAATGATATGTTCATTTGGTTAATGTAATTGATGTTGAGTATTATAATGATGATGCACATGATACTATATGAACAATACTATGTTTTGTGTATTATGAATCTTGTGAATTGTATTGTGCTATATGAATAAGGTACTTTGTAATGTTATAGCAATGATGTTATATGTATCATATGGATTGAGATAGGATATGTTGTGAAGCCATTGTGATTGGCTATGATGATCTAATTGAAAGAAATAAGGCATGTTTGCCTAGATGATAATGAACATTGAGATTGAAATTGATAATGAAACAATAAGTGAAATATGTGTTTAATGTGTTATTCAGTCTTCAGAGTTCTGGGTTTGGAGGCATGCCTATAAAATGAAAAAGGTAACAGTCTTGCCGGGTTGAGGATCTCTTCAAATTGAGTTGAATTGAGGTCCAAGAGACTGGGTCTGTTACACTATGAGAATTGTGAATATGAAATATATGATTGGTAACAGTCTTGCCGGGTTGAGGATCTCCTCATGATGAGTTGATGGTCCAAGAGACTGGGTCTGTTACACTATCCATGGATAGAAATATTGATATATGATGCCTACGGGCTTGATGATTATGATTATAGACCAAAGCAGTAACTCTGAACTCTGAATAACATAGTGGTGTCTGTTGGGCCCGAGTCTGTCTTTGTTGTCAATGTGATATACAAATGTTGAAAGAAATGGATAATGAAATCTTTGGTATACTTCATTGGACATGTGATTGATGATATGTAATATGTGCGTTGAAATATTGATTATGAGCACTAGTGATGAATCATTAATGTTGAATTGTGAATAAAGAAATGTTATGATTAGTATGATGTATAATGTGTGTATTGAGATGTTGATTGTGAATATTAGTGATGGGTTGGACTTGGTAGAAATGTTATGTTTATATGTGTATAAGATAGGAGATTAGTTGAAAGATATGAAAGGTGCAAATGAATAGGGATAAACTTAATAAGAACTAAAAGTATATGGAATTGAGATATCTTTATATGTTAGTGTTTCCATGATATATGTTTGTATTTTATATTTGTACTACTAAGCTTTCGAGCTTAGCGCGGATGTATTATCGCGCAGGTAGCTTGGTGGAAGATATGAAGTCTTTTGGTAGGCCACGAGAAGAGTAAGATTTTGTCGAGACCAACTAGAGGGTAATGCATACATGTATCCACTTTAAGTATGTTATATTATATGTATAAATGAAGTTTTGATAAAGACAATAATTTGTAAGTGTTCTTTAAATTGACCTATTATGGTTTGAATTTTGTTACAGGTATTGAAAGGTAAAAAAAAAATGGCATCCTTATACTTTATATACTTACTGTATGTATACTAGGTATATGTATAGTATTTATATGGAGTATTGTGGTGTTACAATTATTTTGGTATCAGAGCTTAGGTTCGAGATTCTCGGCCTAAGTAAAATTAAAAAGAAAAAGTTTTGAAACGCTTAAAATGAATTAAAAAGAAGAGTTTTGAAAATGAAATTTGTAATACATGCATATGCATTCACACCTAGGTTGGTCTCGGAGGTGGCATTATATGATTTATAGTATATCTGTGTTATATGAGATGGATGTTAATGTGTGAATGATATGATGTTATGAGAAAATTGTTTTGTTGTAATGTGAGATGTTGAGGCATGATTACTTAACTTGCTTGTGAAAAAAAGAAATGAATTTAAAAAAAATATATATTGATAAGTTTAATGAACGGACCTATCTATCTCCTGCGGAACCATGCGGACCCATTGGAATGGGCAACCGAACTTGGACAACCGACCTGGATGGGAAAAGGTATGTTACTGATAATGTTATACGTGCCTATCTGCCTCCTGCGGACCCTTGGGATTGAAGGGCAACCGACCTGGTTGGGGAAGGGTACGTATATAAAGTCATAGTTGTTGGCTATAATGATAAATTTAAATGAGTATAATGAATGATATGAATTTATATAAGTCTAATTGATAATTAAAAATGGAAATTTATGCAAGTAAAGTGAAGTGTTAAATGTGTTGAAGCATAAAGAAATGAAAAGGAAAATAATATTGAATGAGTTGATTAGTAAAGACAAGGTATGATTATTTAAAGTTTGGGGTATATATATAAAGTTAAGGTATTGTTTAAAGGAAAAAGAGATGATATTGGTTATGTAAGAATATAAATTGGTATGGTTATTTTAATGTAAACATTGTGAATTCAAGGTTAGAAATGTGAGATGCTTGGATATTGTGAAAGCTCATGGTAATGGTAATAATATGTGATATTTGAGATTTTTCGAAATGAGCTTAATAATTGGGGAAGAAATATGTGTTGATATTGCTTTATGATATATATATATATCCGAGATGTTTTTAAAGTTGATTTTAAGAAAAGATGAGTTTGGTAAATTGAAGGTTTAAGCGAAGTAGTAAGTTGAAAAGTTAAAGTTCTACTAGAAACTGATAAAGATTGATTGGATATTGATGGTTTAATGTATATTCAATATCTGAGCCAGGTGAAATGATTAATATTGCACATGAAAGTATTATGAATTAAGTAATGTGATTGATGGTATGAGAATTTGTTTTGAAGTAAAAAGAGAAATAGATAAGCAAATGAAAAGGAGCTATTTTAAGTCATTTTATTGCAAAAAAAAAAGATATATTAAATGTTTTTTTTTTAAGATGAAAGTAAAAGAGATGTCACATTGGGAATGTGACCAAGATGGATGTGAAGTGTTATTATAGTCAGAATATATATTTGTAGTGTGATTAAATACTTTTTATCATATTGGAAGAATGAGAATAATAGTATTTAAAAGAAAGTGATAAACACTAAATTTGTAGTGAATGTATGAAAAAGGAAAATAAAAATCAGAGCATATAATTAAGTGTATAGGAGCTATTAGGCTCAATGTGTATATTATTAGGTGTAATGTACATATGTATAAATATATGAGTAAAATATATATATATATACGTTGAATGGTAAACAAACGGATATAAAGATGATATATTAAATGCATTTCAAAATAAAGGTGAGAGAGATGTCACCTTAGTAAGGTGACTAAGAATTTGTGAAGTATTATTATGGTTAGGAAATATATATGTGTTGAGTTGATAAATAATTTAAGTTATGTCAAAAAGGGGTAAGAATGATGTTGATTAAGGAAAAGTAATAAATGTTAAATTGTGTTAAAGATATGTAAAAGAGGAATTATATATAATTGTATGACTATGTGTATACATGTATGGAAAATGTGGAATGAGCTTTTCGATATGAATGTAAATGAAAATGTAAGAAATGTGGAAAGCAAGTCATATTGTGAATGTGACCTAAGTATGTGAATGTGATATAATTATTTGTTTAGTGGTGTGGAGAATAATAGGGCATGTATCAGTGGATCTATGAGAGAATAGGTTTTAACCTATGTAGAGTTAGATTATGGGATGAAATGGAGAGTGATAAAGGACTCAAGTAACACTAGAAGATGAAATTGTTATGATAATAACTGAGTTAAACTATCATATAATGTTTCCTGGATTAAGGATTTTGTTTGTAGAAATTCTATATGTATAAGTATATAATAAAAAAAAAAGTATACTGTATGAAAAGTGTTACAAGAGATAAATTAGAAGTGGAGTAATAAATGGAATTTGTATATGATTAAATGTTGTGTATAAAGATGTTATAGATAATATTGTTGATGTGAGTTAGACTAATGATAATCGTATGTTCAAGAGAAAATTTATGGAGATGGAGTTGAAATGTGTTAACTCTTGGTGTAGTATAAGTGTGGAGAATGGATATATAATTCTTGTGATACAACTAAATAGTGTAATTAAAAAGTTTGGATACAGAATAATCGAGAAACAGTATTGATTTATGAGTTACAGGTGTGTGACCATTCATCTCCTATGGCTATATGATTTGGTTAGTATGTGTAGCCGGTTAATTTTAGTATCCATAAATTTGGGACTGAGACAATATGACTGTAGTACAAATTGGTGAGATTGAAAATTTTGTTTAAGAAGCATAGTTAAATAAATTAATCATTGGATGGAATTGAACAAGATGGGAAAGTGGATATTTTGTGTAAGATAAATCAATTGATCTGGATTGGATTAAGATTATGAATTATTCTTGAGATTTAATATCTATAGTTGTATTAAGAATGTAATTATTTACATGGCAATGTATATGATGTAAAATATTAAAGTGTGAATGGACATGAATGAATGGAGTCATAGTAGTTATAAATCAGGATAAAAAGGGAAAAGATTGGTTATTTATAAAATAAGTTGAAAGGTAATGTATTAATATGTAAGTTAAGAGAAAAGCATGCTAAAGAGGTAACTCCATTTGTGGAAAATAAGGATCTTGTTATCCATTGAGGGATTGATAAATGTCTATTTAGACAGTGATTGTAATGATGGGATAATTAATGCTAAGACATAACCAATGATTTTTAAGGTTAAAGTTAAAAGAGTAATCATAAAGAGATGAAGGAACAATATATATTAAATATAAAGATTGGATGAAGTATAAGTGTACTATAAAATGATCTGATTCTGGTATAAAGATAGTAATAGGAAGTGTAATAAGTTTTTTTGAATGTTTGATCAATGAAGTAACAAGATATATAAACCTATAGAATGATGAGTTATGGAATTTAAAGAAGATTGTTGATTCTATAGGAAAGAGTTGAAGTTATATGATTTGGTGACATAGTAACTTAAACATATAATTAACTTCATATGGAAGTTAAGATAGTATGTTGTTAAGAATCAATTGTTACGATATTGATAATTTCGAGGACGAAATTTTCTTTTTAGAGGGGGAGAATTGTAATATCCCTAAGTGTGCTTAGAAGTTATGATAATGTTGTTATTATTGAATTGAGTGTGTGATTGATAAGTGGTAATTATGTTGTTTGAAGAAAAGCATTGTATAGAGTGAAGTGTATATGTTGTGTATATGGTCATATATATATAATATAAGTTGGTCAAAGGGCTTGGTCAAGGGAAGAGGATATTTTATTTGTGATTGTGAAATTACCAACATGGGCTTGTAAAAGACAAAGGTTTAGTTATATGGTTGAGGGTAGTTTAGTAATTTTCTTTTGGAAGGGTATTTAATGCCTATTGACTTTGTGTTTTCTTCATCATTTCTTCTTCTTCTTGTTGTTGATGGCCGGCTCACTCAAAGACAAAGGAAAGCAAGAGAGCAAGTGATGATTTTGGAATTTTAAGCTCAAAAGTGAAGGAAGATCTCAAGTATACAAGTTGGAATTTCAAGAATTTCATGATTTTAGTAAGTTTTCTCTTGTTTGCCTTTGTTATTTTTGAAGATGTGTGTGAGTTGAGTTAGGGTTATTGATAGTATGATTAAGTGTGTTGATGATTTGTTGATTAGAGTTGAAATTGATTTTAAAATAAGAAGTTAAATTGGTGTTGGTGATGGAAGAGTAAGAGTTGTGTTTAGTGAATATTTTTCTGTTTTACAATTAGTAAAGGCTGTGACTTGTATGATTTTTAATTAATTATAGAAAAATGTTCTTGAAGTGAATTTTTGATATGTTGTGCCTCTATGAGTCTAGAATGACTGAAAAATATGTTGATTGGATTTTGGAATGGTTATGAGTTTAGAAAGATTATTTTTATTAGACCTGTTCCAGCAGGTACCTTAACTGAGACAGCTATATTTCGGAATTTTTAATAAAATGTAGAAAAATCATATCCAATTGAATTTTGGATATGTTGTTTCTTAGTGAGTCTAGTATTTGAGAAAAATAATTTGGAACCACGTTGATTGAATTTGATTTATGGAATTCACAAAGTTCAGAACTGCTGCCAGGATGCAGGGCAATTGGGGCAGTCTGGTTAGGTGAACTATTTGACCAAGATTTTGTGTTCAGTTTGATCTGAAATTTTAAAGAAATGATTTTAAGATACAAAACTAAATTCTGTAAAAATTTTAGAATTTTTAGTCAAGTAGATTATTTTATACAATTTTTCAAAATAAGGATAAAATGGAGTCTAAAATCAGAATGTACTATTCATATGGTCATTTTGCTTATATTCCTTTTGGATTAGGTTGTGAAGAGGTTGAATTGCCCTAATTTGTGAAGTGAAGAACTATTGAGTGGAGAAGAGTTTAGAGTGGTGTGAAATGTTATTAAGGTAAGTACCAATGTTGCATGATTGCATTGTTAATGCATATCACTAATGTATTTTGATGTGTTTATATCATTAATGATATGTATATATATATAATTGTGTTATGGGAAAATGAAAGATGTGAATGATTTGATGAATATTAATGTATGAGAATACAATTGATTGAGTATAATTAAATAATGTTAGGTAAATTATTACATTGTTAATCTAATGTGACTTGTATAGTGTGAAAGAGAAGAGGATCATTCAACAAGGTATGAGCTATGCAAATTTATTATGATAAACACTTTTATGAAGAATTACTTTAATGTACTTTGTAATGTTATAGCAATGATGCTATATGTATAATGTGAATCATGTGATTGAATAATGATATGTTCATTTGGTTAATGTAATTGATGTTGAGTATTATAATGATGATGCACATGATACTATATGAACAATACTATGTTTTGTGTATTATGAATCTTGTGAATTGTATTGTGCTATATGAATAAGGTACTTTGTAATGTTATAGCAATGATGTTATATGTATCATATGGATTGAGATAGGATATGTTGTGAAGCCATTGTGATTGGCTATGATGATCTAATTGAAAGAAATAAGGCATGTTTGCCTAGATGATAATGAACATTGAGATTGAAATTGATAATGAAACAATAAGTGAAATATGTGTTTAATGTGTTATTCAGTCTTTAGAGTTCTGGGTTTGGAGGCATGCCTATAAAATGAAAAAGGTAACAGTCTTGCCGGGTTGAGGATCTCTTCAAATTGAGTTGAATTGAGGTCCAAGAGACTGGGTCTGTTACACTATGAGAATTGTGAATATGAAATATATGATTGGTAACAGTCTTGCCGGGTTGAGGATCTCCTCATGATGAGTTGATGGTCCAAGAGACTGGGTCTGTTACACTATCCATGGATAGAAATATTGATATATGATGCCTACGGGCTTGATGATTATGATTATAGACCAAAGCAGTAACTCTGAACTCTGAATAACATAGTGGTGTCTGTTGGGCCCGAGTCTGTCTTTGTTGTCAATGTGATATACAAATGTTGAAAGAAATGGATAATGAAATCTTTGGTATACTTCATTGGACATGTGATTGATGATATGTAATATGTGCGTTGAAATATTGATTATGAGCACTAGTGATGAATCATTAATGTTGAATTGTGAATAAAGAAATGTTATGATTAGTATGATGTATAATGTGTGTATTGAGATGTTGATTGTGAATATTAGTGATGGGTTGGACTTGGTAGAAATGTTATGTTTATATGTGTATAAGATAGGAGATTAGTTGAAAGATATGAAAGGTGCAAATGAATAGGGATAAACTTAATAAGAACTAAAAGTATATGGAATTGAGATATCTTTATATGTTAGTGTTTCCATGATATATGTTTGTATTTTATATTTGTACTACTAAGCTTTCGAGCTTAGCGCGGATGTATTATCGCGCAGGTAGCTTGGTGGAAGATATGAAGTCTTTTGGTAGGCCACGAGAAGAGTAAGATTTTGTCGAGACCAACTAGAGGGTAATGCATACATGTATCCACTTTAAGTATGTTATATTATATGTATAAATGAAGTTTTGATAAAGACAATAATTTGTAAGTGTTCTTTAAATTGACCTATTATGGTTTGAATTTTGTTACAGGTATTGAAAGGTAAAAAAAAAAATGGCATCCTTATACTTTATATACTTACTGTATGTATACTAGGTATATGTATAGTATTTATATGGAGTATTGGGGTGTTACAAAATCTCCACCAAGTGTTCCAAAAAGACAATTACCAACATACCCTCTTCTCACTTATTCTAGCTTTCTTCTTAATCAAGTGCCCTTTATAGTAATTTCACACATAACAAATAAATATCCTCTTCCCTTGACCACTCATTTTGACTTATGTATATGTTATTTATACTTCCATATATACAACATATACACTTTCTTTTAATTTCTTTTCTCTTGCAAATTAACATATACATTCAATCCAATTTAAAACAACAACAATATTCAAAACTTCTAAGGCATACATTGGGATATTACAATTCTCCCCCTCTAAAAAGAAATTTCGTCCTCGAAATTACCTGATATCAAGTCTAAAATAATTGAGGATATTGATCTCGCATTGCTTGTTCGCTCTCCCAAGTTGCCTCTTCTCTCCCATGATTCTTCCATAGAACTTTCACCAATGGCACCTTTTTATTCCTCAACTCTTTCACTTCATGTGCCAAAATAGCAATTGGTTCTTCTTCAATTGTCAGATCTGGACTCACTTCAATAGATTCAATTGGCAAAACATGAGATGGATCCGACTTGTATCTCCTCAACATAGAAACATGGAATACATTATGGATCCTATCCAACTCAGGTGGCAAAGCAAGCCGATAAGCAATTGGTCCAACTCTTTCCAAAACTTCATACGGTCCAATGAAACGAGGACTCAATTTTCCTTTCTGACCAAACCTCAAGATCTTCTTCCAAGGAGACACTTTCAAAAGTACTTTATCTCCAACATCAAATTCTATATCTCTCCTCTTCAAATCTGCATAAGACTTCTGTCGGTCTGAAGCTGCTTTCAACCTGTCTCGAATCAATTTCACTTTCTCTTCAGTTTCTTTAACCAAATCAGGACCAATTAACCTACCTTCTCCCAGTTCATTCCAATATAGAGGTGTCCTACACCGTCTACCATACAATGCTTCGAATGGTGCCATACCAATGTTGGATTGATGACTGTTATTGTAAGCAAATTCCACAAGTGGAAAAAATCTATCCCAACCTCCAGAGAAATCAATGACACAACTTCTCAACATGTCTTCGATAATCTGTATCACTCTCTCTGACTGCCCATCTGTCTGTGGATGAAAAGCAGTGCTGAAGTGCATTCGAGAACCCAAAGCACCATGTAAACTCTTCCAAAACCTTGAAGTAAACCGGGGATCTCGATCAGACACTAGAGAAATTGGGACACCATGCAACTTCACAATCTCATGAATATACAGCTCAGCTAACCTCTCCAGAGAATAATCCATCCGAACCGGAAGAAAATGAGCTGTCTTAGTCAGCCTATCCACAATCACCCAAATAGCATCATGCTTCCTTTGTGTCAATGGTAGACCAGACACAAAATCCATTGTCACTCTTTCCCATTTCCATTCAGGCACTGATAAAGGTTGAAGTAATCCCGTTGGAACTTGATGCTTAGCCTTTACCCTCTGACAAGTGAGACATTTAGATACAAACTCCGCTATGTCTCTTTTCATACCAGACCACCAGTAATACTGCTTCAAATCATGATACATCTTTGTATTGCCCGGATGCATAGCAAATACTGACTGATGTGCTTCTTCTAAAATAATTCTTCTCAAATTAGTATCATCAGGTACACACAATCTGTTCTTAAACCAAAGACTCCCATCACTTCTCACAATAAAATCTCGACTCTTTTCATTCTGGAAATCTGAAACAATCTTTTGAATCTTCTCATCAGCCAATTGAGCCTCTTTAATCTGATCCAACAATACTGGCTTCAATTGCAACTGTGCCAATAATGCACCATCATCACAAGATACAAAACTAGCATGCAATGCTCTCAACTCAACAAGCAACGAGAGCGAATAAACAGTTAAATCTGCTAAAGACTTCCGACTCAAGGCATCAGCAACAACATTTGCCTTATCAGGATGATAGTCAATCAGGCAGTCGTAGTCTTTGATCAACTCCAACCATCGTCTTTGTCGAAGATTCAGCTCCTTTTGAACACCCAAATATTTCAAACTTTTATGATCTGTATAGATAAAACATTTCTCCCCATATAAGTAATGTCGCCAAATCTTCAAAGCAAACACTATAGCTGCCAATTCTAAATCATGAGTCGGATAGTTAAGTTCATGCGGCTTCAACTGCCGAGAAGCATAAGCTATAACTTTACCCTCTTGCATCAAGACACATCCTAAACCAGTATGTGAAGCATCACTATAAATCACATATGGTTTATCTTCAACGGGTAAAGTAAGAACAGGTGCTTGAGTCAACATCTCTTTCAATTGCTCGAAGCTAGCTTGACACTGATCCGTCCACATAAATCTAACTCCCTTCCGAAGCAATCTGGTGAGTGGAGTAGCTATCAATGAAAAACCTTTCACAAACCGTCGGTAATAGCCTGCCAAGCCCAGAAAACTTCTAACTTCAGTCACAGATTTTGGTGGACTCCAATTCAAAATAGCTTCAACTTTACTCGGATCAACTCTAATACCCTCTACTGAAACTATATGACCGAGAAAAGTTACTTGGTCAAGCCAAAACTCACACTTTGACAGCTTAGCAAACAATTGCTTCTCTCTTAAAATTTGCAGCACAATCCGCAGATGCTTATCATGTTCCTCCTTATTACGCGAATACACCAGAATATCATCAATAAAAACTACCACAAACTGATCCAGATAGGGCCTAAACACCCTATTCATCAAGTCCATAAAAGCTGCAGGTGCATTCGTCAAACCAAAAGGCATAACTAAAAACTCGTAATGCCCATACCTTGTACGAAAGGCTGTCTTAGGAACATCTTCAGCTCTGACCCTCGACTGATGGTACCCTGATCTCAAATCAATCTTGGAAAACACTGCTGCACCCTTCAATTGATCAAAGAGATCATCAATTCTAGGCAAAGGATATTTATTTTTAATTGTCACCTTGTTCAATTGCCTATAATCGATACACAATCTCATAGTACCATCCTTCTTCTTCACAAACAAAACAGGAGCTCCCCAAGGAGAAACACTGGGGCGAATAAACCCTTTATCCAACAACTCCTGTAACTGCACCTTCAACTCTCTCAATTCAGCTGGTGCCATTCGATAAGGAGTGATAGAGATGGGAGTGGTACCAGGCAATAGTTCGATACCAAACTCCACCTCTCTCTCAGGGGGTAACCCTGGCAACTCCTCAGGAAACACATCCGGAAAATCTGCAACTGTGGTGATACTATCCAGTTGAGAAGCCCCTACTCTAGTATCCACAACATGAGCAAGGTAAGCATCACACCCTTTTCTAATCAACCTCCTAGCTGCAACAGCTGAAACAAACAAGGATGCTAACTGTCCTTGCTCACTAGATACCATTACATCTCTACCATCACTGGTTTTCAAGGTGACACACTTCTTTTAACAATCTACCACAGCTCCATGTCTAGATAACCAGTCCATGCCTAGGATCAAATCATATTCCTTAAAAGACATTTCAATTAAATCTCCAGGAAACTCCTCACCTTGCACCACTACTGCACTATCTCGGTGCACCTTGCTAACAATCACACTATACCCTAAAGGATTTGTCACCAATACATCAAATCCTAGGGATTCAGCATGCAATTCAGACACAGGCAAAACAGATGCACTAATATATGAATGATTGGAGCCTGGATCAATCAAAGCAAGTACCGAAATACCAAATAAAGAGAAAGTACCCGCTATAACTGCCGAAGCATCTGGCTGCCTCTGCATCACATATATCCTCTGAGAAGATCCAGCCTCCTCTGGTCTACTCTCCCTGGATGTAGAACCTCCTCTAGGACTGAACCCAGATTTGCCTCCTCTGCTGACATTTCTGCCTCCTCGACCTCCCCTCACACTAGATCGAGAAGCTGCAGAATCAACCAACATCTGCTCTTGCCTCTCAGGACAATCTCTAACAAAATGATCAGGTGATCCACATCTGAAGCATACCCCTGCTACACCAGTCTTCCAACAAGTACCACCATGTGGCCTACCACAATGAATACATATGGGTAAAGTGGATCTCTGAATTACTGGGGTCGGAGCACTCGCCACTGAAACTGTAGGTCTCGATCTCTGCCTCTGAAACTGTACTGACCTACCAGCTGGCCTCTGACTCCTACTAACCCGAGGAACAAAACTTCCTTTACCTCTTTTCACAGATGAAGACCCTGCTTCAAACTGGGGTCTTCTAACCCTGATCTCTTCCCCAGAAGCAACTGCTGCAATACCCTGAGCTCGCTCCACACTTCGAGCTGCTGTAACAATCATGATATCTAGATCCAGCCACAAGACACATAATAGAGGGCCTCAATCCCTCCTCAAATCTCCTGCATCTATCTATCTCATCAGATATAATACCCCCAACATACTGGCTCAACCGGATAAACTCTAGCTCATATTCTGTCACAGTCCGGTGATCTTGCTTTAAACTCAAAAACTCCATCTTCTTCACATCTTTATACTCCCTCGGAGTATACTTCAATTCAAACTCTCTTAGAAAATCAGTATAGGACAGTGTAGGTGGATCATCCATAGCATGGGGCACTATCTTCCACCAATCATATGCATCCTTTTGCAACAATGATCTTGCATAATCAAATTTTTCTTCTGGAGTGGCTTGCAATTGAATGAATATTCTCTGTACTTTATCTAGCCACTGCTCCGCTACAGCTAGATCAATAGTACCCAGAAAATCTTCTGCTCCATACTTCCTTAATTTATCGTAATGTCTCACTGATACCAAAGGCTGTGGGGTTGGTGGCGGTGGTTGTACTGGTGCTTGCCTCAATATCTCTACCACCTGCCTAAGCCAAACTGGCGGAACCTCCTCACTAGCTAGTATCCCTGACACAGAAGCAGGTACCTCCCCAGCACTATCCACTCTAGCTCCATCTCTAACCTCATCAGGAGCTATACTCTCAGCACTACTCTCAATAGATTGAAGTAAGTGAGAATCTATCACAACCTATATCTGCAAACACAGCAGAATACATCTCATTAAAGATCAGAGACTGCCAATACCAAACATGTATGCTATTCAAAAACTAACTTTTTAAAATCAAAACATTCTTTTCCTTACACTTGACCTAGGTTGAGAATCTCAAACCTAGGCTCTGATACCAAAACAATTGTAACACCCCTATATCCCGTATACTTACCAAGCATGCTTATACGATCGTAATATACGTATACTGAATATAGAAAATGCCACAGTTTAAAAATTACACAACATATATCTTTATAAATAAGTGAAACCAATTTTAAACATTTAAAAGAAATCCAAAAGACACCATATATAAAAACATTTATTAACTCACAGCGGAAGTTATTACAAATATTTGCAAATACAAATATGTTATAAATCAAAGTTTACAAAACATAGAATATATACATGATTGGCAACTCTTCTCTGATCTTTAAATTCCAAAAATAAATCCTTCAATGCCTAGTCTCACTTGGTCTCGAGGAGCTCTCAGGTTCAACTCTGTCACCTGCGCGATCAAACACTATCGCGCTAAGCCAATGGCTTAGTAGCACAAAATATAATACTACTATGTTTCGATGCAATGCCAATGTCAAAATCAATCTCAAACATCATTCAAAAGAATATCACATTTCAACATCATACTTTGTTCAATGTCATAACAACATTTATATTATATCTTCATAGTTCCATTAATTTCACCATTTAAGAATCACATTAAATACAAAGACAAGCATGGGCCCAAAAACACTAATATGCCATTCAACTTTCAGAGTTAATGTTTTGGTTCAATTATCACATTTATCATTATCCCAACTAGGCTTCAAGGATTAGGTTCAACCAAGCTTCAAGGGGAACAAAGCATGCTAAGTATCAACCCAACTTGGCTTCAAGAACCAACCCAACCTAGCTTCAAGGGTTGTAACATCTCAATTAGGCTTCAAGGACTAAACCCAACCAAGCTTCAAGGGGAATAAAACATGTTAAACTTCAACCCAACTTGGCTTCAAGGATCAAGCCCAACCTAACTTCAAGAGATTGTTACTATTAGGCATGCCACTAGCAACAAAACTCTGAAAATGAATAACATATTAGACACACAGTTCATTTATTATTTCATTATCAACTTCATTCTTTAATCTCATCATTATTTAGGCAAACATGCCTCACTTAACTCAATTGAAGTATCATAGCCAATCACAATGGCTTCACATCTCATTTGAATCACCATAGCCAATCACAATGGCTTCACCTCTCATTATATCTCAAATCACATTTCATATTTCATCATTGATGTATACCTAACAATTTACATTATTCATAGATTTAGAATCTTCCATATACATTTGTTTGGATCATTTTTGTTTTAAGTGTGTTTAAAATGTTTATTTTTATGTTTAGGTGCAAAAAGACCATTAGGGGATTAAAACAATGCAAGAAGAGCAAAGAACAAATAATAATAGCTAACACATTCAAGGGACACGGCCAAGCTTGTGGCCGTGTCTCTCAACACAAGCTCCAACACGGCCAAGTCACTTCAGTTTGGCCGTGTCGCACTTAAATCCAAAGAAAAAAATAAATGATGAAATCAGGCAGTAGGCGACACGGGCAAGGGACACGGCCAAGCCAGTGGCCGTGTCTCTCCAAATTGATCCAACACGGCCAAGACTCCCTTAACTTGGCTGTGTCTCCTATCATCTTGGCCGTGTCTCTCATGGCTAAAGGTTTTAAACAAGGCCAAATCTCCTTTGGTTGAATTAAATCACATTATACACAACATAACATTATTCAAATGGACATAATCAACATCATTAACACTTATTTTACATGCTCATCACAATATTCACATTACTAATATACATTAACAATACATTTGATTCTTTAACACATTTACAAACAAGTGTGTGTTAAGTTTAAACATCATATGCATATATGCAACAATATAGTTTGTACTTACCTTAAGCACCACTTATACAACTCTAAACACTTTCTTTTTCCAAGAATTCTTCACTTCTCAAATTAGAGCAAATCACCTTCTTCCAAAACCTAATCCAAAATGGTACAATACAATTTATCACTCATCACTTCAAAACCCTAAAATCAACATATAACAATCAACACAAACCCTAAACACAAATATAATACCATCTCTTCCAACCAACTTACTCTTTTCTTCAATCCATCCTTAAAATCCATAATCAATTTAATCAAACACTGTTAAACATCTCACAATCAATCAACACACCCTTAAATAATCTATCAAACTCACACACAACTTCAAATAAGCAAAGAAATCAAAAGAGGACTTACCAAAGTAATGAAATTTCTTCAATCACCAACTTGATCACTTAGATCTTCCTTCAATATGAGCTTAGAACATCCAAAATCCTCTCTTGGTCTCTTGCTTTCTCTTGTCTTTGGAGGAGCCGGCCACACACATGGAAAAGAAGAAAAGATGATGAAGAAACAAAGTCAACTTCTCTTTAAATCTCCACCAAGTGTTCCAAAAAGACAATTACCAACATACCCTCTTCTCACTTATTCTAGCTTTCTTCTTAATCAAGTGCCCTTTATAGTAATTTCACACATAACAAATAAATATCCTCTTCCCTTGACCACTCATTTTGACTTATGTATATGTTATTTATACATCCATATATACAACATATACACTTTCTTTTAATTTCTTTTCTCTTGCAAATTAACATATACATTCAATCCAATTTAAAACAACAATAATATTCAAAACTTCTAAGGCATACATTGGGATATTACATGTAATATCCCAATGTGTGCCCTAGAAGTTTGGATATAATTGTTGTTTGTTTGAATTATGTGTATATGTTATGTTGATAAGAAAAGAAATTGAAAAGAGAATGTTTAGGTATTGTTTAAAAAGGAAAGTAATGTGTAGAGAGAAAGTGTATATGTTGGGTATATGGTAATATATATAACATATATGTTGGTCAAAATGAGGAGTCAAGGGAAGAAGATATTTTATTTGTGATATGTGAAATTACTTAAATGGGCATATAAGTGAAAGAAGCTAAGTTAAATGGATGAGGGCATTTAAGTAATTGCTTTGTTAGAATTGCTTGGTGGAGATTTAAAGAAGAAGAGAAGTTTGACTTGTCTTCATTTTTCTCTTTTTTGCATTGTGTGGCCGGCTACCAAAGGAAAGAGAGAGCAAGAGAGGTGTTCTAAATTCTAAAATCAAATTGAAGGAGGAAGCAAAGGATTAAGTTGGAGATTTGTGAAATTTCCTTAATTTTGGTAAGTACTCTCTTGTTTTCCTTTGTTATTTTGAAGTTGTGTTTGAGTTGAGTTATGGTTTGTTGATATTATGATTTGGTGTGTTTGAGATGTGTTTATATGTGTTGAAATTAAGTATAAGTTAAAAAGATTGAATTGGTGTTGGTTTTGGTTTGAAGATGGTAAGTTAAGTGGATGTTGATATTGGAAGAATAAGAGTGATGTTGATTTTAGGGTTTTGAAATGGTAAGTGATTAAATGTATTGTTAATGTGAATATTGTGATGAATATGTAAAATAAGTGTTAATGACATTGATTATATCCATTTGAATGATGTTATGTTGTGCATAATGTGTTTTAATTCAATAAAAAGAGACTTGGCCATGTTTAGGGTTTTCATTCATGAGAGACACGGCCAAACTAAAGAAGAGACACGGGTAAGACTAAAGATTTTTGGGAGACACGGCCAAGTTTAAGAAAATTTGGCCGTGTTGGATCAATTTTGGAGAGACACGGCCACTGGCTTGGCCGTGTCCCTTGACTGTGTCTGCCACTACCTATTTTGTGTTGAGAGACACGGCTAAGCTAGGGAAGTCTTGGCCGTGTTGGAGCTTTTGGTTGAGAGACACGGCCACAAGCTTGGCCGTGTCCCTTGAGTGTGTTAGCTACTGTGATTACTCTTTGCTCTTCTTGCATTGTTGAGATTGAACATACATTTGATGATAATGATGATGCATATGATACTATATGAACAATGTTATGTTTTATACATTGTGAATCTTGTGAATGGTAATGTGTTATATGAATAATGTACTTTGTAATGCTATATCAATGATGCTATATGTAAAATGTGAAGGATATGATGAAGTAATTGATTATGTATACTATGAAATATTATAATATGAATTGAGACATGACATGATATGAGGCCATTGTGATTGGCTATTATAACTTAAATGTGATGTGAAGCCTTTGTGATTGGCTATGATAACTTAAATGTGATGTGAAGCCATTGTGATTGGCTATGATAACTCAAATGTGATGTGAAGCCATTGTGATTGGCTATGATGATTCAATTGAGAATGAAATTGCTAAATGAATTGTGTGGCTAATGTGTTATTCCATTTTCAGAGTTTGTTGTTGGTGGCATGCCTAATATTGGTAACAATCTCTTGAAGTTAGGTTGGATTTGATCCTTGAAGCCTAATTGAGATGTTACAACCCTTGAAGCTAGGTTGGGTTGGTTCTTGAAGCCAAATTGGGTTGATACTTAGCATGCTTTGTTCCCCTTGAAGCTTGGTTGAACCTAATCCTTGAAGCCTAGTTGGGTTTATGATAATGATGAATGTGATAACAAAACCAAAGCATTAACTCTGAAAAATGGAATGGCATATTAGTGTGTTTTGGGCCCATGCTTGTCTTTGTTTTATGTGATTCATAAATGGTATAATGATTGCCTTTGTTGGAAATGTGATTCATGATTGGTGAATTGTGAATAAAATAATGATACGAAGTATGATAATGTGTGTATTGATATATTGATTGTGAGTATTAGTGATGGATTGTGGTTGGTGATAATGATATGTATATACGTATATAATATATGAAATTAGTCGAGATATATGAAAAGTGCAATTAAAAAGGAAAAAAAAACATGATAAGAAACTAATGGTACATGGAGTTGATATATCATTATATGTTAGAATTTTTATAATGTATGTTTATATTTTATATGTGTACTACTAAGCTCTCGGGCTTAGCGTGGATGTGTAATCGCGCAGGTGACTAGGTGGAAGATATGAAGTCTTTCGTTATGCCACGAGAAGAGTAAGAGTTTATCGAGACCAACTAGAGGGTGATGCATACATGTATAATTTTTAATTATGATGTATTTCTGACAAGAGTGTATTTATATGTATAAATTAAGTTTTGATAAAGATAAGATTCTTATATATAGGTAAGATCATTAAAAGTATAATGATTTTGTAAATGCTCTTTAAATTAATGTATTGTGGTTTAAACTCTGTTAAAGGTTTTTAAATTGTAACGAAAAGTGACATCCTTATACTTTATATACTTACTGTATGTATACCAGGTATATGTATAGTACTTATATGGGGTATCGGGGTGTTACATTACATGTGTGACCTTAAATCTTTGTTAAGTCAAGAGTTTGATATGAATGACTTAGGTGCTGCAAAGAAAATTCTTGGCATGAGGTTCAATAAGGTTAGGAAAAACAAGAAACTATAGCTCTTATAGAAGAATTACATTGAAAGAGTATTAGATAGATTCAATATGGATATAGGCAAAACCAGTTACTCCGCTGGCTAATCACTTCAAATTGTATAGCCATCAGAGTCTGAGAACAAAAGAAGAACTGTAATATATGGAAAAGATTTCGTATGCTAGTGCAGTAGAGAGTTTGATGTATGCAATGATGGTGTGTACTTGACCAGACTTAGCACATGTAGTTAGTATAGTTAGCAGGTTTATGGCTAATCCAGGCAAGAAATACTGGCAAGCTGTAAAGTGCATTCTTTGATACTTAAGAGGTATCTTTGATTATAGGATTTACTATTGTCCAATAAATGATTTGGTCTCCATTATTAGATATGTTGATTCAAACTATGCTAGAGATGTGGATTATAGGAAGTCTACTACAGGCTACATGTTTACACTTGCAAATAGTTCAATCAGTTGGAGGTCAACCTTACAAAGTGAGATTGTTTTATCTACCACAGAGGCAGAATGCATGGCAATAATGGAAGCAACTAAGGAAGCATTATGGTTGAAATGGCTTGTCTTAGAATTAGGCTTCAAGTAGCAGGCTCTTGGTATATACTACGATAATCAAAGTGCCATAGATTTATCCAAGAGTCAAGTGTACCATGCTAAAACAAAGCATATTGATGTAAGATATCACAAAATCAGAGAGTTAATTTCTTCAAATTCGGGTGATATTTCCTACTGATGTTGTTAGAGGACCAAGGAGTTTTGATGAAATTAGAACCATTGATGGTGTTTTGTATGACTCAACTTAGAATGCATATGGATTGTTAGGAGATGATTGAGAATGGATTGGTGCTTTAAAATAGTCGACTATTTAGGCATCAACTATTCAATTAAGACATTCATTTGTAGTTCTATTAACTTTCTACGATATTATTAACCAAAATAAATTTGTAAAATAAGTTTTGGAGACATTTTGTAGAAGATATAAAATATACTTTTAGAAGACAATTTGCGTTAATGAGTTTATCTATGCCAGAAGATCGATTGAGAAAGTATGTATTGTTAGAGGTAGAAAGAAAGATTAATAAAAATGGTTTTTCTTTGATCAATTTTAATATATCAATTCAAGAAAATTTATATTTGAATGATTTTACTAATAGATTAATTATGGAAGAATTATCTTATAATTTTGAGCAACTAAAAATAAAACATGATGATATGGCCAAGACTTTAAATGTTGAGCAAAAAGAGACTTATATGTCATCATTAGGAAGCCTACTTAACCGAGATATATACTTGATGAGCTTTAATGGGAGAATACACTCATGGACATAACACCACACTTTAACACAAAACCTTAAGGCTATGGGTCTATGGGTCTTTTCAACTTATATATCCCCCATTAATCTCATCTCGTTCTAAAGTGAGATTCCTCTCACATTTGATAATTCTAACAATCTCCCCCTCAAGTGTGAGCTCTCACATTTGGCTTGGCCTTCCCCTTAAGCGAAAATCTTTTTGGATCTGGACCTGAGTATACGGCGTCGCCTAAAGCTCTTTATGCTTCCACCGATCTGGGCCCAATAGGGAGTAACATTTGCTTTTCTTCCATATGGGAGGACATACACAACAATAGGATACAAAGACCATCTCCATACTCGTCCTACCGAAATATCAGCTTTGATACCACATGTTGTCACTGGGAAGCCCACTTAACTGAGCGATATACTTGATGGGCCTTAATGAGAGAATACACTAATGGACTTAACACCACACTTCAACCCAAAACCTTAAGGATATGGGTCTTTCCCACTTATATATCCCTCATTAATCTCATCTCTTTCTGATGTGAGATTCCTCTTACACTTGATAATTCCAACATTCTCCCCTTCAAGTGTGAGCTCTCACATCGGGCTTGGGCTTCTTCTTAAGCGAAAGTCTTTCTAGATCTGGACCTGAGTATAAGGCGTAGCCTAGAGCTCTTTATGCTTCCTCTAGTCTAGGCCCAACCAGGAGTAACATTTGCTCTTCTTCCATATGGAAGGACATACACAACCATAGGATATAACCACCGTCTCTATACTCGTCCTACCGAACCATCGGCTCTGATAACACATGTTGTCACTGGGAAGCCCACTTAATTGAGAGATATACTTGATGGGCCTTAATTACAAAATACACTCATATACTTGACACCACACTTCAACCTAAAACCTTAAGGCTATAGGTTTATGGGTCTTTTTCACTTATATACCCTCATTAATCTCATCCCTTTTTGATGTAGGATTCCTCTCACACTTGATAATTCCAATAATCTCACCCTCAAGTGTGAGCTCTCACATCAGGCCTAGGCTCCTCCTTAAGCGAAAATCTTTCTGGATCTGGACCAAAGTATACGGCGTAGCTTGGAGATCTTTATACTTTCACCAGTCTAAGCCCAACTGGGAGTAACCTTTGCTCTTCTTCCATATAGAAGTACATACATAACAACAGGATATGACCACCGTCTCCATACTCATCATACCAAACCATCGGCTCTGATACCATATTTTATCACTGGGAAGCCCACTTAACTGAGAGATATACTTGATGGGCCTTAATGAGATAATACACTCATGCACTTGACACCACACTTTAACCCAAAACCTTAAGGCTATGGGTCTATGGGTCTTTTTCACTTATATGTCCCTTATTAATCTCATCTCTTTCTGATGTGAGATTCCTCTCACAGTTGATAATTCCAATATTCTCTCCCCTCAAGTGTGAGCTCTCACATCAGGCTTAGGCTTCCCCTTAAGCAAAATTTTTTTTAGACCTAGACATGAGTATACGGTTCACCTGGAGCTCTTTATACTTCTATCCATCTGGGTCTAATTGAGAGTAATCTTTACAATTATTCCATGTGGAAGGATATACATAACCACAGGATACAACTATTGTCTCTATACTCATCCTACAGAACCATCGGCTCTGAAACCACATGTTGTAACTGGAAAGCCCACTTAATTGACAGATATACTTAATGGGACTTAATGAGAGAATACACTCATGCACTTGACAACACACTTTAACCCAAAACCTTAAGTCTATGAGTCTTTTCCACTTATATATACCTCATTAATCTCATCTCTTTCCGATGTGGGATTTCTCTCATACTTGGTAATTTTAACAATCTCCCCCTTAAGTATGAGCTCTCACATCGGGCTTGGGCTCCCCCTTAAGCGGAAGTCTTTCTGGATCTGGACCTGAATATATGGCGTCGCTTGGAGCTCATTATGCTTCCACCGGTCTGGGCCCAACTGAAAGTAACCTTTGCTCTTCTTCCATATGGAAGGACATACACAACCACAGGATATGACCACCATCTCCATACTCATCCTACTGAACCATCGGCTCTGATACCACATGTTGTCATTAGGAAGCCCACTTAACTGAGAAATATACTTGATGGGCCTTAATGAGATAATACACTCACGCACTTGACACCACACTTCAACCCAAAACCTTAAGGCTGTGGGTCTATGGGTTTTTCCACTTTTATGTTCCTCATTAATCTCATCTTTTTTCGATGTGAGATTTCTCTCACACTTGATAATTCCAATAATCTCCTCCTCAAGTGTGAGCTTTCACATCGGGCTTGGGCTCTCCCTTAAGTAGAAGTTTTTCTAGACCTGGACTAGAGCATATAGCGTTGCCTGGAGCTCTTTATACTTTTATCGGTCTAGGCCCAACCGGGAGTAACCTCTACTATTATTTCATATGGACGGGCATTCACAACCACAGGATATGACTACCGTCTCTATACTCATCCTATCAAACCATTGGCTCTGATACCACATGTTGTCACTGGGAAGCCCACTTAATTGAGAGATATACTTTATGGGCCTTAATGAGAGAATACACTCATGTACTTGACATCATACTTTAACCCAAAACCTTAAGGCTATTGGTCTTTTACACTTATATATACCTCATTAATCTCATCACTTTACGATATGAGATTCCTCTCATACTTGATAATTCTAACAATCTCTCCCATAAGTGTGAGTTCTCACATCGTGCTTGGGCTCCCCTTAAGCGGAAGTCTTTCTGGACCTGGACCTGAGTATACGGTGTCGCCTAAAGCTCTTTATACTTCCACCGGTTTGGGCCCAACCGGGAGTAACCTTTGCTCTTCTTCCATATGGAAGGACATACACAACCACAAGATATGTCCACCGTCTCCATATCCTACCGAACCATCAACTCTGATACCATATGTTGTCACTGGGAAGCCCACTTAACTGAAAGATATACTTGATGGGCCTTAATGAGATAATACACTCATACACTTGACACCACACTTCAACCCAAAACCTTAAGGCTATGGGTCTATGGGTCTTTTTCACTTATATGTCCCTCATTAATCTCATCTCTTTTCGATGTGGGATTCCTCTCACACTTGATAATTCTAATATTCTCCTCCTTAAGTGTAAGCTCTCACATTGGGCTTGGGCTCTCCCTTAAGTGGAAGTTTTCTGGACCTAGAACCGAGTATATAGCGTTGCCTGGAGCTCTTTATACTTTCATTGGTCTAGGCCCAACCTGGAGTAACCTTTGCTCTTATTCCATATGGAAGGGCATACATAACCACAGGATACGACTACCGTCTCCATACTCATCCTATCAAACCATCGGCTCTAATACCAAATGTTGTTGCTGGGAAGCCCATTTAATTAAGAGATATACTTGATGGGCCTTAATGATAGAATACACTCATGCACTTGACACCACACTTTAACCTAAAACCTTAAGGCTATGAGTCTTTTTCACTTATATATTCCTCATTAATCTCATCTCTTTTCGATATGGACTTCCACTCCTACTTGATAATTCCAATAATCTCCCCTTTTAAGTGTGAGCTCTCGCATGGTACTTGGGCTCCCCCTTAAACGGAAGTCTTTCTAGACCTGGACCTGAGTATACGGCGTCGCCTGAAGCTTTATATACTTCTACCAATCTAGGCCCAACCAGGAGTAACCTTTGCTCTTCTTCCATATGGAATGACATACACAACCACAAGATACGACTACCGTCTCTATACTCGTCCTACTGAATCATCAGCTCTGATACCACATATTATCATTGGGAAGCTCACTTAACTGAGAGATATACTTGATGGGCCTTAATGAGAGAATACACTCATGCACTTGACATCACACTTCAATCCAAAACCTTAAGGCTATAGGTCTATGGGTCTTTTTCACTTATATATCCCTTATTAATCTCATCTCTTTTCGACCGTAACATATGACAAAGGTAGATTATTTTTTGATTATGGTTATGGTAGAACATGTAAGACTTATTTGTATGAAACAATAATTGTAAGACTTAGATTTGACTGTAAAATTGTTTTAATGGTTGCTTCATTGGAAATTTCTGCTTTATTATTACCAGGCAGTAGGATAACACATTCTAGATTTAAGATACCAATTAACTTGGATGAAAATTCTTCATGTGAGATAAAGAAAGGAATACATTTGGCTAATTTGATTAAGGAATGTTCATTAGTTACTTGGGATGAAGCTCTGATGAACCACCGACATTGTTTCAAAGCCGTTGATCGATCAATGAGAGATACATTATTTACGTTTGATTTTGATGTCACGGATAAATGTTTTAGTTGTAAGACAATTATGCTTGGCGGAGATTTTAATCAAATTTTGCCAATGGTGCCCCCAAGTTACTAAAGAAGACATTTTAAATGCTTCGATAACAAGATCATATATGTGGAAGGAATTTGTTGTGTATAAATTAAAAACTAATATGAGATTGCAACAAGGTAAAAATGAGGAAATTTTGTCAGAGTCAGTTTATTTCGCTGATTGGTTGTTAGATGTTAGAGATGGAAAAGTGTGCAAATGTTGAAAATTGATTTGTTTGATGATGAAAATAATTGGATAAAAATACCTTCAAAATTTTTTATTAGCAACTCTTACAATCCAATAAAAAATCATTGAATATACATATCCTTTTTTTCTGAATAATTATTATTCTGAAGCATATCTTAAAGAAAGAGCTATTGTTTAGCCAAGGAATGAAGTGGTTGATAAAATCGATAATGCCATGATAGATTTGGTGCCCAAAAAGGAAGTTATTTATTGCAGTTATGATTTAATATGTACTTCAGCTATTAATATAGAATAATTAAAATTACTTTATCCTGTAAAATTTTTTAATTCTTTGAATTTCAATAATTTTCTACAACATGAATTACAATTAAAAATTAATGCTCCAATAATTTTATTGCGAAATCTCAATCCTTCAATAGTCTTTGCAATAGTACACGTTTGGTTATTGTTCATTTAGAAAGTAGAATAATTGAAGGGCAAATAATAACAAGTTCCTATACAGGAGAAAACATATGTATACCATGAAAAATTTTATCAGCAACTGAAGAAAAATGGCTGTTCACTTTGAAAACGAAACAATTTTCTTTGAAAGTTTGTTATTTTTTAAAAATAAATAAAAGCCAAGGCCAAACACTTTAAAGTATAGAAATATATTTAGATAGACCTATTTTTACACACGGTCAATTATATATTGCTTTGTCAAGGGTTACAAATAAAAACGGAGTTACCATTTTGATAGATAAAAATAATTCTGATGTAAGAAGAATTTTTAGAATGTACAAAGAATGTTGTATATCATAAACTTTTTCAAGATATAGATTCATATTTTATTAATGTATAGTTTTTTGAAATTGTCATTATATATTAGATTCCTAGATTGATGTCTATATTAAGTGATTTTGTTGTCAATATTTAGTTATTGACTATGGTCTGCATGCCCATTGAACACATAAATAAAGATAGCAAAAATATTAAATTGAGATTTCTAGTAGCTTGAGCCTAGGATTTTGTTTCTCAATATAATCCTGGCCGACATACAAATTTTGAATTTATTCTCATTGATGAAAAGGTATGCTTTTTAATAAAATTTAAAATCACCTTATATTAATTTTTTAATATATTTGTTTTAATTTCACTTTGCAGGAAGATACTATTCAAGCATTGGTTCCTGCAAATTTGGCTATAAAATTTCAATCTCAAATTATAGAAGGAAACATTTATTTCATCTTTGGATTTGAGATAGAAAAATGTCAAAGAAATTATAAAATAAGTGATCATTAGTTTCGGATTCGATTGCTCCCTAACTCAACAATTAGACAAATGAATGATAATAGTTATCCAATTCCATTCAATAAATTCTATTTATTGGAATTTGAAGATCTAAGACAACGAGATGGGAAAATTGACCATTTATGCGGTGCTTATTTTTAAAAAATAAATTATATATATATCATTCCATTATTTATATAACTAAAATTAGATATTATGATAGATGCACTCGAGCAACTTATTATCGTCGAGAATGCAATTTAGTCAATGTGCGCAATGTTTTAAAATACAAAAGAAACATTCTATCTTCCAAATGCCATGTATTTATTTATTTATTAATCATGATAAATTTTGTTTATTTATTAGTATCAATATTGAACTTCCATTTTAAATATTTAATTTAGGAGTAAAAAAAATTAGAATTTGCTCTATGGAAAAAAAAAAAACAATTGAATTTCCAAAAGAAGAGGTTTTTAAACTAGCTGAAGCTGCATCAGTCAGTTATTTTTGTGAGGATGATATTTAAGAGTTTCAATGGTGATTATATTAAATTGTTATAGTTATTATATGATTATTCATTAATGTTATTATCCTTAATATTATTTATATTATTGGCGAAAATATATTGTTATTATTACTGATTTTTTATATTCATATTATAATAATTTGAATGTTATTATGCGTGAAAGGAAAGTTTCACAAGTTCAAGTGCAACAAAGATGTATATAAATCTAGAATTACTAGAAGTTCAAGCACTTTTCAGAAGGTTAGATACATTTTATTATTTTAAGTCAATATTTTTATTTATTATAAATAGCTAAAAAATATATATAATTCTAGAATTTGTAATAGCTTGCCAAACCCACTGACTCAATTGACTAAGGTGGAAAAAAATTAGAAATATCAAGCGATATCGAAAAGTTAGAAAGATGCTAATCGAAAAAATATATCAGAATTGTTGCAAATTGACATACATACAGACAAAGTATTGTTATATAATTTTCTTTTTACCAAATTTAAGCTTTTTATTATTTCATACTACAATAAAAATATTTACTAAAATATAAGTTTTTTAAAGGAATTGAAATATACATGTAATATTGTTATAAAAGAGATAGATACTTCCAGCGGTTGATGGTATATGACATGTCTACGATACAAAAATAGTGTTCAATAATATGATTTACGAATAATTTGCAAAAATTACAAAGATCTTGACGAACTTTCTACACGTTGATACGTTATTACTAATTATATATTACTAATATTATTACTTTTTTTAATTGAATCATTTTTAAAATAATATTTTCTTGGTACAAACTTATTGTCATCATAGAAGATGAAACATGTAGTGTACCATGTTTTTTTTTTGTCATCTTGCTATAGGTTTAATTAGTCTTTCCGTCAGTGCCTTTGCATCTATAGTTAAAGATTGTACTTACTTACCTCCCATGATAGCTAAGATATGTAGCCTTGAAAAAATATTACAACTTAAACTTAGCGACCGAGTTTAAGATTTGTCTGAAATATTATTCAAAGTGATTTATGTTTTCTAGGATGATTCGCTAACTCCAAGAAAAGAAACTCCTAGTCCAACCTTTGTGCGTGCATCTCAACTATTTTTCCGCTCTCCATCATTTGCAATTTCTTCTAGCCATGTCAGAACAACTTTAAATTTTACTCCTAAAGGTGCAACGAGATCTAAAAGCTCTTTGCATGGTATAACTAAAACTAATCAAGTTGAAACACCTGCAAAAAGCCCCAGCTTGAGTAAGTTTTCTTGTCTCATCATTTAACCATGAGTTTAGATACTTAATTTTGTGAATTTTAGGTAGATCATTGCTTATTAATTTGTAATTTTTTTTGCATTTTTTTATTACAGTGAAGATGACAATTGAAGAATGAATCCCTGTTCTCTTACTCATATAATTTTAAAAACTTCATAGTTCTTCACTATTTTCTTATTATTATTTAGAATATGTACTAATGTTATTAAATATATTTCATTTTTATTATCGCTAAATATTTATTTTTTTATTTGTCTTTAATACGTTTTATGTGTAAACTTTAAGAAACACTTTATTTACTATTCATCTTATGTATTTAATCTTAGTATATTTAATTATTAACATTCCTTTAAAACTATATGAGGAATGAATTTAATATCTTTTATAACACTTAAGCAAGTTGCTATAATTTATTAAAAAAATTAGCTTCATGTTAAAAATAATATTCTATGTATTTTATAATCGAAGTCTAATAAGCTAGATTTTACTATTTACTTATTTATACTCAATTAATTAATAATATTTTATAATAATTATATTAATATTTTATTTATTTGTACACAATTATTAATATATATTTTTTAATTTTTATTTATTTCATCTCAATCTTTTAAAAAATTTATTTATTCTTTTATAATTTGTATTGTAAAACTAAAATATATATATCCTTAAAGTGACACACAGACATCACTGCAATAATAAATAAAAATTATAAAATAATAATAATAATAATAAATAAATATGAAATAAAATATGCGGATTACCATTCTAAAAAAAAGAAATATTTGCAAATAGAAGGAGATATATATTTTTTATCAATGATTTTAGTCCCAATAAATTATGATTTGAATTATTTTAAATAATATTTTAAGTTCGATTCTTGATTTTAATATTATATATAAAAAAATAATGTTGAGAGGGTGTCTCTAATTTTTATAATATCTGAATAAAATTAGTTTTATAACGTTAAATGAATAAGATTTTCTTTGGTTTAAAAAAAGAAAAAAATAATATTTTATAATACAGTATTTATTTTAAATCATTTCTGCTTTAGAAAAAAAAAATCTCAATCCTTAAATATTAAAAAAAAAATTGAAAAAAAATTGAAACGCACGGCGTGGGAAGGAATGGAATGGAAGTCACCACGCGGTCTTTCAAGAGTGTATCTATCATTCTTTAGTCAATTATTTTTAATTATTTTTATTTTTTTAAAAAACCCCTAAATATATTAATTAAATTATTATTATTTTTATATAATTCGTACTCTGACAACGACCACTGAAGGATGGTAGGCACATTCCTGCTGTCATATCAACACTAAACCCACGGCTATTATTTTTCTGTACGGATCCTTCAACGTTCCAGATTCCATTTCCCTCTCCTCTTACACAGTCTCTCCTTCTCTCTCTTTCTGCTCTGCACTGCTCTCAGGTCCAGTTTGGTCGGGTCCCTTATAAGAGAGTCTCTCTCTATCTTAGCTAAGTGAGGTTCAAAGCTGAAGCCACTCTCTTTCTTTCTTTCTCAATCGAAGATAGTCATAGTTTTACTTCTCTTTCATCTTTCTTTCTCTGCTTCTTTCATGGAGATCTCGAAGAATGAGCTTCTTTATTTGGGGCTTGATTTTTTTAATTACATGAATACCTCATTTTGAACTAGTTTAGCTGAAGATCTTTATGGATTCGGTTTGGGTTTGATCTGTTTTCAACTTTTTTTCTTTTTTTAATTATATTACCCTTTTGTTAGGGTTTTGTGTTTCTAGGGTTTTGAAGTTCTAATTGTTTGTTTTGTTTTCATTTTTTTATATAAAGTTTGTAGAGATGAGAGAATGTAAGGGTTTTTTGTTGGATTGGAAGATGATTACTATTATTACTATGGTAGCTGTGAGTGAGGGTGGTTTTATATATTTAATATTTTTGTATTAATTAATTAAAATTATTAATAAATAAATATTTTTAGACAAACAAAGAGAGAAAAGAAAAAACATAAAAAAGGTAGAAGATGAAGCTTTCAACATCAGGGTTGGGTCAGCAGGGTCATGAAGGTATACATTTTTATTTTATTTTTTGTTTCTTTTTTCATTATTATTATTATTATTCTTTCTTTATTTCATAAGTCTTCCATTTGTTTTGTTTGCCATTTTCGCCTTTTTTATTTATTGGTTGCAGTTTTTTTTTTAATATTCTCAAATTAAATTTAACATTTAATTTTTTGATTTGGCTAAGCTTCATGGTATGTGTTTTAAATTGCCTTTTCACTGATTTTTTTTTGTTATTGCTTTGCATATCATGATGATAGGGGAGAAGAAATGTTTGAATTCGGAGCTGTGGCATGCCTGTGCTGGACCACTTGTGTCCCTACCAACAGTGGGGAGCCGAGTAGTCTACTTCCCTCAGGGACATAGTGAGCAGGTCTTCTTTTCTCAAGCTCTCTTAATTATTCTTAGTTTCAAAGTGATCATGGTCCTGTAGTTATGTAATGCAGAGTCATTCAATTTTGATTAAAAATTGAAATGCAGGTAGCTGCCTCTACTAATAAAGAAGTTGATGGGCACATACCCAATTATCCAAGTTTGTCGCCCCAGTTGATATGCCAGCTCCACAATGTCACCATGCATGTGAGTTTTGTACAATGAGCAACTTTCCTTAAATTTTCACTTTGCTTAAGTGTCTTTTTTTAATTATTTTTATGGAATTTGCTTGGAATTTCAGGCAGATGTTGAAACAGATGAAGTGTATGCCCAGATGACTTTACAGCCTTTGACACCGGTAATTCTGCATCTATCATCAACATTTAATTGTTATGATCAAATTGAATTATAGTTTTATGATATTGTTGATCTTCCCTATAAATATGTCAAAAGTTCATTTGTGTTATCATTTTACATGTAGCAAGAGCAAAAGGATACATTTCTTCCCATGGAATTGGGAATGCCAAGCAAGCAGCCCACAAATTATTTTTGCAAGACATTGACTGCAAGTGATACTAGTACTCATGGAGGCTTCTCTGTCCCACGTCGTGCAGCAGAAAAAGTTTTTCCTCCCCTGGTAATCTCTTCCCTGTTTCTTGCATTCTGTTGCTTCGAAATATTTGGTTAATGCTAATGACATTTTAAATGTATATAAGCATTTGGTTTGTCCAGGATTTCTCACAACAGCCACCAGCTCAGGAGCTTATTGCAAGAGATCTGCATGATGTTGAATGGAAATTCAGGCATATTTTCAGAGGTAGGTATTGGAGTTTTTGTCAGTTAGTAGTATTCTAACTGAATACAGTTAATATGCATTTGTTGTTGTATTAGTAGGGTAATGACCTGTTGCTATTGTATGGTTCTAGCTAGAAATTTTAAATTAGTGACGTAATGGTAGTGCTGTATGGAAGACTGAATGCTAATTTTGTGACTAGATATTTATAATGGAAATATTTTACAGAATCCCTTGATAAGCAGCTATATAGACATCTAAAAGCATTTTATTGGACATATCTATTTCATATGGTGATTGTTGCACAATTTTGTACCTTGCATTATGCAAAATATTCAGTATCAGGTGATTATTGGTCTCCTTTTATTCTTGTGATCACTAAATATTTTTCTTCTTGAGATTGGACTTTTAGGTGTGATGTTGAATAGGTTGGTCGGATTAGGTCTATTTTGCTTTTTCACTTGCCTGAAAGTCTTGCAAGTTGCAACCTTGATGCTAATTGAGTGTTATTGAATTCCAATGCAATTGTTGAAGTGTTGTAATTGGTTGGCTGACTTGGTTGTTGGTTGTTAGATTTTGGCTAGTTCTCTGTAATGTTTTTCCCTATCAAACTAAAGGAACTCAAAAGTTTCAAATTATAGAACAGTGTCTGAATATGACTCATTAGGAAAATCAATGTTGCTGCTTTTATTAACAAATTTAACATGCAAACTAAATTCTTGAAAACTAGATCCTATTATCTATGAAATAAATATATAATAATTACAGTCTTAGCTTACATGATATTCTATTTTATGGTGACTTAAAATTTTTTGAGCAACTTCCGCTTGCCAAATCAACTCAACTGGCTGATATATGTTGATAAGACAACAAAAAAAGTGCAATATGATACGAATTCTTGTTTAGGGAAAAATATTATGTTCTTTTTCAATTCTCTTTCCGTATACTAATGCACATTCACACCTACATAAATGCCAAAATAAGGACATCCTGTTTGTGTATATATGTATTTATGTGTTTGTGCTATGATTTACTGTTGTAATGAGTTGTATTTGATTTTTTTTGCACATGTATGAAATTTGTTAAATTTTTAATTTTTTAATATATACAGTGAAATTGTTAAAAATTGAAAATATTAGTTAACTGTCCATTTTCGGTTAATCACTTATTTATGGTTTGGTCTTAGTTTAGGATTTTTCTAATTGAAATTGATGGTTCATTGTTTTTCCCTCTCACTGTTTGGTTAACTGAACCATGAGCACCCCTAAATAAAGTATCACAAATTTGATGGCTAATATAAGGCATGCCTAAAGTCTCAAGATGTGTGCCTAGGTTAGTTTGCTAACTTCGATATGTAGAAGCGTATCATCATTAGGGTTTTGCACTTGAAGCAGCCTTATTTTTCCTTGGTTTCTTGCATGTGATAGTTGATGATATGTAGTATGCAAATGCTTAATTGCAAAATAATGTCTATTCTTTCAAGGATGATTTGAATATTTTGCCAATTATCTATTTATAGTATCGACCACTGGAAAATTTTTTTAGTCACTTCTAGGATATTTTATCTGTTAGTGAAACAGATGTGAGAGCTTTAGACATTTTTCATGGGTGTAGTGTTAGACAATGGAATGTAATAAAGTGATTCATATAGTTGATCCTAGCTAGATTGGAATTGTGGCTTAGATGGGTTGAGCATATGAAAATTACAAGGCAAACTACGGATGAGAGTTGAGATTCTAATGGTATGTTTATTAGCAAAAATTATGAGTCTTATTCAGTAACACTTTTGGCTTTTTGCATTTCCTTGTTTCTTTTTTAAGTATAAGTGTGGTGAAGTTTGTTTTCATCTTTAAGCAAATTTAGTTGTAAGAAAATGTATTCTGCATCTATATGATTATTTGTACTTGGTACATATAATTGTGATAAAGTTTGGTTCTATTTTTAACTTTTAAATAATGTAATAATAAGAAACTGTATTTGGTGTATACATCTGATAGGTGGGTAGGGATAAGCATTTTTCTTCATATGAGAATAAGAAAAAGGCAATAGCAAAAACAAATTAAAACGTTCTTTTCATTGAAAGAATCCTCCCTATTCTCGTTCTTCTCTTCTTCTTCCTCCCCCTCTTCTTCTGCTAAAACTTACCTTTGGTTATCCAATTAAAGATTACTTTTTGCCTTTTACTTTTTATGATAGCAGAAGGCAAAAGAAAAACAACTTTCACAACTTAATTAGTTGAATCTTTCTTTACCAAGTACCTACCCTACCTAATGATATAACTAATGAATGATATAAACTTACCTTTCCTAATGAATGATATAACTAAAAAAAATGTTTTTAACAGTGGCAATGCCCTGAATCATTATAGGCTTTTGATGGTTTAAAAGGCAGGATTTGGTGGCAGGAAGATGCAAATATTCCTTGGTTGGCATCCATATGGAATCTTGAATAAAGTGAAATGCTCATATCTTTAAAATCAAAGCATATCTATTAGTTTGTTGTTGGAAAAGGTGGTGTTTTTGGGTTCTGTGTGGATGTATTCTTTTGGAGTTTTTGAAGGGATCTATTTGAATGCTGTCCAATTTGTTATTTTTTTACATTGTTGATCTTAGAGCTGTTGGAGGATTTCTTGTCCTCTGTTGTACATTTTTTTCTTTATTAATAATCTTGTTTTGATATGAAAAAAATTCAATGAAAGAACTAAATTTCCTTTTCATAAAAAGAAATTTATTCTTTTATTCATAACTTTCTTTTCATTGCCTAACTAAAAATTGCTTTTTATCCTTTTACCATGTAAAGGAATAAAAGAAAAATGACTTTAACAACCTAACCAAATGGAGCCTAAAGTTATTTGTCTCTCAACTTGCCTAACCAATCATAATGAGACTCTTTATTAAATGATACAATTGGAAAATACAATGGCAACAAAATTATGCATGTATTATGGCATTGATGAAAGTGTGTTCAATCATAATAGTTAACATACGAGCCCACACGTGCTAGAAACTGAAGCAAATAGTATTACGATTAAAACTAATTAACATTCGGCTGAAAGTTTCTCCACTTTATCGGAAATTGCAGTTTGTCAACTTGTATATTTATGAAATGATATGAATAATATTTGTAAAAGCTATAAGTAAAGGTAACTGTGAAAAAGGATTTGGAATACCTATTTGTTCATATTTTCATCAATACACACAAATACATATATACACACCCCTCTAAAAATAATTTAGGAAATAAAATCAAAATAAAATCAAGGAATCCCTAAACCATAGCAGTAAATCTCTCCTTTTATCTTTACACTCCCCCTCAAGCTGGAGCGTACAAATCATATGCTCCAAGTTTGTTGCAAATATATTTGATTCTTGGTTCTCTTAGAGACTTGGTAAATATACCATCCAACTGATTATTTGAATTGAAAAATTTGGTGGTAATGCTTCTTGAATCGATCTTCTGTCTAATAAATGACAATCGACTTCTATATGCTTAGTTCTTTCATGAAATACTGGATTAGATGCAAGGTAAGGTGTGGCCTAGTTGTCACATATTAGCTTCATGCTTCTGAATTCTCTCCATTTTAATTTTTGAAGGAGTTATTTCAACTAGATAAGTTCATGGATTGCCAATGTCATGGCTTGGTATTCTGCCTCGGCGCTTGATCTAGCGATCACATTGTGGCTTTCACTTTTTTCAAGAAATTAGATTACCTCCAATCAGAATACAGTGTCCAGAAGTAGATTGCTTATATGAAGGAGAATTTGCCCAATCAGCATCACAATATCCAGTGATGTGATAATCCCTGTCTCCTCTAATAGATCCAATACATACTTTCTTTTTGATATCATTATCCTTGCTTTTGATGCATGGATGTTCTTTCAACAGAGATATTTATTCTTGATCACTATCTGTTATAACAATGTTATCCACGTAAACAACCAAGTAGATACATTTTCCATGATTATTATGCTGAAAAAAAATTGAATGATCATATTGATATTTAGTAATGCCAAATTCCATGATTGTTGAGCTAAAACGTCTAAACCATGTTCTTGGAGATTGTTTCAAGCCATATAATGATCATCGCAGCTGACAAACCAATGTAGACTGCCTTTTTCATTGTTTAGTGTTGGACTTTGGACTTGTATCAATTTTGGGCTTCTTTAATGGGGCTCCTTCTTTGACGGCATTTCCTAAGCCCAAAATTGATGCATGTCCAAATTCCAACACTTAACAATGAAGAAGGCTAGAACCACAATTGTCTACAATTTATCCATGGGTCCAAAATAACATGGTATCAAAGCAGAAGCCTCCGGATTAGGAATATTGTTTTGCAGCTTGATATTGTATATAATCATTGTAATATGCTCTAGTCAGTGTGATGGAGTTAGACTGTTGGATGCCTTCATCAGGTAGAGGGAGTGGGCCATCACTTTTTTTTTTGAGCAATATGGACTGCAGGTCGATTATTGCCAGATTGATTGTTTTTCGATAGTCGACTGTGCAAAGCTCAACAATTTTCTCGAGTATGACCACCTTTTTCACAATAATTACAATGTGATTTTCTCTTTTTCATGTTTTGTGAATTCCCTGACCTAGTTTGAACAACCAAAATAGATGATTTTGTCTCACTAGTTTGTGTTGAATGCAAAGAAATACACATAATAAATCTAGCTAACATATATTCCTAGGAATAGTAGAGCTTGTTAAAATTTGATCTCTCATAGAACCTAGGTCCGATCTAAGTCCTATCATGGCTATAAAAATATCTCTGCTTTTCTTGGGTAACAATATTTTCAAATAATTACGTGAGTGAATTAAAGTCATCCCTAAATATTTCAATATATCCCAAATATCCAGCCATATCTTGTTGATTTTGTTGAAGATGGACAATATTAGAGACAACCTTATATATTCTTTGAATATATTTAATATACAAAGTTTTAGCCTTAGTTCAGACTTGGTTTTATATGATTGAAACAGAGTAAGAAGCCTGAGTTTTAGTACCATAGGAGATTACGTAATTAAGCATCAGGCATCAGTTTTAATCCAAGTAGCCCTATCTTTTCATCAATATCTGAACCATTTTTTTTTCTCTAAGTGACCTTCATATCCTTGTCCTATAAACCAATGTTCAATAGAAGTAGCCCATGAAATATAATTTTTACTACTCTTAAGTTTAATAGTAGTAATAACTAGGAAATTAGAAAAGAGTTAGGATAAAATCTGGATTTTCTGAAGCTTTAGCCATTAGGGAAATAACGCAACAAATTTAGAACTTGTCCGCAATGTACAATAGGCTCCCAAAACACTCGGACCTTGGAGGACCTTAAATATGCAACAGAACAACTTGATGAGGCTGGAACATTGCTGGAAATAAGATCGGAGAGACGAACATCATTGTATGCGCTGTCAAGCGTCAACGAGTGAGAGAATTGGCCGGAGCTTCAGACGGTGCGTGTACAACAGCCCTGGCTGCTGGACCCTGGGGATCAGTCAAACTTGGCCTGACAACTCTTCTGAGTGGGGCAGTGAGAGAAGTGGATCATCCTTTAGTGGTTATCTGAAGAACAGCAATGGCTTCTCACTTTAAAGAAGCAGAGAGAAGGAAAAAAAACAAAAAAAAGGAAGTCTGGAAAAAGAAGGGTAAGAAGGGAAGGAACAACCTCAGTTCAAACACTAGCGTCTGATACCATGTAAAAATAGGATTTGGAATACCTATTTGTTCATATTTTCATCAATATGCATAGATACATATATACACATTCCTCTATGTCTAATTTAGGAAATAAAATCAAAATAAAATCAAGGAATCCCTAAACCATAGCAGTAAATCTCTCCCTATATCTTTACAGTAATAATATAAAGATCTAATTATTATGTTTGCTATTGGAATAATTATTAAACTAATACTCCATGAACTTGTAGTGCACTAATTGTTTTTGGTGTTTTTCCATTAACATTGCCATTGTCATGACCCCATAAGTAAACACTTTTGTTTGCTCTACGTTACTCACAATATATGCACAGAAACATTTCTTAGCATTAAAACATGTTGAAAACAAGCTGAATGCGTAATAAAAGGAAAATAAGGTCATGAATGGTGGTGCAGAAGGGAAAAAATAAATTCTATTGCTCAAAACAAAAATCTGAAGAACACTTGCTGGAAGTACTATTTTTCATTACCAATTTGCTTTTCTTTTTCTTTTTTTTTTCCCTTCTTCTGTCTTACTGAATGAAAGGCTGGACTTCTACTTATTTGAACCTTAAGTGGTTTATGTGGAAGACAACCCATCATAGAAAGGATATTTAGTTTTGTGATGTATCCCTAGAATGTTGTAGCAAAAAAAAAGGCATCGAGTCTGTAGTCTGGTGAGACACATCATCTTGCAAATCGAGATTAAGAGTTTATTTGCAGAAAATGATTACTTTCTTGAATTTTTTGTCTTTTTTTAGTTGAGTGAGAATAAGCTAGGATAATCCATTTACATTGACCCATCTGCCTCAATTCTACCTAAATCTTATTGGTAATGTGATTGTCTTCATGAGACCCTAAATGCTACTCTAAGAAGTGTGTGTGACACTCTGACTATTGGTTGCATCTTAAGTTGAATTTTCAATATATGTGTCAATGATATGAGGTATCACGCTGAATTTTGCACTTCTATTGCTGTGGTTAAGTTGGAGGTTGAGATGGGTCAAACTTTAAGTCATATTCTAGAATGCCTACGGATTATTGAAAGGTTGTTTAACAGGATTCCATTTAAGAAGGTGCTTCTCATATAGTTTTGGATTTGACAATTTTAGATGTTGCCATATGCATCTTGTGATCTTTGTAGATTGATTTTCCACTGCATGACCTCTTAATCTTGTATGAGGGAGAGTTTAGGGAAATATGACCATCATAATAATTATTCAACTGGTTTTGATTATTGATATGGTGAGAATTTTTTCACGTGTCAAATGATTGCTTAAGTTGTTTTACCATGACTTTTGGTTCAACCTGACATCTCCTATTCTTGCTTATATTGCAGGACAGCCCAAACGTCATCTGCTTACGACAGGATGGAGTGTTTTTGTTAGTGCGAAAAGACTTGTGGCTGGAGATTCTGTTCTTTTTATCTGGTATATGTTCTTCTATATGCTTCCTTTGGAAATCCTCTGTCAATTCAACTAACCCTGTTAGTTCCTGCCATTAGGAATGAGAAAAATCAACTTCTATTGGGAATCCGTCGGGCTACTCGACCACAAACTGTAATGCCATCATCTGTGTTATCCAGTGACAGTATGCACATTGGACTTCTTGCTGCTGCAGCTCATGCTGCAGCAACCAATAGCTGCTTTACGGTTTTCTATAATCCAAGGTGCCATACATGTTCTAAGTTACTTTTATCCTAATGGCTTAGCTTTTAAATATAACATGTTTAGTTTCTGCAGGGCTAGTCCATCTGAGTTTGTTATACCTCTTTCCAAATATGTCAAAGCAGTATTTCACACACGTGTTTCAGTTGGGATGCGCTTCAGAATGCTCTTTGAGACTGAAGAATCAAGTGTCCGTAGGTATTATGGTGGTTGATAGTTTACTGTGGTATTCGTAACTTGTTTGCTGTCTTTTATCATTTTATGTATTTCTTGGACATTGTATTTTGTCATTCAATTGTATGTGCTTCCTGGCCCATCATCATTTTGATGAATTCTTCAGTAATTGCATATCAATTAATGTAATCTTTCTGTGAAAAATCCTGCCATTCTTGTTGTATTTACCTACAATCTGTTTATTAGCTGCATCTGAAGTCTCGTGGAAGTGAACTATATATTGCAGAGGCAAATTTTTCTTGTCATGATATTGGGATTAGATGGCTTGCATATGTGTATTATCTTTTGGGGCATTGGTATGACAGTCCCCATGAGAATATGATGCTGTAAATGGACATTGTTTATTTCCTGTGTGATTTGAGTTGATGAGTTGGTCATTAGCTGTGATATCATGGGACTAAAACTTTCTAATTGTGTGCTGTATATGGTGCCATGGAACTATTGCCTACACATTACACATTCTATTATTCTCATGTGTGTTCTGTTTCATTTATGTGGGAAGCATCTATTGTCCAGGTACATGGGTACAATAACAGGTACAAGTGATCTAGATCCTGTTCGTTGGCCGAATTCTCATTGGCGTTCTGTCAAGGTAATTGGAATTAATGTGTATTCTGGACGAATAACACTGTTCTTATTCATGTGACTAGTTTTTTTTTAAACAACATATTTTTATGTATCTTGATTTTGTGCTCAATGAGTCAATTATTCCCCTTGTCTTGCTTGCATGTTTTCTTATTACATGTAGAGCCCATGAAATTAAGGTCTGAAAATTTACCTATTCAATGGAGTGCATATATTCTGGCATGTTTCATGGTGCCATAAATTCTGGGTCATGTCCATCTCAAGATTATGGTTCTTATGATGGCAAAATTATGGATAATGGCATAGCAAGACTTTGATGGTGACTATGCCTATCATTTCCAAAACCCAAAATAATTGGAATTGACCCCTTATGGTTCATAAAATTTTCATTCGGTTAGTTCATGCATAAGCTTGCATATCTTGATGCTTTTGTGTAATTTTATTCCAGTACACTGGTTCATGCAAATTTCAGATGCTCTTTACTGCATGCTGAGGTCTAGAAGGTTCTTGAATACTTCAGTTACCTTTGGAAGTTCTAATGCTCCTCCGTACTTGTTTATAAGCTCATTAGAGTTAAGCTGGAAAATTTACAATCCAGAAGTTTCTTTAATTTTCTCAGTGTGTGCGTGTGAATCTCTTGTATGTATATTTATACCATGTACTTTTGTTGACTCATGGATTCTCCCATCAGGTAGCACGAGACTGTTGACTTTGGGCTAATACTCTGTAATTCATTGGCTATTCCTTTATTCCTCTCTTTTCCTCTATATTCATTTAACCTTTGCATGTAGGTTGGCTGGGATGAGTCAACAGCAGGTGAGAGGCAGCCAAGGGTGTCATTATGGGAGATTGAACCTTTGACAACCTTCCCCATGTATCCATCACTATTTCCCCTCAGACTCAGACGACCTTGGCATCCTGGGCCTTCTTTTCTGCACGGTATTTGTTTAAATTTTGTGGACCTTTTGGCATCTTTCCCCTTTGAAAGCTTGAAAGCTTGCTGGATAACAATTTGAAATTAATAACAGCAATGTTTTTGAGGGTGCGAAGTTACAATTGATTTGCAGTGACGGCATGGTTATTTTAGATATAACGAGAGAAAAGACAATAAATATGCCTTCACTGTCGAAATTACTTGGATTTTTTATTTTATAAAACAACCTGTGAAGTTACAATGAAATATGACTCTTTAAACTTGGTAATCATGAGAGAGAGAATATTGGCCAAACTTGGACGTCCTTTTAAGAAAATCAGAGTTTGTCCTTCAATTTCTGAGACAAGGTGGTGTCAGTTTGTGTACTTATCCTTTTGGATTGTCTTCTTTCCTCATCTTTGGTGGTGGCCCCTGGGTTGGGCGTTTGTGCAGCCATAATGTTCATTTTCATCTAATATTTTTTGCCAGTTTAGGGTTTTCTTCATTGGATTGCATGAGTGAAGTTCTAATTTTCTTTGGTTAGTCTGTCACCAGTTCACATAATTTTCCTATTTAGGAGGGACAATTGTAGCTGAAGAAAGATTCTGTATCTTTGAATCTCGACATTTTCATTTTTCTTGTCATGCTTTTCTAAACTTTTTTTTTTCCAAGTTTCTAATTTTTATTGCTAGCATATATATATATATATAGTACTATAAAGAGTATGGTTATCTCTAAATTTTTATTGCTAGCATATATAGAGTATATTTTTATTGCTAGCATATTTTTATTGCTAAATTTTTATTGCTAGCATATATAGAGTATGGTTATCTCTTTCCTTTTATTTTCTTCATCCTTTCTGTTACTATAAAGTATCTTGGGTAAGTAGTACCTTTTCTATTGAACTATGGTCTACCTTCTCAATCCCCGTCATAGAGAAAAGAAAATGTATCACCTCAATTGCTATTGAATTATATATTCCTAAATCATTTACATTCGTGTGAATTCCTTTCTTGCATTATTGAAATACAAAGGATTTTTTATGATAAAAACTAAATTTTGTTATGTTTTCCAACAAGGGAAAAAAATTTGTGTACTCCTGGCTTTTTATGAGCTCGAATAGTTTATTGTGAATAATTAAGCTGGTGGGGTATCAACAAAACTGAAACCGTATTTAGGACAATGTCATTGAAATGTTCTCACTCCTTATCCAGTCCAAGCTTTTGTCTAGGCCTAGAAGCATGTCATGGGTCACCCTTCTTTAACTGTCCCCTTCCAACTTATAAGTTTTTCAAAATTTTTCCCCTAAAAACTCTACATTTTGCAGATAACAGAGATGAAGCTGGCAATGGTTTAATGTGGCCAAGGGGTGGAACTGGTGAACAGGGTCTTCACTCTATGAATTTTCAAGCTGTTAATATGTTTCCTTGGACACAGCAGAGATTGGATCCATCATTGCTTGGGAATGATCAGAATCAGTGGTATCAGGCTATGTTGGCTACTGGTTTGCAGAATCTGGGAAGTGGAGATCCCATGAGGCAGCAATTCATGCAATTTCAGCAGCCTTTTCAGTATCTTCAACAGTCAAGTAACCATTATCCGCTTGTGCAGCTCCAGCAGCAGCATCAAGCAATTCAACAATCAAACTCTCATAATATACTACAGACGCAAAACCAGATTTCATCTGAAAGCTTGCCTCGACATCTACTGCAACAACTCAACAATCAGCCAGAGGATCAGGCACAACAGCAGCAGCATAACTATCATGATGCACTTCAGATTCAAGGTAAACAACTCCAGAGACAGCAGTCAAATGTGCCCTCTCCATCATTTTCAAAAACAGATTTCATGGAATCAAGTGACAAGTTTTCAGCCTCTACAACTCCTATACAGAACGTGCTTGGTTCTCTGTGTGCTGAAGGGAGCGGCAATCTTTTGGACTTCACCAGAACAGGTCAATCTACACTAACTCAACTAACTGAGCAGCTGCCCCAGCAGTCTTGGGTCCCAAAATATTCACATTCTCAGGTCAATACTTTTGCCAATTCAGTGTCGCTCCCACGACCATATCCTGAGAAAGATCCTGCTATGGAGCCGGAAAATTGCAATATGGATGGCCAGAATGGTACTAATTTTGGCAGGAATATTGATTCATCTGGACTCCTACTACCTACCACACTGCCCAGATTTGCCACTTCTTCAGTTGATGCTGATGTGTCCTCCATGCCATTGGGGGATTCAGGAATTCAGAGTTCTATATTTGGTTGCGTTGTGCAAGACTCTTCTGAATTGTTGCCAAGTACTGGGCAAGTTGACCAATCAACCCCAAGACGAGCATTTGTCAAGGTATGATTTTACTGTAACCAGTTTTATTCTGCCTTTCTAGCTCAACAGTCGTGGGTGAGTGATTTTGGTTCTATCTTTTTTGCAGGTCTATAAGTCGGGGTCGGTTGGTCGATCATTGGACATCTCCCGGTTCAGCAGCTATCATGAGCTGCGTTTAGAACTGGCTCAGATGTTTGGCATCGGGGGGAAGCTAGAAAACCCTCATAGATCAGGCTGGCAGCTTGTATTTGTCGACAGGGAGAATGATGTACTTCTCCTTGGAGATGACCCCTGGGAGTGAGTACCCAGAATAATTAATAGCCTGATATATATTTTTGTTTGACATTCATGGAGAGTCTATCATCTTCCTAATTGTTGCCTTGTTGGTATTATTGTTTATATGCAGAGCATTTGTGAATAATGTTTCATATATCAAGATACTTTCCCCAGAGGATGTACAAAAGATGGGAGAGCAAGGGGTGGAATCCTTCCCAAATGTAGGCCAAAGGATCGAGTAAGGCTGAACCTTGCCTCCAGCTCCACATGAATGCTGCTTTTTGAGAGCTGTATGACGACCTCCTACGAATTTCATGAAATTTCTCTCTAGGATCGATATAAAATTTACTAAGCTTTTCCACTCTAGTTTGTGCACTACTATTCCTGTTAGTGAAACTTCTAAAAATTTTTTATATACCATCTGTTTTGCCAAGACTAACTAGTTTTTCCACTCAAGTTTTTCCTGTTTCCTGTTACAATGAATTCAACTTTTGTCGTGGATGAAAATACATGCAAGATCACCATGGCTTTTGAAAAACTGTAAAATGTCACAAGGTTATAGCATATTTCAATTTGTGTGAGCAATCAGATAGCATCTTTGCCGTTATGAAATTTAATTCTTCTTTCCTGCATCTATAATTATTCTTTATGCCAAAAATCAAGTTGGTTATGTGGGATTGAGCCATGAGGTTTGGGCCTTCAGAGATTGAAGGCACCCCTCTTCCTCCTGAAGGCTTTCACTGAAAGGGAAACATCTATGTAATTTGTCATGTCTTTGGTAGAAATGAACATAAAATTCATCTATTTTGTAATTTCATTAGAAGAAATTACTTGCATGTGAACTTTTAGATTAAACATGAATTTTTTTGAATATGTTTTGCTAGCTAACGTTTACGATCTCATTAGCTTTATTGTTTTATATCTTTGTTTATTTTAGACTCTTCATTTATGAATTTTATTAATTTTAGTAGAATTTGATAGTGCAATCAGTTCTTCAAAAATTTATTATTTTAAATGAATTTTCATTTTATTATTTATTTCAAGTGTGAATTACAAATAATTTTTTTAGAATTTTATCTTAATCAAGGAAACCCTTAATGATGTTTTTTTTTTCTTGTCAATAAAATTCAATTTTATTACCAAAAGAATCTTCTGTACAGAATGGATTTTTAAGAAAGTATCAACAAAAGAAAAAAAAAAAACAACCTTCCTACCCCCGGACTTCAACAAATCAACAATTCATACAAACCGAAAGAGCAGACACCAACGGATATTAACTCACAAACTCCAGCAGCCTAAGCATCTTGAAAACCAGGTTACAAAAGGAGGAAATAAACTGTATACCTTTGTAACACAAAGCCCAAACCCAGCAGGTACCAGTAGTGTAGCAAAAAACCAAACCAGTCGAAGGTTGGAGAATCTACAAAACAACCAGCAACATAATATCCAAATGCAATACGTCCAGCAAAGTATCATCACCAACCATCATCAGGAGCATCCAACCCAGCACCAAACACAGTAGCAAACTCAAACTCAGCAGCATCCGACACAGTAATGCATTAGCACCAATCGAGCAGCCAACAACAAACACTCCCAGCATCAAACACAGCCAGATACCAGAACTAAAATAATTATAGGCCAGAATATGAAAATTTCAAGCATCAGAAAACAGAAAAGGAAATTAGCAGACTCGTTCTCTTGCACTATAGGCCAGATTAACACCAAAACCGCGTGGTTAGCCAACCCCCCCTCTAACAAGCAGCAAGCAACTTCAGCATCCAAATCTTAATTCCAAACCTTCCAGTTGTTCCCTACTATGTTCTATCTTTAATCATCCGACACATTACACTGCAAACAATTTGTGCACAAACTCTACTTCTACCTGTTGTGCTCTGTTGAAAACCACCATATTTCTCTCCCTCCACACCTAATGGACAATAGCCATGAAGGTTGCTCTCCTTAACCTAGCCCAGAAGCTCTTCCCACTCGTTTTCGTAGTAAAATAGTTGACCTCTCTCTTCTATGGCAAGCTCCCTTTCTGGAATCTCCCTTTCTGAAATCATACTTAGACAGGACTTGTAACCAAACACCCTAGCTAAATGAGCACTCAAAGAACAAATGTTACATTGTTTCAGAATTGTTCATTCGGAGTGGGCAAACATCATCTTCAACTAGTCTCCAACATACCAGCCTGCTCTTGACAGCCAACGTATCCTTCATAACTAAGCAGCAAATAAAGCACTACTTTGGAGTATTCCCCTTATCCCAAACCAACTTTCCCTATGGCACTGGCTTCTTCTTTTTCCTTAGCTCCTCCCACGCGCTTTTGATTGAATACGCACCATTTTTGGTCCAAAATCCAAATCCACTCAACTTTTTCAGGCTAACCATCTTGAATCTTAAAATTCCTCACAACAGCCCAAGCCCTACCAGTAACTTCATTTGTGAGATTTGGCAGCCTCCATTCCCCATTTCCTCATAGCTCCTTCACCCAAGCATGTTTTGCAACATCAAATTCCTTAATATCGACTTCTAGAAATCTGTACAGCAGGATTTCCCTCCCAACCAAGGATAAAACTAAAAGGAGATGTCCCCCTCCCCTAAATATAATCCATGGTTTGAACTTCTCCTTCAGCTTTATTAGGTGCCTCCAACTCTAACTAGCTTCAAAAAGTTTTGTTAAATCCTAGCAGCTCAATTTCCTCAGTTTGTTCTTCTATTACCCAGATGGCCTAAATAGTATCTTTTCTCACATAGCAACTCATAAATGTATCGACAACTGCTTCATTTCAAGCAACTGTATCCTTACCACTTAAACTCCCCTCCTTCTTCAGTCTGCACACCTCCCTCCGTGCAACAATGTTTTATGGCCTTGCTTCAAATTACCTGACCACAAAATTCTTCTAACATGTCTATTTCCTTCACAATTGCCTTCTGAAAAATGAAAACACACCACCAATAGATAGGCAGCCTTCTCAAAACTGCCAGCTTAAGATAGATGCTTGACCCTCTGGGAGTTTATCCTTGAAGTGATTTTGCCTATCAGTCCATTGCAGTGCTATTTCTTCAACCCAATATATACTAGGGAATCTCCTAAATATGTAATAGGAAGATTTTCCTTTCTAAACTGCATTAATTGCATTATGGCATTCTTCACACTATTCTTTACCCCACTTAAATAAGTTAGCTTCATTAATTTGCAATCCCGAAGCAGGTTCATAGCTTTAAGGTTCCATCAACCATCCCATTGATGTTGCATCCCCATGAAAAAAAGGAATAAATTATTCACGAAGCAAAGATGATTTAACTCTTTACAACTTTTATGTTACTTGAAATCTAAGAAGCTTGGACATGGCATAGACACTTACACACGCCCGACACGCATCTGTATGTTTGTTTCATTATTTTTTAATTTTTGGATACGGGAAGGACACGGTGGAGACATGGAGGCGATACGCATAGAACACGGAGAAAATATATTTTAGAACACTTTAAGATATTTTAGTACATATTTTGACATAAAATTTTATTTACATGATATTGACAAATTATTAATTAGATAATTATAATCAATTTTAATTACAAAACTTATTTTTTATCACAAAAAATTATTTTTATTATAATTATATTTATATATAAGTGAAGTAATATATATTTGTTTTGAGGATATATTTATCTCTTATTATATTTTTATAACTTAATGTATATATATATAAATTAGATTGATATATAAATGAATTAATATATATTTGTTTGGAATATATGTTGTTTCTCATTGTATTCTTATAATTTAAAACATATTTATACACAAATATATGTATATATGTATAAATATATCCTATTCATGCCATATCCCTATTTTTTAAAAATCAACATGCCGACGTGTCTGTATTGTATTGTATTGTGTTCGTATCCGTACTACATAGCTTAAAATGCTGGGGTTGGTTTGACCTGAGTAAGCAAGACAAGTACTTCATAGCTAAAATAAACAATATAGGGGACATAAGATCCCTTGCTTCAACCCCTTTTGCCCCTAAAAAACCCTCTACACTCCAATTTACCATCACTTAATACCAAGTTGTTCTAACACATGTCATTACCCAATTAATAAATCTCAGAAGAAATCTTAATTCTATCAACACCTCCTTCAAAAAATCCCAATTCATTGAGTCATAAACCTTCCTTAAGTCAATTTTCATTACACATCTTGGCTGGCCATAAGACCTACAGTATTTCCTCAATAGTTCATTAGCTGCCAACTCATTATCACCTATTTTCCTTCCCAGAACAAAAGCTTTCTGGGCTGGACTGATTATTCTACCAAGCACATGCCCCATTCTTCTTACCAACACCTTTGTAATTGCTTTATAAATCATAATACAAAAGACAATAAGGCATTGGTTTGTGAGGTCAGAAGGATTAGGGACTTTTGGAATGATTGTTAAAGTAATGACATAGAGTTGCTTTTAAAAATATACTAGAATAGAAAATTCTCTAATGGCTTTTGTAACCTCTTGCCCCATAATCCCCTAAGTCTTCTTGAAGAAAAAATTATCATATCCATCAATACCCGGTGACTTATCACTCCTAATTGACCAGATAACATCATTTACCTCTCTATCCATTTGTGAATGGGCTGGACTAAGAGTATCTACTCGGTGCAGACTGAGAATACAATATCAAAATGTGGGCTGACTTAACAGATGATCCTCTATGAAGAGGGTTAGCCCAATTCTCTATATTGGGTTCACTAATGACAATCTAAATTCACTAAATCAAGTAATCTAAATGTGTCATTCTTTACATTTATCGAGAAGCCTTATAGAGAAGCAATTCTAATGATAGTTTTATAACAACAAATATATAAACAAGTACATGAATGATGAACAATAAGCAATTATAATGACTATACCACAAATATCATAAAGAAAACTATAAAGGATTCGTTATTGTAATACCCTTATACCCTAAATACGTATAATACATACCAATATATGTAAAATACATATCTAAGATATAAAGATACTACAATAAATTCATATAAAAATCCTCAATTTAATATTAAAAATAATTTATAAATTTGTAAAAGAAATTTATTGAAAAAAATTCGTCAGAGTTTTAATTGTAATTTTGTCAAATCCTAAAATCAATAAATCAACATGCACAAAATCACTTTTAAATTCAATGTATGCCACCATAATTCACATAGCATCATACTAACTACAAATGCAACAACAATTACACATTTATCATCATGTGATAACATCAAATATCATTGCCATAATAAAATACATTAACTCAACATATACATGTCAATATCTCACAAACAAACACACACACACACACATTGGGCACAACAATTCTTTACATAATATCCAAGTTTCAGAATAATTGATTTGGTCTATCTCAACATTAAACACAAGACCCAGCTCTGCTTAGGACTATTCTCAAGCTCAATCTCATGACCCAACTCTTCTCAGGTCAAACTCATTCTCAAGACCTACCTCTGCTTAGGTCTATCAATATATGCAATACCAACATCAATTTTTGGAACAAGTAATTATACAGAGCAACACACACACATGACCTCTTTACATAACTACATTCTCATTTTACCTTAACACTTTTCACACTTTTCAAGTGATCAACACTTTTTTTGACCACCTCACATTTCATCACATTAATCATTACTCTTACACAATGTACAACCATGAGTTACGCTCCCAATGTGGATCATTCCCATATTCTCAACACATTATAAAATTCATCACCATTTATTGTCAAACCATAGTTTTAGTCCCAAACCAATATACAAACATATTTCATTTGTCAATTTCTTATATTTTACACTATTCAACATATTCCATATTCCACAATCACATTTAATACAATGTTATCATTTACCATTTTCACATTTCTCAACCAAATTGTACACATATAATATAACTCATTTCCATAATACCAACACAAATGTTAGAAATCATATTTTTGATAACAATACATAAGTTCACATATAATGTCACTTTAAAGAATAACAATATTTTTTAAAGTGAGCCAAAATGTATAATTCCAATCATTTTTCCACTTTTCATAATGTACCATCACCATTAATCATATCTACAATCACATTACACATAACCTTATCACATTCTTCTTATTCATATACATATACATGTTACACATCATAATACATATTATGATTCATTTTCACATTTGTTTCATCACATTGCATAAAACATGTTCATTTATGCTATCAAACTCAATCAACATATCATCTTCATAAATACATACACTTTCATATGTAATGTTACTTTAAAGGATCATCAATATCCTTTAAAGTATGCCAAAATGGAATATGCCAAATATAAAATTCAAATCAACTATAAGCAAAGTATGTACTAACCTTGGAAATGCCAAGTTCCAAGTCCAAACTCAATCTCCAACATTTACTTCTTTAAATGGCCTTCCTTAAATTGATTTGGTAGTTCCTCCTTACTCAATCCTAAACTAGATTATAAGTAAAAATATATCATTAACATCATATTTCTACCCATTTTATTAAATCAAATATCAATTATTTTATTTATATCCAAATTCAACCAAAAACCTTAATTTACCCTTTACTAAGTTCTTTAAACTTCAACCAACCAATGTCTTTTTCATCAACCAACCATAAAATCATAACATATCCCTGAAAACAACATCAAAACAAACCACTTTTAGCTGTGCCACTTCTAGCTATGAAAAGATACCAAAAATTACAATTATGGCTAAATCATTTAGCTACACAATTTTGTGTTTTTAGCTATAATTTACACCATGGCTAGACATGTATAATGTTGTAGTATCTCATATTTGTGTTATCTAATGAATTTTTTTTTTCTAACAGCCTTATACCCTATATACATATATTACTTATACTTTGTATATGTAAAGTATATATATAGAATACAAAAATATTACAGTAATTAACTATAGAAATCTCATATTCTTTATATCAAAAATAATTTCACCTTTAAAAGACTAATTTAATAAATAATTACATTTATATTTAGTAATACAATAAATCTTTATAAGAAAATCTCTGAAAAAATTCGCTAGAGTTTATCTGTAATTTCAGTAAATGCTAAATTCAAAACAAAGAGAACCTGCAATGAAAATTATACTTCCAAAATCACCTTTCATTCCAAACTTCCTTCATCATTAATTTACATTCTAAAATTCTACATCAAACAATTACTCACCTTAATTACATATATATACACATAAAATACCCAAAATCTATTTAATATACATATAATGTGATTTAAATGTACAAAAAACAAAGTATAAAATAACATAATATGTACATGTAAGTAACACCTTCCAAGTTGGTCTCGTGGCACACTCAGTCTTCGAATATCATTCACAGTTCAAACCCTTCTGATTTGCAATCCTATCACATGTTTGATACATACAACTGCGCTAAGCCTAAATGCCTAGTGGTACATACTTTGGTAATATTAACCATTTAAAAAATCAATGCATGCCTTTATGACACACTTTCTTTATTTTATAAAATATTTAACTCCATTTCCTTAAAATAACCATTCTCCATTCATTAACACACACACACACATATACTCCTATATATATAACATTTCTCATACACATATATTGTGCTTAATAACTCTTATATAATTACTAAGTCCAATTTTGAGACCTAGCCCTGCGCAGATCAATCCTCAAGTTCAATCTTTGGACCTTGCTTTACTCATGTCAAAATATAGTTCGGCTCAGGTCTATCAACATATACATTACCAATATCAACTTTCTGGACAAGTAATTATATAGGGTTATAAACACACAATATCTCTTTATATTTTCAAATATTCCAAGTGATCAACACTTTCCATGATCACCTCATATTTTTTCACATTTTCATGTATTTTTCACAATATCCACTTTCCAATCATATAAAATATATTTCGTAGCCACATTCACAATGTGGCTTAATATCACATTTCAAATGCATCAAACACATTTTTCTCAGTCACAATACAAAGTCATGAGTCACATTCGCAACGCAACTCATTTTCACGTTTAAACACATTTCACAAATATATACATATCACAAATCACATTACATTAAATTTTATTAACTTACCACTTACAAATCACATTTAAACACCATTCTACAATGGACAAATGCCCATAGCAATACTTAGTACATAAGTATGCAACATTGCATAGACTATGTGAAAAGCCACTTTTTAAGGAACAACATACAATATATCAAATTATATTTAATGAAAACACATATTCTCAAAGTATGTACTAACCTTATTTCATTTCCAAATAAACTCAAAACCTCTTTCCAAGCCTCAAATCCAAAAACCCTAAGCTACACCACTTGTACCAATTTAGCCTACACACACATAATTTATACAACCATCAAGATTATTCAATTAAAATCATTTTCATGCTTAATTTATATCGAACGACCACTAACCACATAATTTCTATTAAATTTTCAACAAAACCCTAATTTTCTCTTACTACCTTTCTCAAACTCTTCACCCAACCAAAGTCATTTCTGTCATTCAACCATAAAATCATAACATATAAATCAAAATAATCCATGACAACATTTATCATTATATCATTATATCCATCAAAAATCGTAATTTTATATATCCAACCTATAAACACTAACTTCATTAAAACCCCACTTATATCCAACTTTCAACAATAAAATAATTATATACATATCAAAATAAATTCAAAATAATTCATTTTAACAATTATAACTACCTCAATCAAAATTTCAAATTTCACATAATCTAAAATGTCATCAAAACCAAGCTTACAATAGAAATTTCTTACCTAAACCTTGATTATTCAGCAAAAACTCCTTGAATCCTTTGAAATCTTTGTGAAATTTTATAGATTTGATAAAGTAAAAATCTCCTCTCCCACACTCAAAATTCGGCTACCATGGAATGAAGAAGAAGATGAAGACTTCTCTTTATTTTCTTCTTCCATTCCCATCCATATATATTAATTTATTAAATATTTAATTATTTTGTTATTTTCCTCTTTAATTTTCATCCATACATTTTATTTCTTTTATTGACTTTTCTTTCCTTTATTTATTTATTATTATATTTTTATCTTTCCACCGCCATTTGTATATTTTATATGTATGTTATGTATATCTTTATACATATGTATATGTCATGTATATCTTATATATACATCATGTATATAATGCATATATGTTTTGTATATGTTATATTTATATCTTGTATCTCTCTCTTTAAACATACCTAATTAATTTTTCATATTAATTATTTCAATGTATACCAAAAATGTGGATGTTACAATTTTTCCAACAAGCATCTACATGTTAATTCTAAGCATCACCATGCCTACAACTTATGAGAACAACCATTTGATTCTATCAAAAAGCATAGCATGTACTACTCTATCCACATTAATAATGTCCCATCTTGTTAATACTATGACTAAGGATAATTTTAGTATAAACACATTTGCATGTAATAAGAATCTCATCATGATTTTCTTTATACTGTATTTTATACTAGAAACTTTATTAAACAGTTTAAGATAAATTATTAATTACATGCATCACATGAGTACTGAATAATAAAAAAAATACCTTAATTGATTAATATAAATGAATCTAATATGTAAATTACAACCTAAAGTTATTAACTCTAGGGCATACATATCTAACAATGTCTAGATCCCTAAATTTACCCTCTTTAGAATCAAAGCCTCTTCCACCATGTGCAGATATTTGAGCCTCAATTTCTTCCACCTACATGGAAAATATATTGTAGAAGCGAGGCTTGGCCCGAAAACACTTCCAACCAAAGCATTACGCAACCTTCTAATCTTTGATTCCAACTCCATAGTGTGGAATTTTACAACCCTTATCCCATTAGATATGGTTGAGGAAACAAAACTCAATTTGCAATCGCATTGCAAACCCTATTCGAGAGAACAAATCAACTCACTACTTCCCTTGCTCCCTAGCTAGTTGTAGCTTAACCTAAACAACCCCTTAAACATTATTAGAACTCAATTATAGTAACTAATTAGGCTCAAAGACCCTCGTTCCCAAAGGCTCCTCCAACATAGCCACACTAGGTCCCTTGATATGGGTCTCCTCCATTGCCGATCTACACTTAAGCCCAACAAACACCTCACCTATCACCTTCTTTAAAATTCTCTCTTCCAACATCATTGAGCACCTCCACTATATTCGAGTGAGCCACTGCCTCTTCTTTCTCATATTTAGAAGACAAAAGAGTTGTGCATTGAATTGCATCAAGAGAAAAAAAACATTTATAATGTTAATAATTATAGAATTATTAACTTTAAATTAAATTTTTGTTAGCATATTTTGGAATGATATTTTGCAATAATTTGCAAAGGAATAACTCTACATAGTTTGTCTAAATTCCTAATTAAATTTTTAATATCATCTCATTTATTTTTTTTAATTTTCAGTCATTATATTTTTATTTTGAATGAAGTGATGATGAAGTGGATGGAGGGAGGATGAGAGGATATTCTATGCAATTATATGAAATTTTTGTACTAGTTATGTCTAAAGAGGATATGAATAAAGTTAGAAGATGATACCCCAACCCATTCTTCAAAATTTTCCCATGCTTTGTTGATTTTCATTTTAGGAGTAAAGAATTAGTGTTGAGATTGAATATCATATTTGTAAAACACAAAATGATTTTAATTTATAAAAGTGAAAAATTATAAGCATATATTATAATGTTGAAATTATCAAAAACAAAAAAAAAATTTGATGCTTATTTATTATATGCACTTGCAATTATGATGACGTTAGCTCAATTAAATTAAAATATTTATTTTTAAATAATAAATTATTATTTGATTATTTAAATTTATTTAAATAAAGTAATATATTGATTATATTTATTTTCCATAATAAAGTAATACTTTATTTTTAGTCATGATAATATTTAATAGTTAAAGCAAACATATATTTATACATGGCCATTTTTAGATTGCAATAGTGAATAATTGTATGTTATTGTTTTAAAATTTGTTTTTTTGTAGTTTAAAAATATTATACTAGCTCTATACTTTAGATACATTAATAACAATTAGAAATTAATTTAGATAGTTTAAGTATTACACATAAGAAGTGTATTTTAAAAATTAAAAATTAAAAATTAAAAATATTTTTAAAAGATATTTTTAAAAATATTTTTTGCCTAATTTTATATACAAATTCTATAATTCTAGGACTGGGGATTGAATTGGGTTATGAAGATTATAGGCCAGCTAAGATTGGACCAATTGAAAGCTCTGAAAATTGAATGGACAAGGAAATATAGAATTTTTTTTTTTATCAGAAGAGAAATTTCATTAAAAAAAACAATAGGAAAATAGCCTACATGAAGGATTTTTAACATCTAGAAACTAGATGAAAAAAACCTACCTTAACAATGGAAAAAAAAAAAAAACCATACTAAGATCAATAGAAATACATAGGAAAGAAAAAAAAATGCCATATAGCTAACATTTATTGGCACTTGAGGACCAGCTTCCATAAAACTATGGCTTGGGAGTTAGCCGAAAAAAGAGTAGGGGTGATATGGGCCCCAGAAGAAAGCCACCACTTTTTTAAAGTCTTTGGTCTGCTATGAATAGTAGTTCCATATTAAATAGGAATAAAAAATATTAGCTGCCATGCAAGGCATGCCAAAGCATAAACATCCTTTGAAATTGTTCTGAGTTTTCTTTCCAAATAAACATATCTAGCCAATAAAAACCTATCACTATGAAGGTGAAGTATAAAATAGGCCATGCAAAGGCCAAATTTAACAAATAACTATAGAAAACCATAGAAAATTGAAAAAACAAAAGAAAATAATAAAAAATAAATGGTAGATATAAGGCTATTGATGGTCATAAGACTGACAACAGTTCTATATCTAAGAAAGCAAAAGAAGCAGTCTCACACAAAGGGAGAGGGAGAAAAACTTCGGGAAAAGGTAGTGGCCATAGGAAAAGGTAGTGGGCATATGCGGAAAATATGGAATTTTGCTTTTTATGGTTTGTGTTTAAAGATGGGAAAGAGTGTGAAGACAGGAGAGGGAAGATAACAGTGATGGAGCCAAAGTTACAGTGGGCCCTCCTAATTTAAATATATATATTAAAAAAATAAAAAATAAAATTAAAAAGAATATAAATATTATTATATTTATTCTCTTTCTTTATAAGTTAGTCTTTAATAGAGGTGAAGCTATGCTTTGGACGGTCTCCCTTCTCCTTTTCTAAAAATATATATAATTATTAGAATTTTAAAAATTTCTTATTTGCCCCATTAAAATTTTAAAATACCCTTCATTCTTTAGTTTATACAAGAAGAAAAAGAAAAAGAAATCCTAATAAATTATTTATTCTCAAGTAATGTTTCTCTTCTAAGGACATTAATAAAAAAATTGATATTCTTTAAATGCAAATAAGAGGAAGAATATATATATAAATAGAAAAAACTCTTCAAATAAATTAATTTGAACTCATTCAATAAATAAATATATTAAGAAAAAAATTAATAGCACAATAAAGAAAAATGAAAATTAAGAAAGAATACAAACTTAAAATCTTTATTTTTTTTAAAATTTGTTTTTTTTTCTTTTTTATATTTTATATTTGTTTTTTTTTCTTTTTCTTTTTCCTTTTGATTTTGATTTTCTTATTTTATAGTTCTAATATTATATGATGATTTTTTAAAATTATTTATTAAGTGATTATGTTCATAATTCAATATTTTTTCCTCTTTATTTTATTTTTTTGATGGATTGTCAGTTAAATTTATCAGTATACACAGATGTGCTCACACACGTATATTAATATTTTCTTTAATTAGTTTATTTTTTTAAAAATAAATATAATTTATCAATATATTAACAAATTCATAAAATGATACTTGTATATGAATAGCACAACAAGTATCAAAATAAGAACAGAGTGAGGCAATTAAAGGCGAAGTCAGGATTTCAAAAAAATTTATCCCTCTGCTCTTGAAATCCTGACTTCGCCTATAGTCTTTAACTTTTACTCTCTCTTTTCCTCTTCTCATAACCAAACCTAAATAAACCTAGAAAATCCCATTTGTTTTTCTAAGCCGCCACCTCTATTGCATGTTCTCTCTTTTTTGCTGGCTCATCTCTTCTTTATTCTCACTAATCATAAGTAAAACAAATAGATTATATAAAAGTAAAGAATATAACAACTTATCATGGTAGAAAATAATAAAGCTCAATTTTTTGTTAATCTATTTATTGAATTTGTATTATGACTTAATCAATAATATAAAATCTTTTTTATAGTTTTTTCTATTGATGAAGTACAATCAATAATATACATGACTGAATTTTTTCTTTTGCAATTTAAGATATATGACTAATAAGTAGGGTGGTAGTTCTTAGAAGACCTAGGTAGTGTTCTATTGTCTATTGATGTGAGTCTTAACTTTTTTATTTTAATATTTTATTAAATTATTTATATAGATATTTATTAAATTTTATGCTATTTTAAGATGAAAAACTCAGTTGGTTAAGCAGAGCTGAACAAATTAGTAAAGGAGAGAGTTCAAATTGGAGAGAGGCAAAAAACATAAATTTGCGACTTATACTCCAAACATAATTAGTCATACACATAAACCGTTAAACCAATAAAGTTAGGAATACCTGTGGTTAAAAACTAGGGGTGAACATCGGTCGATTTAGTTAATTAACCGACCAAACCGGTCAGTTAATCAAACCAAACTCCAAGAAAATTATTAACTAAACCGACCAAATTTTTATTTTTATTAGTTTAGTTAATTAACCGAACCAAATTGGTCTGTTCGGTTAATTAACCGAATTGACTATTTTTTTAAATTTTAAAATAAAATTATATTTATAAAAAAATTAATATAATTTAACAACTAAATAAATTTATTATAAAAATAAAAAAATATAATTTTATTTTGTAATAAAAATGTATATTTATAATAAAAATTTATATAATTTAAAAATTAAACAAAAAATAATAAATAATTAAATTTTTTTAAATGGTTTGGTTAGTCGGTTAATTAACTGAACCGAATTAGTTAACCATTAACCGAACTGAAAATTAAAAAATTAAAATTTTCTACCGAACCGACCGAATTATACTATCGGTCGGTTAACCGAACTAAATTTTCTGTCGATTAATCAAAAATTCAGTCGGTTAACAGAATTTTATCCACCCCTATTAAAAACTAAAAATAAAAAATAAAATTGTGCTATATTAAGTAGTCAAATATATATATAAACTCTGATTTAAAAGAATGACGTGTTCTGCATGTTAAATGTGTTTAAATTTATTTTAATAATGAATATTAATTATATTAAATTTATAATTATTATTTTTTTAAAAAAGATATTATGACTATTTGTCTTAATTAGTTGGCCACCTAATATTTTATTCTGGCTCCGTTCGGACTGTACATGAAAGAAAAGTGTATTTTGGGTATTAAAATATTATTATTTTAAATATTAACTTAATGAAATTAATTCTATCTATTTGATATAAAAAGAATTATTTTATCAGTCTCTAAATAAGCATAGAACCATTAATTTTGTGAAACCTCACTTAGCCAAAAGTTAATTGAAAGTTTGAAGTCCCTTGTACAAATTTGTGGCATGTGAGTTTCAAAGCCAATTCTATGTCCTAAATTCTAACTTCAAAAACACAGAACACAGTTGTTTGGGTTGGCTCATTACAAACTTTGAACCTATAGATTCTGTATGTATGTTGTCCTCCATATTTGTCTCCAAATATGTGAAAGCAACCCAGAAAAGTTTATTCCTCTTGGACCATTGTGTTACGTTCTCACTAGTCAAGCAACTTCAGTCTCATCTCACCATCTCAGGCACCCTTAAAGGAATAATTATATGCTATAACCGTTGTAGCAATAAATGCCTACAACGGACCAATGAAATTTTTACACGTAGATTAAATGATTCATTTCATTGGTGTCTGTTGTAGGCATTTAATCTACGTGTAAGAATCTCATTGGTCCGTTGTAGGCATTTATTGCTACAACGGTTGTAGCATATAATTATTCCCCTTAAAGACCCTTATGCTGCCGCCAAAATTATCTCCTCTTTTGCAGTCTCCACTGGCGGTGGCGGCGATCTCTTTCATGCTTACCAGCTCTTTCTTCGTCTTCAATGTCGCTCCACCTTCATTTGGAACACCATGATCCGAGCTTTCGCTTAAAAGAATGAACCCAAAAGAGCTATTTCTTTGTACAAGCATATGCTTGACAGAAACTTCTTACCCAATAATTATACTTTCTCTTTCCTTTTCAAATCTTGCATCGATTTGAGTGACTTGTTCTTGGCTTTAGCGTGCCATAACCAAGTCATCAATTTGGGTTGGGAGTCTTACGACTTCGTTCAAAATGGGTTGATTCATTTGTTTACAACTTTTGGTTGTATGGATTCAGCTCGCAAATTATTTGATATAAGTTCTAAGAGAGATGTGATTACTTGGACTGCTTTGATTAATGGATACGTGAAGTGCGGCCAAGTTTTGATTGCGCGGGAAATGTTCGATGAAATGCCAGAGAAGAATTCTGTCTCTTGGAGGCGATGATCACTGGGTACGTACAAGTTGGATTATTTAAAGAAGCTCTGGAGCTTTTCAATGCTATGCTGATGTCTAGGTTTCAGCCGAATCATGCTGGTATTGTTGGTGCGCTTACAGCTTGTGCTTTGTTAGGTGCTTTGGATCAAGGAAGGTGGATACATGCTTATGTCAAGAGAAATAGGATGGAATTGGATAAAATGCTGGGCGCTACGCTTCTTGACATGTACGCAAAGTGTGGACGCTAGACATTGCTTGTGCCATATTTGAAGAATTGCCAAAAAGAGATGTATATGTTTATAATTGTTTGATATCAGGTCTGGCAAATCATGGTCAGAGTATAGCTGCTGTTGAGTTGTTTGAAAGGATGAAGAATGAAAGAGTTGGTCCTAATGAAGTTACGTTTATAAGTGTCCTAAATGCTTGCAGCCGAATGGGACTAGTGGATGAAGGCTTGAGAATATTCGAGATCATGAGTACGGTTTGTGGAATTGAGCGCCAAGTCCAGCACTATGGTTGCCTGGTTGATCTCTTGGGAAGAGCTGGGAAGTTGGAAGAGGCAAAGAGAGTGGTAAGACAGATGCCAGTGGAGCCAGATTCATATGTTTTGGGTGCATTACTCAATGCATGTAAGGTTCATGGTGATTTTGACTTAGGCAAAGAAACAGTTGAGAGCTTGGTTTAGCTGAGTCTTGACCATGGTGGGGTACATGATGTTCTTTCTAACATGTATGCCTCTGCTAACAAATGGGATGATGTAGTAAGAATAAGGAAAGAAATGGAAGATAAAAGGGTAAAAAAGGTGCCAGGTTGCAGTCTAATTGAAGTGGATGGAAGATGAAACACATTAGTGCCTGATATTCACCTGCTCTGTACTTATGGAGGAGTTCATATTGTTATAACTTGGATTTAGCATGCATTTAAAAAATCTCTCTGGATGATAACTAATTGACCATGGCGTATGTTTGGCCAAGAGAGGCTTCTGAGTATTGCTCATTGTGATTGCTATACGTCAAGGAAATGAGGCTTTGCTTTGTTAGCGAACCATCAAAATGATTGCTTCGTCCAACTTGATGCAACTTCAGCTAATAAGCACATTTATTATTGTAAAACTTGAACAACCATGCAAATACAATATTACATATATTGTTTGTTTCTTTCCTTCCCTTTCTGTAATTTATTTCAATCATCAAATTTTATCCTTCATTGTATGTGAAAGGTCAAATATTACTGTTTATGGGGCTGATATCATTCCCATTATCCTGACACCTGAGTGAAAGAAGGGTGATAACAATGTGTATAATAAATGGTTAGAGACCTGAAACCTGAGTGATAGAAGCAGTGGCATTGGAACTGGAGGATGCAGTAGATGTGGACCTGTCATCATGGATGACTACCTTTTCTTCAGAGTCAATAAAGGGAGGCCTAGTTAGTGGCCTGCGCGCCAGTGAATCCTTACTTTTGAGCAGAACAACCACTTCAGACATTGTTGGTCTCATAGCTGGTGAGGTGAGTACACATCAATGCGATCTCTATGATTCTCGTCATTTCTTCTGCTTCATACTCATTCGGTTCTAAGCTTTTGTCCACCAATTCCAGTTGTCTGCCATTCTCATAGAGCTTCCATGCCTGTTTCAGGCCATAATAAAAACAGAATGGTATGTGAAACTGACACTAATTAAGCACGTTAAAAAAATGAAAGGAAGTGAATAACTCAATTGTTATATAAATTTATCCCTCAGTTGAGGTTTCAGTCCCGTAATTCTCACCCGTTTGAGTAGATAATCAGAGCCAGGATCAATTATCATCTCACTGCTCTTTTTGCCACTAATGATCTCTAAAACAACTACCCCGTAGCTGTAAGTATCCACCTTTTCTGATAATTGTCCATGGATTGCGTATTCAGGTGCTGTGTACCCCCTAATTCATTGGTATAATCACTATTAGTGCAGAACAAAAGGTGCTACTTCCTGTTTTTCATGTGGTCAAACATTACAATATAAACTTGATTGAATTAAGGCAGGCAAGTAGTCCACTGGCTTGACACTCGCCAAGCCCTTACAATGAGGTAGCTCTCTTCCTTTCTCTACATCTCCAATCCCAAATCCAGCAGCATTTGAACTTTCGGTGAAAATCCTAAAATTTTACAGCCGGAGTATACCTTTATATGAAGTTAATTCTCACAATATAAATGTGAGCCTACACACTGCTTTTTTTGAGCATTATGAGAGGGGACGAAACTTACATCTTTGTCCAAATCATATATACACTTACCACCATGTTATGCCTATAAGTCCGAGTCTAACAACAATACCTGATGCATAATAGAGCCAAAAAATGCTGCAGTGTCATAGGAAATCCTACTTACAATGTACCAGCAAATCTGGCGCTCAGATGACTCTTGTCTTCAGGAAGAAGTCTTGCCAACCAATCCAAAATCTGCTATTTTCTGCTGGAAATCATCATCTAGAAGAATATTGTTAGGTTTTATGTCTCGGTGTATGATGCACACATGAAACTGCTCATGTGCCAAGGATTACATCAAATCTTTGTTTCCAAGTGAGGGATCCTTCTCTTTTACCTGTTTCCAAACAGAACAAACTTTATTATTAGAAGCAATTATGAAAGGCATCACTACCCTAACTGAAATTCTCTATGTTAAATGATATGATAATTATATCACCATCTCCTCCCATCTCTAAATTCCACAGTTTCATATAACAAGACAAATATTGGAAGCTAGACAGGTTCAATCTGAAAGTTTTCCATTATAAAAATCAAGGAGAGACGAAGTGAAATTGCCAAATAAGAATCTATCGAGGCTGATATTTGCCATGTATTCATAGACAAGAAGTAATTCTGGTCCTTTGCTACAACAAAGTAGGCGGACGAGATTCTGGTGATGAACATTGCTTATAAGTGTGACTGCACTTACAAAATCTGCCTGTGCCCTTCTAGATTGGCCTAGAGCTAGTTTCTTTACTGCAACTATTTTCCCATTCTTCAAAGTACCCTGTTTGTTGCCCATAGCAAATATGAACTTTGCTTTAAAAAATGAAAGTTGCAAGAACCAAAGGAAAAAGCTGTAAAGGCAAATGTTATTGTTATAGAATATATGTTTGCATTTTACTTATTTTACCTTGTATACATCGCCAAAACCTCCTTCTCCAAGCTTGTTTTCTTCTTTGAAATTTTTTGTTGCTGATTTCAAGTCTTTATAACTGTAATTTACAGGTCCTCGCAGCTCAGTTGCTCCTAATATGTTGCCTTCTGTAGAGGTAATTAGTTTAGAAGTTCATTTCAAGGAAAGAAATGGACAAATGAAGCTTAATACTTAATGTTTGGTGTTGTGTGGTGCTCATCATATAATTTCATGACTCTTGCAGTGATTGAAAAAGAACATCGAAAAGACTTATTTTTCAATAAAAATGCACATGGAAAATCATATTTTTGCTGTTTGCTTTACCTCTAGAAGCTGCCTTTTTCCTTGAAAGCTTAAACCAGGCAAACAACCCAGCTAGAAGCAAAATAAGACCAACACCTCCAGCTGCTCATGCAATAAGAGGTGTCTTTGTGCTTGAACTTCCTATAATAACACAACCAAATCAATAACCATACAAACAAGCTCTTTCCAAGCTAGAAAATGGATTAGCGAAGAAATTAAAATATAGTTATTGTCATTAAAGAGAAGTGTACCTGTTTTTAGGAAGGGTTCAAGGTTGATAGTTTGGTTATCAGTGAAGAAAGGTCTATCTATACCTCATGAAACAACCAGAATCAAGAGCCCTACCATCTGCCTTAGGAGGACATCTCTGTAGGTTGGTATAAGCCACTTGCATACAAGTCAAGCAGCCATTCATATCAATTGTTTGAACACATTGTGCAATACCATACATTGATGCATTATTAGCACCCACTACTTCCTTCTTGCTCGTAGCAAAGAAACCGTTTATCCTTGAGGTTTCCGTTTTAAGTTCTCTTAACAACTCTTCTAAGGTTGCATTGAAAGTTGTTTCCAGTGATGATGTAGTTCGATTCCCACAATACTCACGATTGGCATCCCTCGTAGTCTCCTCATAGAAGTCACTCCTCTCGTACCTGAAAAACAAAAAAAAAACTTTAGTTAGAGAATACTAATACTTTGCATGAAAGTTTTGGAAGGGTGAAAATTGGAAAGTTAGAGGTGAAGAGTATAGTACAAAATGCAAGTAGGCTAATGCGGAAAGTCTTTCCCCGTCATCTTTTGTAAGTAAAAAGTGGAAAGTAATGGCTAGACTTTGTTTATAAGATGAAGAGGAAAAGTTGACGGATTCTTCCTCTACAGGCACCAGTGGCTCACTCGAAGCCACCAAAAGGATATGATGCCTTCAAGGTAAAATTGTCAAGACAGTGGGCATGTCCTAACCTTAGTAAGCTTAAATGGTTCCATATCTAGCCCGCTTTTTGTCAAGAATTCTTCTTCTTTTATATTAGGTTGTTGGCCTTTCAATAGAAGTTTCTTGTGTATTGGGTTTATTTTTTACCTTAGTGGTTCTCAGTACAAGAATTTTTTAGTTCCACATACTCTTGACGATTGGTCAAAAGCGAAAGCATGCCAATTTACTATCTAGGGTTTTTTGTTCACTCTATATAAATCTTAGGTTCATTATTTTTTGAAGCTCTCTTTCTATCTCATCATTTTTTCTCTATCAAAGGTCCCTCACTTTGTTCCATTTTTATTAGTGACCTCAGATGCTTCCTGTTATGATGCTCTAAGCTTGGCTTATCTGTTGACTATATGTTTGACAATGTCACATATCATCGCCATTTATCAATGTGTTCTTCCCCGGCTTTCCGAGAGAGTTGTAGGTCCTAATTCTGGGACCCCCATTGATTTGGCTTGTACCCCCTTTGGGGCAATTTATTGGTTTCCTTTCTGCAGATGCTTTTTGTGAGCTTAGCATTTGCAGTAACTTGGTAATTTTGTGTTGGGAGTTAACTTTATGTATTACCTTAGTGGTGTTCCTAGAGAGCTTTGATAGGATTTAATTAAGCCAAAGTACATGCAATTAACCATATGCAAGTATATAAATATGATCTTAATTAAATCCATAACTACAATAAAATCCTCTATGTAGAAAACAATGAGAAATAATAAAAAAGATTAGCGGAAGTGTATCTTGATCCATAGGAGAATTGATTTTCTAGGATTTGTATCTTCTGAGTTCTGATTAGGCGTCTGACTGTATTTGCTCTTAATATCGGGCAGACAAAATGGGACAGACAAACTAACAACTCTAATCTAACTCAAGGACCACAACCCCTCGTAATGTCCTTTATATACTAGGTCAATTAGGTTTCCCATAAAACCATAATCACTAGTATTGTGCTTCTACACATATATGGCCTATACTAAATTAAATATTTCTAGAGTCCAACAAATAATACCACTTTATTAGCTCTATTAAATTAAATAGACTATACTATAATTATGCCTAAATTAAGATTAAAAAAATCCAACAATCTCTCACTTGGGTTACATATTATATATTAGTAATTATATTATACTTTATGCTCTCAAAATTGACTATCATTTCTTGAAACATTCCCTTAGATACAATATGGTCCATCTACTATATTGATATAAAACCAATGAGGCTTTTGTAACATTAATTCATAACTCGACCCATCAATGATCAGAATATCAATATATTCAATGACATAGATCAAGTATGGATGTGTAGCATGGAAATTACATGTAATGTGATCTTAACATGCCTATTTTCAACTGATCCTACCTTATTGTGATCAACTTTAACTTAATAATACAAAGTGTAGTAAACTGAATACTTTATTTCTGCAGAAAATAATATTCATAAATAATATAATATATCCAAACAAAATAGAGCAACTTAAAATAAAATCATATATAAACTCCCACTAAACCTAAACATCCTCAACTAATGTAACACCCATATGAGCAGTGTGCTCATGAAATACTTTTGGTGTTACTCTTTTAGTAAACGAATCTACAATAATGGAGTTTGTACCTATATGCTTTATGGATATCTGTCCACTCTGCACTCTTTCTTTCACAGCCAGGAACTTTATGTCGATGTGTTTAGATCGAAAAGAGCTCCTGTTATTATTAAAAAATAAGATTGATGAGTTATTGTCACAATATAACTTTAGTGGCCTATCAATGCCACTCACAATACGCAGCCCAGTGATAAAATTTCGCAGCCATAATCCATGATTGATGCCTCATAACATGCTACAAATTTTGCTGCCATAGTGGAGGTAGCTATAAGTGTTTGTTTAACACTTTTTTAGGAAATAGCTCCTTCAGCTAATAGATAAATGTAGACTGCAGTGGATCTTCTGCTGTCTTGGCATCCAACATAGCCAGAATCAGAATATCCTATGATCTCTAAGTGATCTAGCCTCTTATATGTGAGCATATAATCCTTTGTTCTCTGTAAGTATCTCAAAACCCTTTTGGCTACTTTCCAGTGATCAATCCCAAGATTACTTAGATATCTGCCTAGCATGCCAACAATGAATGTAATATCTGGACGGGTGCAAACTTGAGCATACACTAGACTCCCTACATCTGAAGCATAGGGAATCTTTTGAATTTTCTTTACCTCAAAGTCATTCTTTGGGCATTGACTGAGACTAAACTTGTCTTCTTTAGCGACTGGGGTATCTCCTAATTTACAGTTTTGCATACCAAATCTCTTAAGCACTTTTTCTATGTAGTTCTTTTGTGATAATTCAAGAATACCTTGAGAACAATCTCGATGTATCTGAATTCCTAACACAAAAGAAGCTTCACCAAGATCTTTCATCTCAAATTTACTTGAGAGAAATTCTTTGGTTTCGTGCAACATTTCCTTATTATTGGTTGCAAGAAGTATGTCATCGATATACAAAATCAGGAAAATAAAATTACTCCCACTGAACTTGTGGTACACATAATCTTCAACAACATTTGTCTCAAAACCAAATGAAAGAACTACTTGATGAAATTTGAAGTACCACCGACATGATGCTTACTTAAGTCCATAAATGGATTTCTTTAATTTATAAACCATATGTTTTGGGTCTCCTGACATAAAGTTTTCCGGTTCCATCATATAAATGGTTTCATCAATGTCTCCATTGAGAAATGCGGTCTTAACATCCATTTGATATAACTCAAGATCAAAATATGCAACAAGAGCCATGATTGTCCTAAAAGAGTCTTTCAAAGAAACTAAAGAGAATGCCACTTTATAGTCAATCTCTTCTTTTAGAGTAAAGCCTTTAGCTACAAGACGTACCTTATACCTCTCCACATTACCTTTTGAATGCATATTAGTCTTAAATATCCATTTGCAACCAATGAGTTTCTTTCTTTTAGGTAATGGGACAAGGTCCCAAACTTGATTGTCTTGCATTGAATTATACTCCTCATTCATTGCCTCAATCCACTTTTGAAAGTTTGAATCCTGCATGGCTTGATGAAAATTGATTGGATCATCTCCCACCAAACCTTCAGTGTCCTCATGTTCTTGGAGGAATACTACACAATCATCTGTAATAGCATTTCTCCTCTCTCTAGTGGATCTCCTTAGTAGCACAGGCTCTTGAGGTTGTTGAGTTTGTTCTTGAGCAATAACTTCCTCAACCTGAATAGGAAGTTGTTCAACATTGTCTTGTATTAGTTTCAAATATGCTTATTGAGTAGTGATAGGTATAGAAACCTGCAGACTATCAGAAGCAGTAGTGAGAATCAAAATTGAGTTTTTCTGAGTTGATTCCTCTTTAAAGACAATGTGTCTGATCTTATTTCTCCCCCCCTCCCCCCCCCCCCCCCCCCCCAAACTCAATATTCTTAAAGAATGTTGCATTTCTCATCTTAAAAATTAACTTAGTAGTGAGATCATAAAAATTATAGCCCTTAGATCGCTCTGAGTAATCAATAAAGTAGCTACTAACCATTTTGGAGTCCAGTTTTCTTTCGTTGGGCCTATAATGCCTAGCCTCAGCTGGACATTCCCAAATATGAAAATGCTTTAAATTGGGTTTTTGCCCTGTCCAAAGCTCATAAGGTATTTTGGCAGCTGCTTTAGTTGGTACTCTATTAAATATGTAAGCTGTTGTCTTTAGTGCCTCTCCCCAGAGTAACTAGGGTAAGGTAAAATGACTAATCATACTCCTTACCATATCCATAAGAGTCATATTTTATCTTTCAGCTACACTATTCATGCTTGGTAAACGAAGCATTGTGTACTGTGGGACGATTCCACACTCCTATAGGAAGTTAGCAAAAGGTCCTGGATGTTGTTCTCCTGAACCATCATATCTGCCATAGTACTCACCACTACGATCAGATCTGATGATCTTAATGTTCTTGCTAAGTTAATTTTCAACTTCAGTTTTGAAAGCTTTAAAAAAGTCCAAAGACTCTGATTTCTCATAAATGAGATATAGATACCTATAACGTGAGTAATCGTCTATAAATGATATAAAGTATCTTTGACCATTCTAGGAAGCTGTAGGGAATGACCCACAGATATCTGTATGTATCAATTCTAAGACATTTGTAGACCTGTTGGCACCTAATCTCTTTTGGTTAGTTTGTTTTTCTTTGATACACTCAACACAAATATTTAAATCTGAATAGTCAAGTGTATCCAATATTATCTGACACAAGTTGTTCAATTCTAGATTTAGATATATGACCCAAACGCTTGTGCCATAGTCTAGATGAGTTATCCTGATTCAGCTTTCTTTTAGTACCTTTTGTTTCCACATGCAAGGTTTCATTATATGAAGCAACAATGTCAAGCATAGATAGATTATCATAAGTACTTAATGAACTAGTACCAATAATATTTGAATTTAAAGAAAGACAAAATTGATTGTTTTCAAAAGAACAAGAATATCCAAATTTATCCAATACAGAAACAGAAACCAAATTTCGCTTAAAAGATGGTACAATAAATGTGTCTTTTAAATCCAAATAAAAACAAATCATTAATAATAACCTAAAATGCCCTATTGCCTCTACTTCCATCGATTTTCCATCTCCTACATGATATATCTTTCACCATCACTTGGCTTTCGGTAGCTCAGGCAACCCTACATTGAAACACTTATGTGGGTAGTAGCACCATAATCTATCCACCAAGTGTTTCTTGGTACTGAAGATAAATTAACCTCAAAATAGACCAAAGTAAAAAACATACCTTTCTTATCACGCCGGGCGTGATATTTGGTACACTCTTTCTTTTGATGTCCAGTCTTTCTGCAAAAGAAGTATTTATCTACCTTAGCCTTCTTTTGTTTTGGACTCTTAGCAGCTTCTTTATCATTCTTTCTTTTCTTGTCCTTATATGCTGAGGTACTAGCTATATGAGCACTCTGAGATTTCTCCAACTTCATTCTTTCTTTTTCTTGTACACAATGTGCAATGAGCTCATTAAGAGTCCATTTTTACATTTGGCAATAATAACCGACCTTAAATTCCCCAAACTGTGGAGGAAGAGAATTAATGATCAAGTGCATAATCAAATCACCTGGTAAATCCAACTTAAGTGCTTTCAGTCTTTTGGAGATATTAGATATGCTCATAATATATTCCCTGATATTTTCATTGCCATTATAGCTCATGGAAGTCAGTTTCGCTAGAAGCGTTTCTGTTTTTGCCTTATCATTTTTCTCATAGATTTTCTCAGTCTCGGTAAGAAAATCACTAACCTTAGTAATCTTAGTAAAAATAGCACTTCGAAAGTCTTCTGGAATATCGCGCTTAATAATCATTAGACTCAGGCGATTAGATCATTCCCACCTCTCGAAGTTCCGTTTTACCTTAGTGGAACTTTCAGCTATAAGAGAGGCAGGGTTGCTCTTCCCTTAATGCTAGGTCTAGATCCATGCAGCCAAGATAAATAAGGAAATTTTCCTTCAAATCCTTAAAGTTTGACCCAGTAAGTACTGGATTACTTCTCGTATTGAGTGGCATATTGACAGACATATTAACTTGACAGAGAACAAAATAATAAATAATAAGCTCACATTATAATCCAAAAATAATCTCTAATTTTAAATAATTATAGAATGCATCTCGAGATACCTAACACAACATTCATATCATATTTTTGAACAATAATATTAATTTGTAAGTGGTACTGTCAGTGTAATGATCAAATATTGACAATAAATCATGTCAAATAATAAGCCTATCTTTAGATCGACTTTTATACATATGAAAATCTTATAATTGTCACACATTTATCACCACAAATATGTATATAATTCTATCAAATATTATTCTTCCGTTGAGCCGACTAATACTCGCATAAATTAATACACATACAAACATCACAACATTTTCAATAAGTTAATAATTTATACAAGAGGGGTCACTTTGACTTCTTATTTTAATCAGTTTCTATCAGATGTTAGATAAATTTTATTGATTATAAAAATGCACCTAAAAATTAATTAAAATTTAGAGACAATATAACTTTAATGGCCCAAATAATATATTATAAAATATATTAATTAAAAAATTGGCCCTTTATAATGGCAATATTGTAATTTTTGCAATAATAACTACCATGATAGAATTGTAATTTTAGTTAAAAAAATTTGTAACCCTAAATTAAACATAAATAAAATTACAAATTTGCCATTCATCTAATTCAACAATTCTGCCAATTTCCCAAAGAATTATTGTAACATTGTTAATAATATTGGGGTTGACGGCCTAGCCTAGTTGGTTAGTGCGCTGTGATGTGACCAGTTGGTCACGAGTTCGATTTCCTATTCCGTCACCTTTGTAGTGAGTGTTGATCATCCTTGTGATGAGTGTTGATAGGGGATGACTACCCCATATTGTGTAGTCCATGGATTAAATCCCTCCAATGAATTAAAAAAAAAACATTGTTAATAATATTACAATCTAGCTAGCCATCATACAAAATCATGATGATGTTGCGATTTCCAGTAAGCAAATATGGCTATATATATAACAACTTGTTGCAATACTTGATCCATATATATAATAAAATAATTCATCAATAAAAGTGGCCAGAAACCTTGCGTCTCTTCAAAGAACCAAGATGGCCAAAGATAAAGGAAAGAAAAAAAAATTCAGCCCACCATGCGGCCAAATTTCTAAATTCATATATATGTATATTTCCATGTTAATCAACACAAAACCAGTGCATGATCATTGAAATTATGGCCGCTTGCTACTTTTATTATGGCCGCTTGAATTTAATTATGTACTCAAAATTATACCCAAAATTATGGCCACTTGAATTTAATTAAGCCAAAGTACATGCAATTAACTATATGTACATATATAAATATGATCTTAATTAAATCTATAACTACAATAAAATTCTCCATGCAAAAAACAATGAGAAATAATAGAAAAGATTAATTAGTGGAAGCATACCTTGATCTATAGGAGAATTGATTTTTAGGGTTTGTATATTCTGGGTTTTGATTAAGCGTCTGACAGTATTGAGCTTTTGTACATATATGACACATACCAAATTAAATATTTCTATAGCCAAAAAAATAAGACCGCTTTATTAGCTCTATTAAATTAAATAGCTTATAATATAATTATATAAATATTTAAATTTAAATTAAGATTAAAAAATCCAACTAGCTTTTATATTATGAGTGGTGCCCTAAGCGCAGATTGGCCAGTTTGGTCTTTTGTAGCTTGGGAGTTGCTCATAACATGTTTTGCGTTATTTGTACTTCATCTTTATTAACGAATCTCTAATCTTTTAATGACCAAAAACTACCTTCTGATATTGATATGGAAGGGGAGATCAATCCTATTGTCTGAAAAATATAAAGTTATTGTTAGATTGTATCTGTGTGTGTTATAGAATTTTATGTAAAATAGAATTAAGAAGGCTTAGATCTATTTAAAATTTATTATGCTACTGGTTAAGGAAATGGTCATTTGGGAGTTAATTGGAAAATATTCAATGAAACATATTTGAGTAATATATGAGTTTCTCTTATTATGTATAATGTTTCTAAAAATAGTTTATTGGGTTTTCTCCTCTCTCCATTTTTTTTCCTTCGGTTCTTTTCTAAGTCTTCTTAATGGTTAAAGATTGTTCGATTCACTTTGTTTTTCTTAATTTTTCAGTTTGATAAATTCAAATATGTTTTAAATTTATTAATCTATCTTTCCTTTTTTCACATAATTTTATTTTATTTTTGTCCCTTTTTAATTGGAATTTATATTTTTTGTGATATTTACAAATTTGTTTCCTTTAGAAGTATTGTATTTTTAAATATATATATATATATATATATTTGTAGAGTTTAAATTATTCTCTTAATTTTGTAATCCATTTATTAAAAGAGATATCTCTAAATTGAACTGAGTAAAAAAAAAAAATTTATATAGCCAATTTAAAGTAACTTAAGATTAAGACTTTGTTGTTTTTGAGCCGGGTTTACTGTAAATATGAAACGTTGTTTTTTTAACTCAAAACAGTCACCTAAATGGATGCCTCCTGCGGAGTTGTTAGTTCTAATATTCTCTTATCATTATTACAGATTGTTAGAATAATTTTGAAGTAATTTTATTACATATTTGTCCCGTAATTTTTAAAATCTTCCTACTTTTTCTTTGTGTTTTTCACTCAATTTATTTTTTTAAACATATTTTATCTTAAAAGCTTTTTTTATCTTTACTAACTCCATAGGTTTATATTTTTTTACCTTTAGTTTCTTTTTCTTTTTATATCTATTTGTAATTCCATGATTTTTTTACCTTAATCCTCCACTTATATTATATATATGTTTTTAATTTTGGTTTGAAAAATGAAATATATAATAATTTTTTGAATAAATGTTAAAATTATGATTCTAAATCTAAATAGTTTCATGAGTAGCTATTTATTCAAGTGTATATTATTTTATTTCTCCGTGAAATAAAATAATATATTACGTATTATTTATTATGTTAAATAATTATAAAGTTTGAGATTTTATATATTACATTAGTCAATTTTTATATTTTTAAACATTAAATTTTTGTGTTCATATTTTTTTAAAAGCTAAACTACTTAGTCATTCTATTGATATTTCTGTCTCAAAATCATTAGTTAACGATTTTAATATTATAAAATAATTTTTTATCTTTATATATATATATTTATTATTTGTTAAGCAATATTTATTTTTAATTTTATTTATATTTTTATACATTATCTATTTTAATTTTATAAATATTATTAAAAAAATAATTTCAAATAAAATATTAATAATATTTTTTATTATTTTACAGATAATCTATATATGAAATAAAATTAAAAATAAAATGAGCTAACAAGTAATAAATATTGACATATATAAATAAAAAGAAAAAAAGTCATTTTATGATATAAAAGTTATTGATTAACTGTTTCAAAATGAAAATATTGATGAAATAATTAAATAGTTTAATTTTTTAAAACATGAGCACCTAAAAAATAGATATTGAAAATATATGGATCATTTAGTATAATATATAAAATTTTAAAAATTTTATAATTATTTAACCTATTTATTATGATGAATTAATTTTTAAAATATTTAGTATTATTTACTAATTAAGTTTTTGAGTCCGCTACTAGGATGCGTAGGCACATATATATATATATATATTAATTCAATTCAGTTATTGTAGTTATCCACCTTACCACTATAATTTTTTTTTTTATTTTAGGAGACTTTTTCCATGAATAGTAATGTCTGTTTCTCGTATTAATTTTCCATTCAATTAATTTTCGATAAGCTGGAATAGTGTGACAAAGAATATATCTAATCTACTCAACAATTTTTTTAACAGTAAAGATTTTTGTCTATAATAAAATGTCCATAATTTGTCCATAACAAAGAATATTTACTGTAATTAGGGCTGTAATGTACTTCATATTTTTTTGCTTTAATAAACCTATTTCTTTCCCTCCAAAAACTTATAATTAACATGCATCGGTTTGGTTCTTAATTACTCTGGGAAAGCAAATCTAATTAATTTCTTTATAAGGAGAGAGAATAAAATTTAAATTTGAAACTTTAAACCCTGGAATATTAGCCAAGGGTGTCAATTTATAAATGTATAGACCAAATAAATAAGTATGCGGTTAAAAAAATATTATCGATTTATCGAATTTGCCGTTTTACTAAAACATATTATGTATAAAATATCAAATAAAATATTTATGTATATAACATATATTTAAGATTTATTTTTTTCATAAAATAATTAGATATATGCAGTATTTAAAAATATAATTATTTTGGTTGAACTTTATGAGCTGCATACTTGTGGTAAAAAAAAAAAAAAACTCTCCTCGTAGGGCCTCAAACTCGTTTACTAATGTTTATATACTACTCGTACTCGTTTTAATTATCTGGTTGAATATAATAATTTAAAAATATAATAAAATTTAAATTATAAATTATAATTTTATCAATAAAATATTTATAAATAAAAATATAATACTAATATAAATTAATTAAAAAAAATTTATACACCAAAATTTTATAATTAAAATATAATATAATAAATATATAATTAAAATTTAATAAAAATATAACTAATAAAAATTTTATTATATAAACATGTTCCAGAAGTGGGTATCTAGAAACATACATCTAAGTATAATAAAAATACTATATGTACTCACTCTATAAATTATTTATACTCTATATAAATATATCAAAATAAATTAGATATCTAAAAATATCCTATTCATTATCATCCCTAATCATAAAATAAATTTCTCCATTCTATTCATAATAAGGCTTTGCTTAATCTTTTTGAGGCAACTGAAACTTGTTAATTCAAGACTAGGCTATAAAATGATCCAGTTATTTACATTCAATTTAGGCTGTGTTACGTTAGTTTTGAATTGTTTTTAATATTATGTTATATTATAATATTTAATGTAATAATAATTTTAGTACTATGATCTAATTCATTCCCACTAGCCTATTTGTTTTTTCCTTCCTCCTAATTTGGTTATATGATTAGAATTAAATGCAAAATTAATAATTTAATTGGTGTACTTATAAAAAATTTAAGAAAATAAAATAAAATATGTAAAATTTAACTATTAAATGGCTATCCATAGACTACGGTAAACACTAAACATGTATAAATAATTATTCATCTATTTTAATTTTCTTAAAAATATTTTCTAAACTTACAGGCTAATTAAAATTTCGTATTAATATTAATTTTTTTATCAGTTATTAATATTAATTTGGTTACTCAATTTTATTAAAAAAAAATCATTTCTTTAATAAATTAGTTGCGAAATTTATTTTGAATAGTTAATTTTATTAATTTGTATTAAAAAATATTTATTTTATTGGATACATCAATTATTTTTATACTATAATAATAAAAGAAAAAGTTTCAACTATTGCTATCATCATATTATATATGCATTTTTTGGAATAATCTTGAGAATAGGCTACCAAAAAATAACAGAATTAATTTGGAATTTACAAGAAATTTTGGCACTTTATCCAATCAATTGAATGCTAGCTAACATTTCATTTACTTTAAAAATTCGATAAATTAATTTTTAATTATAATTAGAATATAATTAATAATGCATTATTAAATTAAATAATAATGATATGGTTAATAAAAATAATTAATTAATAAATTATTTTATAAATATACTAGTTAGATATTTATAATGAATATAAAAATATATAAAGCAAGTTACGTATAAAAAATATAATATGTATGATATATAGTTTCATATAAGATTAAATAACTGATAGTAAAATGTTATTCTAATAAATGATATTAAATTTAGATATTAAATAAAATAAAAATAATTAATTAAAATGTACTTGTATTCCTCATATTCCTTATGCAGATTTATCTTTGCATACTTAGCTAATCTATAAAATTACGATAATGACCCTATTACGGAAAAAAATAACGAACACTTATCATCGTCCGTTAATTAAATAGTAAGAAAGAAGGTGAATATTTTATATAAACAATTTACTTTGTATACCTCCGTTTATCAATAAATGCGAGTAGCACTGTGCATTGGATTGCACTTCTCCAAATTTCAAAGGTTTTCGATAAAAATGTCAAAAAAAAAAAATTTCTAAATTTATAATTAGTTAATCAGTTTATCAGATTTCTATAATTTCTTACGAGTTTATTACATATTTATTATGAGTTTACTTTGAATTTATTATATATTTTTATAAAAAAACTGAAATATTCTTAGTAAACACAAAATTTTTTTTATAAAAAATAATGAAAAATATAATTTTTCCAGTTTTAAAATATTTTCAATTTAAGAAATTTTGAACTAGATCTGTGATAGTGAAATTATCACTGCCAACACATATTTATTTTTAAAAAAAATTAAATTATCTAAATATTATAAAAATTTATTATAAATTAATTTATTAATATTAAAATTAATATACTTTCATTCCATTAATTAACTTATTAATAATGTAAATATAATTTAAAATTTAATTAATTTTTTATTATATAAAATAATAATTTTAATAATATATATTTTTATAAGTAGTAATTTGAAGGATGAGATTAATGAAAAGATTTTGAATTAAAATATAATTTCAAGTCCAAAAATATATTCTCTCACTAAAACTCATTTAATAGATCTCCTAATTAATTAGGTTTCTCAGCGCTAACAGAAATTACACGTTTTGCTATTTTTATTTTCAAAAGGGTGCTAACAGAAATTATACCTTTTACTATTTTTATTTTCAAAAGTTTTCTTTTTTACTATAGTTTTTTTATTGTCTTTTTTAAAAAATCTTTTTAACCAAATTTTTATTGTTTCTTCCAAAATTGCCAGATTTCTTTGAAACAAACCACTTTTCATGGTCGTGGTACAAAGGTTTGAATTACTGACTATTCCCTTCCTCTGCAGTTCCTAACTTGCTTGATCCTTCTAAGCTCCCCACTACTACCACTCAGGTGCGTGCACACACACACACACATATATCTTTTGTCTGTTAATAATTTTGTTTAGGGTTTCTTTTTCTTTGCTTCTGCTCAAAAACTTCTATAACATTCTTCTTTTTTTTTTTTTTTTGCTAGATTTTTTTCATTTTTAAAATTATTTTGTTGATTTTCTAATAATTCTTTTTGGTCTATTATTTGTTAAGAAAATTTTAATGGAAGAAAAACGGAAAAGTACTATATAGTTTGTTATTTCAATTTTTCTTTTTGGTTTTAATGGTTTGGTTTTAAAGATCTGTTATTTTTTTTATACTGGCAAAAAGATTTGCAATCTTACGAAAGAATTTAATTTTTGCCGAAAACTTCATAGATTCCGACGGAAGTTTCTATTGCTCCATAGATCTTGAAGCAAGAGAAAGTTTAAAGGAGAGAGAACAATGAAGGTAAAGAAGGAAACTTTTTTTTTTTTTAAAAAAAAGGAGAACTAGCATACCCAGAAGAGAAATTATTAAACTCGAACATAATGTATCGATAGCTCAACAGGAAACTAATCCAAGCGAAAGCAAAACTAATGAATACAAGCAGTAAGAGTTTAAAGCTCCTAAAGAGACCTTCTACAATTGTTTGGCCACAACAATACAAAGTCCCAGCTGTAAAGTCCCAAAGAACCCAATAAACAAGTCGATCACTGCCCATAATCAGCATGAGATTGGAGTCAGCATATATTCTTTGTATTTTAACTTGGCAATGGAGGCATAATGAATGAAAGGCGTAATATGGTTATTTATCCTTCATATAAGTGTATATTGTGTACACTTTATAAATATTAAGTATAAGTTCTATTTTGAATTTAATTTTATTTGAATTAAGGATTTTATTTAATAAAGTTTTTATATACTAAATATAAACCTTGCATATACTAAGTATAAATTTTATATATTCGCATAATATATCATAATGTATTTTTATTTTTTATAATAACAATACTGTTGTATTAATGAATTGTGATATATGAATTATTTTATACTTTTTACAATATTGATATAAACTTTTTATATAAAAATTTTTGCTTAACAAACTCTTTGTATAACGTGTAAACTCTATATATATATACTAAGCATAAATTTTATATATTTATATAACATATCAATATTTATTTTTTATTTTTTATGACATATTAATATTAGTATCTATTTATAAAATATAAGAAAAATTATTCCTTGTGTAGTTTGTATATAATAAGCTCAATATATACTAAATATAAACTTAAAATATATTTATTATAAACCTAGTGTATATTAAGTATAAACTCATTGTAGTTCTTTTAGTATTTGATGTTATTTGTTAAAAAAAAAACTAGTATTTTTAGATGCTGGTATTTATGTAATATTAAAGAGTTTTTTTTTGACAATTTTATCAAAAGCCCTATGAGGACTAAATTGAGCAAACTGATTTGAGGAAATAATTCATTATTGTTTTGTTAGCATAAATACAACATATTTTATTTGATCTTATCCAACTAAATAAATGATATCTCATAATTTAGAGGAAAAAGTCGGATATATTTGCAAAATGAATAACTGATTACCTTTTTCCAAAAGTGAATAAAGAAATATTGGATTTTACAAATGTGAAAGAAAAAAGGATAGCCCTTCTCTGTACAAGTTTCTGGGATTTATCTCTTTTTTGGTTTCCTAATTAAAAAAAAATATAAAAGTAAAATTTAAGGTTTAGAAATTTTTAATTTTTAGAATTTATTTTTTTCTTAAAACATTTTAAATTTTATGAATAATTAAAATTCAATTTTAATTCAAAGTTATTTGAAGAGAGAGTTAAAGCAAAACGAAAATGAACCAGGATGAAGAAGAAGAAGAAGTCTTTAAGTTATGTGCTGCGTTTTACATATAAAACCCATCGTTTCATAAGTCTTCATAAATGCAACGTTATGTTAATTAGAAAGCTAAAACAATAGAGGAAATTTTGATGAATATAATGGACTGAGACTTTTTCATTTACAATAAGAAATTGCTATGTTAAAGTAACATAATCTTTTTGTTAACAACTATTTATACTAAACTGAGGAAACTTTGGGATGAACTTACCTGTTTGAGTCCTATTCCAAAGTGTACTTGTGGAAAGTGTGATTGTGGATCTAGAAAAAGGACAAAGAATCTATTGACTTTAAAATTAAATAGGCCGCAATTCTTGTCTGGTCTTAATGATGCATTTGAAAATGCAAAGGGACAGATTCTGATGTTAGATCCCTTACCTTCAGTAAGTAAAGTTCATGCTTTGATTCTAAGAGTGAAAAGATTAAAACTAACAACTATTAGTGCTGACGAGAGTATTGAAGGTAATATGATGCTGGCTGAAGTTGGAAATTCCAAGACAGGCTTATGGATGAGGGACTGGAAGGTTTAATAACATGAAAAAGGAGTGTGTTAGAAATGAAGATAAGTTCTATAATCATTGTAAACAATCTGGCTATTTCAAGAACACTTGTTTCAAACTGGTAGGAGTACTAGAATGGTATAATGAATTGAAATTGAGGAGGAAGAGGGAACAAACTAAAGCACAAGTGAACTTCGTAAAGAATGATGATGTTGAACTGAAGAATCAAGAAGATATGACTTGGAAGCCACAACAAAACATGGCAGAATTGATTCAACGAGAAATTTTGAAATTCATTATGAATAAACATGTGCCTAATGACAGTTCCACAAATTTTGCAACCATTGAAGATTTTGCAGGTAATGTAACAGCTTCTACTATGAACAATAAATTTAAAATGTTTTGGATTGTGGACAGTGGTGCATCGCATCACATTTGTGCAGACAAAGCCTTTTTCAGAAGCATTTACACCATTAACCATCCTACATTTACCTAATGACAGTGTGGCTTTAGTTCAGTCCTTAAGAACTATTGTATTTCAACCTAATTTGTCTCTCTATAATGTCCTTTATGTTCAAGATTTTGCTCACAATTTGATTTCAATCAGCCAGCTTAGTCAATACAATAATATCCAAGTGATCTTTAATCAGTTTGCTTATGTTTTATAGGACCTGAAGACTAGAAGCACAATAGCTCCTGGAAAATTACTTGGAAATATGTACGCAATTGATGTAAGAATATATAGAGCAAATAAATGTACCCAGATTACTAGCACTAATTTGAATCCTTTAAACCAATCCTCTATAAACCAAGTCATTTCTTACGTACATACTTGGCATAATAGACTTGGACACCCATCACATGTTGTTCTTTCACATTTGCAGTTTTTCAATAAAATTGATACTTTTGTTTGTGAAACTTGTCCATTGGCAAAACAAATGAGGACTCATTTTCCTTTAAGTAACTCAAAAGCACAAAATCCTTTTGATTTAGTAAATGCAGACAGTTGGGGCCCAAATTCTCAACCAAATTTATATGGTGCTCATTATTTTTTGATATTAGTGGATGATTGTACAAGGAGTGTAAGGGTTTATTTGTTGAGATATAAATCTCAGACTATTTCAGTATTGAGTAAGTTATTGAAAACGGTACATACTCAGTTTGAGAAGAAGACTAAGGTCTTAAAGAATAGATAACGGGGCAGAATTTCTTGGTTAATAGTGTACTGGCTTACTCGCTTCTTATGGATGTTCGCATCGAAAGAGTTGTATCTGTACTTCACAGCAAAATCGAGTAGTAGAAAGAAAACATATTGCATATACTATAGATAGCTAGAGCTCTTTTGTTTGAATATGGTTTATCATCTTCCTTTTGGGGTTTTATTGTACTTCAAGCTACCTTTCTCATTAACAGATTACCACCAGCTGATTTGGGATGGAAGACACCATATGAAACGCTATATTTAAAGACACATAATGATAACTTGATCAAAGTGTTTAGTTGTTTGGCTTTTGCCAAAGATAATTCTCCTAAGAAGAAATTTGATTTAAGGTCCGTTAAGAGTATATATCTTGGATATTCAGAAGGGCAGAAGGCTTTCAAGGTCTATAATCTGAATACTCAGATAATTTTCACGTATAGGAATGTAATATTCTATGAAAATCACTTTCCTTTTCATATTAATGACAATGCTGGCTCACCTATACCTAACCCTGTACCAGACACTTATGATATGAATTAACCTCTATATGATCATTTCCACAATTTAACCTCATCTAACCCCTACATCTAATTCACCTAATTCTAGTCAATCTTCATCTGATCTACATAATCAATTGCATTAGTCACGCTTTTTGGAGCCAAGTAATTCTTCAACAGCTATTCTTGCATGTAATGGACCAAGTACTTCTTCTCCATCTTCTTTACATAATAATACATCATCTTTACAAATTTTACCTATTGCCACTTCTTGAATTCCTATTAAGAAAAGCTTAATATAACCTAAACCACCATCTTGGTTATAAGATTTTGAAATCAATCTTTCTTTTACTGATTTTTCATCTGCTCCACATCAAACATCATATGGGTGTATTGCTGCTGGTTTATCTTCTTCAATATTTCAAATGTCACACCCAGTCCAACATTCATCTATGGTGTAATAATCAAACAACCATTCACATCTCTGCTAATTCGGCCTTCCATGAGCATACCAAACATCTTGATATTGATTGTCACATTGTTCGTGAGAAATTCAAATCGAGTCTTATAATTCCTCAACATGTGCTTTTAACACTATAGCTTGCTGATCTTTTTACAAAAGCACTGGCCACTTCCCAGTTTGATCGCATCCATTGCAAGTTGGGTCCGCCGAATTTTCACCATGCCCAACTTGAGAGGGGGTAGGGGGCCGGGGTGGGTGTGGAATGAAGAGAGAGTTAGAGCAAAATGAAAATGAACCAGGCTAAAGAAGAAGAAGATGTCTTTAAGTTATGTGTTGCGTTTTACAAATAAAAAGAATCGTTTCATAAGTCTTCACAAACACAACATTTTAATAATTAGAAAGCTAAAACAAACAGGGGCGGGAAATGTAGTTAAGCTTCAGCTTGTTAGAGAAGCTTCAGATTAGTTAGGAGCTTAGTTAGTTAGCAAGCTGTCTAGTAAGTTGCTCAGCAAGTTGTAAATTGTTGGTAGATATTTTTCTCTTTCTTTATTTTTTAGATTTATTCAATTTGCTGTATAAATATTGTATCTATAACATATTGTGGGTATTGAATTGCTTCCACAACTTTTTTATTTTGTTTCTCTCCATTAACCTACAATGCTTAATAGAATTTAATGTCAGAGGAAAATACAAACTCACAGATTTTTTATTTAATTAATCGTTATTATCATTATTTTTATTCGCGAGATCAAGTTTAGAATATTTATGAGCAAATCAATAGTAATACACAAATTAATCATTAAATTAGAGTTTTTGTGAGTTTCTAAATTTGTTTCTTGAAAGTTTATATGAGCAGAAAATGAGATCTACGAATTTTTTAATTGTTTTTAAAATTTCCTCAAAATGGCCAGTTTGATTTATATGCTTTTTGTAACTTTTGTTTTTCTTTACATTTTTCAACCATAAAATTTATATTATATTATTATATTATCTATAAATAAAAATTTAAAAATTTAAAATAAAAAATTATTTTCTCAATAAGGTAAAACCATAAAAGTCATATTATAAAATAAACTGATATTTACAATACCACTCATAAAAATATATATTTTTAAATATTGCACAAAAATAAAATATTTACACTTCTAAAAAAATTGAGCTAAATTTTTAAAAATACCTAACTTTTCACTAAAATAATTTTTTTTTTCAAAAGTATCTCCTCTCTCACTACAAATAATATTTTAACTTCAATTTTAATTTTTTTTAAACTTTACAATTAAAAAAATGTTATAATAAAATAATAAAATTAATATTTTAAATTATATTTTCTACATATAAAATATATTACTTTTTTATTAAAAAGATTTAATTTTGAATACAAATAACAAATAGCACTCACAAAAAATATAAAATAGTAAAATATATAAAAATATATTAATAAAAATTATTAAATTTATATTAAAATAAAATTTATATATTATACACATAAAAAATAAAATTTCAAAAAATATTAATTTTGTTGTGTAAATACGTTATAGATATTGTGTAAATATCGTATTTATATTATATATATGTTATATAAATCTTATATAAATATTATAGATATAATGAACAAGTTGTGTATATAATATATATTTACCATGCATGTTGTATATATGTTATGTATATATTGTGTGGATATTATATATATATATAATTAAAAAATAAAGTTAAAAATATTAAATAAATTGTATATATATATATATATATTATATATTTGGTGTATTTATGTCCATATTTGTTGTGTGTGTATTTTCTATACATTTATTTTTATGTATATATTAAGAATATGACAATAAAAAATTATTTATGAATAAAAACACAAATAAAAATAAAAATAAAAATTTAAAAATATCATAAAAAGTTTATAGATGAATTCACATCCATAGAATTGAAAAATAAATACTGGGCCTGTAGATTTGAAAAATAAAAATTTAGCTTATTCAATAAAAAAATATAAGAAACTATTTTTTAAAATAAAAAACAGAAATGAGAAAATCAACCCCCACTTGATCCAACCACCATTCACCAATATGGTTGGGCAGCATCAACGTTGTTGTTGGTATTTTATTATTATATTTTTTCTCAATATATAATTTAACAATATTTAGAATAAACAAATAATTTAGTTTTGGTAGGAGAGGCTGCAAATTGCAAAAATTATGATTGTTGACTTCAATATGTCCATCGTGGAATGAGCTTTGTGATTGCGACATTAGTGTACAGTTGCAAAGCCACATGGTTGAGAAGGGTAGCTGTCTTCTTTTATTTTAGAAATATATATATATATATATATTTATTAAAATTTTTAAAATCTTTTATTTTTCATCCTTAAAATTTTAAATTATCTTTTTATCTAAAAAAAAATATAAATTTTAAAATTTTGAACCAAATTAATTTAATTTCATTCAATTAATTAAAAGATTAAAAATAAATTGAAAAAATAATGAAAAAATAAAATTAAGAAAAAAATATAAAATTAAGATCTTTATTTTTTATTTTTTGTTTAATTTTTTTACTCTTTATTTTATTATTTATACTTCTAATATTTTTTTGATGATTTTTACATCAATTATATTTGTTAAAAAAATATTTTTTATATTTTATTTGATTATTTTTTTATTAACAAATGAAGATGTCTTGTTAATAGATTAATAAATTTATTAAATAATTATTATATAAAAAAGATTTAAAAAAATTACCCCCTTCTAATATAATTTTAGCTTGCCCCGGTGGTGTAGCAAATACCTTGGTCTTGTGACCTTATTTGAGTGATCCATATGACCCTAAATTTATATTGAACTCCATAGCCACTACCTATTGGGTTCCATATACTCTCATTATTTTGTTAAAATTTTAATTGATTTGTAGATTTATATTATAAATTTGATTAATTTTGGCCACAAAGTGAAAATTTAATGATGTGTTTATAAAAATATTGAAGATGAATATAATAAAAAAAGAATATGTTTAATTAAACTAAAGAAAAATAATTTAAAATGATTCGATTCTATATTTATTTAAAAATATAAATCATAATCGCATAAATTTTTTTATAAATTCTATTAATTTAAAATTTTAAAATTTATTGAGTTGATTATATAAATTTTAACTTATAATAAAAAAAATTAATAACAATAATATCTGAATTAAATTCTTCCTATGGCTTACGGGTCAAATTAGGATGTTTCAAAACCTAAATCAATTAATGCTCTAATAAGTATTTTGGTATTGGGTTCTAATCCTAGCTATGTGTGGCGGAGCATTTGGGAATAAAAAAAATCTCTTAAAGGAGGGTATATGTTGGACATTGGGAAATGGCCATTCTATTTCTATTTGGGATATGACTTGGTTGCCGAATAGTGACTCTTTGATGGTGAGTTCTGTGCGACCTGCTAATACAGTGGAAGTGTTTGTTTTTGACTTAATTTGTAATAGGCAGTGAGTTGTTGATAGAGTTCAGCAGCTGTTTAATGATGAGGATTGTCGGCATATTTTTGCTATCCCGCTTGGTCAGTGTGCTTCTCCTGACCGTATTGCTTGGCGGTTTAGTGAGAATGGTAATTATAATGTTAAGTCGGCTTATGCGCATTCGGTTGGACTTCAACAAGTTGATAATGCTGGTATAAGTCTGGTTTGGAGTAGGCTGTGGAAGGTGAAGGCCCCTCCAAAAACTTTGTCTTTGTTTTGGCAAGCCTTTTCTGATGTTCTCCCTACTAGATCAACTTTGGCTCGTCGTCGAGTTCAGGTTATTGATGTTTGTCCTTTCTGTCTTAATTCTTGTGAGACTACAGTTCATTTGTTGGTTGATTGCCCGTTTGTCCAAGAGGTTTGGGATCTGGTCAGGCTTCGGTTTAGACAAGTGTCTGTTGTGGATTTTCCAAGCTGGTGTGTTCTTGTTTTCCCTTAATATTCTGTCGATCAGCTGGTTTCCTTAGTGATTACCGTTTGGGCAATTTGGCACTGTCGAAATCTTATTGTTTGGAAAGGAAAAGCAATTACTGCTGGGTATGTTGTTAACATAGCTTCTGGTTTTTGCTGTGAATGGCAGCATGCTAATGAAGGCGTTGTTCATCGATCAAGGGGCCCTATTCTTTGTGAGTGGGAACCGCCTCCAGAAGGATACTTGAAAGCTAATGTTGATGCCTCTACAGGAGCGAGTTTGGGATTTGTGGGTATGGGTATGATTGTTCGTAATGCTTCTGGTGGGTTTGTGGCTGCGTTTTCTCAGCGTGTTCTTGGTTTTTACTCGGCTAAGTTTGCAGAAGTCATTGCTATTAGAGAAGTGTCAAGCTGGCTGAAAGGTAAAGGGCTTGGTAATGTGATTATTGAGTCAGATGCAAAGCTGGCTGTGCAGGCTATCCAGAGTTCTTCGAGAACTGATTTTACTTCGTTTGATTTGATTGTTCAGGACTGTGTCTCGCTTATTCATGAGCTTGAGTCTGTTTCCTGTAAGTTTGTTTTTCGGTCTGCAAATGTGGTCGCTCATATGTTAGCAGTGGGTGTCCATTTCATGTCAGGCCTGGGAGAGTGGTCTGTTTTGCCACCACCTTGTATTGAGCAGTTTTTTGATCATTAATAACATCGCCAACCTTTTACTAAAAAAAAAAAAGTATTTTGGTATTTTATTTTTAAATGAACAAGTTGTATTGCACATTAGCCTTCATTTGGCACGTCATCTTTGAATTGGTCCAACTTTTAAATAACAAATATTAAAGTTTTGGAATTTTTATAAATTTCGTATAAATCCAAATCTCCATAATATTTAACTAATTCAAACATCGATTTTCAAAAAAAAGAAAAAGACCGAATTTGTTCAACTTTAAATCTAACTTTTGATTTTGTGAATCCAAATATTAACATTAAGAATTTTAAAGTTTTAATTAATATATCAAAATTCAAATTCATAAGTTAAAATTACAAATTTTAAATTTTGGAATATCCTACCTAAAAGTTGGTCTGTGATCACTTATCTGTGCTGTTCTCTTGAGATGTTTGGTTGTTTTGTTTTTCCAATCAAGGCTTCATTCCTATATATATATTTTTTAAAAGAATAGTGAAAAATTACAACTTTATTTAATACATTATTAATTAAGAATCCAATTTTGGCTTTGTTGTCATTGTTAACCTAAAATTTAAATATATAATCAACCCATTAGTATTGATAGAATTTAATAGCATGAGTTTATTTAGTATAAATCAATTTTATAAAATTTAATGTAATTAATTTATAAATTTAATATTTTTTATTTTAAATATGATAAAAATATATTCAAAATTTTGTATTTTTTTTGTTTTTATCAAATTGATTGTGCCTAAAGTAACATTGATAAAATTTGGAAATAAATTATCAATTTAACAAAGGTACGTACTAACTATTATAACCAATAAATTTCAATTACAAATTGATAAAGCTAGATTAAATGAATTTTACAGTTAATTTAAATATAAAAGTTATGGAGAAATTTAATGTATAATCAAATTCTTATACAAATAAAATGAGTAGGTAATACTTTTCAGAAAAATGAAATTTCAAATCAAAATTTTCTGTTAATATTAAATTCAATTAAATGATTCTGTTATAGTATTGGTTAGAATAATTTGTATTTGGTAGTTATTTTATTTTATTTTTTGCAGAAAATTCTCTTCCTTCCTTTTTATTATGAACGATGCACTCTGACTCATAATAGTAAGAGTCGTACATGTTTTGTTAAATGCTTAGTCAAGCTGCACAGATTTGTAGAAGTCACAATTAATTCTTAATTTTCATACAAATTTAATGCAATCATTAAAAAAAAAAATTGAAGCAAATATCTAATTTTTTTATGGGCTTCATATCATCTCAAATATTTGATTCATTTCAATATATTAATTATTAAAAAAATTAAAATTTAATAGTTTTTGCAATTATTGATATTTTCTGTCTTTTAATTCTTTTAATTTTTCTTCATTCTAATTTTTTTTATAAAATTTTTCATCAAAATATTTTTTAAAATTTTTAAGTGAAAATATTTTTAATTTAAGTTTTATTTATTTTTTATAAATTCAAATAATTTATTATTTTTTTATTCAAAATATTCTTTTAACTCTTTAAACTGAAAATATTCATATCTAATGTCTCACTAAATGGACATCTGAAAGATATGGATATGGATTCAGTGAAAATAATAATTTCAATTTATGAATATTAAAATATTTGTTAAAAAATATCAATTAGATAAAAATATATATGATAAAAAGCTTTACTTACCCGTGACTAATTCGTATACGATGGGTAAAATTTGAGGAATTATTTGTGGGAGGGAAGATTTTTATTTGGAATCTTACATCACCCAATATACAGCTAAATAATTTTTTATTTTCCTCAATTAAAAAAAATACATCTAATGATGTTTACGTCTACACCTCTTTAATTTTTATTACATTGCAGAGGTGAAAAATATTTTATTTCTCTATGCAAAAATAATTTATATGGCATAGTATTATTGGTTTGCCATGTGATACTGTATAATTTCTCGTAAAATTTTAAGTTTTTTTAGTTGCGAGACGCTTTGTAAAGTTTTATTTTTTTATTTTTAATTTGTGTTTTTTAAAATATTTTAATATATTGTATTTTATAAAATTGAAATATTTTTAGTAACTTCAAATACTAATACTAATAGAAAAAATATGTGTAGTGAAATTTTTATTAAGTAAATTCAGTTGAAAAATTCATAATAAAAAGATATAATTTGTATAAATTTTTATTTGGAGTCCGCAAAATTAATGAGTTAGTTTTGTATAAATTTAGTTTTATATGAGGGAGTTGTTTAAACAAAAAGTGTTTGTACAAATGCGAACAAGAAAAATTATATAAATGGATAACGGAAAAAAGTTATTCTTTAAAAAATAAGAAAATATACTTTGTTAAAAAAGAAGAAGAAAAGATCTAAATCAAAGAGACGTACCTGAGAAAACAGTCATCGTATACAACACGACCACCATTGGCGGCGGAGCAATTCCGAATTTGGATAGAAGCAGCGTTGAAACAAGCAATACATTCAGCAGAAGACATGTAATCTCTACACTGCATCATGGCATAAACTCCATCGGAGCCTTCCAATTGTTGTGCGGTGGCGAAATGATAGCCGGCGGTGAGCTTTGTCCTGAGGTCTCTAAAAGTGGCGTTTAGGTTAGTGTTGAAGTTTGATAAGCTGGCAACTTTTTAGTTGCTGCAGCCTTGGTTTAGAAGGATGATTCCTGAATCTGAAACTCCAAATTTCACCTTCATATAACTAATCCATGTTATTATTACCTGAACTTTCAACAACGTTTTGGACTTCATTTCTCTTATTTTTGTTTTCTGAATTTCTTCCTCTCAAATGAGATCGTGAAGGCATGAATAAGTTTGACAATTCTATATATATATAATAATGACATTTTTTTTATTTTCTAAATGTAGTATATACCACGTATCAATTATCTCTTATTATTATTATTATTATTATTATTATTATGTATATTGTCTATTGATTATTCCAAAATATAAAATAACAAATATATATGACTTTTTGATAACTACGTAATGTATAGACACACACATGACTCATGTTACTTAGCGGTTGGTTGTGAAAGGAAGACAAAATTTCTAATTTTCGCCATCGCTGGTGATGATTTTATCTCCGGTGTAGTCATCATCGGCGAGCCCTTCAGCTGTCTCCCTCTCTCTCGCGTGCTCCCTCTCTGCTAAAAGTAAAACGGCGCCATTTCACTCTTAACTTAAATATATATATATAATTTTCAGTTGAAACAACGTCGTTTCAGCCATAGGTATTTTTATAATAATAAAAAAAGAGTGTAAGGGTCTTCTTCAACCTCACGCCTTCTCTCTCCGCCTCTGCAATTCGAACTAGGGGGTGCATCCCCATTGGCCATCACCGGTAGCCAGAAATATCCTCCTATATGTGCTTCTAGCCGTTGGTGAGGAGTGATCGTTTGCTCTCTCATGACTCCACATGCCCGTCCCTATTACTTAGGATTCTTTCACATATAAAATTTTTAATTTATTGGCCAATTTTTTTTTTTGATTTTTGGATTCAATTATTGGGCAGCCAGGCTGATAATAAAGACAAAATAATGAGGTATAAAACAAACTTATCAAACAATAAAACCAAACCTAATTGGAAGAATTGGCAGCCTGTATAACTTTTAATAAGTGCCCAAAATTTTAAGAAATTAGTCATTTATTTATTATTTTTATCATAAGTATAATTTACATTATTTGATGTAGCATTCGTTTACTTTTCTTAATCCAAGACCGGAATATTGAGTGGATTCTTCAGACCAAATAAGTAATTATGAGTAAAATTATTTTTATTTATTTCTTCAAATCAAAAGAATTTACTTTAATGCATGCATACATATATATATATATATATATATATATATATATGTATTCCCTTGGATGTATATTCTTGAGTTTAATTTGTGCATTTTAAAGCATACATATTTTTTTTTTCAAAATAAGTCTAAAAAAGTCCAAGCTGAAAACTTTATTATCTAGAAAATAAGAGAAAAGGGTACAAAAATTATCACTGAAATTTGCGCGAAAATATAAATTGGTCCTAAATTTTTTCTCATTTATAAACTTAAAATTTTAAAAAATTAATAAATTAGCTGTTCTTTTAACAAAAAGCTAACTGTCATTAAAAGGTATAAATATATCTCTTAAATTTACATGCAAATATTGATTGCACTTAATATTTTTTCTTGCTCAAATGAATTAACTATATTTTAAAATATTTTATACTAAATAATATTTTGATTAAAATTATTATTTAATACTTCTTCTAATAAATCAAGAACATTTTATATTCATTCGATTCTGAGTTTAATTTGTGCATTTCAAAGAGTAAATATTTTTTCAAAATAAGTATAAAAAAGTTCAAGCTGAAAACTTTATTATCTAGAAAACAATAATAATATGCAAATGAGAAAAAAAAAAAACTTATTGATAATGGGTGAAAAGGAAAAATTTAGCCATTCATATTTGACTCACAATCCTCGAATTTATATGACTCGAAGTGATTTAAATTATTTAAATTCAAATTATTCAAATGTTTTTGGGTTAATTTGCTTAATGAAATAATTTTAGCTGCAATAATTTTGAAAGTTTTATATATCAAACAATGCTGCAACACTAGTTAACTTGCATATTTATTGATTAACAATTACTGATTATCTCGATTCAAAAAAAAAAAATACTGATTATCAGCTATCAATAACAACTATCAATTATTATATACCTATTAAGTTGAGTGGTTAATAATAATTAATAGTTAATAGTGGTTACTAATAATTGGTGATATTTAGTTTAGTTCAGTTATTGGGAGCTAACTGATAATTGTTTAAATTCAACAATTAACTCATTTAGTAAATATATAAAAATAACAGTGGTTAGCTAGCTATCATCAAGTAACTGTTGATTCCAGAAGTTTGATTTCAAAAGTATTAATTTGATCATCTTTGGATAATTACACCTTGCAATGATGCATTAAGAAATGCTGTTATCCAAAGCCAACAGTTTTATGAAGCAAAGTATTTTTAAGCGAGACTACTACTTGTCTCAGCTTGTTGGTGTTTATTGTTCCTTTTCAAATATGGTTTTCAAAAGTTGCATAGATTTGTAGGTGTTTCCTTCTTCTCCTTCTCCTTCTTCTTCTTCTTCTTCTTCTTCTTCTTCTTCTTCTTCTTCTTCTTCTTCTTCTCCTTTTTTTTTTTTTTTTTTTATAGTTTATATGTTTTGATTTCTATAGGTTAAATTTCTGGGATATATACATATTAGCAAATGAGGAGGTTTTAGATTGTGTGGAGTTTGTTAAATTTGGTGTTTTTAATAAAACTATTGAAGTATTTGTTAGTGATATATGATATGTTCTAGCTCCAATTTTTCATGTAATAATTGAACACATCTTGTTTTAATTAATATGTGGTATTTGTAATTGTTTGATATCATATTCAATTTGATTAATGAAATGTAGCCTTAGTTAAATTTTAATACTTGTCATTATGATTGAGATCATGATAATGAGAGTCAAATATTTTATAATTTAATCTAAAATTATTTTTGATCATAGGATCATTAAGTAGTATTTTAATGATCAAATTAAATTAATATATATATATATATATATATATGATAGTCTCTATAAAATAGAGATTAATTGTTCTCATTAATTAAATCACATATATAAATGGTGTATATGGAGATATTACTATTGAATCGACTTAATGAAGAATTTTTAATAATTGAAATTACTAATAAAATATCAATATAATATCATCTTAAAGAATATAATATAATAATTTTTTTTAACATGAGATCATCATAGTAATTGACAAATTATTTATTATATTTTGATACTAGACATCTATTGCCTTAAAACAATAGTTGAAAACATATTGGATACAATTAAATACTTGTAGAATTAATGATTGATCAAGATAGAATCTCTTAACTCTTGGTAATGAGTTTAAGCTTTATATATGTTGTCATTAATTATAAATGGCTTAATTAAGACCTTGGTCAGAGTAATTGAATGAAGAAAAAAGAAAATTCTTAAGTTATTTACTTGTCATTTATAATTGATATGAAATATAGTTAACAATCTATTGAGATTTGACAGTTTAACATATCCTAGGACCCAAAGATATAACAACAGAAATAAATATTGTATTATTATTCTATGGGTTCTTGATAGTGATGGTTTACTTAATGCTATTATCCATTAAAGAGTATTGTTAGACGCCAACCTTAATTAGTAAATCGATTTGATCAATTTACTACTACTTTAACATTGAACTTATGGAGTTATAGACTAACGAATGTTCTGAGTTTTTCTAATCAATTAATTATATTATTTAATAATTAAATTAAAAAATTTAATTATTTAAATAAATAAATATTTTAATCCAATAAATATTATTATATTCTTTGCTAGCACTGAGGATATAATTAATTTTAATAGTGGTAAATTAATTTTTTCTATTTAAAATAGAAAAATCAATTCATCAATACTTTATGAATTTATGAATAAACTGATTATATATATATAAGTATTAATTATATATTTAATATATAAATAACAATAATTAAAAATTTTAAAAAATATTTAAAATAAAATAAAATACAATGCATCAATCCACGGCCACTTGGCCATGGAGTGATGTTGTTAGTGTTAAAATAAAAGACAAGTGGCCTTTATAAGAGTTGTAAAATATTACAATTCTTGCCACTTGTTTATTATTCTACACTAAGCAACATGGCCATAGAGTTGTAAAAATGTTATAACTATATATATAAGATTAAAAAGTGATAGACAATAGATTAAGAAAGTCTTAATCTAAAAAGATGGTTTATCCATTTTTTAAGCTAGTGTTTTAAAGAAAACTTCTAGCTTAATATTTTATTTAATTTACTCGTAAGTTCTATTTGTCAAAAAGTTAATAGCAAAACTCAATCTCAGTATGGATAGATATAAAGACTTCGTATAATCGAAATTTTAATATCAAGAACTCACTTCTAGATATGTTTTAAATATATTTTTCAACATATATATATATGTATATATAATTTTTAAATGCAAATAGATCTATCCTAGATTATTCTAAACTTTCACTGTGTGTTATGAATTCTGAACAATCTAGCAGTATTAAATTTCCCTCTGAATTCATAATTAGAATATGAGAATTAAAAATTAATGAGGACTTAGATATAGTTGTAAGCTGGGGATTTTGGCCATGACATTTGGTGATTGCATCTTCGGTATTGTTTATATTAGTGTTATGTCATAGGCTAATGAAATTTATGTTGATTATTACATTCAATAAAATAATGAGACATTTCTTTACTATATGTGTGTTTATTATTTTAATATGATTAAAGTTTCATGAATAGATAATTCAACTTTATATCGTTTAGTATCTAACTTGATAGTAAAATATTAAAGTAATATAAATTCTATTCTAAATTATTCCTAGTCAATCATTATTGATGAAATAAAAATGAATATGGGTTAGTATATGGTTTGACTGATGATCAACTAATTATGAATATGAGATATTAAGTCAAAATATAAGTACATGTTAGAAAACATTATACCGGATAGACCCAAAATGAGAATGCTAACATGGACTAATGTCATAAGTGATTCTCATCATAACAGTGTTGTGTAGTCCTTTGACCTGAAATCACTATGGTTCTATATATGAGCAGTTTTGTATTTTGACATAATTTCATATTATATTTAAATGAATTTGTTGCATCTAAGGAATGAAAACCTTTGGCCTTTGCTAATGTGGGTCATGGCCTGCTAGAGGATTATAGGTTCCTTATCCATTTGAATGCCCTAACTTAACTTCTAATTAAACAAAAATATTAAGTTCTTGAAAGAACTTGAAAAAGAGCACAATTCCTTAAGTTTCCATTTACGGTACTCTTGCTTAAGATTTTCTTTACTGTTCTCTTGAATCTCGTGAAAATGATTAGTAATAAAAGAAATGAAAAATACCTAATTGAGGAATAATGTCCACTTTTTAGTTAACAAAAAACCAAATGAATTTAAATTAAAAAACAAATCTTTAAAATTTCAATTAATAAGCCTAAAATGAGTGAAGAGGAAATTAATATGACAAGCGGTAACAATGTTGAGGCACAAATACCAAACTATAAACTATTCACTTAAAAACTAGATAGCTTAAGGAAATCAAACTACCACGTTCTCTGTAACTGACAAGATAAGAAAAATTGAATTCAAAGAATAAACAAATCAATAAGACTTTTTATCAAAATTAAAAGAAATTAAAGACTATTGATTGAGGAACTAAAGGTTCTATGACCTTTAAGCCTAATGAGATAAGACAAATTGAAATAAAGGGACCAACAAACTTTAATAAACTACGGTTACTATTAAATAATTTGAGGAACTGAAGGTGCTGTGACAAGATTAAACAAACTAAAATAAAAGGAACACAATTAATATCCTTGCGGAACTAAACTACCGAGTTTCTTATGACCAATGAGATTAGGCAAATGTGAAATTTTAAAAAAAATAAAACAAACTTGAGGAAACTAATTGTAAAGCAGAGGAACAATTATTTAAACCAAAGAAAACCTGTTTGTTGTACAAAAATAGTTTATTCAACTTAATTGAATATAACAAACTTCAAGACATTCAACACAAACTCAAAAACTAATTACAAGGGATTGTCAAATAGGAATCTAAACAGAAATTGTATTATACAATTACAAGGAAATATTAAGAATAATTAAGATGCTAGGAACTAATAATTTGAAAAACAAAGATATTAACAAAGTCTAAAGATAGTGGCTATTTGACTAAATTTGAAGAAAATTATTGTGTGAATTGCTGATGTGTTATTCTAGGTTAGATGGATTATCGTTGCCCAATTATGAATTCCTCTATTTATACTCTTATTGCTCCTATTTTTCTTGGGTGATAGCCTGCTCCATGTTCTTTACTTCTGTAACTTTCATACTTGTATCACAAGTGTTGGTACCTCTTAGATAGTTGGCATTGAATGTGCTATGTTAGTGTTTGCCCATGTTCTCTGTGGTTTCTATTTCATACTTCCTTGGCTTCCTTCCTTACGCCACACTCCTCAACTAATTGGTTCCTCAAACTTTGGTCTTCCTCAAATAGTGACACCCTGAGGAATCTATCCTTTGACCTATACTTTCCCATCCCCCGGGTTTAGATTTTTATTAGTGTAAACAATTGTCCCTTGCATACCTTTGGTTTGTCAAGAACCATAGGTATGTATGTATGAGCCTATGTTTCTCTATTCTTGATCACAACACCTTTCCATCCCAAAGTTTAATTTAGCAAATATGAAAAACACTTTTGGAAGGAAGAAAAACATCGTACTAAGGTAGCACTTGGTAAAGATTACCGAATTATTTTTTCACATCCTACTTTCAAGCTCCCTTCTTTTAATCCATTCCTATATGGTATGAATCCTTTTTGAATTTTGAAGCTTCTTATCCAATCCATATATGTCTGAAACAATTGTAACCATAACTACCTTTCCTAAGCATTTTACTGCTCTTTGCATTAATGCATATTCAAGCCCAACTACTTCTAGACTGAGGTTAACAACTTCATTAAAATGTACTCCCCAGCCATGTGTTACTATAAGGCGTATCACTTTAATTCTCGCCAACAATCTAACTTTGAGGATAGTAAATACGACGGTTGTTAGAATTCCTCAGTCTCTCATGTTGTTACTTGTTGGTTCAATAAATAAGACATAGGTCTTTTCTTTCCCGCATTCTTCTGTTGGAACCCTAAATTTCTCTAAAGAAAAATCATTGTGGTCTTCTTAATTCTTCACTTCCTTCAACCTTGATAGCTTTTTCTTCAAGAATGAACTTGGTTGAATAACTGACTATTTAGGTATATATATATTTTGTTTTTGCTTTTCATTGGTTATTCTCTACCTATGAGTGTAATACCCCTATACCCCGTATACGCACACTACATACTACTACACATGTAATATACGTATACCGAATACAGGAGTGCCACGGTTTATATTAGATAACCCAATTTTTCTCTTCTGCAATAATATAAGAAAACTTAAAACACTTCATATTATATTATAAACTATATTAGATAAAACATTTATTCATTATGCAGCGGAAAATGTAGTGGTATTTACATATATAAATACATCAAAATCCATGTTTACAAAATATAAAATTTATACATGTTTGGCAGTTTGTCTCTGATCTTTGAGCCCACAATCAACACTTCAGAGTCTAGACTCGACTCGGTCTAGCTGAATTCTCCGGTTCTACCCTGTCACCTGCGCGATGAACCACAATCGCGCTAAGCCATAAGCTTAGTGGTACAACCCACAATAACAATATGCTTTAATGTAATGCTAATGTCACACAATCATATATAATAAACAATACATAAGAATCTCATATTTCAAAACCTTACATTAAATCTCATTATTCATTTATTTCACCATTTATGATTCACATTTAAACAAAGACAAGCATGGGCTCAAAAGACACTAATATGCCATTCAACTTTCAGAGTTAATGTTTTGGTTCAATTATCACATTTATCATTATCCCAACTAGGCTTCAAGTATTAGGCTCAACCAAGCTTCAAGGGGAGCAAAGCATGCTAAGCATCAACCCAACTTGGCTTCAAGAACCAAACCCAACCTAGCTTCAAGGGTTGTAACATCTCAACTAGGCTTCAAGGACTAGACCCAACCAAGCTTCAAGGGGAGTTAAGCATGCTAAACTTCAACCCAACTTGGCTTCAAGGATCAAGCCCAACCCAGCTTCAAGAGATTGTTACTATTAGGCATGCCACCAACAACAAAACTCTAAAAATTGAAAAACACATTAGGCACACAATTCTTTCATTATTTCATTATCAATTCCATTCTCATTTCCTCATAATCATCTAGGCAACCATGCCCCAATTATTTCATTTGCATCATTATAGCCAACAACAATGGCATCGCATCTCATCATTAGGGTATACACAACCAATTGCATTGTACATATAATTTGAATGATCATCATATCTTTCACATTATGCAAATCATAATATTAATGCAATGTATCAACAATGTCATAGGTTATTTAACACATTTACAACCAAATGTGTTAAGTCCCAATGTCATATAAATGTATGCAATAATGTAGGGTTTGTACTTACCTCAAGAGCAACCTACACAACACTAAACTTTTCTTCCAAAAATCCTTCAACACTTGGATTAGGGCAACTCAATCTCTTCAAAACCTAAACCAAAGGTGATCATACACACTCACTTAGAGATACACATGAGATAATAAGGCTAAGAACCAACTAGGGCCAACTCTACACATGACACGCTCAACAACACGGTCGTGTCCCTGACTGTGCCCTAAACTCACAACACAGAAGCTTTGACACGCTCAGTGACATGGACGTGTCAATGGCCGTGTCAATCCACCAACATCATAGTAGCTATGACACGTTCAATAACATGGGAGTGTTACTGGCCGTGTCAATGCTACTACAACACAGAAGCTGTGACACGTTCAATAACACGAGCGTGTCACTGATCGTGTCACCCATCCAAGAACACAGAACCATTGACACGCCCAAAGACCTGGCCGTGCTCATGGGCGTGTCAGGACAAAAATGCAGATTCCGGCAACATCAACACTACATCCAATAACCCACTTTCTTCTACCATTATCCACTTCAAACAAACTTAACTAAACACACCCATAAACCATAATAACTTGCAAAAACACCAAAACAATTCAAAACATACATCAATCACCAATTCACAACCATTACATAAACACAACTCTTACTCTCCCAACACCAAACCTAACTCCTTCTCTTCAATCCAACCCCAAAATCAAAATCAATTAAACCTAACACTCTCAAACACACCACAATCAAACATACTCATACCATCAGCAATCAAACACCAAACCCACAACATAACTTAAAAGAAAACGAGGGAATCAAGTGGAAAACTTACCAAAAATGATGAAACTTCTTAGATTTCCAACTTGATCACTTGAAACATCCTTCAATCTTGAGCTTGGAAAATCCAAAACTCTCTTCCTCTCTTGCTATTGTGAGGTCGGCCAACCAAAGAAAGAAGAAGAAGAAGATGAATGAATGGCAAAGTCAACTCTCCCTCTTCACTTAACCACTCAATCTCTCTTTTGTTCTCAACCAAGCAATTATATTAATATAATATTACAAATATCATCATCCACTTTTCACTTAATTTCCATTTAATTAATTTAATTAATTTAAAATAATTAATTAATCTTCTTTGACTTCCATTTCTTTGACTTGTATATGTTGTATATATCACTATATATACAACATATACACTCTTCCCTTACCTCATTTCTCTTTTCACTTAAACATATACATTTAATCCAAATACAACAATAAATATTCCAAAACTTTTAGGGTATACTTTGGGATATTACAATGAGCATTTATCCTCCTCAAGCTTTATTTGGCAGACTTATGAAAGATTTCCCTACATCACCACTCCCTGAAAAAAAATGCCTCAAGTAATACTCGGACTCACTTTCTATTTTTTGAGGAATTCTTTCGTAAACTAACTTGTATTCTCTATTTGTTGCAGTGAGCTGGAAATCTTCCCAATTGAGGATTCAATACTAACATTCAGTTCACTATCAAACCTTGCTCTAATACACATGCAACTAAACCCTCACTAGTGACTCTACCTTCTTTTAAGTACTTAGAACAATTGCGCTCCTTCACTAAAGTCTGGTAAAAATGGAATACAAAATGGACAATGTGGGTCGAGTGCCTCACTCCTCATTTTTCCTTCCTTTAGATAAATTTGGGTATCCTTGAGTTGATTCATCTGAACCAAAGATCAATGGCCTTAGAATGATCTCTTAAGTACTACTCTCCTTTTTTGGTCTCCTTTCAACAACACTTTTGTATTTTCTTTTGGTTGTATGTCGATCACATTAATGGACATCTTTTATCTCACTAGTCTTCCAGTGATTGGCGAAGAAGCTACGTTCTTGAGCATCTGAACTTGTTGGTCTGAGTACTTTCTCTATAGAGCAAGCATCTTTCAGTCAAGTTGTTAAGGGTTGGTGTTACCATAGGACCTTTCCTACCACTAAGGAGCATGTGAAGTTCTTGTAGGTGCTCATTTGTAAGTACCTTTTTTGCCCTACCAGTGGCAAACCAATGATGGAGTACTTGGACCTAGCCAGAACCATGGCCGTTGGCCGAGTTTATGCATTGGGCACTATCTTCTTTGGTTATGTCTACTCCATCAAGTGAAGATGTCAATCCTCAAGTAAGATTCATGGTTGTTTATGGCAGGTGAAATTTTGGCTATTCACTTACTTCCTAGAGGTCAAGTCCTCAGTCACTGGCAATCGTTTGCCCTCTTTCCTTAGTCCATTCTTGATGGAATGTGATTGTCAACTAGCCCTTCCTTTTCTATTTGACTTGTCTTCTTCAATTCAAGAGCATTCTCGTCATTTTATGTGACCGTTTCATGTTATTGACTCAATGCCTTCCTAGGTCTTTTGATTCTGCGACCATTCAGCTCTATTTATTTTATATCTTCACCTCTCCAAGACTGTTGTTTATCAGTTGTTCTTCATCTTTTATGAACTAATTTGCCACCAAGTCATTCACCATTGATATTAGGGGTGTGCAAATTATTTTAAACCAATCAAACTCGACCAAACCAAAACATTTTAGTTGGTTTTAATTGGTTTTTATAGTGTATATAGGTGAAATTAGTTTCATATTTTTTTTAAAAAATTATGTTCGGTCAGTTGGTCGAGTTAGAATAATTATTTCCATTTTGAACCGAGCCTGACCAACTCTTATGTATTTATATATAAATATATGTATTTATATTTTACTTTATCACTTAACCCGACCAAACTTGACCCAACCCTATCCAACCTGACAATACTAAAATAAACCCAAATATAAAGCTTTAATATTAAATATCAATCAGTTTGAAACCGATTCGGCTTGATTGAACTCAAAATTAATTTGGCTCTGTAGAAATTTTAAAAAATTTAGACGACATCAATTTGAGATTTTTACTCATTGGTCAGGTTTAATTGGGTTGAAAAATTATTCAAACCTGAGCCATGCACACCCCTAATTGATACTTGTACTCCTTGTTTGTGGAGTCAATAATTCGCAATGGCTCCCAGCGCGCCTGCTGTTGGTTTTGAACTCTTAATGCCTCCTAGTCCTTGGGTGCTTGATATTGTAAAGGAGGCTTTACAAATTCATTCTTAGTTACTATCTTACATTATCTCCTCCACTATTAAAGGTACAAATGTCTTTCATTTCTAGTGGAAACATGTGTATCACAACATAACCCCATCACCTGGTAAGCTTTCTCACTTGATCTTTCTTTATTTCTTTCTTATTGCTACTAACTTTGATCTGTTCCTCATGAGATGATTCTTTGCCTTTTTCTCCAAAGCCTAACAAGTGAACACATTATTCCTTACCAAGTTCTAAAGCTAGTAGTCCTAAGCCAATACCTGAAAAGTCTCAATCCATTATCAAGAAAGAAAAAGAATCCTCTAGTTCTCATGCCATGAGGAACTCTGCTTAGATTCCTTCAAAATTAAAGTTTTTCAATACCATTGATGATCTTGTTTTCATTGAGGAGACAACAACTGAAGCAGCCTTAGGTTTGGTCTTTATTACTTTCTCACTTGTGTTTTCTTCTTAGCTCTTTGGCATTGAATGCTCTATTCATAGGCCAATTCTCGAGCAATTTATCTCCTAGAAGTCATTCGATATCTCACTTCTATTCATCTGCTTCAGAGAAAACTACTTTTGATATCCGTATGGTGTCTGAGGAAGGAGCCTTATTAGAGAAATCCTCGATCAAAAGTAGACCTGACTTCAAGGAAAGAGAGCTTGTTAAAAGAGTTTCCACTGGTGATTCAAAATATGTTAATGCCAATATAGAGTCTGATAAAACTCAGGTTGAGGAAGCAATTATCAACAATCATAGTTCTATTTTGCTTATCTCATTTCTTCAACTAATTTGCCTTCTCGGCTATATGTTTTAGTGTGCAATTTGAAAGCAGAGACCAGAAATATGTTAGACTTCTCTTTCCTTTATCAATTTATTGATCCCACTCCTTAAGTACCCATTACTATGAACTAAGTTGAGGTTGAGACTGTAAAAGCTCATGCTAAATCTGGATGCTACTTTGATTTAGTGAATCACAGAAAAATTCCTTCCTATAATCATTATCATACCTTTAAGCCACTTACACTAATACCTCAAAGGTGAAGCTTTGACACAACAAATGGTTGCTGCCACTAAGCTTTTTTTTTATATGAAGGAATTATCTTCCCTTGAACATGATATGTCTAGAAAAATTAAAGATTTTAAATATAAAAAAGACCAATACAAGGAAGATTTCTCCTCTGTTTCTATAACTTTGGCCTTATTGCCTGCTAAGCATACCGAGTTTGGTGTTGTCTCTGAAGAGGTGCAATAATGCCTCAAGACTCTTGAAGAGCTAAAGGCGAAGCAAAAAGATCTTCTAATAGAGTGACAACATCTGAATGCGGACTTAAATGTTAAAAAGAATCTTCTAGATAGCCTGGAGTGCCTAATTGAGACAGATAAAGATCAAGTAGCTGGCTGGGTTTAAGAGTTAAGTAAAGCATGGAGTGTTACTCTAGAGTTATGATCTTCTTAGCAATAAGTGAAGGATTTCGATTTTGACTCTCTCTTATTCTAATATTTTTTTTTAATATTGGATAAGTTTGAACACTTTCCATGTGTTGGCTTTATTTAGTGAATTGAACTTATTGTAGATGAATATTTATGATTTTTTTGCAAAAATTTTGAACCTACCAAAGTGGCCAATGCTTTATTTTATTACATTTTTTTTATTTATAGGAAAAGTTGTCTTAAGGCCTACTTACATGGCCATTCTTTAGCCTCAATTTTTCTGCTTCCTTTTAAGTTCCCACATGGTGGGGAAATATTTCTTCAAAAATTTTCTGAATTGTTTATGAGGTTCTCCTTGACGTTGGACAACCAATAGGAGTTATTCTTCATGACCTTGAATATCTTGTAGGGCTCTTCCTTATTATCTATCTTTTATGCCAAGAGATAGGATCACTTTCTATACCAATTCTCCGTCCTCAAAGTTTTTCTTTTTCACTCTTTTGTCATATGGCTTGATGACTTTATTCTTTTGAGAAATCAATTGATTTAATGCCTAGAGGCATTCTTCTTCAATGTCCTCCAACTCTATAACCGTCACCTCTGAATGTTCCTTATGAGTCAAACCATTCTACCTTGCAATCCTCAAGGAAGGAATGACTACTTCAAGTGGTAATATTGCATCATGACCAAAGGTTAGGGTAAATGGTGAAGTCCCTGTTGCACTCACTCCTTTTTAATGTTCAATGCGCCCAAAGTGTCTTTGAAAGGAAGTGATGCCATTCCTTAGGGTTGTCTTCAAGCATTTTTTTGAGAATCCCAATTAAAATTTTATTAGAAGCCTCTGGTTTCCCATTAGCTTATGCATAATGAGATGAATATTTCAGTGACTAGATATTGTATTCCTCAGAAAACTTCTTCACCTATTCCCTAATAAACATTATCCCTTGGTTAGTAGTAATGGATTGAGGAATGTCGAATCTGTGAATAATGTGCTCCTTTATGAATTTGATCACATCATTTTGTTTAGCTTTCCTCAATGATATAGCCTCTTCCCATTTAGTCAAGTAATCGGTAGCCATGATGAAGAAACTATGCCTTTTTAAGGATGCAGGGTAGATCTTCCCTATTAGATCAATAACCCAACCTTTGAATGGCCATGGTTGAATTATAGGTGGAGTTCCTCCACTAAGGCTCATTGGATAGACCCATACCTCTAGCAAAGCTTGCCTCTTTTGGCATATGTGATACAATCCTTGAGGATTGATGGCCAATAATAGCCATACCTCCTCAATAACCATCTCATCTTCACCTGGTGTGTGCCATAAATGCCTTTGTAGATTTGATGCATGACTTCCAAAGCTTGAGGAAAAGACAAGCATATGAGTAGCAAACCATCTGCTCCTTTCCTCTAGAAGTCTCCTTCCCATAGCACATAATTTAGAGCTCAAAGCTTGATTTTTTGTGAAGTCCTGAGGCTTGGGTTAGCAAGGTATCTCTTGATTCTTCTCGCCAATCACTTGCTCCTTCTGCATCTATATTGAGGACCTCAAACTAGATGCCTCTCTTAATAAAAAAAAAGGGTATTTCCTCCTTTATACCTAAATGAATCTTTGTGTTAGCTCTTCAGACATCCTAATCTTAGAGGCTATTTGAGCAAGCTCATCAGCCACCCAAGTTTCTTTTCGAGGAATATGCATCAGGGAAATGGTTCTCAATTCATCTAGTAGTTATATTGTAACTGCATGGTAAGGGATCAGGGCCATACTGGAGTACTTATATTCTATAGATAGTTGCCTAAACACCATTTGCATGTCTCCTACTATCATCCCATCTTTAATGCCCAAGCCCAGCAAAATCTCTAGATAATTCATGAGCGCCTCATAATTTACTTGATTGTTGATGCAAGAGAAGTCTAGCTTGAATGAAAGAGCAGTTTTCGAGCCTATTGGAGAATTAATCACAATACCTGCCCCTGATGATGTCTCTGTGCTAGAACCATCGAACTTAAGGATCCACATTACGAATGTTAAGGCATTAACAAGAAGGTCAAATTCCTCAACCATAGTATCTTGCGATGGGTGATGGATAACAAATCTGCCACAAATTGGCTTTTAATTGACTTTTATAAAATATAGACTAGTGAAAATTCTATCAATATAATGGCCCATTTTCCTATTTGACTAGTGATCAAGTGTTGATCCAACATGTACTTGATCAAGTTCATTGAGGAAATAACATATACTTTACGTCTAATGATGTAATGTCTTAGCTTGGTGTAAGCAAAAAATAGCTCTAACTACTTCTCGATTAGTGAGTACTTGGTCTCTGTGGGAGCACTCAACTGTGTTAATATATTGCTTGTTCTTAACTTGCACCATTATATTATGTCAGCAAACACTCTATTGACTCCTTAATTGTTAAAATATAAAGCCTTAGCGGAACTCCTTCATAAGGTGGCATCAACATTAGTGGCTTGGAGAGATATTCTTTAACTTTATCAAAAGCCTCCTAATTTCATTGTTCCCACACAAATTTCTTGGCAATCTTTAACTTTAATAGTTTTGAGAAGACTTTCATTTTTCTTGCTAAGTTGTAGATGAAACACCTTAGGTAATTTACCTAACCCAAGAATCTTTGGAGCTCCTTCTTATTCTAAGGCATCTATTCTTTGAGAATGACCTTTGCTTTATTTTTATCTACTTTGACTCCTCTTTAATACACTAGGAATCCTAGAAAGTTGCTACTTTGACCTTAAAGGCACACTGTGAGCGGTGATTTTCGCCCCCACACTCGGTGGAATGGTTCTTGCGACTTCGGCACTGTTTAGGCTTGGAACCTTAGAGAACACGGACCTAAGTCCGAAGAAAAAGGAGTCACCACATGGACGGGTCGGGAAAAAGAAAGGGGTGGATGACTCAATTCCTAAGAAATCCCCAACCCCCTAATGGGTTTGGAAAGTTGGGTACGTGTGGGGAATGTGAGAAATGGCCTAGCACCCCCACAATGCCCGGTTCATTGGAACCGGCCTCATTTATAGGTCTTAATATTATAAAATTCTTAAATATAACAATATTATCCATATTACATACAACAATTAAAATAAAGCATCGATATATTAAAAATAAAAAAATGTCCAAGAAAAAAAAATAAATGGACACCCATCCGAGGATGGAAACATGCCCTTACATCACCCATGTCTAAACTAATAGGACACTCACCAAAAGATAGAAACATGTCCTTTACATTGGTTTAAAATATAAAATCTATTTAAATTACATGATATTTAACTAATGAGGTACCCACAAAGTGAAAACATACCTCTTACAACATTTGAAAATCAAAATAAATTGATAAAAGTAAATAACCACTCATCATAAATAAATCATTCATCAACGATATTAAACATCAATCAAAATATAAACATTCATCCATGATAATTTAAATAAACCAAGCATTTAACTTAAATAAATCAAAGCATATAATAAACTATATAATTAAATCTAAAAATAAAGTAATTCAAGATACAAATTAGGGTTACTGTTTCTCATTTAAAGTTCTTTAATTAATATTTAGGGTTTTGGAATTTATTGGTTTAGGCTACTGTAAGTTTTAAGGGAATTGAAATGGATTAAGATTTTATAATTTAAGAGATTGATAAGGTTCTTTGATTAACCAAATTAGGGTTTGAGGGGTAAAATTATGAAATTAGGGTTTGGATATTAAAACATTAGGTTTATGATTATTAGCTACTGGATTATTATTTTTTAGGTTTACTATGTTGAATTTTAATATTAAGGTTTATAAGGTTTTAAGGTTCTAAGGATTAGGGTTTAAAAAAACTAGGGTTTAAGATTTTAAGGGAATTAGGGTTTAAGAACACTTAGGGTTTAGATTAGCTAGTTTGGGGTTACTATCTTAATTTTGGAATTGAAGAAAATAATTTAGAGTTTATAAAGTTTTTGGAAATTGGCAAGATGATTTAAGGTTTTTTGGAAACAGAAAATATTTTTTTAGGGTTCTTGGAAATAAAAGGATCAATTTAGTGTTTTAAGCTTTTGGAAAATTGGAAAGCATATTAGGATTTTGGGAATTAATAAAATGATTTAAGGTTTTGGAAAGTTGGAAAGTAGATTAGGGTTTTAAGATTTTAAAGAAATAGATTAGGGTTTTTAGGTTTTAGAAGAAACAGAAAAACAATTTTAAGATTTTTGAAAAATAAAGAAACGAATTAAGGTTTTTAAAATCAAAAGAAACAATTTAATGATTGAGACTACTGTAAGTGTTGTCCCAAGATGGCAACCAAGAGGGGGGGGGGGTGAATTGGTTTCCTCAAGAAGTAATGACAATTTAAAAAACTCAACAAACAAGAAATGCGGAATAGAGAGTTGGTTGAGTAATGGAGGAAAGAAAGAACACACAAGATTTATAGTGGTTCGGATTTACTTCAATCCTACATCCACTTCCTTAACAACTTGTTAAGGTTCCACTAATCTTTGAAGTTTTTACAAGCTCACTTCCAACTTTGGTGTTTTCACAAGTTCACACCTAACTTCACAAGTGTTTTTCTTAGGCTCACACTTACAACCCAAACAAGAGTTTTACAAGGCTTACTCTCACAACCCAAGTGTTTCCCAAGCTTACACTCAAACTTATACAATGGTGTTTTCAATGCTAACACCTAACATTCATAACAATTCAAATACAAGTTTAAGTAAAAGAAAATTTGTTGCTTGGCTATGAAAATCTTTTCTCAATGTTGTCTCTTTTTGTTTTCTCATGGAAACATTGTATTTATAGCCAATGTGGTCTTACTAGCCGTTATTGATGTTGAGAATAAAGTCTTGGCAGATTAGACCTTCTTTACTTAAACTGTCCGAAGCACTTCGCGGTCGCCCTTCACACAAGGATGGTCGCGCTCATGCTTCACGCGGTCGTCCTGGTTAAAAGGACGGTCGCTACTTTTAAAAAAGCTTCAACGGTCAAATTTTAGTGCTCTGCAGCTGGAATCTTGCCCATGATGTGTTTGTCGGACCGTTTCTTGCCCATGATGTGTTTGTCGGGACGGTCGCGCCAAGCAAAGGTGCGGTCGCCCTTTTTGAATATTGAAGTGGCTTTACAACGGTCATGTCACGTGTCATTCTCTGACAGGGCAAAAAAGATGTCCGCCATAATTTGAATCTCGCGGTCGCCCTTGGTAGCATTTCGCGGTCGAACTCATATTCTCGCGTCGAACTTTTGGACGCGCCTGAGGACGCGAACACTACTGTCTCTTTGAGCAATTTCTTCTTGAATTGTTGGGCGGTAGCGACTCTGAATGGGCGGTCGCTAAAGTGGTAAGCGAGGTCGAGTCATTCACCGTTCTTGTCACCGCGAACCTTACTGTGATTATAATGATTTAAGTTCCTTGAGTAGCGGTCGGGCAAGTATTTGGACGGTCGCTATTATGTAGGAGCGGTCGCGACGGAGGTCGAACTTCTGACCGCGAAACCTACTGTGACAAGGTTTTATTCTGTAATTGCATGGAGTGGTCGTATTCAGGTGAGGTGCGACCGCTAGAATTGTTCTGTTCACCTTTAATTGAAGCAACCTAATCCTGCAACAAGATTTCTAAAACACAAGTTAAATAGATCATCCATTTGAGTTGTCAAGGATTAAAATTAAGATCATTTGTCTAACAGTAAGTAAAAAAGATTAGATATTCAAACCTTTGTTTGTTGGTTCCACCAAAAATTGCTTCTTGGATGAACAAGGACAAAGGCAAGATGACTGTCTTTGATGGATTGATTGCTTGCTTGCTTATTCCTCTCTCAAAAAGTCCAATTGTTTTCACTGCCAAAAAGAATTTTTAAAGTCTGATCTCTTCAAAGTTCTTCCTCCTTTTTTCCTCGTTGTTCCCCCCTTTCTGTGTTTTTTTATCTTATTTACAGGAAATTTATATGATTAATTCAAATTGTTTACGAAAACTATCATTAATTAGGAAAAGGAAACCAAAACCAAATAGAATTTGGTTTTCGAAAAAATTGCATTGAAAAAATTTCGCTGGCAAAAACTATCGGGCTGCGAGAGCTGTAAGGGGAGGTGCGAGTGTCGGGCGCACCAGCAAAATTGGTTGCGGGCCATTTCGTCCAACGCTTTTGGCGATGAAATTTTTCATCTCCGATTTTTATTTATTTCTTTATTATTATTTATTTTACTAATATAATTATAAAAAATAAATACTAAAATAAATATTATTTAATTAAGATAACACAAAAATTATTTCATACTAAAAAAAATATATTGGAACGGACTGGGTAAAAAATTAAGGGTCTACAATTTGCCCCTGCTTGAACGATCTGAGACTTTAGTAAAAGAGAGTGAAAAGCAATAAGACTTAATTTTGACGAGATGGTTACTTGAATTTGTTTTGGGTACTTGGACCCAAGATGGAACTTGATTTGGGTACTTGGACCTGAGACTAGATTGAATTTGGGTCTTAGACCCGAAATTAGGTACTTAGACCCGAGATTGAATTTGATTTGGGTACTTGGACCCGAGATTTAATTTGATTTGGGTATCTGGACTCGAGATTGGGTACTTGGACCCGAGACTAAATTTAATTTGGATACTTGGACCCAAGATTGAATTTGATTTGATTTGGGTACTTGGACCCGAGACTAGATTGATTTGGGTTCTTAGACCTAGGATTGGGTACTTAGACCCGAGATTGATTTGATTTTGATACTTGGACCTGAGATGGTTGAATTTGGATACTTGGACCCGAGATTGGATACTTGGACCCAAGATTGGGTTGAATTTGGGTACTTGGATCCGGGATTGGGTACTTAGACCCGAGATTAGGTTTGACTGACCTTTTATCAGTTGAGAAGTCTGATGGCTCCGGCTGTTCTGTGCATTGTGGTTCTTTACCCTCAAAATGGATCTTCATCCTTTGAGATCGGGTCTTCACCCTTGAAAATGGATCTTCATCCTTTGAGATTGGGTCTTCACCCTTGAAAATGGATCTTCATCCTTTGAGATTAGGTCTTCACCTTTAAAAATGGATCTTCATCCTTGGAGATTGGATCTTCACCCTTGAAAATAGATCTTCATCCTTTGAGATCGGGTCTTCACCCTTGAAAATGGATCTTCATCCTTTGAGATTAGGTCTTCACCCTTGAAAATGGATCTTCATCCTTTGAGATTAGGTCTTCACCTTTGAAAACGGATCTTCATCCTTGGAGATCAAGTCTTCACTCTTGAAAATGGATCTTCAACCTTTGAGATCGGGTCTTCACCCTTGGAAATGGATCTTCATCCTTTGAGCTGAATCTTTATCCTTTGCATCGGGTCTTCACCCTTTGAAAACAGATCTTCATCCTTTGGACTTCAGGTCTTCACCCTTGAAAATGGATCTTCATCCTTTGAGATCAGGTCTTCACCCTTGAAAATGGATCTTCATCCTTTGAGATTAGGTCTTCACCTTTGAAAACGAATCTTCATCCTTGGAGATCGGGTCTTCACCTTTGAAAATGGATCGTCATCCTTTGAGATCGGGTCTTCAACCTTGAAAATGGATCTTCATCCTTTGAGATTAGGTCTTCACCCTTGAAAATGGATCTTCATCCTTGAAAATGGATCATCATCCTTTGAGATCAGGCCTTCACCTTTGAAAATGGATCTTCATCCTTGGAGATCGGGTCTTCACCCTTGAAAATGGATCTTCATCCTTTGAGATCAGGTCTTTACCCTTGAAACATGGATCTTTATCCATTGGAGGTTGGGTCTTTTACCCTTGCTTCGACTTTTTTAGCTAGACAGATCTTTTGTCTTTTGCATCTTCATTCTTTTGAGAATTCTAATATTCCATTCTTTTGTTCTTCCTTTTTGTAAGAAATCAGCTATTTTTAATTGGACCTTATATCCTCTCCTTGCCCCCTTGCATGGCAAAATATTTGTAAGTGAGTTTGAAAATATTTTATATATAGACTCAAAAAATTGAAAAGGAGAAACTTTGCCCCCTGTGTAGGCTCAAACCAAAGATTTTTCCATGCAAGCTTTGATTAACATTTGTATTTTGTCTTGTTCTTCACACAAGCGCGTATTTCTTCTCTTTGCAAAATTACTGGAACTTTCTCAAGCAAAGGGCCTTCTATGTCCCCCTGATTTGATATCTTCTTTTGATTTTTTACTTCACAGGGTGTTTGCTGTTCACTTGGATAAAGAATAGACAATACAATACAAGAAAATGTAATGTGATATGCTCATATATGCATGATATGCATGAATAATACTTACAATGGTTCCATCGACTCACAGACCAAGATTATCAGCTGAAATGCTCTCACGAATTTCTTTCAGATGCCCATTTAGTTCTTGCACTGGAATTACAAGATGCTTCACATTTATGGCTTTTATCTTCGAGATGTTGAAAATATGAATAATGGAGGCCCCAAATAGTAGAAATACATCCATTTTAAATTATGATTCAGCATGTCAGTTGGTAGCTTCTTCATGACCTTGCCAGTAATTATTTCCTTTGCCCAATGTGTCCTTTGAGGTTCAATTGTTCAACATATTTCCCTTAACTTGAAGGCTTTGTATGACAAAAATATTTTTTTTTATTTTTTGAATTTTGATTTTTAAATTAAATGTTGGCTTTGCCAAATTAATGTCAATGTACCTCAGGACTTGATTTTAAATTAACATATCTATAACATGACAACTGTAACACCCCCATACTCTATATAAGTACTATACATATACCTTGTATACATGTAGGACATATATAAAGTATAAGAATGTCACTTTTCATTAAACATAAACAAACCTTTACTCTAGTTCCAAACAATAATACATTTATTTAAAGAACTTTTACAAAATCATTATACTTTCGATGATCTTATATATATAAAATGATCTTGTCTTTACCAAAAGTCATTTATACATATGAATACACTTTCATCAAAATACAACATAATTACATTGTACATGTATGCACCACCTTCTAGTTGGTCTCAAAATACTCTTACCCTTCTTGTGGCATAACGATTTGACTTCCAGATCAACCACCTACTCACCTGCGCGATTTACACAACCGCGCTAAGCTCGAAAGCTTAGTTGTACAAATAAATAATATAACATTCATTACAGAAAAATTATACTTCCTACATTAACATCATGTATAATAATTTTCTTATCATGTTTTCCCCTTTTCAAAGCATTCTTTACATTTTTCTTCTAATCTCATAATTTATATACATAAACACATATATCATTACAACAACCCACAATACAATGACTTATCAAAACATTCATGAAATAATACTCACAATTTCTATATCCTTATACATATTACACATCATATTGTATTTTCATAATCTCATTATTCAGCAGTTTATGAAGCCACATTCATTTTCAGTAAATTGCTTATGTATTGTAATCATCACATTAAAGCAAAGACATGCATGGGCCCAAAAAGAAACTAATATGCTATTCAAAGTTCAGAGTCATTGCTTTGGTCCATAATCACATTCATCAAGCCCGTAGGCGATATATATATATATATATTTATCCATGGATAATCCAACTAGATTTGAGCTTACGACCCAGTCTTTTCACTCAATCTAGCTTCAAGGATTTGTTTTTGAGGCTTACGACCCGGTCTTTTCACCCCAAAAACATCACATTTATCAGCTGGACTCGGCTTACGACCCAGTCTTTTCACCTATCCAGCGATTCATAGGCATGCCGCCAAACCCAGAACTCTAAAATTGAATAGCATACTAGCCACACAATTAATTCATTTATCTCATTATCAATCTCTTTCACAACTCATTTCTCATTTTATTTCTCATAATTAAACTAGGCAACCATGCCCAACTATCTCATTTGCATCATTATAGCCAACAACAATGGCTTCACATCTCATCAATAGATTATACATAACCAATTGCATTGGACATATATTTTAAATTCATCATCATCTAGCAAACATGCCCCACTTATTTCATTTGAATCATTATAGCCAACCACAATGGCTTCATATCTCATCATATCTCAATTCACATTAAAGCAATTCATCATTAAAGTATTCATCATAACCAATTGCATTGCATATACATTATGAATGATCATTATATCTTTCACATTATACAAATCATAACATTAATCAACTTGTATTAACAATATAGTAAATTACTTAACACATTTACATCCAAATGTGTTAAGTCCAAATGTGTTAAGTCTAAAAATCATGTAAATGAATGCAACCATATAAGTTTGTACTTACCTCAAGAACAACTCACACCAATCTATACACTTCCTCTTCCAAGAATTCTTCACTATATGGATTAGGGCAACTCAACCTCTTCACAACCTAATCCAAAAGGAATAATACACACTTATTTACAAATATACATGAATTCCAATACACTTATTCACCTATTAGTCTCATACTAGACCCATAGATCACAAATTACAACCCAAAACCACTTATAAGTCCCCACGGTCGTGGCCTCACAACCCCACGGGCGTGGGATAGCAAATGAATCTGTCCACTTGCTTCAAAACCCCCTACGGTCGTGGCCTACAAGGGCCACGGTCGTGGCATTCATTTTTCTTCTGTTTCGGACCAAACTCATGTATTCTGTGTTTTTAACTTCAAATAAACACAAACATATAGAAAATCCAAGATAATAATTGATCAAACTCAATATTTACATTAATCACCTATTTATTTAACACTTATACATAATCCATATATCAATTATTCAATTTCCCCAACTCATAGATATATATACTTCAATCTTTCATTATCATCATTTTCACACACTAACCATATCAAGTATAACTCAATCAATAGAAATCAACACAAGGAAATGAATACTTACTTGAATATTTTGCCAAATCTTCAATATCCACCTTCGACTCTCTCAAAACCCTTATGAATTTGATGTGTATGTAAATAAAATCACATCTCTCTCTCTCTCTCTCTCTTTCTCTTTCCACGTTCAAGAACAAGAAGAAGAAGAAGAAGAAGAAGAAGAAGAAGAAGAAGAAAGAAAGAAAATCTTCTTTCTTTATTCAAACTTATCTTATATATATATAATAATATAATAAAATATCCCAAAAATCCTCCACCACAAGATTTGTCCTTCCCTTTGACTTTCTTTTCTTCTTCTTCTCTTGTTGTTGTTGTTGTTGTTGTTGTTATTATTATTATTATTATTATTATTATTATTATTATTATAACTTACTTTTCCTACACCAATATATACATCATGTATATGTGATGTATATGTTGGTATATGTATATCTCTTATATATTGTATTTATATTTCCCATATTTTTCAAATACCATATATATACATATCATCCTTCATATACATCTATCTCTTATAATATTTCCTTTTAATTAATTTGCAATACTTAATTTATCTTCTTTTGACTTCCATTTCTTTGACTTGTATATGTTATATATATATATCTATATATACAACATATACACTCTCTCTTTACTTCTTTTCTCTTCCCATTAAACATATATATTAAATCCAAATACAACAATAATGCCAAAACTTTTAGGGTATACTTTGGGATATTACAACCCTAGTTACCATACTAAACTCGGGAATTATTTCTATTTAAGCAAGAATTGTTGCACTTCAGATATGCACATACACATTACTTGGCCAAAGGTCTCATTGAGTTTAAATATTGTTTATCTCATATGCATGCTTATCCAAACTATCTCCACTAATAGACTCTACCTACCAAGAGAGATCAATAGGTCTTTGATAGGCTTGAAATGGGGTCTATAAGGGACATGGGTTTAAATGAAGGCCATTTTTAGATTAGAGCCGGTGTGACACAAAGAACAAACCTTCACACTACAAATTTCTTGTTGGAACTTTAGGCATCTGGGAGCAATCTTGCTAGACTCTAAATTCTTTCTACCTTCTTGTCATTAATCTGGATCTTGATTAGGACAGTTTTTTTTTGCCCTTGCAAAAAGTTTGGTAACCAAATTCGTTTCTTTTCTTCTTCTTCTTTTCTTTCTTTTTTATTTTTCTTGCTCTTCCTTTTTCTTTCTCTTTATTTTTTTTACTCTTCCTTTTCTTTGAGCATTTTATCATTTTGTCCTTCTTCCTTGTAGGGCTGTCAAGTATAGAATTTTCAAGAACTGAATAGTCTTTCTCTCTTTTTCTTTGATTTTGATTGAATCTTTGGTTGGGTTGGACCAATTCAAGTCAATCCGTCCTTATAAACCAAATGGAAGCCTTTTGTTGTCTTAGGTAGAAGAGAACTCAGTTGGCTTTTTGAACCGCCTTTTTAGGTTTTTTTCTTCTTTTTTTCTTTTTGTTTTCTTCTTTTGTTTTCTTCTTTTTTTCTTTTTGTTTTCTTCTTTTGTTTTCTTTTGTTTTCTTTTTCTTTTTTTTTTATTTTTCTTCTTTCTTTCTTTCTTTCTCTTTCTTTCTTTCCTTTTTTGGTTCTAGCTCAAATAGAGTTGTCTTGTTTGTACCAACTTGGGTTTCCAATAATGGATGAGTGGAGTGGTATAAATCTTCTTTAATAGGGATAAATCATTTGTTACTCTGATGCTGTCTTGATATATTGGAGATATTAGGAAAACTTCAACCACCCTTATGGTCTTAAGAACATCAACTACCCTTATGGTCTTGAGAACTTCAACTATCTTTATGGTCTTGAGAACTTCAACTATCCTCGTGATCTTGACTAATCATTGCTTTCTTTGATCTTCTTGCCTCTTCATCTTAGTGATCATAAGGCTTGTTAAAAGTGTCACAACTTCTCAGGGTAGGTTATTGGGGTTTGTAAGCCAATGAAAAGAAAGCTAAAATTTTATGAAGGCTCAAAGGGACAACTAGGGATTGATATTTAATTGGGTGGATACTAGTTGTTGGCTAACCAAACAATACCTAGATCATCTCTCCCTTAAATAAGTAGAGTTGCAATTTCACCTCGAAAGTTTGTCAAAGCATGTTCTAAGACTGACTAAGACCTAGACAAATGTAATTATGCAGGAGCCCTCTCTAAGTAAGCATACACAACTCAATGCTATAGAGCAATTCCCTAGTAAAGTCATTCGACTCATGATGCATAGATATATTAATTCATGAATTATCAAGCTAGATTCCTCATTGGTTGAGCACTAAAATGAACAAAGACCAACAAGATTTTTGATGAAAGTAATTTATTCAAATAAATTTAAATTTGAAAAACACAATAGTTCCAAAATATTAAAGAAAGTAAAATTGAAAAGCAACATTCAAGCTAAGGAAAGTTCATTGAGTTTAAGCTTCTTTTCCTTTCACATCTTCAATATTTCCATCTTGAAATGATGATAAAACAAAATTTTCTTCCAATCCTTTTCCAACCATGAAGGTTGCTGGTAGAGGTACTCTTCCAAACTTAGGCAAATGATTATTCTTGGTATTAGGCTTGTCCGGCTCCGGTAGCTTACCACTATCGATTAGATCTTGGATCTCATGCTTCAATTGGGTACATCTATCAGTCTCATGTCCTTGAGTCTGATGAAATTGACAAAAAGCCTTAGTATCAAATTTTGGGAGTAAAGGATTTGGCAAAGGTCGAGGGGCTAATGGCTGCAATAATCCTTTCTTTTGTAGCTTGTTGAAGACCCAAGACAAAGGCTTCCCTAGATTTGAAAACTGCCTTCTATTTGCTTGACCAGTTGTATTAACATCAACTTCTTTTTTGCATGCTTTGATTTCCAGACTGGTAATTCCCTTTCTCATTCCTTCTTATTGAAAAGCAATTTTTCTCCCTTTTCCATTCTTCAATTTGTAGACCAGCTTGGAGAAGATCTTTGAAATCCCTTATAAGGGTGTGAGACATCCTTTCACGGAGATTGGGCAGGACGCCTCTCATGATCATCTTTATTTGATCAGATTCATTAGGCCTCTTCTTGAGCAAAGCAGCCGTATTTCTTTATCGTTTCACATAGTCCACAAAATTCTCATTTGGCCTTTGTCTTATGGACTCCACTTCCATTAGGGTAACTTCCATCTCGACATTATACCCATATTGTTGGATGAAGGCTTTGTATAGCAAATCCAACTCTTTTGTGTTCCATCATCTAAGGTATTGAACCAATTTTGGATAACATGGTCCAATGAGAGCATAAAGTACCTTAGAGTTTTAGCCTTAGTAGCTTGGGCAGACTGCATAGCAGTGATATACTGCTTCACATGGAGATGAGGATTTCTGGTTCCATCAAACTTCGCAAAAGATGGCATCTTGAACTTGTACGGAACTTCTTCATCTAGCTCAAATAGTTTGTCAACTTTGGACATTTCTTCGGTTGTTAACATCTTCTCAAATTTCTTTTCTAAATCAGCAATCATCTTCTTAACATCAGATGTCTCGGTCTTTTCAATAGTTACCTTCTCAACAACCTTTGGCTCCTTTTTATCTTGAGGATCTTGGAATTATTGAGCCCAATCATCATCATCATCAATGATCACCTTTTCATCATCAAAAACCACTTCACCAACTTTGGTCTTCCCTTTGTCCTTTGGCTTCTTAGTGCTAGCAGATGCTTCGGCTTGATTTCCTAAAATTGCAGCCAATTGGTTCTTCATGGTCTCAGCTAGGGCCTCTTTTATTTCTTACATCTTGGCATTGAGGGCTTCATCCACCATTCTTTGAATTTGTTCGGGCTCCATTGCTTTTGGTGAGAAAGTGATTGAGTCGTTGCTAGATTCTTCGCTTCCGGCGTAGGTCAGATTATTGTAAGCTTTTGAACTGTCGTAATCTAGGGCTATGAGCCAGAAAGGATCAATGATATGAGATGCAAATGTATGCATGTATGCACAAATAATTAACAAACAAGGACAAATAAGACATTCCTTCCAACATTATAACATTCACACACGATTGGCAAGTCTCTTTTCCTAGGTATATGATTAATAAAATACCAACATGGAGTATCTTATTTTCAAATATTTCCTTCGGAAGTTTCAACCAATAGTTATATTTTCAAAAAATGAAAATCAGTTCATGATAACTCCCATTAATTAGGTTTTAATCCATTCAGCCAACTAAAGTAGCTTTTATACTATATTGGATTTAAACTAAATTAAGAGGCTTATTATAAATAGATTTCTCACTTGAAAAAAGTAACTAATGATTCATGCCAAAAACAGGCCCATGATTAATTATTCTTAGTATAAACTAGGCTCACAATTGATTTTTGGTATTTCGTAATTGGCCTAAATAATTTACAAGCTCTTTGTAAGAAAAGGTTGGATAAAAATAAATTTATTTCTAAGCCCATTGTAAAAAGATTTTAGAAAAAATGGATTTTGGGCTTAGTATTTAGGCCATGAGCAAAAGAATTTTTTATTTATTTTTAGAAAAATTTTATATCCAAAGACCATCTTGAAATGTTTTGAAGATAGCTTTGGTCTTTTGGATTTTAAAGAAAAATTTATTTGTGCTCACAATATAATTAGGTCATATTAAAAAAAATAAACCAAATAAGCCATGATTCAAGCCAAGATAAATTAACAATAGTCAAACAAAATGCATTTGGGGTAAAATCTAAGGAAAGTAACTAGGCCAATTACATGAGCTTTAGTCTTTGGGTTAAAAGGCTTAGGTTCCCATAACAAGTATATACCAAATGGTACGAGGCTATGAGTGGTTATGCCATGCTCGATCTCCATACCTTGAGTGAAAGTATGGTATCCCTTACATAACACAACACGGGTAACACGGGTGTCCTAACTCACACATACGAAGCAATCTAATATGATGCAATGGATAATATCATTATAAGAAAGAATAGAATAATATAAAGACCAACGGAATCAACTTCTCTTATCCCCAGTGGAGTCGCCACTATGAGCGGGAATTTTTGCCCCCACTTCCGGTGGAATGGTTCTTGCGACTTTCAGCACTGTTTAGGCTCGGGGCCTTAGAGAACACAGACCTAAGTCTGTGGCCGTGCTAGGAAAAAGAAAGGGGTGGATGACTCGAATCCTAAGGAATCCCCAACCCCCTAATGGTTTCAGAAAATTGGGTACATGTGGGGAAGGTGAGAAATGGCCCAGCACCCGTACAACGCCCGGTTCATTGGAACCGGCCTCCTTTACAGGTCTTAATATTATAAAATTCTTAAATATAACAATATTATCCATATTATACAAAACAATTAAAATAAAGCATTGATATATTAAAAATCAAAATAATGTCCAAGAAAAATAAATAAATGGGCACCCATCTGAGGATGGAAACATGCCCTTAAATCACCCATGTCTAAACTAATAGGACACCCACCAAAAGGTAGAAATATGTCCTTTACATTGGTTTAAAATATAAAAGCTATTTAAATTACATGATATTTAACTAATGAGGTACCCACAAAGTGGAAACATACCTCTTACAACATTTAAAAATCAAAATAAATTCATAAAAGTAAATAACCACTCATCATAAATAAGTCATTCATCAACGATATTAAACATCAATCAAAATATAAACATTCAACCATGGTAATTTAAATAAACCAAGCATTGAACTTAAATAAATCAAAGCATATAATAAACTATATAATTAAATCTAAAAATAAAGTAAGTCAAGATATAAATTAGGGTTACTGTTTCTCATTTAAAGTTCTTTAATTAATATTTAGGGTTTTGGAATTTATTGGTTTAGGCTACTGTAAGTTTTAAGGGAATTGAAATGGATTAAGATTTTATAATTTAAGAGATTGATAAGGTTCTTTGATTAACCAAATTAGGGTTTGAGCAGTAAAATCATGAAATTAGGGTTTGGATATTAAAACATTAGGTTTATGATTATTAGCTACTGGATTGTTGTTTTTAGGTTTATAAGGTTCTAAGGTTCTAAGGATTAGGGTTTAAAAAAAACTAAGGTTTAAGATTTTAAGGGAATTAGGGTTTAAGAACACTTAGGGTTTAGATTAGCTAGTTTGGGGTTACTGTCTTGATTTTGGAATTGAAGAAAATAATTTAGAGTTTATAAAGTTTTTGGAAATTGGCAAGACGATTTAAGGTTTTTTGGAAACAGAAAATATTTTTTTAGGGTTCTTGGAAATAAAAGGATCAATTTTGTGTTTTAAGGTTTTGGAAAATTGAAAAGCAGATTAGGGTTTTGGGAATTAATAAAATGATTTAAGGTTTTGGAAAGTTGGAAAGTAGATTAGGGTTTTAAGATTTTGAAGAAATAGATTGTTTAGCTCATTTTTGTACTAGTTTTTAGTATGATTTTATTTGTGTTTTAGTTAATGTTTTGATTAATTTTTGTTTTAAGTGTGTTTAAAATGTTTATTTTAGGTTTAGGTGAAAAAAGACCCTTGGAGGATCAAAACAGTGCAAGAAGAGCAAAGAACGAAGAACAGTAGCTGACACACTCAAGGGACACGGCCAAGTCACTGGCTGTGTCCCTCCAAAAGAACTCAAACACGGCCAAGTTACTTCAACTTGGCTGTGTCTCATTCAAATCCATAGCAAAAGAGAAAGAAATTCTCACAGTAGAAGACACAGGCAAGGGACACGGCCAAGTCACTGGCCGTGTCCCTCCAAAATAGTCCAACACGGCCAAGCTTCCTCCAACACGGCCGTGTCACTCAACCACTCCAAAGAAGAAACGAAGAAAATCACACAGAAGCGAACACAAGCAAGGGACATGGCCAAGCTTGTGGCCGTGTCCCTCCAAAGTTGTCCAACACGGCCGTGTCTCACTCAACTTGGTCGTGTCTTTCATGGACCAAAGACTCAGACACAGCCAAGTCTCTTTTAACTTGGCCGTGTCACACCAAAATGCTATAAATTCTTTCGCACGACGAAAAGAAAAGGGGATTTGGAGAGAGCGACTAGGGTTTTGAGACAAAAAGAAAAGAGAAAAGAGGGCACTCATATTTTTAGGATGAGGAGAGAGTGACACTCTCCTTGTCCCTCATCTTCATCCTCCATCTTCATCTTCTCCATCTTCCATTGACAAGCTTCAATTTGGTTCTTTGGGATCAAGTGGGTCAATAAGCTTTCAAAGGTTGAAGGAGCTTCATTGAAAGGATTGGTGACTTGAGAAAGCTCCATTCCATCTTCCAAAGGCACAATCAATTGAAGGGTTGGTGACTTGAGGAAGCTCCATTCCATATTGCAAAAGGGAAATCAACCATTGAAGAGGGCTTGAGTTCTTCATCAAACATCAAAGTGGAGCTAGGAGGAAGACTATCAATCCTACTCTTGGCATCTTCACAAGGGGTTTTCTATTCTCTCTTTTAATTCATTTCAATATTGTTTTTGTTGTATTAAGAGATTGATATTACAATGAACAATTTGTATTTGATTCATATTAAGTTGAATGAATGTTTTAAATTGATGATGTTGAGCTAAAAAACCCATGCTTAGGGTTTATAGTATATTTGATTAAATGCTTTGATTTGATATTTACATTGATGTACCTTATGTTGGTTAATTGCATTGGATTGTATGCTAGGTTGATAGATTAGCTACCTATTGATCTCTAGATATTGAATGAAGGACCGAGAGTGAAATTTGATATCGAATTATGCAATTGACTACCCTATGAATGAATTAAAAATATAAGTTCTAGGGTTTTGTTAATTTGGTGATGTAATATAATTGGCTGTTGCTAATTCATGAATGTGAGAACTAATGGATTGGTAATTGACTAATTAAGATTAAGAAACAAATTAAGTTACAAGGTTATGTTAATGAATAATTGAGAATTGAGCTTTGATTGAATGGACCTATAATCCTAGGCACTTTCCCAAGAACTGAATTGATCTTGTGCAACTTTCACACACATCAACCCTACACAGGTTAATCTTAGGTTTAAATTGTTCTTTAGCATTCCAAAACTCTTGCTTTTAATTTACTTGCTTTAATCAAGCTATTACGAACCACACATTCTTGGGGAAACGACCTTGGGGCGATCACCTTTGCTACAGCTACCTCGTATACTTGCGAGTGACACTTGGTAGTAGTGTTAATTCGAGCGCAACAAGTTTTTGGCACCGTTGCCGGGGAAGGTTGTCGCAGTAGTAGTAGTTTGATTTTTATTTTCAATTTAATTGTTTGTTTGTTTTGTGTGAATTGTTTGTTTGTTTTGTGTGAATTGTTTGTTTGTTTAGTTTTATTTTATTTTCTTTCAATTGAATTATTTGTTTATTTCCTTGTGTAAATATGCAATTTTCAAGGTACGCAGGGGTTTACGATGATAGCCCTAACTCTGACATGGCATGGCAATTAGTAGATTTAACCAACCAACTTAAGATGCTAAATGCAAGAGGACAAACACCTATGCCTACTTGTGAAGTATGTTCGGCATGTGGCATTGCAGGACATAGCGCAAACATGTGTTCATTTGGTTATGGACAATATCAAGAGAGGCATGAGGAAGAATATGCCTATGAAAGTTTCCAACAAAGGGGTAGAAGTAACCCATAATCCAATCCCTGTAATCCAAATTGGAGAAACTATCCAAATTTTTCTTGGGAAAACCAGCAGCAAATTCCACCTCCAAATTCTTTTCAACCTTACCAAAGAAGTTCTTACTCTCAAGAACAATATTCAAATCAAGATTACCTTAAGCGACCCACATTAGAAGATAGTTTGAATGCTTACATTCAAATTAGCGCGCAAAATCAAAGTAAACTTAAGGAACCCACTTTGGAAGAAAGTTTGAATGCCTTCATTCAAATTAGCTCACAAAACCATGATAAATTCGAGAAATCCACAGTGGAAGATGATTTGAATGCTTACCTTCAAATTAGCACAGAAATTCAGGAAGGAAGTAATGAGAGGTTTGATTCTTTGGAGGAATCATTGAAGAGGGTGGAAATGCAAATTAGGCAACTGGCACATCAACTCCAAGCACACCAAGAAGAGGAATTTCCTAGCCAATTGGAGTAAATAGAGGTAATCACAAATTTTAAGAATGAACAGGTGATATATAACGATTTTTGTGATTCCTTTGATGCAGGAACTAACAAAGAAGAAGATGGTGAGGAAATGCAATCAAACATAGAGGAGTTAATTCAATCAAAGGAAGAGGAGAATTTGGAAGCATCGACTTCGATAAATTTGTATGAACCTCCAAATCCTTGTATGCCACCACTCCCATTCCCACGTAAGCTGAATGCAGAGAAACAAGGTGTGAAACATTCTAAACTCCATGACATGCCCTATAGTGAAGATAGTGTAGATAAGCTTGAGGTGGCTATGACCATAGATGTAGAGCCTAATTCTTCCAATTTAGAAATTGATTAGTAAATAATGAGATTGTTGAGGGAGAATTTCAAATTGCTAAAGAGAATGTAGAACACATTCAACCAAACTTGGTTGAACTTAAAAAGACCCCAGGAATTTTGAAAGATGTTTTGGTTGGGGAATGCAATATGCAACAAATTATCATCTCTCCCACTATTGGTGGTGAGAATGAGCATAAACCATATAAAACCATGTTGCAAACTGAAAAAGGTTCTTACTACGTCCCTATAGCATTAAAAAATAAAGCTAAGACAACCCTCACATGTTCTTTTTGGACAATTGCTCCCCTAAGAATGCTACCTAGGCTTTTCAATACATTGGACACTTTTCAAAGTTGCATGGTGTTCATCCTCTCAGTCATGGGCTCCAATTGCATTATGGGTGGAAGGAGCCCCACATATCGTATATGGGAACGATGGAAATCAGGTATCATCTAAACTCTCTCTGTAGTATGCATGCTCACATTGAGGACAATGTGAATTTTTAAGTGTGGGGTGCATTTGGTGTTTTATGTTTTTACTTTTAATTGCATTTTGTTTAGGTTTTAGTTACTGTTGTTAATGTTTTTCATTGAATAAATGAGTTTTAGAAAGTTCAATTGTTATAAAAATTGTTGATAGATGACCTTTGAATTTTTGATGCATGAATTTGAGAATTGAGTAGAATTGGTGCTTATTGTCAATTTTGTTGGTTTTTCTTTGCATTGCCATTAACCTAGTGAGGAATTGAGCCATCAACTTATTATTCTTGTTGTGGGTGAACATCTTTGATTGATGAATTGCTAGAACTTGCTTTGAAATACATTTTAAGATTACATAAAAATTTCAATTTGGCATCAAAATGATTAAGGCAATTAGGTGAACCCACTTTGGCTTAAAAGACCAACCCTATATTCAACCTTAGTTAGCCAATTTTGAGCCTATTTTATTTTTCCTTTTCTTTCTTTTGCACAACACCATTAGCTTGAACCTTGTTGTTTAACTCTTATCCTTTCATTAGGTCAAGAGCATTTTAAGAGCGTTTATGACCGAGTGTTGTGTTGAATTAAGTGTGGGGTTAAATTTAGTAGGTTTAAGATTGCAAAGCAAAATAAAAACTTGTACAAAAACTTGTGTACAAAAAAATAAAAAAAAAGAAAAAAAAAGAGAAAAAGAAAAAAAAAATATAATAATAAGAATAATTGTTGTTCTTGTTGAAAGGGTTGGAATGTATCATTGCAATATTTAATAAGTGAATTCCTTATAAAGCTCTTTAATGTTAATAGTTATATGAGAGGAAGGTGTTTCGGGATTGTTAGTTATACATAGATCGGTTACTTCATTCTTGAAGTGCTCTAGAACTTAATAATTAAGCTCACATTTCCTAAATGCCATGCCTTTACCTTAGCCCCATTACAACCAAAATAAAGACCTTTTGATTGATGCTTGATTGTTATTTTGTGGTGGAGATTTGATTGATAAGCAAGCCTATGGTAATAATCTTTCATTGATTGTTATGAGTGTAAACACCACCATGATCAAACACTTGTAAGAGTTGGTGAGGGAGCGATAACATAGGTTCTGCATGGAAAACCACTTAATTGCATGAGTATCGATTTTGTTTGATTCGATATGAATTGTGGATTTAGGGATAAGGAGGTCTTGATGCATCTTTATAACTCTTGAACTTAACAAAATTCATCTGGTTAGTGTGTTTTGATTTTAGCCTTGCTTGGGGACAAGCAAGGAGTTAAGTGTGGGGTAGTTGTTTAGGTCATTTTTGTACTAGTTTTTAGTATGATTTTATGTGTGTTTTAGTTAATGTTTTGATTAATTTTTTTTAAGTGTGTTTAAAATGTTTATTTTAGGTTTAGGTGCAAAAAGACCCTTGGAGGATCAAAACAGTGCAAGAAGAGCAAAGAACGAAGAACAGTAGCTAACACACTCAAGGGACACGGCCAAGTCACTGACCGCGTCCCTCCAAAAGAGCTCAAACATGGCCAAGTTGCTTCAACTTGGCCGTGTCTCATTCAAATCCAAAGCAAAAGAGAAAGAAATTCTCACAGTAGAAGACACAGGCAAGGGACACGGCCAAGTCACTGGCCGTGTCCCTTCAAAATAGTCTAACACGGCCAAGCTTCCTCCAACACGGCAGTGTCACTCAACCACTCCAAAGAAGAAATGAAGAAAATCACACAGAAGCGAACACAAGCAAGGGACACGGCCAAGCTTGTGGCCGTGTCCCTCCAAAGTTGTCCAACACGGCCGTGTCTCACTCAACTTGGCCGTGTCTCTCATGGACCAAAGACTCAGACATGGCCAAGTCTCTTTTAACTTGGCCGTGTCACACCAAAATGCTATAAATTCTTTCTCATGACAAAAAGAAAAGGGGATCTGGAGAGAGCGGCTAGGGTTTTGTGACAAAAAGAAAAGAGAAGAGAGGGCACTCATATTTTTGGGATGAGGAGAGAGTGACACTCTCCTTGTCCCTCATCTTCATCCTCCATCTTCATCTTCTCCATTTTCCATTGACAAGCTTCAATTTGGTTCTTTGGGATCATGTGGGTCAATAAGCTCTCAAAGGTTGAAGAAGCTTCATTGAAAGGATTGGTGACTTGAGAAAGCTCCATTCCATCTTCCAAAGGCACAATCAATTGAAGGGTTGGTGACTTGAGGAAGCTCCATTCCATATTGCAAAAGGGAAATCAACCATTGAAGAGGGCTTGAGTTCTTCATCAAACATCAAAGTGGAGCTAGGAGGAAGACTAGCAATCCTACTCTTGGCATCTTCACAAGGGGTTTTTCTATTCTCTCTTTTAATACATTTCAATATTGTTTTTGTTGTATTAAGAGATTGATATTACAATGAACAATTTGTATTTGATTTATATTGAGTTGAATGAATATTTTAAATTGATGATGTTGAGCTAAAAAACCCATGCTTAGGGTTTATAGTATATTTGATTGAATGCTTTGATTTGATATTTACATTGATGTACCTTATGTTGGTTAATTGCATTGGATTGTATGCTAGGTTGATAGATTAGCTACCTATTGATCTCTAGTTATTGAATGAAGGACCGAGAGTGAAATTTGATATTGGAATTATGCAATTGACTACCCTATGAATGAATTAGAAATATAAGTTCTAGGGTTTTGTTAATTTAGTGATGTAATATAATTGGCTATTGCTAATTCATGAATGTGAGAACTAATGGATTGGTAATTGACTAATTAAGCTTAAGAAACAAATTAAGTTACAAGGTTATGTTAATGGATAATTGAGAATTGAGCTTTGATTGAATGGACCTATAATCCTAGGCACTTTCACAGGAACTGAATTGATCTTGTGCAACTTTTACACACATCAACCCTACGCAGGTTAATCTTAGGTTTAAATTGTTCTTTAGCATTCCAAATAACAAACTCTTGCTTTTAATTTACTTGCTTTAATCAAGCTATTACGAACCACACCTTCTTGGGGAAACGACCTTGGGGCGATCACCTTTGCTACAGCTACCTTGTATACTTGCGAGTGACGCTTGGTAGTAGTGTTAATTCGAGCGCAACATAGATTAGGGTTTTTAGGTTTTAGAAGAAACAGAAATATAATTTTAAGATTTTTGGAAAACAAAGAAACGAATTAAGGTTTTTAAAATCAAAAGAAATAATTTAATGATTGAGGCTACTGTAAGGAAAAAAGATTAGATATTCAAACCTTCGTTTGTTGGTTCCACGAAAAATTGCTTCTTGGATGAACAAGGACAAAGGCAAGATGGCTGCCTTTGATGGATTGATTGCTTGGTTGCTTATTCCTCTCTCAAAAAGTCTAATTGTTTTCACTGCCAAAAAGAATTTTTAAAGTTCGATCTCTTCAAAGTTCTTCCTCCTTTTTTCCTCGTTATTCCCTCCCTTTCTGTGTTTTTTTTGTCTTGTTTATAGGAAATTTATATGATTAGTTCAAATTGTTTACGAAAACTATCATTAATTAGGAAAAAGAAACCGAAACCAAATAGAATTTGGTTTCAAAAAAAATTACATCGGGTGCGCCAGCAAAATTGGCTGCGGGCCATTTCGCCCGCAGGATTTCACTGTGAGCGAAATGGCCCAAGGCCATTTCATCCAACGCTTTCGGCGATGAAAAATTTCATCGCCGATTTTTTCGTTGCTGATTTTTATTTTTATTTTTTTATTTCTTTATTATTATTTATTTTTATTACTATAATTATAAAAAATAAATACTAAAATAAATATTATTTAATTAAGATAACACAAAAATTATTTCGGACTAAATAAAATATATTGGACCGGACTGGGTCAAAAATTAAGGGTCTACACACACTTTATAGGGTTTAGCTTCAGCTTATGATACCTCATCCTCTTGAAGCATTTTCTGAGGTGATGTAGGTACTCGTTCGCCAAGCTAGACTTCACCACGGTATCATCAATGTAGACTTTGAGGAATTTTCCAATTACATCACATAAAATGGCTTTCATGGCTGGCTGGTATGTTGCTCCTACATTCTTTAGATCAAATGGCATCACTAACCATTCCAAAGTTTTGATTTCTCGAGGACATCTGAATATTATTTTTGAGATATCTTCCTTAACTATCATTATTTGATTGTAACAAAAAAAAATCCATAAAGGACAATAATTCATTCTTCATTGTGGAATCAATCAACACATCAGCAACATACATTATATAGACATTGTTGGGAGTGGTTGTATTTAAGTCTCTAAAGTATACACAGACTCATAATCTACCATTCTTTTTTATTACAAGAATGATGTTTAAGGACCATTCTGTGTATCAAGTTGGCCTGATGAACTTTTCCTTTAACAATTTCTCCACTTCTTTTTTATCCTCGAGCTCAATTTGTTTAGACAATTGCTATGGAGGCTGTTAATAAAGTTGATGTTTTGAGAGGATTAGTAGGCAGTTACAAACTTCTTATCTAATCCTGGCATTTCTTTGTAAATTCAGGTGAAGCAATCCCTAAATTCCTTGAGGAGCTTGACTATCTTTTCTTTAAGTCTTTTTTTAAAGGGTGAGCTAATATTAGTGACCCTTGGCTCTTGTTTAGTACTAAGGTTAACTTCCTCTAATAGATTATGTGTTTCGTGTGTATTATCCTTAAAGCTTTCTGGTGGTGACTCCATTTTGTTCAGCTGTAACTCATCATGTTCCTCAATAGTATCTTCCTTAAAGATAACTTTCGCTCCATCTACTTCTTCCAGTTCCTTAAATATTTGATGCACATGTACTTTCATAAGGCAGCTGCAGCTGCAACTTCTTCCCTCGTAGTGCTAATCATTAACTTCCTTAATAAGAGGATAGTTATTTGGCGTGATGGGTACATTCATGTTTGACCTCAAAATGGTCCTAGACTGCTTCCTCACATGAGCAACAGTTGCTATGCATGTATATTTGGCCTCTCCATTCCACTTTTAACCATGAAATTTAGTTAGTTCTACACCATCATAATAATCTGCCTCAATGTTGTCTGATTGGGCTGTGAACGGTCTATTTCCTAGTCAACATAGAAGAAATTGATGTAGTGAGGATAGGACACGATACTTGACATGAATCTAATCTCTTCCTAATAGCACATTGTAGTTAACTGAGGAATTAACTATAAAGAATGCCACTATTGATGATGTCTCACCTACAAAAATTTAGAGAGACAAAATGCCTAGGGAACATGTGACTTCACCAGTAAAGGCTGCCACTGAAACATCTAAGGTAATGAGGTCATCTTCTGTTTTTCCTACTGTCCTCATAGGCATAATTTTCACAATAGATCCATTATCAATTAGAACCCTTGATACTGGTTTGTCATGGAGGTCTGCCTTAATATAAAGCGGCCTAATGTGCTTGGTCATTTTATATGATGGTTTCTCTAGAACCACTCTTCTAGCTTCTTTAGGTTAGGAAGAATGAATAATCACTATGCCATATGCCTTATCATCTTCCTCAAACCTTGCCTCGAGTCCTCTTTGCTTGAATAAAGTCTTCTGGTAAAGCTTTGGCTTTAAATGGTAGGGGCAAGATTATCTCTATTGTTGCACAAGGAAGAGGGATAAAGACTTCCCCGATAAAAAGGCCTTGCTTGTGACCGAAATCTATAGTGCCTTCTTTAAAGTGAACATCCTCTTCCTTGTTATCTTTCCTTAGAACATTGAGTTGTATACTATTTTGCTCCTCAATTTGTTGTCTAACTAATGTTTTTTGCCTTAATAACCTTTTTTTTTTTTTAGTTTTAGTTAGCCTTTGAAGAAACGTCTTGTGCATGAAATGGTGCCAGTGGTTACTTGGGGCTACTTGGAGGCTTTACGAATCTATTTATGTGGTGTTCTTCCCTTCTTGATCGAGGCATATGCTTTGTGGACTTTTGTGAACTCCTAATTTTGCACCTAATTTAGAAAATAGGAAAATTATAATAAAAAATATTAAAAAATGTGCATATATTTTGCATTAAAAAAATTTATACTGCAAGAGTGGATGGGCCATGGCGCAAGCTACTTGAATGGTCGTCCGACTTTTATAAATAGTGGCCTTCAACTCTTGTTAAGGGATCCAAATTTTAGACATCGAAACTCTACCAAATTGCATTGTGACTAAAATTTAATTAAAATATTGATTTTTTCTTTTTTGTTTGAATTAAATTCAATCAATTTCCCAAGTAAGTGGAGTTAAAAAGTGGTAAAGCCATCCAACCTCTTTTCAAGAAGAAGTGATTGTCCAAGGTATCATTTTTCCCTATATCTTTTTCTATTTGATAATTAATTAACTAAAATTGGTTAATTTAAAGCCCTTTGAAACTAAAGATGAGAATTACTCACAGTTCTAATTTCCATATAAAAGGGATAAGTAGGCACACTCAAAATATTACTCCGAGTGGCGAGCCCTCACCTAATCAACCCTAATCGATTTTCTTCTTTCATTCTAATTCCCTTATTTTCTACTATTTCTTCTCTTTTATTATGATTTTAGAATAATTAAAAATTTGTTGAGCTTTACAATAGTTGTTATTGTTGTGATTATTTATTTATTTCTTTTATTAATTAATTAATTGGGGATTTATGCTTGTCCTAGAACCTATAAGGGCTAGAGTCAAAGATTCCTTGAAAATTGTTATTTTGGTAGAGTTATAATCTTTATTTCTCTTATGATGCATTTTAATGAAGGTCATGATATTATGCTCATGCATTATTATTATGTCATTCATAATCAATATTTGCATAAACCATAAAAATCACTTTTTTTTTTATCATCAAGAAGGTTAAAATCAATTAAAGAGAGATAAAAAAAATATTTATAATTAAAATTGATTTGAAAATATAGCCCGTGATCCATTGTGATTAGTTTTAGACCAGTATCCTTTTTAGCTAAAATTAATTAATTTAATGGAGTCAATTAAATAGGCTTTTCCTTTATTTTTTCCTAAATGAAACAAACTAAGTGGCGACTCTCCAATTTATGCTTTTCAAAATAAAAGTCGTCATCTCTTTTCAATACAAAAGAGGAGTTTCTTTCAAAAAAAAAATATTTTCAAAGTAAAGATAACCTCTAAACTCGTGCTTACCGAACCAACTGAAAACTGTACGCGGTGGTGTCGTGTAGGGCTTAGCCCAAATTAGCATTTTTAGCTCCCGATTCTCGAGCAGGCCAGATAGTGCTAGAGCAAGACCCTATAGCCGGTGACTCTCCTAGGATGGAAAAAATTTTTAAAACAAAATTTTCAGATGGGCTCTTTTCAAATAAACTATTTTCTCATTGGTTTTCCTCATTTATCATCCATAGGGTTTCTTACCCTTTAGTTTTAGGAAACCTTGAGTAACAAGTAGCATCAATCTAACAACCTTCATTAGGTATGTTTGAGGATAATAAAAGCATCCAACCCATAATGAATCCTCAATCCTTTTGAGGTATAACAGGCATGCACATACTGCTAGACTCACCTTAGATTCATTATTTATTATGTGGTTAGGTATATCGCTATCTTAATGTCATGAGACCTTTTGACCAAACCACCCTTTGCATACAAAGGCTGTAGACCCTGCCCTTAAGTGGTATGTACTATAACCTTATGCCATGAAATTATTTTCATTCATATATGCATGCATTAATTCATTCATACAAACACTACCAAAAAAATAACTAGATAAAGCTATAGCCTTAAACCAAACCCTAAATCACACTTTGTTGCATCCAAAAATGATAAAATTCATAAATCTTATCCAACAAAATCGGGCCTAGGCCATAGTAGTTTGGTCCATCGCAAAAAAAAAAAAAAAATCAAAAACTGCAACAGCCTAGTTGCCCCACAATAAGGTTAAGGCACCACTGGCTTAACTTCTTCCTCAAAAAGTAAAACATTATCTTAGCCCATCCAGAACCAAGTTTTACCAACCTCATCAAAATATGAGCATCAATTTTGGGCTACATTGTCCAAACCATCAATGATTAATCTTTTTAGTAAAATCTAAAGAGGAAAATTAAAATCTTTCTTTTTAAATCTGTGGACCACCTAGAGTCCCGTGTTCCTGCCCTACATTAAACTTTCTTTTTTTTTTTTCAAAGGTCAAGCAATAACTACCACCCAGGGAACCAACTTTGGAGAAAGCCCAAAAACAAAATACTAACCTTATCTAAGATACTAACGTTGCCTTCTTTTCTATACCCCAGGCACTCATGGCTCACCCTATTGAATCCCATAAAATGCATGTTTTTGTCGAAACCATCCTCAAGAGGTTGGAGGAAAGCTTTAAGAACATGCTTATTAGTCAGCAAATCAATTTCAATAAAACATTAGTTAATTCACTAACTACATAACATAACTCTATCATGATTAGCGTTCAAAATATGTTGCATGGGAAGCAGCCAAATGTTGCTTCATCATCCAACCAATTTGCACCTATTGTTGACTTCTCATAGCCAGTGACTGTGACTCAGCTGCCTAAGGTTCCTTTACCTAGCTCACCTGTGAATCATGTTAAAAGGGGAGAATTCCCTGAAACTTGCCTTTTCATGGAAAAATTGGAATCAATGGATAAACGAATTGAAAATTTCAAACATAGGGATGAAACCTTTAACCTCGAGTTGTTAACCCTATATCCTAAGGTCTGGTTGCCCCCTAAGTTCAAAATTTTTGAGATGGATAAATTTGATGGCACACTTGTCCTAAGACTCACCTTAAGATTTACATACGAGTCTTCAAATCCATGGGACTAAATGATGAGCTCCTTGCTCAATTATACCAGAGGTCCCTTACAAGTGCTACTGTCGGATGGTTCATGGACCTTGATAAGAAGAAATACCAAATGTGGGAGGATATTTGTAATGCCTTCATTAAACAATAACACTACAATATTGAAGTGGATATCACAAGAAATGATTTTGAAACTATTAAATGAAATAAAAAAGAGTCCTTCTCCTTATTCCTTATGAGATAGAGAGGAAAAGCAGCACAATGGTCAATCACCCTTCAGAACAAGAGCAAATTGGCATCATTATTAAGAACTTGCTACCTATTTACCAAACATCTATAAACACAGTACTTACCTACCTTTAAAGCTCTTATTGTTACTACTACCAAGATTGAAAATTTGATGCATACTATCCAAATTAAAGATGGGACAACCTCTTTCTCAAGATTTAGAAAGAATCCAAATTACATTAGTCCATAAACCACTAATCAAAAGTTAGGTGAAGTAGCTAGTATCACCCCTCAGCCATAGCTCCATTTAGAAAAGAGCAAATAGCAAAGAGCATTCTTTGACTTGTTAGCTTCATATATAAGAAAGCATTAGAGACTCAATTGATTTAGCTTTTTGATCCAAGCCTGTTCCAAGCCTGCTTCCCAAAAAGTAAAATGTCAATGAGTATTGTGAATACAACCAGGGTATTAAACACAAGATGGATGTTTGTAGAAACCTCAAATACCGAATCTGATATCTCATTGAAAATGGATCCATTATGCCACTTAGTGACCCAACATCATCAATAACCCATTGCCAACTCACCAAAGTATTAATACCATTGCCTCATTGGTTGATGATGAACTGGATCCCATATCTCTGATCCATGATTACTACTACGTGTTGGACCTGAATGACTTTATTGATGAGGTCAATGCAATGTCAAGAAATGGAAGGGTCATACAACCACCCTTATACTTGTCACAATCGATACCACCCCTAAGAATAATGCCTCCGCCAAAAGCAAACCTTACTCCTGAGCCAAAAAAAGATCCCATATTGAAGGAACTTAAAAAGACCCAAGCTAGTCTTTCTATTTAGATCCTTCTTCAATCCAATTACTCTCATTGCCAAGCTCTTTGTAAGGATTTAGGACAGATTCAGATGTCAGTTGAAACCATCCCTAAAGCTTTAGTTGCATCTATGATTAAGTCAGTTTCCATCTCTTTTTTAGACAAAGATCTCTTGGGTGAGAGCAGGCAAAACCATGCTCTTTACATCACAGTTCTAGCTCAAGAAAAGACAGTGCCTATAGCATTAATAGACAATGGCTCAACATTAAATTTTTGCCCACTCAAAGTTGCAAGTTGTCTAGGAATTGAGATGTCTGAACTAACACCCTCTAATTAGATTATGAGAGCTTATGATAATATAAGAAGGGAAGTTTTAGGGATAGTTAATATTAGAGTGACCATTGCTCATGTATAACATGAAATCCTTTTTCAAGTTCTAGATGTCCCAGCTTATTTCAACTTGCTACTTGGAAGGACTTGGATTCATCAAGCCAAAGCAATTCCATCTTTCCTCTACCAAACACTCAAGTTCCATACAAAGATTGTGTGGTTACTATAAAAGGGGACTTGAGTGGAAAGTCAGAACTCCTACCTCAAGTACTAATTTTAGAGATTTAACATGAACAACCTTCGGCCATAGCTCTATTGGGATTCATCTTTGATTCATTATAGTACATAAAAGTAGTGGCAGGTAAGGAATTCATCCCTTTTGACTTTGATCCTTATGATGATCCAGTGGTTGCTAACATCCTCAAACATATAAATCGTTTCCTTGAGTTGGGATTGTGTAAAAGATAATAAGGAATTTTACAATTTCTAAACTACCTTTCAGTATAATCACCATTCGGTTTAGGCTTCCAACTCACTCAAGAGGATATAAAAGAGATGGAGGAGAGAGCTAAGTAGAGGTCTCAATACAAGAATAATGTATAAGCATTTGATTAGCCTATGAAACCTTACTTCAAAACCTTTAATGGATATTTTGTGAAAGAAGGAATAGATTCTCTTTATTATGGATTTTCTGAACACTGGGTGAACACTATCAGTAATGAGCTAACTCAGGGTTTTGAAATTTTCTTTGATGTCAGGCTTAGCTTAAAACATAGTTATCCTATCTTGGGAATGGGTGAAGATTTTAAAGATAACATGGAACCCATTTTGTTTCAGGTAGCTGCACTAGAAGAAGGAGTAGAATTAGATTTTAACCACTTGATCCAGTCAGCTATTGAAATGCTTAAAAATTGGTATTTTAAGGAAAATGACAATCCATCATCAAAGACTATTCCACCTACAGTAGAGTCAAAGCTCCAACCCAGTTCAAAGTCAGTCACCCAGTTAGATTTTGAGCATGTGTTAGATATAGAACAAAGAATCTAGTTTGAGTTTGAAGTTAAGTCAAGCATCGAGTCAGCTTCCAACAATGAGTTTGAATCTGAGTCTTCTAGTTTAGAGTCTGAGTCTGTCACTTCCAAACTTTATTCACCAGAATCTTTTGATCTTGAATCCGTCTATAATGAAATACCTTGTAACTATTTTATCATTAATAAAAATTCTAAGGTTTCCATTTATTTTCCTTTGTCTTCCAATGAGCATTATAGAATATTTAACATTAATGAAATCAACGATGATAAGGAAGAAGTAAATTTGGGAACATCAAAAGTGCCAAATAATACATACATTACATCCTCATTCATTCATAAATAGGATTTGAAGATACTTCTTGAAGAATTTCAAGATTGTTTTGCATGGAAAGTGAGTGATATGACATGACTTGATCCCTCTATAGCAATGCATAAGATCCCCACATTTGATCCATAAATCTAGTCAAATAGAAACTTCACCGACTCAAGCTAGAATGGTCATTAAAGATTCAAGAGGAATTAGCCAAATTAATAGAGAACAAGTTTATAAAGCTTGTCATGTACCCTCAATGGGTAGCTAATATTGTGCTAGTACCAAAGAAAGATGGGAAAGTGTGCATGTGTGTGGATTATAGAGATCTCAATAAGGCATGTCCAAAAGATGACTTCCATCTACCACATATTGATATGTTGATAGACATATTGGCTAGGCCCGAGGTGGTTTCATAAACAAACCTTTATGCTGGCTATAATCAAATCCTAGTTGCATTAACTAACCTCTATGTTGGGTATAATCAAATCCTAGTTCATCCTTCTGATAGAGAAAAGACTACCTTCATTGCAAAATAGGGTACTTATTGCTATAGGATCATGCCTTTTGATCTCAAAAATGATGGGGCAATCTATTAGAGAATGGCTACTACACTCTTTCATGGCCTAATGTAATAAGATGTGGAAGTCTATATGGATGATATGGTCATTAAGTTAAGAAAGGTCGAACTGCATATAAAGGACTCAAGACAATTCTTCCTTAGACTCTATCAATATAATTTGAAACTCAATATTGCCAAATGTGTGTTTAGAGTAGCTTTTGGCATATTTCTAAGACACATGGTCAGTTCTCAAGGAATCGAGGTTGATCCTGCTAAATATAAGGCAATTCTAGAAATACCAGTGCCCAAGACAGAGAAGGAAATTAAGGGATTCTTGGTCATCTGTAATACATGAGTCATTTTATCTTTCAAATAGCCGATATATATGGGCCTATTTTAAAATTACTCAAGAAAGATGCCCCAGCAAAGTGGAATGACAAATGTCAAGAAGCATATGAGAAAATCAAGCAGTACCTCCTATCACCACTAGTTCTACAACCTCCAAGGCCTAGTGATCCATTATTCCTTTACCTTTTTATAACTAAAGAAGCAATGGGAGTTATTCTCGCACAACATGAGGATGGTTCAAGAAAGGAGTTGCCATTTCCTACCTTAGCAAAAGGTTATTAGCCTATGAGCTTAATAAGCATGTAAAAAACTATGCCACTACTTAGCTTTTTACTCTACACAATTAATTATGGATCAGAGCCCCTTGAAATTCCTTATGGAAAGGCTGGTTCTAGATAGTAAGATGGCATGTTGGCTTGCAATTCTGACCACTTTTAATCTTAAGTTTGTAGCATGTAAGGTGATCGGGTGAAGTGTAATAGCAAATAAATTAGATACCGCACCTGTTAAGGATGTGGTTTAGGAATCTAAATTCCTGGATGAGGACATCATGATTGTCAATATGGAAATATGGGTCATGTACTTTAACGGAGAATCTAATTATAAAGGTTATAGTGTTGGTATTATCCTTATCACCCCAGAGGAAAAATGAACCATGTTAGCAATCAAGCTGGCCTTTGAAGTCAAACAATGAGGCAAAATATAGAGCCTGCATAACTGGGTTGGAAGTAGCCTTAAAGTTGAAAGTTAAAAATTTAAAGGTATACAAAGACTCTGCTCTTATTGTATCTCAAGCATTGGGAAAGTAGAAAATAAGAGAAGAGCGTCAAGTTCCTTACCATTGATGATTGGAACCGGCCCATCAATTTGAAGAGGTTTCATTCCATTACTTACCTCAAACTAGAAATCAGTTTGTTAATGCTTTAGCCACCTTGGTACCCATGACCCATATAGGGAAAGTGATGATAATTCATCCCATCACCATTGATGTGAAAACCCAACCAACAAATTGTGCTGCTATTCAAGTGTCAAATAAAAAGCCATGGTTTTAGGACATTTTCAATTTTTTCAGAAGGAAGAATACCCTAATCAAGCCTTGAAAACATACATGAGAACCTTAAGGCAACTGGCTAGCCAATATATCCTAAATGATGATGTATTATATAAACATTCCTGGAATAACATTCACCTCAGATATTTGGATGAATTTAAAGCACAACAAATAATGGAATGGGTTCATAGAGATAAGCAAGGTCCTCACATAAATAGGATTGCCTTGGCCAGAAAAAATCACTAATTGGGGTTATTATTGGCCCACCATAAGAGAGGATTATACGAGTTTTGTTAAGAAATGCCATAACTGCCAAGTATATGCTAAGCTCTAAAAGCAGCCTAATCTTGTTACATCCCACTACAACTCCTTAGCCATTCACAACATAGGGAATTGATGTAAATGAAAGATCAACCCTAAATCCTTCCATAATCATGAGTACATACTTGTAGCCATGGATTATTTCACAAAATGGGTGGAAGCATCTTCCTACTCTGTCCTTAATGCTAAGAAGGTAGCCCATTTCATCCATACTAATATCATTTGTCGGTGTGGAGTGCCATTCAAAATTATTTCAGATAATGGGTCTTACTCCAAAAGGAAGTAGTTCAGTTAATGGAAAAAATACAAGATACAACATCAAAGATATTCTCCTTATTAACATCAAACTAACGGGGCTGGTAAAACTGCAAACAAGACCAAATAGAACATCTTACAAAAGATTATGCAAAGCTATAAGAGTTCGCATGAGCTTTATCTTTTGCTCTTTGGGGTCACAGGACTTTAGTTAAGACACTAACCAAGGCAACTTTGTTCTCTTTGGTATATGGCATGGAAGCCGTCCTGCCAATAAAGGTAGAGGTGCGACCAGCCCAAACACTCCGTGAGGGGAAAATTGGTGAAGTGGAGTGTGTTAAAGCCTATCATGACCAGTTAGATGCCATTGATGAAAAGAGGATGGATGCCTTATACAAGGTATGGGGATACCGATAGAAGATAGCAAGACATTATGATAAGCAAATCAAAGATTAAGGGTTACAAGAGGGGTAACTAGTGATAAAGGAGATCAAGGCCCTATTACAAGATCCTAGAGGGAAATTTAGATTGAATTGGATGAGACCATTTATAACACCCTTATATCCTATATACGTATAATACATATACCCAGTATATATAAAATATGCATATACGGTACAAAAATATCATAGACCGGTTTAATAAAATATTTTCACTTTTCAAATTTAAAATCTTAAATACTTTAAAATGTATATTTAATAACAAATAAAATATTATTATAAATCACATGTGCTAAAATAAGTATTTTTCTTAAAAATCTCTGAAAAAAATTCGCTAGAGTTTTGTCCATAATTTGGGCATTCTCAAATTCAACAAACAACACAACCTGCATACAAACACTCCCAAATAACCTAAAAATACATTTCATCCATCCTCCTCAATATCTCCACATTTTCTCAAAACATTTATACACTTCCATATATCTACATATCAAACATATACAAAACCCACATCATAAATTTTTATCCAAAACATTCTTTTTAATTTATAACATATATACACTGAAAATATAATATAATATACGAAATATCCAAAATGTAATAAAAATATATACATGATGGCAGTCGGTACTGATCTCAAAGAAGCAGCCAAAATAACTCAAGCAAACTCAAAACTAGACCTGACCCAATCTAGATGAACTCTCTAGCTCTATTGGATCTACCATGTCACCTGCGCGATGAATTTAATCGCGCTAAGCCAAAATCCTAGCGGTACAAACTTTGATAGAAATAAAGCTCAAATGCAATGCAAATGCACAATGCATATGGATATCATATCTCATATTATTTCATTATAACATATCTTTTGATTATTTCTTAATTCACAATTTACATACAAGCAAACACAAGCATGGGCCCAAAGGATCTTATATGCTATTTAAATTCTATAGTTATTATTTTAGTCCATATTGACACCCAGTGTCTAGTCTGAAGACAAATTATAATGATGCCCAGCATCTAGCCCGAAGGCAAATAATGAGAATGACCTCATAAGCATACCGCTAAACACAGAACTCTGATAATTGAATAACATACTAGGCACACAATTAATTCACATTTTTCATTATCAATCTCTTTCTCATATTCTCATAATCAAACTAGGCACATTGTCTCATTTTTCATTATCTATTAGGCACATTGTCTTATTTTCTCGTCTTTTTTCACTTTTTTCATTTTTCTCACTTTTCTTATTTTTCTCATTTATGTCAATATCAATTCATCACATTGCACCTCAAAAGTCATCACCCAAATATTTTGGGTAATTTCACATATGATTCACATTTGATGCATTTTAGCCATTACTAGCAATGCCCTAAATGCATACACAACAAATGACATTACCTAAACACTTTGGGTTCATTTTCACATAATACACATTTTTCACATTTTTCATAATTTAGCCATTATCAATGGCTTTTCACAATGCATTTAACACATATATGACATTACACATGTCATAGCACATTATTTATACATATTCCATGTATCAAGTAGCTTAACACATTTTCCAATCCAAAATGTGTTAAGCCCAATGTAATGCAAATATAACCAATTCATCTAAAGTTTGTACAAACCTCTAAGAGCAACCAAGAACAAGATCAAACACCGTCCAATCCTTCTCTTTCCACTTGCCCTTTAATACTTGGATGGAGCAAATCAACTCTCCTCAATGTCTAAACTAAATGTGATCATAAATAATCATTTAATATCATCTTCTAAGGCATTTCTAATCTTAATCCATAATTCAACATCATCAAAATAAAAATCCAAAAGTTAAGGCTAATCTCACTTTAACTTTGGAATACCATACTAGACCATTGAATTTGGTATTTTAAGTTTATATATATTATTAAAAACATATTCTAACACATTTAAATCAATTACATTAAAAAACACTCATTTAGGACCAAAATTCTAAAATGGCATAACATTCCCCCATCGAAGTTTTTCCATTCCAACTCAATCCATTTATCATTTCAAGCTTATATTCATCAATTTTAACACTAAACAACACACTTAAACTAATAAAATCAAACAATTCTACAACTTTGGAAAATCACTTTTCTAAAACCCTAAATCACACTTCCATTCTCAAACTCTAATCAAACTCAACCAAATCCAATATTTGTCTTTAAAATAATTGTTTATACATAAAAAAAACTCATTTGGAATCAATTTGCACAATTAAAAACTATAATTTCAAAACTCCAAAAATTACATAATCCTAAATTCTCTCTCCTCACTAATCTTTAATCAAACTCAACCAATTCTTCAATCCAACCTTAAAATCACTACTAATCACTTAAAATAACATCATACACACCAATTCCAATAATTAAATCACACTACATCAAGAACTCAAAAATCACATATTCAAAATTTCCATGGAATTCGAAGAAAGGAGTTGAAAACTTACCAAAGTTAGTGAAAATCACCAAAAATCTACTTTAAACTTGTTAAATCCTTCAATAAATTGAGTATGGAAGAACAAAAATCCTTGGCTATGCATCCATGGAGATTTTGGCCTAGGACGAAGAAGAAGAAGATGAAGAAAAACTTTTAATTTTCTCTTTCCTTTCATCTTTTAATTTCAACCATATATATAAATATTATTTAATATTTTAATGATTTAATATTTAATTATTTAATTAATAAATTAAAAGTCCACAAATCCCTCTTCCATTCAAAAATTATTTATTTTTAAATTAATTTAATATTTTTAAATTTTTAAGATTTAATTACCAAAATACCATTTTACTTTGATTTTTGACTTTTTTTAAAAAAAAGTTGACTTTTTTGTTGACTTTTATATGTTATATATATTTTGTATATATATCACATATACATTTCACTTTTTCATTTAAAAATATTCAATTTTTCATTTAAAACTATTTAATTTAATTTATTCAATTAAATTATAATTTATTTAATTTAATTTTTCAAAAATTTAAAATTTTTAAAAATTTGAGATATTACACCATTCCTGCTAAAGAAGATTTTATTAGGGGGTGCCGGTGGTGTTGAGTTTTCTAGTCCATGTAACATGGATCAACTTAAGAGATATTTTTTTATTGCACTAACACCATTATAGTAAAACTATGTGGACCTATTTCTCAAAAAAAGAAAGAGCTCGGCAAGTTAAAAACCTAAAAAGTCTGCTCGGTCAAGAGTTAGAGCAAAAACAACAAAGAGATGTAGGAAGCTCTCTTTAGGTTTGGTCTAAATCATCATACAACATACATTCACCCCATGCAACATATAATAAAATAAAACTTTTTATTCCATAATGCTCATAAAAGATTTTCATCATATCATGAAACTCCTCTATGTTTGAAATGAAAATAAAATAAATCCTTTTTTTAAGGGAAAAATAAAATAAATCCTATTAGCCAAGCTAAGTGTTTTCCTAAATAGTCTACAAAAAATGAGACCTAAAAATCTAGACAGTCTCATTAGTAGTCCTTGCCTCTAGCTCGTTAATCAAAACTAGTCGTCGTACCTTCTCTCTATACCAAACCATGGTGATAAACCAGCCTCTGTACCCATCAATTGTTTTTATTAGCCTAAATGGCTGCACTACATAAGACCCTCAAGCCCAGCCATTCAAGATGCCCGGGTAGAAGCAAGAGTGATAATTGCAGGAGTATGAGTTGTACATTAGGTGGAATGCCCTAAGAATGACCTATCTATCTAAGAATCCGAGGATCCTAGTAAAAATTTGACATTGATAACCCAAGAAAGCAGACAACCCTATAGCCAAAACTCATAAAGGAACAAATCTATTACCAAGGGTAATACCACAAAAGCTCATTTAGGCCAAGCTCTAACAACCAAGAAGTCCATGCCCTCTTTGAATCGTGGCAGATAAGGATTTGCCTACCTCTATATGTAATGGAAGAACAAGAAAGTCTAGTTGGCATGGCAATGATGCAAAGATGATCCCTTTGCCAAACGTTCTAAGCGAGGAAGCAGGTTAAAAATTTTAACTGAAGGAGAACATGAATCACAGACTAATCTCCCTGAGCTCTATAAACCCTGTCTAGACTAATAAATGTCTAAACTAGTAAGAGTGCAGTAATAGAGCATGAATCCTCCATCTGCAGGATTAGTGGAACTAAGTCAACTAAGCCCCAGACTGGCTCCCTTCTCAACAAAAACCCATTAGTTAGAAAAAATGTCAAAGCCCACAGTCGCAGTCTCTATCTCACCCTATCTTCTATATCCTCCCAAAACTTAGCAATAAGTGTGCATAGGTTCACTTTATCATCCCTCACCATAAGAGTAGCCTCAACCTCACTCAAATTGAATAACCTTTGAAAAGCATAAAAATAGTCAGTACAACATTCAGGATTTGCCAACTCAGCTTCAGTGCTACATCCTAATAAGGTACTGAATCCCTCAAAAGTGAAACACATCTCTTTCATCATAGCCCTAAATTTGAACTCATGATCCATAGGGTCCTAGAATTTCATATAAGCTTGAATAAAATATCTGTCCAATTTTACCCTTTTCAAAGAAATGGCTAGCGCCATACCATACCTACCTAAGTTTATTTTGTCTCCTTTGTCCAAGAAGGTGGTCCATCGATGCAAAGAATGACTAAAAGAAGGTGGTCTATCAATGCAAAGAATGACTAAAAAATAACTACACAACAACATAATCAATTGTTAAAAATTTTTTTAAAAAAATTCCTTGAAAAGCACAAAAAGTTTTGAAAAGCTACATTAAGGTTAGAAAATCCCCCCAAATATAGAGTAGGTGCCCCGTCCGAGTAGTGTGTGGACTATCTGCGCTTAGTGCAGATAGTCACGCTCCGCACAAATGTACAGACCTCCCAAAAATAAAAATGATAATGATAATAATAATAATAATAATAATAATAATAATAATAATAATAATAATAATAATAATAATAATAATAATAATGGGAAGGAAGAATGTCTAAATCACAAGGAGCAATTAGTTAGCATTAACTAATAAAACCCATAATTAAACATACATAAATTAAAATTATTTCATTTGGGCACAGTCATCCAATAGTATATGCATCATAATGCATCATTAACACAAAAAACATTGTATAAGCATGAAGATCAAGTAGGAAATCTATCTTCTACCATGATGACACCTCGCCTCATGCTCAAAGGGCTGCTAACCTAGTATAATCGACAGGCACGCCTCAAAATAGTGACCCATCTCAAAGGTGTGTTCAGCCCATTTGCAAGCCATTGCAAATTATACACCAAAAGCTATAAGTGATGCAAAAAAATAGTAATCAAGTGGAAATGACCACAAGAAAATGTTTACCTCTTGGTAATTATCCAGTAATGGTGCAAAAGGAAATTTAGGCATAAGGACACTCTCCTGTCACCTGTACCATTATTAACAATCTTGTTTAAGCAGTAATATGTAAGAAAACCCTTGGGTGATACATAATGGATCTTAATAGAGGTAGACCGATAACCAACTTGAGAGCCTCTTGGCACAGGGGCAGTTTCAACAAATCCCATATCATTGTCGGTCCAGATTAATTCTTCCTTGGTAGGCAGAACCTCATCTAGTCCTAGCAGCACGGGTCTCGAGGCGAGAAGCCTCAGATGGAGTATAAGTGTGTTAGTATTGGCTGCTTGAATTGCTGATAATAAAAGGCATCAATGAAGTTCTACAAAAATCTTCATAGTTCATCCCAATAAGAAAAAAGTTGCTAGTAAGAAGGCTGTTATAAAGGTGAGAGTATGTAGATGTGGTCCTCCCTCATCTCATATCAGCAACGGTGCACACAAGATAATTCTATCCATAAATGCTTAGCTTTGGAAGAGCTCGCCCAAATAGTACTATTGAGTCTTCGACAATTAAAAAATTACCTAGCCGTTAGAGTAAAAGGCGGCTTGATTTAGATGGATAGGGTTAGAGGGAATAAACCTCTCATTAAAAGTGTACCACCTTACTTGCAATGGAAAAATGTTATCAAAGAAGCCAAGCAAGATATATACTTTAAATGTGTTGCACTTATATTATTCACCAGTAAGTTGTTGAAAAAAGCCTTTAAATTCATAGAATCAAAATTTCAAGGTTTAGAATGATTGCTTGGTGATCAGTGGTGACCCATAAGGATGATGTCTAAATGGGGACTCCCTATGGTGGGTACTAAATTAGAAAAATACTCATAGGTCCACATCTGTAACAAATGGTAGGGTGATAAAGGTCAGAATATATATTTCATAAAAAATAAAACCAAAATGGCAAAGATACATACCTCCCAGAAGATACAAGTTCATCCAATAGAATGGATTTACCCTGGGATAGTTTACCCATTTCCTCATACGTGGTGGCTAAAGCAGCCCCACCCTAGTTGAAAGCATTAAGTTGGGATCAATGTCTCAAGCTTATCCCGATGACAAGGTCAATAGTATCACACATAGTATGCCATAAGATGCAACAATAATAAAATCACATTGCAAGAAATTTACAGAGAGCAATCTCTAAGGTCATTGTGTTCTCTCACCAAAAAATTAATATGCCCTTTCAACTAAGTCTGAATAACCATGGCCTCACTGGCTTGAAATTCCCCAAGTTAGAACGACCACCCTGCAATTTCAGTTGAATATAATGCTAAAAACATAGAAAATAATAATCATAATATTATTATTTTATTCTTATTTAACTCAAAGGTAATGAGAAATGTATTTTATTATTATTTTTTTTGGAGGAAGGAAAAGAAAAAATAAGGCATACCTCTATGCAGTCAATCTACAATGCATGAGTATGGAGATCCACCAGTAGTTCCTCAATAATTAGCACTTTGGTAGCTTTAGGAGAGGAAGCGAAAGATTAAGACATTTTAAAAGTATAACTAGAAGAAAGAAAATGGATGAAGGAGAGGAAGTAGGAGAAAGGCACCAAATTCTCCTTACCCTTATTTATAAGATTTTGCCTCAAAAGTGGTTTAGTGAGCATAGTGCCAAACATGCTCGGATGCATGCCAAAAATTAGAGAATACCACGCCGATCAGATTCTTTCTTTCTATTTTTCCCTAGTTCACACCATTGTATTAATTTTAAATACCAAATTGATGCAATGGGAAGCGGCTGTGAACTGCTAACTTTGCATCTAATTTAGAAATTAGAAAAATTAGAATAAAAAAATTCATTAAAAATATGCATATATTTTGCATTAAAAAAATTTTGGACTACGAGTTATGGCACGGTCATCTATACCGTGCCATATGGCACTGCAGCTTGAAGCCTGCCACATCACGTGAGGCTCAGATGGTCTATTCGGCTTCTACAACTAGTAGTCTTGCTTATTGTTTAGGGATCCAAATTTTAGACATCAAAACTTTGACAAATTGCATCCAAACTAAAATTTAATTAAAATATTGAGTTTCTTTTTGTCTGAATTAAATTCAATTAATTTCTCAAGCAAGTGGAGTTATAGAGAACAAAGCCATCCAACCTTTTGTCAAGAAGAAGCGACTGCCCAAAGTATTATTTTATTTCCTATATCTTTTTCCATTTGGTAATTAATTAACTAAAATTAGTTAATTTAAAGCCCTTTGCAACCAAAGGTATGAACTAATTATGGCTCTAATTCTCATTCAAACAAGATACGTAGGCACAGTAAAAATATTACTTCGGGTGGTGAGTCCTTACCTAATCAACCCTAATCGGTTTTCTTCTTTCACTCTAATTCCCTTCCTTTTTTATTATTTTTTCTACTATTTCTTCTCCTTTATTATGATTTTGGAGCAACTATTACAAATTTGTTAAGTTTTGCAACAATTGTTATTATTGTGATTATTTGTTTATTTCTTTCATTGATTAATTAATTGAAAATTTTATGCTTGACCTAAAATCTATAAGGCCTAGAGTCAAAGCTCCCCTAAAAATCATTATTTTAGTAGAGTTGTAATCTTTATTTCTTTTGTGATGCTTTTATGAATGTCATGATATTATGCTCATGTTGTAATTCATAATCAATATTGGCATAAACCATAAAAATCATATTTTTTTTTATCATCAAGAAGGTTAAAATCAATCAAAAAGAGATTTAAAAAAATCATTTTTTTTAATTAAAATTGGTTTGAAAACTTAGCCCGAGACTCATCTTGATTAATTTTAGACTAATGTCCTTTTTGCATAAAATTAATTAATTTAATGGAGTAAATTAAATGTATTTTTTCTTAATTTTTCCTAAATGAAACAAACTGAGATGGCGACTCTCCAATTTATGCTTTTCAAAATAAAATCCATCACCCATTTTATAAATAAAAGGATAGTTTCTTTCAAAATAAAGAAACAAATCTTTTTAAAATAACAGATAATCTCTAAGCTCATGCTTACCGAATCGACTAGAGATCATATGCAGCGATGTTGTGTGGGACTCAACCCAAATGAGTATTTCGGCTCCCAATTTTTGAGTGGTCTAGATCGATGCTTGGACAAGGCCCTACAACTTTATGCTGGGTTGTGACAAATATTCTTTATGAATCTAGACTTTCCTTACTCTAGGAATTGTTGGAGTCTTCTACTTAGATTTTCCTCGAGGAAGGACCTTAGATCAACTGTAGCCATGTTGACAGTGGTTACTAGGGGAAAGGGATCTTCATCTATCAACATAGACTCTATTATATATGGAAACTTCAAATTCCCTTAATTAATTCGGTCCTAGATCAAGTTCTTGAATCCCCAGCACACCTTAGTGGAATGGTTCTTTGAATTATTATACTTACAATATTTTTAATTCCCCAACTGTTCCTTCCTCGGGAACCTGTGATCAGGTGACAGTGTGGTGAATTTTTCCTTGAGGAGGAAATCAAAAATCTTCTCTGACTTAGATAAATTGAAAGTATATTGAGGCATAACGCTAGATGCATGCGTGGTCTTCTAGGCTTCTAGTGTTTTTTTAACTAATACTGGATAAACATGTGATCCTAAGGAAACCACATCCGCAATAGCCACTTCTTGATTCTTTATTTCTTGGAAGTATGACTTTGACTTTCATTTATGCTTTTTCTTATGGAGTAGTTCCTCATATTTGGTCACCTTGGCAGTCAATTCATAAAAATCTTCAAATTTCATTCCTTGAAACTTCTTCCTCGACTCAAAGTTAAGGCCTCTTTGACCAATTTTAATGTACTACACTTATGGGAGGTAAATCTTACACTGGCTTCTCTTTCTTTTAAAGTATGTAATGAACTTAACATTAGACTCTTCTGGCCTTGAGTCATTCAGGATAATTCTACAATACGGACCTCTGGCTTTGCTAGGTAAAATTGTGTATGGAACTGCCTCTCCATCTCTGGCCAAGAGAATACAAAATTTCAAGGTAGAGTAGTATACCAAGTGAAGGCAGCCCCTGCTAAGGAATTTGGAAAACCTTAACTTGAAATTTGCAAAAATTCTCAAAATTAGCTAGCTCCCCACACTAGATAGAGAATCTAGCAATGTGCTCCAATGTTAACTGACCATCCTCTCTAGAAAATAAGAAGAAATTTGAGATCATGTACCCATAAGGATATGGTTTCTCTCTATAAAGTGTCTCTAGGTATGGCCCATAAAGCTCCTGCACCACCTCTGTAACTGCTTCAACATCAATTGGTAGCTAATGCCTACGGAGTTGAGGTAGAGACTGGTAATTATATGTATTAACTGTGGTGGGACTATCAACTATAAAATTCCCTAATTTAAACAAGACATGTTAATTTTGTGGTGTGTGTGAGCGGGGATTTTCGCCTCCACTCCCGTTGGAATGGTTCTTGCGACTTCAGCACTATTTAGGCTTAGGGCCTTAGAGAACACGGGCCTAAGCTCGGAGAAAATAGAGTTGCCACCCAGACGGGCCGAAAAAAAGAAAGGGGTGGATGACTCGATTTCTAAGGAATACCTAACCCCCTAATGGGTTCAAAAAGTTAGGTACGTGTGGGGAATGTGAGAAATGGCCCAGCACCCCCACAACACCCGGTTCATTAGAACCAACCTCCTTTTTAGGTCTTAATATTATAAAATTATTAAATATAATGATATTATCCATACTAAATGCGATCAAAAAAATAAATAAATACTTTATTTAAACCACAACAATATCCAAATAACATAAATAAATGGACACCCATCCAAGGATTAAAATGTGTCCTTACATCATCCATATTTAAAACTAAATAGGACACCCACCGAAAGGTGGAAACGTATCCTTTACATTAATTCCAAAATATGAAAATAATCTAAATTACGTAAAGATTAAATAATGAAGTATCCAATCATGGAAACATACCTCTTACAATTTTAATACCAAAATAAAAATAATAAAGAAATCATCCATCCATATTGAACAAATCAAATATCGAAATTAAATAAATCAATCATCAAAATATATAATAAACTACATAATCAAATTTAAAATTAAATAAAGTAATAAATGTATAAATTTAGGGTTTTAGAATTTTAATAACCAAATCAGGGTTTTTAAATAAAGGGAGTTAAACACAAATGCTTATAATACACAAATATATTGACCCCTTCGATGAATCCATACGGCGGTCCCGCTAGCCGGTTAGTGGACGGGGGTCAAAGGGGCAGCACCCCTTGCTTGGTCGGGGGCCACGCCTCGAAAGATTTTGAAAACTGGCTTTTAGGGTTGTAGGTTTTGGTATTGAAAATTAAGATTTTAGGGTTTAAGATTTAGAAAATAGGGTTTTGGGATTTTTGAAAATTAGTTTACTGGATATTAAGATATTAGGATTTTAGTTTTAAAAATATGAAAATAGGGCTTTGGATGCATTGTTAGGGTTTAACACTTAAATTTAGTATCTGGACATGCTTAAACAAAATCACAATAAATATGAATTAATTGCACAAATTTTTGTAAATTAAAATAAGTTAAAAACTAGACCTGCGTTTGTTGGCTCCAATAATTTTGAACGTTGAACCAAACTCTCTGCCTTAATGCTTAAAACAACTTGATTTTTGGTTGAGCTTTGGCAATTTTGGCAATTGCCTTGATTGTGGTTATTGCCGCTTCAGATTACTTGTTGTAAGTTTGTTGCTTTTCTCTTAATAATTGTTAAAGTTTTGCTAATGGTTGCTTTTCAACCCAAAAGTCTCCCAAAAATCCAGATCCAAAAGTCCAATCCCCCTTTCTTTGTGTCTTTAATGTGGTATTTATATAAAAAATAAAAACCTAATACTAATTGGTTAAGAAAATAAAACTGTTTAGAAATAAAATCAAAAACCCAATAAAAAAGTGTTTCGAAAAAATTGTGCGCCAGCCGGGCTACTGGCATGCGAAACTGCGCTGGCAAAAAATTTTCTTCGGGGGGCTGCAGGCTGGGTGCGGGCCACAGGCCAATTCGCTGCAAGTTTCACCGCAGGTAAAACCTACGGCGAATTGGCTTGTGGCCAATTCGTTTGCCAGCGATTTTCTTAGCCAACTATTTTTTATTTTTGATTTTATTTATTTATTTATTTATTTTATTTATTTTTATTTTTGTTAAAAATAAATATTATTAAAATAAATAATAAATATTAAAATACTAAAAAATTATTTTAGACTGTTTAAAAATATTGGACTGGACTGGATAAAAAATTAAGGGTCTATAGTGTGGTATTGGCAAAAATACCTGCAAAACCTTGTTGCGCTCGACTAATTACTACTACAAGCGATACTCGCAAGTATAAGAGGTAATTTTAGCAATGGTGATTGCCCCAAGGTCATCTCACAAGGAAGGAATTATTTTGTAATATTTTGATTAGCAAGAAATTTAAAAGTAAAAGTGTGATGTTGGAAGTAGTGGTGAAAAGCAATTGAAATTAAAAGTAATGTGTGTAATGGTTTTACAAAATGAATACAATTCTAGGAATGGTGCCTAGGGTTGTAGATCAATTTAATCAAAGCTTAACTCTTAAATTATCCATTAACATGACTTTGTATTTTAATTTGTCCCTTGAGTTTAATTAGTAATTACCAATTCATTAGTTTTCACATTCATGAATTAACAACAACCAATTGTTTTGAAATTACAAATTAATAAACCTTAGAACTTATATTTCTAATTCATTCTTAGGGTAGTTGATTGCATAATTACAACATCAAATTTCACCTCTTGGTCCTTCATTCGATATCAAGAGATCAATAGGTAGCTAATCTATCAACCCAACATTCAATCCAATACAATCAACTAGTAACAAGGTATATTAATGAAAATATCAAATCAAGTCATTCAATCAAATATACTACAAACCCTAGGCATAAGTAATTTAGCTCATCATCATCAATTTAAAATAAATATTCATCTCAATATAAATCAAATCACAATTCTCCATTGAAATATTAATGTTCTTAACAAACAATAATAATCTAGAAATGAATTAAAAGAGAGAATATAAAAACCCCTTTGAAGATACTGAGAGTTGAACTTCTAGTCTTCCTCCTAGCTCCACTTTGAATGTGATGAAGAACTAACAAGCCTTCTTCAATCAATGGCTCTCCTCTTGAAAGATGGAATGGTAACTCTCTCATGCCCACAACTCCTCAGTCAAGCTTTCTTAAAACCCTAAACTTCACAAGAGCTTTCTCACCCAAATTTATCCCCAAAAATGTCAAGAATCTTGTCTATGGAAGAAATGAAAGATGAAGATGAAGGTGATGTTCATGGTCTCTCTCAAGACCAAGAACAAGATGATGAACCAAGAGAGAACTCCCCCCCAAGAAGCCTCCAATGTGTATATATATATCTCCTCCCCTTTCTTTTTTTTTTTCATTTCTTAAGACACAAAGCATGCCCTGCCAACTCACACACTCCACTTTGTCTCCCACTTTCTCATTATTTAAGTCATCATCCCATAAATTAGGCATCCTTTTTTCTTCTTTTAATATTTATTTTTAAAAGATGGCACATGTTGTCACCCATTTTGTGTAAAATAATTGAAAGAATTTTCATAAGACACGGCCAAGTCATGAGTGACTTGGCCGTGTCACTCATTTTCTTGTGGACACGGCCAAGTCATGTGGCCATGTCCATGGCTGCCTTAATATCTCCTTCATTTTCCAAGTGGGACATGGCCAAGGCCTTGGCCATGTCATGTGACAAAGCCGGTGGCTTGGCCGTGTCTCTTGAGTGTGTCAATGTCTCCATATTTGTTGTGCTCTTTAGATGGGACACGGCCAGTGGCTTGACCGTGTCTCTTGATTGTGTTCACTTCTACATTTCCTCCTTGCTTCTTCTTTGCTTTGTTCAATTGGTGAGACATGGCCAAGACCTTGGCCGTATCATGTGACACGGCCAGTGGCTTGGCAGTGTCTCTTGGGTGTGTCTGTCTCTGCTAAATTTTCCTGCCTCTTTCCTTGGATAAGGGACACGGCCAAGCCATGAAGTGTCTTGGCCGTGTCTCATGTTTTTCCACCTTAACAATCTATCAAATTGAATTAAAGCTCCATTGTTTTGTTCTTCAACCTGAATCAAAAACTTCAAACAATCTTTAAACACAAATTAAAAGAAAAATCAATCAAAAGCCAATAAAATCACACTAAAAATAAACACATAAATTATCAAAACAACTACCCCACACTTAATTCTTTGTTTATCCCTAAGCAAAGTCAAAATCAAAATAAACTAAACAAGATAAATTTAGTCAAGTTCAAGAGTTATAAGGATGAATCAAGACTCCCATTTTATTAAATCCACAATCATTATGAAATCAAGAAAAATCAGTACACAAGCAATTTAATGGCTAATTTATGCATACCAAAAATTGTCACTCCCTCACAAAACTTCTTAAGTGTTTAATCAGGTAGTGTTTAAGCTCTCAACATTCAATGAAAGATTATCTCTATAGGCTTGCTTATCAATCAAGTCTCCACCACCTAATTATAATCAAGCATCAATCATAATATCTTTCATTGGGTTGTAATGGGGCTAAGGTAAAAGCATGATATTTAGGAAATGTGAGCTTATTCATTAAGTTTAAGAGCACTTCAAGAATGAAGTAACCGATCGTATGTATAACCCAACAATCCCAAAACACCTTCCATTCACCTACCACTTGACATTAAAGAGCTTTTCAAGGGAACTCACTTATTAAATTCTGCAATGATTATTCCTAAACTTATTCCAACCCAACAAAAAAGAACAACTTCTATTATTTTGATTTTTCTTTCTTTTTATTTTTTTATTTTTATTTTTTTAAATAGGGTTTGCAACTAAAGAAGATAATAATTTGTAATTTTGAACCCACTAAATTTAACCCCACACTTTATTTAACACAACACTCAATCATAAACACTCTTAAAATGCTCTTGACCTAATGCAAGGGTAATAGTTAAAACAACAAGGTTCAAGCTAATGGTGTTGTGAAAAAGAAAGAAAATAAAAAATGAAATAAGCTCAAAATTGGCTAAATAAGGTCGAATATAAGGTTGGTCTTTTTAAGCCAAAATGGGTTCACCTAATTGCCTTAATCATATTGATGCCTAATTGAAATTTTTATGTAGTCTCAAAATGCATGTCAAAGCAAGTTCTAACAATTCATCAATCAAAGATGTTTACACATAATAAAGAATAATAAGTTGATATCCAACTTAATAGGCTCAATTCCTCACTAGTTTAAAGGTGATGCAAGAATAACCATTAAAATTGATAATAAGTACCAATTTTAATAAATTCTCAAATTCGTGCTTCAAAAATTTGAAGGTCATCTATCAACAATATTATAACAATTGAACTTTTCAAAATTCATTTATTCAAAGAAAAACATTAACTAAACTTAAATAAAGATAAATTAAAAGTAAAAATTGCACCCCCACACTTAAAGATTCACATTGTCCCCAATCTGAGCATGCATAAATTAAAAGAGCAGAGTTCAGATGAAACCTAATTTTTATCATTCCCATATGTGATATGAAGTGCTCCTTCCATCCTTAATGAAATGTTTGCCCATGTTTGAAAAGATGAATAGCATGCAACTCTGAAAGATACCCAGTGTATTGCAAAGCCAAAATAGCATCCTTGGAAGAGCAAATGTCCAAAGGGAACATGTGAAGGTGGCCTTGCGGTGATCCTCCAATGCTATAGGAACTTGGTAAAAACCTTTTTCAGTCTGCAACATAGTTATATCCATTTTTTGCTCCTCCTCATCACCGAGAGTGGAAGAGATGATCATTGGTTGTATATTATTCTTCCCAACCAAAACATATGTCAAAAGTTTTAGGGTCTTTATAGGTTCAACCAAGTTTAGTTGAATCTCTTTCTCATCCACTTTAGCAATTTGAAGTCCCCTTTCAACAACCTCATCATTTAAGATTAATTTGCTCTCCTCATTTTTTGAATTAGAAATTTTAGGCTCTACTTCTGAGGTCATGGCCAACTCAAGATTTTCTTCACTATCCTCTTTATAGGGCATGTCATAAATGTCAGAAAGTTATTTTCCTTGTTTCTCATCCTTCAATCTACTTAGGAATGGAAATGGTGGCATATAAGGATTTGGAGGCTCATGCAAATTTGGTGAGGTTGGTGCTTCCACATTCTCCTCCTCCTTTGATTGACTTGGTTCCTCTATGTAGGGTTGTATCTCCTCGTCATTTTCTTCTTGATTAGTACCTGCATCAAAGGAATCATAAACTTTGTTATATATCACTTGTTCACTCCTCAAAATTGTGATTGCATTGCATTGACCTGCCCTAATTGGCTAGGAGATTCCACTTTTTGGTGCACTTGAAGTTGATTTGCCAGCTGCCCTACTTGAGTTTCCACCTTCTTCAATGGTACCTCCAAAGAATCAAACCTCTTATTGCTCGCTTTCTGATTTTGTGTGCTAATTTGAAGGAAAGCATTCAAATTATCTTCCAATGCGGGTTCCTTAAGTTGATCTTGATTTTGTGTGCTAATTTGAATAAAGACATTTAAATTATCTTCCAATGTAGGTTTCTTAAGGTGATCTTGATTTGAACATTGTTCTTGAAAGTAAGAACTTCTTTGGTAAGGTTGAAAAAATTATTAAGGTGGAAGTTGCTGCTGGTTTCCCCAAGAAACATTTGGGTAGTTTCTCCAACTTGATTATGAGGATTGGAATATGGGTCATTTCTACCCCTTGGCTTGAAACTTTCAAAGGCATATTCTTCCTCTTTCCTCTCTTGGTATTGTTCTAAATCAAATGAACACATGGTTGCACTATGTCCTGCAATGCCACATGCTGGACATACTTCACGAATAGGCATAGATGCTCTTCCTTTTGCATTTAGCATCTTAAGTTGACTTGTTAATTCTGCTAATTGCCATGCCATTTCAGAATTAACATTCACATCATAAACTCGCTCATGCATTGAAAACTGCATTCTTACAATAAACACTTAGTCATTCAAAATGAAACACTTGAAATAATTAAACAATTTAAATAAATGAAAAAAATTAATTACTACTACAAGCGACACTCGCAAGTATACGAGGTAATTGTAGTAACAGTGATCACCCCAAGGTCGTCTCATAAGGAAGGAATTGTTTTGTAATAGTTTGATTAGCAAGAAATTTAAAAGCAATTGTGTGATGTTTGAAGTAGTGGTGAAAAGCAATTAAAATTAAAAGTAATGTGTGTAATGGTTGTACAAGATTAATAAAATTCTAGGAATGGTGCCTAGGGTTGTAGATCAATTTAATCAAAGCTTAACTCTTAAATTATCCATTAACATGACCTTGTATTTTAATTTGTCCCTTGAGTTTAATTAGTAATTACCAATTCATTAGTTTTCACATTCATGAATTAACAACCAATTGTTTTGAAATTACAAATTAATAAACCCTAGAACTTATATTTCTAATTCATTCTTAGGGTAGTTGATTGCATAATTCTAATAACAAATTTCACCTCTCGGTCCTTCATTTGATATTTAGATATCAATAGGTAGCTAATTTATCAATCTAATATTCAATCCAATACAATCAACTAGTAGCAAGGTATATTAATGAAAATATCAAATCAAGTCATTCAATCAAATATACTACAAACCCTTGGCATGAGTAATTTAGTTTATCATCATCAAATTAAAACAAATATTCATCTCACTATAAATCAAATCACAATTGTCCATTGAAATATTAATGTTCTTAACAAACAATAACAATCTAGAAATGAATTAAAAGAGAGAATATAAAAACCCCTTTGAAGATACTAAGAGTTGAACTTCTAGTCTTCCTTCTAGCTCCACTTTGAATGTGATGAAGAATTAACAAGCCTTATTCAATCAATGGCTCACCTCTTGAAAGATGGAATGTTAACTCTCTTAAGCCCACAACTCCTCAATCAAGCTTTCTTCAAACCCTAAACTTCCCAAGATCTTGCTCACCCAATTTTATCCCCAAAAATGTCAAGAATCTTATCTATGGAAGAAATGGAAGATGAAGATGAAGGTGATGGTCATGGTCATGGTCTCTATCAATACCATGAATAAGATGATGAACCAAGAGAGAACTCCCCTAAGAAGCCTCCAACATGTATATCTATATCTCCTCACCTTTCTTTTTTTTTTTAATTTCTTAAGACACAAAGCATGTCTTGCCAACTCACACACTCCACTTTGTCTCACACTTTCTCATTATTTAAGTCTTCATCCCATAAATTAGGCATCCTTTTTCTTCTTTTAATATTTCTTTTTAAAAGATGGCACCCCCATTTCCTGTAAAATAATTGAAAAAATTTTCACAAGACACGGCCAAGTCATGAGTGACTTGGCCGTGTCTCTCATTTTCTTGTGGACACGGCCAAGTCATGTGGCCGTGTCCATGACTGCCTCAATATCTCCTTCATTTTCCAAGTGGGACATGGCTAAGGCCTTGGCCGTGTCATGTGACACGGCCTGTGGCTTGGCCGTGTCTCTTGAGTGTATTCTCCACCATCTCCATATTTGCTTTGCTCTTTAGATGGGACATGGCCAAGGCCTTGGCCGTTTCATGTGACACGACAAGTGGCTTGGCCGTGTCTCTTGAGTGTGTTCACTTCTGCATTTCCTCCTTGCTTCTTCTTTGCTTTGTTCAATTGGTGAGGCACGCCCAAGGCCTTGGCCTTGTCATCTGACACTGCCAGTGGCTTGGCCGTGTCTCTTGGGCGTGTCTGTATCTGTCAAATTTTCCTACCTCTTTCCTTGGATGAGGGATACGGCCAAGCCATGAAGTGTCTTAGCCATGTTTCACGTTTTTCCACCTTAATAATCCATCAAATTGAATTAAAGCTCCATTGTTTTGTTCTTCAACCTGAATCCAATACTTCAAACAAACTTTAAACACAAATTAAAAGAAAAATCAATCAAAAGACAATAAAATCACACTAAAAATAAACACATAAATGATCAAAACACCTGCTAGGGAGGAAGGCCTCCTTGGGTGAAATGATTCTAATTGCTCCTAAATCTGCATGATCTACCATTTGGCTATTCTCTTCTCCTTAGGGTACTATCTGTCTTCTGCTTATCCTTGAGGATAAGGTGGTTCCTCAATTATGAGAACTGGGGAATGCCCTCCATGCTCTTCCATAATATTCTTTCTTGGCAAAGATTGTACTTCCAACCCTTAGGGAGTCACCTCGTGGGACTAACTTCTACTTTTTTGGATTTTTATGATTGTTCAAGAAAAATCTTCTTGTCCTTCTTATAATTCCATTTGCTTTAATTAAATCTCCTTAAGGATTTCAATTACAGTCTTAGGAATTTCTACAACTGCACCAGATGCAGCTAATTCTGCTTGCACATCTGCCAAATTTTTCTCGATTTATTCTACCAATTGAGGAATGTATCCTTCAAGTGGTGCTTCATCTAATGGATTGAGAGGAAGATCAACGTCATTGGTAGTTCCTCATTTTGGTGCCATTTTCACAAGACAGTCCCATTGGGCATGCCAAAAACTATTACTTTTGAGGAATGATGACATTTGGCCTTTGCTAATGTAATGCAATAGCGTGCCAGAGGATTATATGCTCCTTGACTATTTGAAGGCACTAATCTAACTTCTAATCAAATAAAAGTGTTAAGTTCTTGAAAGAACCTAAAAAAGAACACAGTTCCTCAAGTTACCCATTATGGTTCCCTTGAATCTTGTGAAAATGATTAGTAATAAAAGAAAGGAAAATGGCTAATTGATGAACAATGTGAACCTTATAGTTAACAAGCAACCCAATGAATTTAAATTAAAAAACAAACCCTTAAAATTCCAATGAATAAGTCCAAAATGTGTGACGAGGAAACTATTATGACAAATGACAATAATGTTGAGGCACAAACACAGAACTATAAACTATTCACTTAAAAACTAGATAACTAAAGGAAATCAAACTATTGTGTTCTATGTAACCTGTGAGACAAGACAAATTGAATTAAATGAATAAATAAATCAATAAAACTTTTACTTATCAAAATTAAAAGAAATTAAAGATGCGTGGATCGAGGAACTAAAGGTTCTGCGACCTTAAAGTTCGATGATATAAGACAAATTGAAATAAAAGGACCAACAAACTATAATAAGCTATGATTACTGTTAAATAATTTGAGGAACTGAAGGTACTGTAGGCTTAAAGCCTGACGAGATTAGATAAATTAAAACAAAAAGAACATAACAAATATCCTTGAGGAACTAAACTACTATGTTTCTTATGATTAATGAGATAAGGCAAATGTGAAATTTAAAAGAAAAAAATCAAATAAACTTGAGAAAATTATTATAAAGCAGGGGGGACAATTATTTAAACCAAAAAATTTTGTTTATTGTGCAAAAATAGTTTGTTTAACTCAATTTCATATAACAAACTTTAAGGCATTCAACACAAACTTAAAAAATACTTATATGGATCGTCAAACAAGAATCCAAATAAGAACTACACCAAGCAATTATAAGGAAATATTGGCAACAACTAAGCTACTAATAACTAATCAAATTTGAAGAACAAAGATATTAACAAAGTCTAAAGCTACTGGTTGTTTGACTAAATTTGGAGAAAAATTGATGTGTGAATTGTTGACGTATTTTCCTAGATTTGATTGGTTATCCTTTCCTAATTCTGAATTCCTCTATTTATACTCATGCTGCTCTTATTTTTCTTAATTGATGGTCTGCTCCACATTCTTTACTGCCCTAACTTTCATACTTATGTCACAAGTCTTGGTGCCTCTTAGATAGTTGGCATTGAACGTGCAAAGTTGGTGTTCACTGACATTGGTTCATGCTTCCTCAGCTTCCTTACTCACGTTGCGCTCCTCAACTGATCGATTCCTCACACTTATGTCTGTCTCAAATAATGACACCATGAGGAATCTATTCTCAGATATGTTCTTCCGCGTTCCATAAGTTTAGATTTTTCTTGGTGCAAACATGATTTCAAAAGGATTACAATTGGACATTTAATAAGTCATGTAGAGAGATATAAATGATCTAGATGGGATTTGATATATAAATAAATTAATAAGAGTTATTAATATTATTTGTTAAGTCAATCTACTTGAAAATTAAAAAATCTTGATCAATCACTATCAGGATAACATATTCCATACTTTATGATTGATCTAAGATATCATGTGATAAAGACTATATATCTAATTATGGATAAAAGTTAGTTGGATCTCCGATCTTTACTTAATTTGGGTAGTCATAATGTCTTGCTAGAGGCTGCTTATGATTTATAGACTTAAAGTAATTGTTTAAGCCTATTGCTAATATCAAGTAAACCTATAGGGTCACACACATAGAATGAATTAAAACAGACATAATTAATCTAAGTCTTTTTATGCATTTTTTGAAACGTTATGAAAATAATGTTTTATTTTTGTAATGATATATATTCTATTTCCAAAATGATTTTGGAGAATTTTGATTTATATTTATAAGCTATATATGAATATATTATTTTATTAATTATTGAGGATCATTGATAAAATCAAATTTGAATAAAATTAGAATAAAACCCTAATAAATTCTCCAAAGAAGCCTATATATACACTTTATATTGCCATCGGTTAAAAAATGTTTTAAGAGAGAAACACCAACAAGACTTGAGAGTTTTTTCTAGAAGAGTCTTCTAAAAAGAGTACTAGTACACTGTAATATCCCAAATGATACCCTAAAATTTTGGGAATACTAATTGTTGAAATGGAATTAAATGCAAATTGTATATTTGATTAAGTGGAAAGATAAGAGAGAAAAAGAGAAGTGTGTATATGTTGTATATATGAAGATATATAAAACATATACAAGTCAACATTTATTGATGGTCAAATGAGATAATTAATTATTTAAGATAAAAATTAAATTAAGTGGAAGATGATATTTGTATTATTTTAATATATTAATTGCTTGGTTGAGCTTAAAGAGGGAAGTTAGTGGTTAAAAGAGGTTGACTTTCTTATTCATCATCTTTTTCTTCTTCTTATTTCTTCTCTTTGGCCTACCACCATTATCAACCAAGGGAAAGAGAGGTTTTTTTTATTCCTCACTCAAGATTGAAGGGTTTTTCAAGTGATCAAGTTGGAATTCTAAGGATTTTCTTCACTTTTGGTAAGTTTCCAACTTGTTTCTTTGTGTTCTTTTGAGTTTGTTGGATTGTTTGATGGAGTTTGTGTTTTTGAGCTTAGTGAATGGTTGGTGTAATTATGTGTATGATTGATTTTGGTATGTTTGAGGATTGTGTTATTTTGTTAACTTTGATTTTGAGGTTGGATTGAAAGAAAGGGTTAAGTTTGGTGATAGAGACAAGAGTTGTGGGTGTTGTGACCTTGAGTAGTATGATTGTGATTTGTGTTTGGTGCACGAAATTGAGTTTTTTTTATATTATGCAAGTTTATTATGGTTTATTGATGGTTTTGGGTAAGATTTTTTGAAATGGAAAAGGGTAAAAGAAGATGTTTGTTGGATGTGGTGTTTTTGGTTTCGATTTCAGGCTTTTGGCCTGACACGCCCAGTAGCACGGCCATGTCCTTGGGCATGTCATTGGTTCTATTTTCAATGTGGGTGACACGAGCAGTGACACATCCATGTCACTGAGCGTGTCACAGCTTCTGTGTTGGAGTAGTATTGACACGTCCAGTGATACGCCCATGTCACTGAGCGTGTCATAGCTACTGTGTTGTTGCTGAATTGACACGTCTAGTGACACGCCCATGTCACTGAGCGCGTCATAGCCACTGTGTTGGAGGAGAATGGACACGTGTAGTGACATGCCCATGTCAATGAGCATGTCAAAGCTTCTGTGTTGTGGGTTTAGGGCATGATCAGGGACACGCCCTTGTTGTTGAGCGTGTCAAGTGTAGAGTTTGCCCTAGATAGTTCTTGTTCTTATTTTCTTATGTGTATCACTAAGTGAGAATGTATAATCACCTTTGGACTAGGTTTTGAAGAGATTGAGTTGCTCTAATCCAAGTGTTGAAGGATTCTTGGAAGAAGAGGTTGTTAGATTGGTCAGAGTTGCTCTTAAGGTAAGTACAAACCCTACATGATTGCATACATTTACATGATTTTGGGACTTAACACATTTGGTTGGAAAATGTGTTAGGTTACCTATTATATTGTTGATATATGAGAATGGTGCAATGATTTGAATTATGTGCATTATGTGAATTATATTTTGAGGATTCAAAATATATGAACAATGTAAGTTGTGATGTGCACTCAAATGATGAAATGTGAAGCCATTGATGTTGGCTATAATGATGTCAATGAAATATTTGGGGTATTGTGCCTAAATGATCATGAGAAAATGAGAATGGATTTGATAATGAAATAATAAAAGAATTGTGTGCCTAGTATGTTATTCAATTTTTAGAGTTTTGTTGTTGGTGGCATGCCTAAAAGTAACAATCCCTTGAAGCTAGGTTGGGCTTGGTCCTTGAAGCCAGGTTGGGTCGATGCTATGCTCCCCTTGAAGCTTGGTTGGGCCTAGTCCTTGAAGTCTAGTTGGGATGTTACATATGAGATGTTTCTCATTGTAATAATGATTTGCCTACGGGCTTGATAAATGTGATTATTGCACTAAAATAGTAACTCTGGAATTTAAATGACATATTAGTTTCTTTTGGGCCCATCCTTGTCTTTGCTTTAAATGTGAATCATGAATGATGAAATAATTGAACAATATAATGAAACGTAATGTTATGAAATATGATATCCTTGTATATTATTTCTAATTCTTGAAAGTTTGACATTGGCATTATATTGAATCATATTGTTATCATAGTTAGTACCACTAAGCCATTGTCTTAGCACGATTGTGATTTATCGCGCAGTATACAGGGTAGATCCGGTTGAGCCAAAAAGTTCAGTTAGACTGAGTCAAGTCTAGGCTTGAGATCCCTTGTGAAGTGTTGATTGTTGGACTTTAAGATATGAGACGAACTTCCAAGCATGTATAAACTCTATATTTTTTTAAACATTGATTTTAATGTATATATATATGTATATTCCACTACATTTTTCGCTGCTTATTAAATGTATATTTTGGATAAACTTTTGAGGTAATGAATGTATATATGTTTTAACAAGAAATATTTTATCTATAATGATGATTTGATTAAAGGTTGGTTTGTTTCAAAAAGACTGTGACATCCTTGTATCTGGTATACATATATTACAGATGTGGGTGTATGTGGTATATGTATATGGGGTATAGGGGTATTACAATTGTTTTGGTATCAGAGCCTAGGTTTGAGGTTCTCAACCTAGGTGAATTGTAAGAAAAAGAAAATTTTGATTTTAAAATATGGTTTTTGAATAAGATATATGCATTGGCACTGACAGTTTTTGAACTTTGATGAGGTAATTTCTGCTGTGTTTGGTACTACAGATCCTACAGTAGCTGAGCAGTGGCTTTATAGAGTTCAGAGGGTATTCATTCAGCTGCAGGCTACTTCTGAAGAGAAATTTGATTATGTTAGATCTCTTCTGCAGAAAGATGCTTATGATTGGTGGAAGATGGTTCCACATGCGATGGATGATCCACCGACCCTGACTTATGGTGATTTTCTGCGGGAGTTTGAGCAGAAGTATACTCCAAGGGAGTATAAAGATGCAAAGAAGATGGAGTTTTTGAATCTGAGACAGGATAACCGGATGGTGACAGAGTATGAGATTGAGTATATTCGGTTGAGTCATTATGCCAGTGGGATTATTTCAGATGAGATAGACTGGTGCAGGAGATTTGAGGAGGAGTTAAGACCCTCTATTATGTTTATTGTTATTGGTTCCCGATATCAAGATTTTTCTCAATTGGTTGCAGCGGCTAGAAGTGTTGAGAGAGCATAAGGTATTGCAGTAGCTGCTACAGAGGAGGAGACTAGAGTTAGGAGACCCTAGTTTGAGGCAGGGTCTTCATCTATGAAGAAAGGCAAAGGAACCTATTTTCCGAGGGTCAGTAGGAGCTAGAGGCAGTTTGGTACGTCAGTTCAGTATCAGAGGCAAAGATTGAGACCTACAGTTTCCGTGGCTAGTGCACCAACCCCAGTGGCTCAGAGATATATTCCACCTACATGTGTTCATTGTGGTAGGGCCATGGGGGTGCTTGCTGGAAGACGGGTGGACCAAGAGTGTGTTTTAGATGCAGGTCGCCAGACCATTTCATCAAAGATTGCCCTGAGCTACTGGAGGATAGACAGACTGATAATGTAGCTTCTCGATCCAATGTTAGAGGAGGTCGAGGGGGCAGAGGTTTTAGTAGAGGTGGTTGACCTGGGTTTAGTCAGAGAGGAGGCTCTACATCTAGAGGTAGTAGGCGAAATGAGGTTGGGCCATCTCAACAAGTGTATGTGATGCAAAGGCAGCAGGATGCTTCAGCCGTCATTGTGGGTATAGTTTCTTTATTTGTCATTTCAGTTCTTGCTCTTATTGATCCAGGATCTACTCATTCATATATAAGTGCATCTGTCTTGCCTGTGACTGAATTGCATACTGAATCCCTAGGATTTGATGTTTTGGTGACAAATCCTTTAGGGCATAGTATGGTAGTTAGCAAGGTGCATCGTGATAGTTCAGTTGTGGTGCAAGATGAGGAATTTCTTGGTGATTTCATTGAAATGCCTTTTAAAGAATATGATCTGATCTTAGGTATGGATTGGTTGTCTAAGCATGGGGTTGTGGTAAACTGTCAAAATAAGTGTGTTACCTTAAGAACCGGTGATGGTAGAAGTGTTATGGTATCTAGTGAGCAGAAACAGCCTGCATTCTTGTTGGTTTCAGCTATTGCAGCTAGGAGGTTGATTCAAAAGGGATGTGAGGCTTATCTTGCGCATGTTGTGGATACTAGGGTAATGGGTTCTCAGCTTGATAGTATACCCGCGGTTGCTGAATTTTTAGATGTTTTCCCTGAGGAGTTGCCAGGGATACCCCCTGAGAGAGAGGTTGAATTTGGTATTAATTTGTTGCCTGGTACCATTCCCATCTCTATTACTCCCTATCAAATGGCAGCTGCTAAGATGAGAGAGTTGAATGTGCAGTTGCAGGAGTTGCTAGATAAAGGGTTTGTTTGCCTAAGTGTGTCTCCGTGGGGAGCACTATTTTGTTCTTGAAGAAGAAGGATGGTACTTTGAGACTGTGCATTGATTATAGGTAGTTGAATAAGGCAACTATCAAGAACAAGTTTTCTTTGCCTAGGATAGATTATCTCTTTGATCAATTGAAGGGAGCAGCAGTATTCTCCAAGATTGATCTGAGATCAGGGTACCATCAGTTGAGAGTCAGAGCTGAAGACGTATCCAAGACAACTTTCTGCACAAGGTATGGGCATTATAAGTTTTTGGTGGTGCCTTTTGGAATGACGAATGCACCAACAGCTTTTATTAATTTGATGAATAGGGTGTTTAGATCCTATCTAGATCAATTTGTAGTGGTCTTTATCGATGATATTTTGGTGTATTCGCATAATGAGAAGGACCATGATAAGCATTTGCAGATTGTATTGCAGACTTTAAGAGAGAAGCAATTGTATGCTAAGCTATCTAAATGTGAGTTTTGGCTTGATCAAGTGACTTTTCTCGGTCATTTGGTTTCAGTAAATGGTATTAGAGTTGATCCGAGTAAAGTTGAAGCTATTTTGAATCGGAGTCCACCGAAGATAGTGACTAAAGTTATAAGTTTTATGGGTTTGGCAGGCTATTATCGACGGCTTGTGAAGGATTTTTCTATGATAGCTTGTAATATCCCTATGCATGCCCTAGAAGTTTTGTTGTTGTTGTTGTTGGTTTGAATTGAGAAATGGGAAGAGAATGTTTTTGTATGGTGGTTGGGAAAGAAAAGAGGGTTTAGAGATAATTGTATATGTTGCTTATATGGTGATATATATAACATATAAAGTGGTCAAAATGGAAAGTCAAGGAAAGAGGATATTTTTGTGTTGGTTGTGAATTACTTAAATGGGTATAGATATGACAAAAGCTTAGTTAAATGGATGAGGGTATTATAGTAATTTTCTTTTGGATGGGTATTTAATGCCTATTGACTTTGTGTTTCTTCATCATTTCTTCTTCTTCTTGTTGTTGTGTGGCCGGCTCATTAAAGAGAGAAGAGAGCAAGAGAACAAGTGATGGTTTTGATGATTTCAAGTTCAAAGTGAAGGAAGTTTTCAAAGTTACAAGTTGGAGTTTCAAGGAATTTCATTATTTTGTAAGTTTGCTCTTGTTTACCCTTGTTATTTTTGAAGTTATGCTTGAGTTGAGTTGTGATTTGATGATGGTATGATTAAGTTGCTTATGGTGTGATTTTAAGTATTGATTTTGCTTGATAGATGAGAAGTTGGGTTGGTGTTGGTGATGGAAGAGTAAGAGTTTTGTTTAGTGAAATTGTTTCTGTTTTACAATTAGTAAAGGCTGTGATTTGTATGATTTTTAATTAATTATAGAAAAATGTTTTTGAAGTGAATTTTTGATATGTTGTGTCTCTATGAGTCTAGAATGACTGAAAAATATGTTGATTCGATTTTGGAATGGTTATGAGTTTAGAAAGATTATTTTTATTAGACCTGTTCCAGCAGGTACCTTAACTGAGACAGCTGTATTTCGGGATTTTTAATAAAATGTAGAAAAATCATATCCAATTGAATTTTGGATATGTTGTTGCTTAGTGAGTTTAGTATTTGATAAAAATAATTTGGAACCACGTTGATTGAATTTGATTTATGGAATTCACAAAGTTCAGAATTGCTGCCAGGATGCAGGGCAATTGGGGCAGTCTGGTTAGGTGAACTATTTGACCAAGATTTTGTGTTCAGTTTGATCTGAAATTTTAAAGGAATGATTTTAAGATACAAAACTAAATTCTGTAAAAATTTTAGAATTTTTAGTCAAGTAGATTATTTTATACAATTTTTCAAAATAAGGATAAAATGGAGTCTAAAACCAGAATGTACTATTCATATGGTCATTTTGCTAATATTCCTTTTGGATTAGGTTGTGAAGAGGTTGAATTGCCCTAATTGCATTGTTGAGATTGAATAATGTTATGTTATGCATTGTGAATGGTAATGTGTTTCATGAGTAATGCACATTGAAATGTTATACCAAAGATGTTATAGTGATTCAAAAGAAATATGATTGAAGCATGCATTGATGATAGGATTGAATAATAATGTGAGTGTTTAGATAATGTAATGAATATTGTATATAATGATTGCTTAACTTGCTTGTGAAAAAGAAATGAATTGAAAAGGTATTGATAAGTTTAATGAACGGACCTATCCGTCTCCTGCGGAACCATGCGGACCCAGTGGGTTGGGCAACCGATCTTGGACTACCGATCTGGTAGGAGGAAGGTTCGATATAGTCAGTATTATACGTACCTATTTGCCTCCTGCGGAACCATGCGGACCCATTGGAATGGGTAACCGAACTTGGACAACCGACCTGGATGGGGAAAGGTATGTTACTGATAATGTTATACGTGCCTTTTTGCCTCCTGCGGACCCTTGGGATTGGAGGGCAACCGACCTGGTTGGAAAAGGGTACGTATATAAAGTCATAGTTGTTGGCTATAATGATAAATTTAAATGAGTATAATGAATGGTGCTATTATATGAATATTGATGTGACATTGAACAAAGCAACATATTGAATAAATAATATGCTTTTGATTGATATATGTAATTAATTTGTGACATTGCATTTTAGCATGAATTATCTTACTAAGCCCTTGGCTTAGCGCGATATTGTTTAATCGCGCAGGTAATAGAGCTGATAGAGTCGAACCCGAGAGTTCATCAAGACCAAGTGAGAGTAGACCTTGAAGAGTTGATTTTGGGAACTTAAAGATCAGAAGAGAATTGCCAATCATGTATACTTCTTTATATTTTGTAAAGTAATGTTTATAATGTAAAAGTATGGATATATTTAAATATGTAATCAAGTGTTTGTAAATATGTACATATTTTATAACTTTCGCTGGGTAATATTTAAATGTATATATATATATATATAACTAATATGTTTTGTTTTATAAGTAAATGATCTACTTTTCTATAATGTATAATGATAAGGGTATTGTATCAAGTTTAAAGTGTTTTGAATATTAAGAAAATCGTAGCATCCCTATGTTTGATGCACTTATGCTACATTGTTGTGGTTGTAGTGTGTGGGCATTGGATATGGGGGTGTTACAAGAAGTGTAAATCCTTTTTGCAGGTTGTAGTTGAGGTTATAAGGGGGATTTATTGGAAGTGTACTGAGAATGATTTTGGTTGCATTGGTTTGTGTAAAAATATTTTCAAAAATCAGAAAAAAAAAAAAAAAAAAAAAAAAAAAACCAGTTTTGTCGACACTTGGGACTCAATTTTTAAGTGAAACTATGGCAAAATTTCTATAAAAATTGGAACTAAAATTTGACTAAGTAAAATTGGTAGCAACATTAGGTTAGTGTGGCGCCTCTACTCAGCTTACACACGTAGGTCGGGAAGGGGTGTTACAATTTTTGGTATCAGAGCCTAGGTTTGAGATTCTCAGCCTAGGTAAAATGTAATAAAAAGAATATTTTACTTAAAAAGTTGGTTTTGAAATAATATACATGTTTGGGATTGGCAACCTCTGATCTTTAATAAGATGTAGTATGTTGTGTTTGCAGACTTAGGTTGTGATGGATTCTCACTCACGTCAGTCGATTGAGGGTAGTGCCGAGAGTATCGCTCCTGCTGAGGGAGCTAGAGTTGATAGTGTTGAGGAGGCACCTGCTTCGGTGTCGGGTAGACCAGCTGGAGAGGAGGTTCCGCCAGCCTGGTTTAGACATATGATGGAAGTTATGAGACAAGCACCAGTGCAACCAGTGCCACCACCCCCTCAGCCTTTGGTATCTGTGAGGCACTATGATAAACTAAGGAAGTATGGAGCGGAGGATTTCCTTGGTACTACTGATCCAGCTGTAGCAGAATAGTGGCTTGACAAAGTACAGAGGATCTTTATTCAGTTACAAGCTACCCCTGAGGAAAAATTTGACTATGCAAGATCTTTGCTGCAGAAAGATGCCTACGATTGGTGGAAGACGGTGCCCCATTCTATGGATGATCCTCCAACACTGTCTTACACTGATTTTCTGAGGGAATTTGAGTTGAAGTATACTCCTAGGGAGTATAAAGATGGGAAGAAAAGAGAGTTTCTAGATTTGAAGCAAGATCATCGGACCGTAACTGAGTATGAAGTTGAGTTTATTCGACTGAGTCAGTATGCTGGGGGTATCATTGCTGATGAGATTGATAGATGCAGGAGGTTTGAGGAGGGATTGAGGCCCTCGATCATGTGCTTAGTGGCTGGATCCAGATATCAGGATTTCTCAGAGCTTGTGACAGCAGCTCGAAGTGTAGAGCGAGCTCAAGTTATTGCAGCTGCTTCAGAAGAAGAGGTTAGGGTTAGAAGGCCCCAGTTCGAGGCAGGGTCTTCCTCTGCGAAGAGGGGTAGAGGAAGTTTTGTTCCTCGGAGCAGTAGGAGCCAGAGACCAGCTGGTAGGTCTGTGCAGTTCCAGAGACAGAGATTTAGACCTGCAGCTTCAGTGGCAAGTGCTCCGATCCCTATGACTCAGAGATCCGCTCCACCTAGATGTGCTCAGTGTGGGGGTTATCATAGAGGTGTTTGTTGGAAGAGTGGTGGACCAGCTGTATGCTTCAGGTGTGGATCACCTGACCACTTTGTGAGAGACTGTCCTGAGAGGCAGGAGCATATGCCAGTTGATTCTGCTGCTTCTCGAGCTAGTGTGAGGGGAGGCAGAGGAGGCAGAGGTGCCAGCCGGGGAGGTAGACCAGGATTCAGTTCTAGAGGAGGTGCTACATCCAGGGAGGGTAGACCAGAGGAGGTTGGATCTTCCCAGAGGATGTATGTTATGCAAACGCAGCCAGATACATCGGCAGTCATAGCTGGTACTTTTTCTTTATTTAATACTCCAGTACTTGCTTTGATTGATCCGGGTTCCACGCATTCATATATTAGTGCATCTGTTTTGCCTGTATTTGATGTGCATGCTGAGTCCCTAGGATTTGATGTGTTGGTGACAAATCCGTTAGGGCATAGTGTGGTTGTGAGTAAGGTGCATAGAGATAGTGCAGTAGTGGTGCAGGGTGAGGAGTTCCTTGGGGATTTGATTGAGATGCCATTTAAGGAATATGACGTGATCTTAGGTATGGATTGGCTATCTCGACATGGAGCTGTGGTGGATTGTAAAAAGAAAATTGTTTCTTTGAGAACGGGTGATGGTAGAGAGGTGATAGTATCTAATGAGCAGGAACAGCTAGCCTCCTTATTTGTTTCAGCTGTTGCAGCCAGGAGGTTGATTAGAAAGGGGTGTGAAGCCTATCTTGCTCATGTGGTAGATACTAGAGTGAAGGGTTCTTCCATTGATAGTATTGCCACAGTTGCAGAGTTCCCTGATGTTTTTCCAGAGGAGTTGCCAGGATTGCCTCCTGAGAGAGAGGCAGAGTTTGGTATTGAATTGTTGCCTGGTACCACTCCTATCTCTATTACTCCTTACAGAATGGCACCAGCAGAATTGAGGGAGTTGAAAGTGCAATTACAGGAGTTGTTGGACAAAGGATTTATTCGCCCCAGTGTTTCTCCTTAGGGAGCTCCTGTGCTATTTGTGAAGAAGAAAGATGGTACTATGAGGTTGTGTATCGATTATAGGCAATTGAACAAGGTGACTATTAAAAATAAATATCCTTTGCCTAGAATCGATGATCTCTTTGATCAATTGAAAGGTGCAGCTGTGTTTTCTAAAATTGATTTGAGATCTGGGTACCATCAGCTGAGAGTCAGAGCTGAGGATGTTCCGAAGACTGCCTTTCGGACCAGGTATGGGCATTATGAATTTCTAGTTATGCCTTTTGGTCTAACGAATGCACCTGCAGCTTTTATGGATTTGATGAATAGGGTGTTTAGGCCCTATTTGGATCAGTTTGTAGTGGTCTTCATTGATGATATACTGGTGTATTCGCGGAATGAAGAGGAACATGATATGCATCTGCGGATTGTGTTGCAGATTTTGAGAGAGAAGCAGTTATTTGCCAAATTGTCGAAGTGTGAGTTCTGGTTGGATCAAGTTGCTTTTCTCGGACATATTGTTTCAGCGGAAGGCATTAGAGTTGATCCAAGTAAAGTTGAAGCTATTCTGAATTGGAGTCCACCCAAGTCTGTGACAGAGATTAGAAGTTTTCTGGGTTTGGCAGGCTATTACCGACGGTTTGTGAAAGGGTTTTCTTTGATAGCTACTCCACTCACCAGATTACTTCGAAAGGGAGTGAGATTTGTGTGGACAGATCAGTGTCAGGCTAGTTTTGAGCAGTTGAGAGAGTTGTTGACTCAAGCACCTGTTCTTACTTTACCTGTTGAAGGCAAACCATATGTGATCTACAGTGATGCTTCACATAGAGGTTTGGGGTGTGTATTGATGCAGGAAGGGAAAGTTATAGCTTATGCATCTCGACAGTTGAAACCGCATGAGCTTAACTATCCGACACATGATTTGGAATTGGCTGCCATTGTGTTTGCATTAAAGATTTGGCGCCACTATCTGTTTGGGGAGAAATGTTACATCTACACTGATCACAAGATTTTGAAGTATTTGGGTGTCCAGAAAGAACTCAATCTTCGTCAGAGGAGATGGTTAGAATTAATTAAAGACTACGACTGCTTGATTGACTATCATCCAGGTAAAGCAAATGTTGTTGCTGATGCCTTGAGTCGGAAGTCTTTAGCTGGTTTAACAGTTTACTCGCTCTCGTTGCTTGTTGATTTGAGAGCATTGCATGCCAGTTTTGTACCTTGTGTTGATGGTGCATTATTGGCACAGTTGCAATTGAAGCCGATTTTGTTAGATCAGATCAAAGAAGCTCAGTTGGCCGATAAGAAGATTCAGAAGATTATTTCAGATTGTAAGAATGGGAAGACAAGAGATTTTGTTGTGAAAGACGATGGGAGTCTCTGGTTTAAAAACCGATTGTGTGTACCCGATGATGCTGAATTGAAAAGAGTCATTTTAGAAGAAGCACATCAGTCAGTGTTTGCTATGCATCCGGGTAATACGAAGATGTATCATGATTTGAGACAGCATTATTGGTGGATTGGGTTGAAGAGAGACATTGCAGATTTTGTGTCGAAATGTCTCACTTGTCAGAAGGTTAAAGCAGAGCATCAAGTTCCAACCGGGTTGCTTCAACCATTGTCAGTGCCAGAATGGAAGTGGGAAAGAGTGACAATGGATTTTGTGTTTGGTTTGCCATTGACACAAAAGAAGCATGATGCTATATGGGTGATTGTGGATAGATTGACTAAGACAGCTCATTTCCTTCCGGTTCGAATGGATTACTCTTTGGAGAGATTGGCTGAGCTGTATATCCATGAGATTGTGAAACTGCATGGTGTTCCAACTTCTTTAGTGTCTGATCGAGATCCCAGGCTTACTTCCAGATTTTGGAAGAGTTTGCATAGTGCTTTGGGTTCTCGACTGCACTTCAGCATTGCTTTTCATCCACAGACGGATGGACAGTCAAAGAGGGTGATACAGATTATTGAGGACATGTTGAGAAGTTGTGTCATCGATTTCTCTGGAAGTTGGGATAGGTTTTTACCTCTTGTGGAGTTTGCTTACAACAACAGTCACCAATCCAGCATTGGTATGGCACCGTTTGAAGCATTGTATGGCAGACGGTGTAGGACACCTCTTTGTTGGAATGAGCTTGGAGATAATAAGTTGGTTGGTCCTGATTTGATTCAAGAAACTGAAGAAAAAGTAAAGTTGATTCGAGGCAGGTTAAAAGCAGCTTCAGACCGACAGAAATCTTATGCAGATCTGAAAAGAAGAGATATAGAGTTTAATGTTGGAGATAAGGTATTTCTGAAAGTGTCTCCTTGGAAGAAGATTTTGAGGTTCGGTCGGAAAGGAAAATTGAGTCCTCGTTTCATTGGGCCGTATGAAGTGTTAGAAAGAGTTGGGCCAGTGGCGTATCGACTTGCTTTGCCACCTGAGTTGGATCGTATTCATAGTGTATTCCATGTTTCTATGTTGAGGAGATATAGGTCGGATCCATCTCATGTGTTGCCATTTGAGTCTATCGAAGTGAGCCCAGATTTGACATTTGAAGAGGAACCAGTTGCTATCTTGGCACATGATGTGAAAGAATTGAGAAACAAGCAAGTGCCATTGGTGAAGATTCTTTGGAAGAATCATGCAAAAGAAGAAGCGACTTGGGAGAGTGAACAATCCATGCGAGAGCAATATCCGCAGTTGTTTCAGCTTTGATATCAGGTAATTTCGAGGACGAAATTTTCTTTTTAGAGGGGGAGAATTGTAATATCCCTATGCATGCCCTAAAAGTTTTGTTGTTGTTGTTGTTGGTTTGAATTGAGAAATGGGAAGAGAATGTTTTTGTATGGTGGTTGGGAAAGAAAAGAGGGTTTAGAGATAATTGTATATGTTGCTTATATGGTGATATATATAACATATAAAGTGGTCAAAATGGAAAGTCAAGGAAAGAGGATATTTTTGTGTTGGTTGTGAATTACTTAAATGGGTATAGATATGACAAAAGCTTAGTTAAATGGATGAGGGTATTATAGTAATTTTCTTTTGGATGGGTATTTAATGCCTATTGACTTTGTGTTTCTTCATCATTTCTTCTTCTTCTTGTTGTTGTGTGGCCGGCTCATTAAAGAGAGAAGAGAGCAAGAGAACAAGTGATGGTTTTGATGATTTCAAGTTCAAAGTGAAGGAAGTTTTCAAAGTTACAAGTTGGAGTTTCAAGGAATTTCATTATTTTGTAAGTTTGCTCTTGTTTACCCTTGTTATTTTTGAAGTTATGCTTGAGTTGAGTTGTGATTTGATGATGGTATGATTAAGTTGCTTATGGTGTGATTTTAAGTATTGATTTTGCTTGATAGATGAGAAGTTGGGTTGGTGTTGGTGATGGAAGAGTAAGAGTTGTGTTTAGTGAAATTGTTTCTGTTTTACAATTAGTAAAGGCTGTGATTTGTATGATTTTTAATTAATTATAGAAAAATGTTTTTGAAGTGAATTTTTGATATGTTGTGTCTCTATGAGTCTAGAATGACTGAAGAATATGTTGATTCGATTTTGGAATGGTTATGAGTTTAGAAAGATTATTTTTATTAGACCTGTTCCAGCAGGTACCTTAACTGAGACAGCTGTATTTCGGGATTTTTAATAAAATGTAGAAAAATCATATCCAATTGAATTTTGGATATGTTGTTTCTTAGTGAGTCTAGTATTTGAGAAAAATAATTTGGAACCACGTTGATTGAATTTGATTTATGGAATTCACAAAGTTCAGAATTGCTGCCAGGATGCAGGGCAATTGGGGCAGTCTGGTTAGGTGAACTATTTGACCAAGATTTTGTGTTCAGTTTGATCTGAAATTTTAAAGGAATGATTTTAAGATACAAAACTAAATTCTGTAAAAATTTTAGAATTTTTAGTCAAGTAGATTATTTTATACAATTTTTCAAAATAAGGATAAAATGGAGTCTAAAACCAGAATGTACTATTCATATGGTCATTTTGCTAATATTCCTTTTGGATTAGGTTGTGAAGAGGTTGAATTGCCCTAATTGCATTGTTGAGATTGAATAATGTTATGTTATGCATTGTGAATGGTAATGTGTTTCATGAGTAATGCACATTGAAATGTTATACCAAAGATGTTATAGTGATTCAAATGAAATATGATTGAAGCATGCATTGATGATAGGATTGAATAATAATGTGAGTGTTTAGATAATGTAATGAATATTGTATATAATGATTGCTTAACTTGCTTGTGAAAAAGAAATGAATTGAAAAGGTATTGATAAGTTTAATGAATGGACCTATCCGTCTCCTGCGGAACCATGCGGACCCAGTGGGTTGGGCAACCGATCTTGGACTACCGATCTGGTAGGAGGAAGGTTCGATATAGTCAGTATTATACGTACCTATTTGCCTCCTGCGGAACCATGCAGACCCATTGGAATGGGCAACCGAACTTGGACAACCGACCTGGATGGGGAAAGGTATGTTACTGATAATGTTATACGTGCCTTTTTGCCTCCTGCGGACCCTTGGGATTGGAGGGCAACCGACCTGGTTGGAAAAGAGTACGTATATAAAGTCATAGTTGTTGGCTATAATGATAAATTTAAATGAGTATAATGAATGGTGCTATTATATGAATATTGATGTGACATTGAACAAAGCAACATATTGAATAAATAATATGCTTTTGATTGATATATGTAATTAATTTGTGACATTGCATTTTAGCATGAATTATCTTACTAAGCCCTTGGCTTAGCGCGATATTGTTTAATCGCGCAGGTAATAGAGCTGATAGAGTCGAACCCGAGAGTTCATCAAGACCAAGTGAGAGTAGACCTTGAAGAGTTGATTTTGGGAACTTAAAGATCAGAAGAGAATTGCCAATCATGTATACTTCTTTATATTTTGTAAAGTAATGTTTATAATGTAAAAGTATGGATATATTTAAATATGTAATCAAGTGTTTGTAAATATGTACATATTTTATAACTTCCGCTGGGTAATATTTAAATGTATATATATATAACTAATATGTTTTGTTTTATAAGTAAATGATCTACTTTTCTATAATGTATAATGATAAGGGTATTGTATCAAGTTTAAAGTGTTTTGAATATTAAGAAAACCGTAGCATCCCTATGTTTGATGCACTTATGCTACATTGTTGTGGTTGTAGTGTGTGGGCATTGGATATGGGGGTGTTACAAGAAGTGTAAATCCTTTTTGCAGGTTGTAGTTGAGGATATAAGGGGGATTTATTGGAAGTGTACTGAGAATGATTTTGGTTGCATTGGTTTGTGTAAAAATATTTTCAAAAATCAGAAAAAAAAAAAAAACCAGTTTTGTCGACACTTGGGACTCAATTTTTAAGTGAAACTATGGCAAAATTTCTATAAAAATTGGAACTAAAATTTGACTAAGTAAAATTGGTAGCAACATTAGGTTAGTGTGGCGCCTCTACTCAGCTTACACACGTAGGTCGGGAAGGGGTGTTACATAGCTACTCCACTCACCAAATTACTTCGAAAGAGATTTAGATTCATGTGGACAGATGGTGTCAAGCAAGCTTTAAATAGTTGAAGGAGATGTTGACTCAAGCTCCTGTACTTACTTTCCCTTTGGAAGATAAACCATATGTGATTTACAGTGATGCGTCACATAATGGTTTAGGTTGTGTTTTGATGCAGGAGGGTAGAGTCATAGCTTATGCTTCTCGGCAGTTGAAGCCGCATGAGCTTAATTATCCGACACATGATTTAGAGTTGGCAGCTATAGTTTTTGCTTTGAAGATTTGGCGACATTACTTGTATGGGGAGAAGTGTTTTATTTATACAATTCACAAGAGTTTGAAATACTTGGGTGTTCAGAGAGAGCTAAATCTTTGGCAGAGACGGTGGTTGGAGTTGATTAAAGACTACAACTGTTTGATTGATTATCATCCTAGTAAGGCAAATGTTGTTGCTGATGCCTTGAGTAGAAAGTCTTTAGCAGGTTTGACTGCTTATTCACTCTCGTTGCTTGTTGTGTTGAGAGTGTTGCATGCTAGTTTTGAATCATGTAATGATGGTGCTTTGTTAGCTCATTTGCAATTGAGGCCAATCTTATTGGATCAGATTAGAAAGGCTCAGTTGGCAGATGAAAGAATTCAAAAGTTGTTTCGGATTGCTAGAAGGGTAAGAGCCCATATTTCCATGTGAGAGATGATGGCAGCCTTTGGTACAAAGATAGATTATGTGTTTCTAATGATGCAAAATTGAAAAAGATTATTTTGGAGGAAGCACATCAGTCGGCTTTTGCTATGCATCTTGGGAGTACTAAGATGTATCATGATTTGAAGCAACATTATTGGTGGTCAAGTATGAAGAGGGACATAGCAGAGTTTGTATCTAAATGTCTCACTTTTCAGAGAGTGAAGGCCGAGCACCAAGTTCCAATAGATTTGCTCCAACCTTTAACAGTGCCAGAATGGAAATGAGAACGTGTAACGATTGATTTTGTGACTGATTTGCCATTAACTCAGAAGAATCATGATGCCACCTGGGTGATAGTTGATCGGTTGACAAAGATAGCTCATTTTCTTCCAGTTCAGATGGATTATTCTCTTGAGAAGTTGGTTGAGCTGCATATCAGTGAGATTGTGAGATTGCATGGAGTCCCAATTTCTTTGGTGTCTGATCAAGATCCTCGATTTACTTCAAGGTTTTGGAAGAGTTTGCATGGTGCTTTGGGTTCTCGGTTGCATTTTAGCACTGCTTTACATCCTCAAATAGATGTGCAGTCAGAGAAAGTGATACAGATTTTAGAGGACATGTTGAGAAGTTGTGTCATTGATTTCTCTGGGAGTTGGGACAAATTCTCGTCATTAATGGAATTTGATTATAACAACAGTCATCAGTCCAGTATTAGAATGGCACCTTATGAGGCATTGTATGGTAGAAGTTGTAGGATGCCTCTATGTTGGGATGAAGTTGGAGAAGGTAAGTTGGTTGGTCCCAATTTGAAAAAAGAAACGGAAGAGAAAGTGAAGATAATTTAGGATCGGTTGAAAGCAGCTTCAGATCGATAGAAATCCTATTCAGATTAGAAGAGGAGAGATATAGAGTTTAGTGTTGGAGATAAAGTATTTTTGAAAGTGTCTCCTTGGAAGTGAATTTTGAGATTTGGCCGCAAAGAAAAATTGAGTCTTCATTTCATTGGACCTTATGAGGTATTAGAGAGAGTTGGACCAGTGGCCTATAGACTTGCTTTGCCACCTGAATTGGATAGAATTTACAATGTCTTCCATGTCTCTATGCTAAGAAGGTACAGATCAAACCCATCTCACGTTCTGTCAGTTGAATCTATTGAGGTAAGTCTGGATCTAACTTTTGAAGAAGAACCAATGGCTATTTTGGCACATGAAGTGAAAGAGTTGAGAAATAAGAAAGTGTCACTTGTGAAAGTTCTTTGGAAGAATCATGCAAAGGAAGAGGCAACTTGGGAAAGTGAGCAAATGATGCGAGATCAATATCCTCAATTGTTTCAGACTTAAGATCAGGTAATTTCGAGGATGAAATTTATTTGTAGAGGGGGAGAATTGTAATATCCCAAATGATACCCTAAAATTTTGGGAATACTAATTGTTGAAAGAGAATTAAATGCAAATTATATATTTGATTAAGTGGAAAGATAAGAGAGAAAAAGAGAAGTGTGTATATATTGTATATATGAAGATATATACAACATATACAAGTCAACATTTATTGATGGTCAAATGAGATAATAAATTATTTAAGATAGAAATTAAATTAAGTGAAAGATGATATTTGCATTATTTTAATATATTAATTGCTTAGTTGAGATTAAAGAGTGAAGTTAGTGGTTAAAAGAGGTTGACTTTCTTATTCATCATTTTTTCTTCTTCTTCTTTCTTCTCTTTGGCCGGCCACCATTATCAACCAAGGGAAAGAGAGGTTTTGTTGATTCCTCACTCAAGATTGAAGGGTGTTTCAAGTGATCAAGTTGGAATTCTAAGGATTTTCTTCACTTTTGTTAAGTTTCCAACTTGTTTCTTTGTATTCTTTTCAGTTTGTTGGATTGTTTGATGGAGTTTGTGTTTTTGAGCTTAGTGAATGGTTGGTGTAATTGTGTGTATGATTGATTTTGGTATGTTTGAGGATTGTGTTGTTTTGTTAACTTTGATTTTGAGGTTGGATTGAAAGAAAGGGTTAAGTTTGGTGATGGAGACAAGAGTTGTGGGTGTTGTGACCTTGAGTTGTGAAGTATGATTGTGATTTGTGTTTGATGCATGAAATTGAGTTGTTTTGATGTTATGCAAGTTTATTATGGTTTATTGATGGTTTTGGGTAAGATCGTTTGGAGTGGAAAAGGGTAAAAGAAAGATTTTTGTTGGATGTGGTGTTTTTAGTTTCGATTTCAGGTTTTTGGCCTGACACGCCCAGTAGCACGGCCATGTCCTTGGGCGTGTCGTTGGTTCTATTTTCAATGTGGGTAACACGAGTAGTGACACACCCATGTCACTGAGCGTGTCATAGCTACTGTGTTGTTGGTGGATTGACACGTCCAGTGACATGCCCATGTCACTGAGTATGTCATAGCCACTGTGTTGGAGGAGAATGGACACGTGTAGTGACACGCCCATGTCACTGAGCGTGTCAAAGCTTTTGTGTTGTGGGTTTAGGCCACGATCAGGGATACGCCCATGTTGTTGAGCGTGCCAAGTGTAGAGTTTGCCCTAGATAGTTCTTATTCTTATTTTCTTATGTGTATCACTAAGTGAGAATGTATAATCAACTTTGGATTAGGTTTTGAAGAGATTGAGTTGCCCTAATCCAAGTGTTGAAGGATTCTTGGAAGAGGAGGTTGTTAGATTGGTGTGAGTTACTCTTGAGGTAAGTACAAACCCTACATGATTGCATACATTTACATGATTTTGGGACTTAACACATTTGGTTGGAAAATGTGTTAGGTTACCTATTATATTGTTGATATATGAGAATGGTGCAATGATTTGTATTATGTGTGTTATGTGAATTATATGTTGAGGATTCAAAATATATGAACAATGTAAGTTGTGATGTGCACTCAAATGATGAAATGTGAAGCCATTGATGTTGGCTATAATGATGTAAATAAAATATTTGGGGCATTGTGCCTAAATGATCATGAGAAAATGAGAATGGATTTGATAATGAAATAATGAAAGAATTGTGTGCCTAGTATGTTATTCAATTTTCAGAGTTTTGTTATTGGTGGCATGCCTAAAAGTAACAATCCCTTGAAGCTGGGTTGGGCTTGGTCCTTGAAGCCAGTTTGGGTCGATGCTATGCTCCCCTTGAAGCTTGGTTGGGCCTAGTCCTTGAAGCCTAGTTGGGATGTTACATATGAGATGTTTCTCATTGTGATAATGATTCACCTACGGGCTTGATAAATATAATTATTGGACCAAAACAGTAACTCTGAAATTTGAATGGCATATTAGTTTCTTTTGGGCCCATGCTTGTCTTTGCTTTAAATGTGAATCATGAATGATGAAATAATTGAACAATATAATGAAATGTAATGTTAGGAAATATGATATCCTTGTATATTATTTCTAATTCTTGATAGTCTGACATTGGCATTACATTGAATCATATTGTTATCATGGTTAGTGCCACTAAGTCGTTTGTTTTAACGCGATTGTGATTTATCGCGTAGGTGACAGGGTTAATCCAGTTGAGCCGGAAAGTTTAGCTCGACCGAGTCGAGTCTAGGCGTGAGATCCTTTGTGAAGTGTTGATTGTTGGATTTCAAGATCAGAGATGAACTGCCAAGCATGTATAAACTCTATGTTTTTGTAAACATTGATTTTAATCTATATACATATATGTATATTCCGCTACATTTTCCGCTTCTTGTTAAACGTATATTTTGGATAAACTTTTGAGGTAATGAAGATATATGTATATGTGTTTTAACAAGAAATGTTTTATCTATAATGATGATTTGATTAAAGATTGGTTTGTTTTAAATAGACTGTGACATCCTTATATCTGGTATACGTATATTACAGATGTGGGTGTATGTGGTTTACGTATATAGGGTATAGGGGTGTTACATGCACAAACAACTATTTTAGTGTTCAATTCATTCGTGTGGATATCGTAGAGGATGTTCGTGTCTAACAACATCTAATGATCCGTTCATTTGCTGAAAAAGAAAAGATTGAATTTCACTGCATGAGATAAGACTGTTTGACCAATCCTTCGATTTAATTGAAAAACATAAATCTTGGCAAGTTTTCATAGATCATATTTTATTTATTTCACAGTTTTTATTTTGTCTAATATCCACATAAATCTAATAGTTTAGACTCGCAATTTTAGAGAACACATGTCTAGACCCAAAGAAAGAGAGTCGCTAAATGAATACATCAAGAAAAAGAAAAAAAAGATGACTCGATTCTTAAGGAATCTCTAACCCACTATTGAATTCAAAAAGTTAGGTACACATAATCAAAATAGGATGCATCCTATTATTACTATGCACCCGAATCATTAAAACCGGCCTTGAGAGATCATCATGTCAGTTTCTAGTAGCTGAAGTCTTGTGTTGTTTTTTCTTTGGGAAAAGCTTGACAAACATATCCCAAGCTTTTTTTGGAGGATTTGGAATTCAGTTATGTTCTAGCACATCTTTTTCAAATGTTGTCTTCAAAGCAAATATTGTTTTGCTTGCTTTCATCTTCTATTTTCATAGTACACTACTCACATTTTCTATCTATGGTGGGACAACTCATTTCTGTTAACAACTTCTCAAAGATCATACCCTTGCATGTAAGACACCATATATATAGACCAAGTATTGTAATTTTGATTGTTGAGCTTTTTAATTTTACCAGCTTTTTAAAGATCGTACTCTTTTCAATAGATAAATTCTATGAACGAATGGCTTTGATACCAAAATATTAAAAAATAATTAATGGTGATACTGATAATCTCACAAAATAAAGCTACAAATGATTATTTGGAAATTGAGAGAAGATTTATCATTCATTTCATATTTCTCTAATTGATTTTTACTTATAACTCCTTTTATATAATTATGAAGAGTTTATAAAAATTGTACATAAGTTAATATTCTCACTTTTTTAATAAGTTAATTAAAATAGTTAATTTATTAAAATTATATTCGTATTTTCTTCAGTAAGGTCCATCTATGCAATTCCCTTGCACTCCCGTAAAACGCGCACTTATATATTGAAAAATATGATGAAATTATCTAGAAAACTTCTCCCATGTGCATGTAAGAATTCCACTCAACCTCTTTGTTAGCTTGATGGGCTTTTATTAAACGTAAGACAATCACTAATTTAGGGATTTTGACAAAAATATAAAAAAAATAAAAAATTTTCAAATTTATATATCTTCAAAATATTTTTAAATTTACAAAAAAAAAATTATTAGTTTATTAAAATATTAAATTATCATAGTTTATTATTGGTAAGATGGGATTGACAGCTTAATTTAGTTAGAAAGGCACAACATTAGTACATAATTTATTGATGAAGAAAGTATGTCACGAGTTTTTCTAAATAATTGATTAGTGTTCGCTCGGGACAATCCCTTATTTTTATTATAGATTTATTATTAATTTATTATGAGTTTATCATGAGTTTATAAATTTATTTAATTTATTATGAATTTATTATGAGTTTATTATAAAATAATTAAAATGCCTCTAATAAAAAAGTAAAAATTTTATAAAAAATGATTGAGGGTTTTATTTTCTATTAACATTAAATAATTTAAATAATTAATAATAAATGTGCAAAAATAACCTTTAGTTAAAATTAAAATATTTTTAAATATCTAAAATGACTTACAGATCAAGCGTGCTATTTTTTATTACAAATAATTTTTTAATTTTTTTAAAAATAAAAGATCAAAAATAATAATCACCTTAGATAAAATTTTGCGATTTCATTATTATCAACTACAAATTTCTTAAAAGATAACTATTTCAAAATGAAAATGTGACAAATTGATTAAATAAATAAAATGGTTTCGTTTAGATTAAAAGAAGTGCTTGAAATTTTTTTTTAATATTATTTTTTAATTTAATTACTTTTCATTGTAATATTTATATTGGGCTGAATTTAACCATTTGATAAGTTTATGAAATTCATAATCTATGATTTTCACTATTGACGTATTTCTTTTCATTTTTTTTATTAAAAAACAACATATATAACAATATGCATTAATATATATATATATAAGAATATTTTTTCCTTGGAAGATGACGAATCATCTGCATAAATTTTTAGAAAGTCATGTAGAGCAATTTATTAACTTCTTATTTTAATAAATTAACTTTTGTTCATAATTATCAAATAATTTATACGTAAAGTGTATAAATTGTCTCAAATTCTCAATGTGATTTCATGATAATTTTTTTTTCAGGCCTATAGGTTCAAAAATTTCAAACAAAAGTAAACAAAAAATAAAAATAAATAAGTAATAAAATGAAATTTTAACTTATTTTATTAATCGAATCAATCATACACCATAGACTTCATTTTAAATTTTATTTTCATTTTTATTATCATTAATTTTTTTATTTATATCTTTTTATTTTTTTTATTTTTTTTAAATTTTTATTATAAAAATATCACTTTTTTATTTTTAATCCTTTTTCTATCTTACATAATAATAATAATTATCAATTATAATTATACTTTTTACATAAAAGTGAATATTAAATACTAATAATACAAATATTAAATTAATAATCATAATAAATAACAATAATAACATTCAAATTTATAATTAAAAAAATAGTTGTTGGACTGTTTATGCCATGAAAATATTCATATTTGAAATAGAATTAATTAATATAAATCATATATTAATGTTTTTATGAGAAAAGTATATCATATACTATATTTTAACTTTAAATTTCAATTTGTTTTCATTTTTAAACTTTTATTTTTTACCTTTTTTATGTTTTTTTTAAAGTATGCTTTTTCATGTGTGCTTTTTTTTCTTTTTCCTTTATTGTTTGCATTTTTTTTTTTATTTTCTACTCTGACCAGATGTTGCAGTGCTAATTCTAGTGAATTCTTTGGTGAAGAAGATGAAGATTTTACTAAACATGTTAAAAATATTGCAAGTTTGTTTGATGTAGTAAATGACAAAGAAAACCTCATAAATAATAATTATAATACTTCTTCAAATATGTCGAAGAAGATCTCTAAGATTTTCAAATCTAATGAAAGCAAGAATAACAATAAAGAAAAGAATAAGTTTGAAGGTTTGGTAGATGCAAGGGATTTCGCGTACTGTTCTATTAAAAAAGGCTTTTCCTTCAATGATTTTAATGATTAGAGAGCTTCAAAGTTAGTATAGTGCTAAGTGGAGGCACCTAACTCTATTTTTGTGAAGAAAAATATTCATCATTAGATGTGTTAAAATTTTTTAAGTCATTAATAAAATAAATATTATTATGAGATTGAATTCACAGTAGTATTATATGGGTAAATTAGTAATATTATTCTTAAAAATATGGTAATATTTCGTATTTAACAAGTATTATTTATAATTTTTTAAATAATATAGGGCTAACTTATGTAATTATTTTATTTTTTTTATTTCTTTCAATCTTTTATATAATTTTTTGAAAATTTAATATTGAATATAATAAAAAATAAATTATATATATATAATAAAATATATACATTAAATAAATTAATAATAATATTTAGTGAAAAGAATATGAAAGTCTTTAAAAAAATTAAGATAAAAATTATTGTTGAATAAATATATATGACTTTATATATGACATTACATCAAAATTCTTACCATTGTTTTATGAATTGATTTATTCTAAATTAATATTTACAAATAAAAATTTTATTATACATTTAATCTATATTATCCTTCCAAAATCATATTATTTTCTTTAATTTATATAATTGTTATTTGAATATGAGTTCAAATTTACAAAATAAAAAAATAAAATTTATTATTTTATGAAAGTACTTATTGTGGCAAGTCAACTAGTAGTTATAAATTGATTATTATAGTTACATTAAATTTTGATAATTGAGTTAAATTAAATAAAAAATACTTTGATATTTTGGTCTCTAATATATAATAATATTTACAAAAAAATTGTATAACTTTTAATTTTAAATAAAATGTAGGACTTTAAAATTTTTATGTTTACTTGTAATTCTTCTCATCTCCGTATCCATTGAAATAAATATAAGTTATAACAAACAAAACAAATATAATATTTCATCTTATAGTTCTTCTCAAGTTTACTCAAAAAAAAATTTATATTAATCAAATAGGTTGATAATTGTGTATATGAAAGGATTTATGATTGGAAAAACTAAGCAAAGGCATTACAACTACATTTAAGGTATGTATATTTATGTAATTAATTCTATAATTAAATGTATAAGATTATGTAAATTTTTTATAGCAAAATATATTTTTACAAAATTTCAAAAATTTTATCTAAATTCTGATAGTTTGAGTAACAATTATGTAAGTTTGAATAATATTTTTGATAGATAAGTTAGTGATATTCTGTAAGTTTTAGTATATTTTCTGTAATTCTGAATGATAATTTCAGAAATTTGACTAAAAATTCTAGTAGGTCAATTTTTGGTATTTTGTTTATCAAATTTCAAAAATTTTACTCAAACTATCAGAATTTTAACTAAAATTTTAAGAAAATGGACGTAAATTAAGTAGTTTTCAGTAGATATTCTATAATTCTGAATAACAATTCTAGTAGTTTAACTAAAAATTCTAGAATATAAATTTTTGGTATTTTTATTTCTCAAATTATAGAAATTTCACTCAAATTATCTAAATTTTAATTATAACTTTCAAAAATTTTATATAAATTATGTAATTTGAAGTATATTTTCTATAATTTTGAATGCAAATTATGGTAGTTTGACAAAAAAATTTAGTAAGTCAAATTCTAGTATTTCGTTTCTCAAATTTCAAAATTATTACTGAAATTATCAGAATGTCAACTAAAACTTATAGAAATTTGATGTAAATTTTGTAAATTTCAGTTAAAAATTCTATAATTTTGAATGATTATTCTAGTAGTTTGACAAAAAACCTAATAAGTTAAATTCTGGTATTTTATTTTTTAAATTTTAAAAATCGCACTACAACTATTATAATTTGAACTAAAAATTTTAGAAAGCCGATATAAATTATGTAAGTTTCAATATATTTTTTATAATTTTGAATGATCATTCTGATAGTTTGACCAAAATTCTAGTTGGTCAAATTCTGGTATTTTATTTTTCAAATTTCAGAAATCATACTCTAACTATCATAATTAGAACTAAAAATTTCAGAAAGTTGATGAAAATTATGTGAGGTTCAGTATAGTTTTTGTAATTTTGAATAATAATTTCAGTAGTTTGACCGAAAATTCTAGTAGATCAAATTCTGATATATTTTATTTCTCAAATTTCAGAATTTTTAATCAAATTATCAGAATTTTAACAAAAAAATTTAGAAAATATAATGTAAATTATGTAATTTTTAGTAGACATTCTGTATCTTTGAATGATAATTCTGGTAGTTTGACCAAAATTTTAGTATATCAAATTCTGATATTTTATTTCTCAAATTTCAGAAATAGCATTCTCACTTTCATAATTTGAACTAAAAGTTTTAGAGAATAGATAAAAATTATTTAAGTTTCAATATACTTTTTGTATTTTTGAATGATAATTATGGTAGTTTGACAAAAAATTTTAGTAAGTCAAATTCTGATATTTTATTTCTCAAATTTCAGAATATCTAATCAAATTATCAGAATCTTAACAAAAAATTTCAGAAAATTGATGTAAATTCTATAAGTTTCAGTAAACATTCTACAGTTTTGAACGATTATTCCAGTAGTTTGATCAAAATTCTAGTAGGTCAGATTTTGGTATTTTATTTCTAAAATTTTAGAAATCGCACTCTAACTATCAGAATTATAACTAAAAGTTTTAAAAAGTTGATGTAAATTATGTAACTTTTTGTATAATTTTGTAATTTTGAAAGATAATTCAGGTAGATTGACCAAAATTTCTAGTAAGTTAAATTCTAGTATTTTATTTCTCAAAAGTCAGAATTTTTAATCAAATTATCAAAACTTAACTAAAAGTTTAGAAGCTTGATTTAAATTGTGTAAGTTTCAGTAAACATTCTGTATATTTGAATGATAAGTCCGATATTTTGACTAAAATTTTAGTATGTCAAATTCTGATATTTTATTTCTCAAATTTCAGAAATTTCACTCAACTATCAGAATTTGAACTAAACGTTTCAAAAATTTGATTTAAATTATGTAATTTTTAATATACTTTTTATAATTTTGAATGATAATTTCGGTAGTTTGACTAAAAATTCTATTATATCAACTACTGATATTTAGCTTTAAATTTTTAAAGTCTTCACTGAAAATATCATAATTTTAACCAGAAGTTTTATAAAATTGTTCAATATTTTATAAGCTTGAATCATGTTTATGTAATTTTGCATGCACATGCACAAATTCAAGATGTGAAGGATTGCATGTATACTTAAATAGATTTGTGCATTAACATTTATGCTTTTCACAAGTTCCTCCAATAATTATAAAAAACAATAATTGATTGCTTGAACTACAATAAAAAATTATTAAAAAGAATGACATAACAAAAATTAGTCACATAATTTATATCTTTTATGGCTAAGAATTAATTTATTTTGCTACATAAGAGAGAAAAATATATAGCAAATAATTAATTAAATTAGCTACATAATATTAATACTTATTGCTCTATATATATATCGTCACTTATTACACTATAATTTAGCAATAAATTTTTATCACTAGATACTAAAATTTTATTATTAAATTTATTTAGTAATGGACTACAAACAATAAATTTGTCAACGATTAACTTGTAAATAATTTTTATATATCATGAAATTCAATTCCATAATCAATTTAGCAACAAAAATTTCATTATTAAACAGTTTAAATTCATCACTACTGCATCAAATATATTTTGTTACTTATCCATTGGTGAAATTAATTTGATTTAAACATATTGTTACTAATTAGCCAATAAATTTAAACAGCCTAAAATAACAATGCTATAAATAAAAATAAATAGGATAGTGGCATTGATAAGTAAAGTACAAGTTTAAGATCGAGTACTAAAAAATAAAAATATAACAATAACTTGCTAGTACCTAAAACAAAAACAAACATAAGCCTTTATACAAAATTCACTACAACAGAAAGAAATCAGAAGTATCATCGTCAAGATTATGGGAGGATATACAAAATATAACAAAAAAAATTGAAGCATACTACAAATAAGGAGTATCATCATTTGTATATAACACCTTCACACCACCTGTATACAACACCCACCAAACCATACTGTCAATCCTTCCCCACTCATCCCAACCATGATTAAATGAGAAAAATTAATTCCAATTTTTTTTATCTATACTTTAGATATATATATATATATATATATAAGCATAAAAATTAAACTCTAGGGACTTTGTTATAATCTACGTGGCCTTGCTTACTTGATATGAACCCATGAAAGCAACATCGAATGAAAAATGATTTTCATTAAGCCCTAGTTAGGAAATTGAAATTTTGTAAAGAATTCAATTTATTTGGCTAATAACAACAAAATATAATTCTAGCCAAATAGCCAACAACAAAATACATTAGCAGTAGCAGCAGCTATTTATTTTCATTATAGAATTAGCAGCCAACTGCAGAGCAGCAAAGCATGTACATTAGTAGTAGCAGTAGTTGTTTCTATGCCATACTAGCCACCGAAAAAAAAATCGCAGCATACAACTTGATGTTTCTTCATACAAAGCTTAATCTTTTCCTACAATTCTATTCCTTTTGTACTTACCATTAGCCTTCTCATGGCTCTCTTTTACTTTTTGATCTCCAAAGAAAAGAATAAACTGAAATACCTCCGTATTCAAACTTTCATATTTCTTATCCAATGTATGAAATTTTTGTTCGATAAAATCATGAAGACGCCTAATTTCATTTAAAATTAAATTTTAACATAAATTATGGACACTATTTGTAATTTGATTAGTCTACTTTCAAATCTAATATAAATTCTTTAAAAACAATTACAAAATGGAAATGCAAACTACTAACTTGCTCTGATTTGGGCTCGCACCTAACAAATGTATCAAAATTTGATCCTCCTTCTCGTACAATGACTACCTATACAAATAATAATGGTTATAAAATTGGCTTGTCAAATAACTTCACATGTAAAGAAGCATAGGGAATACATTTATCATGATTTCTAATTGATTACTAAAATACCTCTTCACTATCAAAACCTCCCTGGCTTTGACCCAATCGCATGCATCTTTTACTTCCACATCATTCCAAGACCCAACTCGTGGAAGCATAAGGATATGATGGGCAGGAAGGAAGTGACCAGACTTGACATGCTCGACATAAAAAATCTAAAAATAAAAGATACATAGTTATAAGTTGCATTAGGTTACAATTTATTAATTACAAGAAAAATTTAACATATACACGATGCAATAATTTTACCTCAAGCAACAACCATGTAACACCCCTTCTCAACCTACCTGTGTAAGCTGAGTAGAAGCGCCACACTATCCTAATGTTGCTACCAATTTTACTTAGTCAAATTTTAGTTCCGATTTTTACAGAAATTTTGCTATAGTTTCACCTAGAAATTGAGTCTCAAGTGTCGACAAAACTGGTTTTTTCTGATTTTTGAAAATATTTTTACACAAACCAATGCAAACAAAATCATTCTCAGTACACTCCCAATAAATCCCCCTTATAACCTCAACTACAACCTGCAAAAAGGATTTACACTTCTAGTACAAAATAAAATAAAGGTTTATTATGAAACACAGTAGATAAAATATTTGTTCACTATACAGCGGAAAGTAACAATATTTACAAATTCATATACATCAAAACTCAAGTTTTACAAAACATAAAGTTTATACATGTTTGGCAGTCAGTCTTTGATCTTTAAGCCCACTATTCACACTTCAGAATCTAAACTCTACTCGGCCTAGAGAAACTCTCCGGTTCCACCCTGTCACCTGCGCGATAAACCACAATCGTGCTAAGCCAACGGCTTAGTGGTACAAACAACCATAATATTATGCCTCAATGCAATGCCAATGTCACACAATCAAGTTTCATAAACAATTCAAAAGAATATTATATTTCACAATCTTACATTATTTAATAATTAATCAAAACATTCATGATTCACATTGAAAACAAAGACAAGCATGGCCCAAAATACACTAATATGTTATTCAAAGTTCAGAGTTACTGCTTTGGTCCATAATCACAATCATCAAGCCCGTAGGCAATATATATATATATATATATATCTATCCATAGATAGCGTAACAGACCCAGTCTCTTGGACCTCAACCCGGTTAGAACCGAGGAAATCCTCAACCCGGCTAGATTGTTACTGTTTTTTTGAGGCTTACGACCCAGTCTTTTCACCCCAAAAACATCATATTTCACATTTATCATTTCACATTTTTCAACTGAAATCGGCTTACGACCCGGTCTTTTCACCTATCCAGTGATTCATAGGCATGCCGCCAAACCCAGAACTCTTAAAATTGAATTAATATATTAGGCACACAATCATCATATCTTTCACATTTCATATTCCATATTTCATTTCATCATCATATAGGCAAATATGCTTCAACCATCTTATTTACATCATTAAAACCAAACACATTGGTTTTACATCTCATTATATCTCAAATCACATTAATCAATTCATCATTCAAGTGTATATAACCAATGGCATTAACACACATTTTACATGCTCATCACAACATTCACATTATACCAAACATACATTATTAATATGCATTAACAATGCATTAGATTTCTTAACACATTTACAATCAAATGTACGTTAAGTCTCAACATCATATGAATGTATGCAATAATGTAGTTTTTACTTACCTTAAAACCAACTCACACCAATCTATACACTTACTCTTCCAAGAATCCTCAACACTTAGGTTAGGGCAATTCAACCTCTTCACAACCTAATCCAAAAGGAATATTAGCAAAATGACCATATGAATAGTAAATTCTGGTTTTGGACTCAACTTAATCCTTATTTTGAAACATTGTATAAAATAATCTACTTGATTAAAAACTCTAAAATTTTTACAGAATTTAGTTTTACATCTTAAAATCATTCCTTTAAAATTTTAGATCAAACTGAACACAAAATCTTGGTTAAATAGTTCACCCAACCAGACTGCTCCAATTGCCCTGCATCCTGGCAGCAGTTCTGAACTTTGTGAATTCCGTAAATTAAATTCAATCAACGTGGTTCCAAATTATTTTTTTTAAATATTAGACTCACTAAGCAACAACATATCCAAAATTCAATTGAATATTATTTTTCTACATTTTATTAAAAATCCCGAAAAATAACTGTCTCAGTCAAAGTACCTGCTGGAACAGGTCTAATAAAAATAATCTTTCCAAAATCAAATCAACATATTTTTCAGTCATTCTAGACTCATAGAGGCACAACATATCAAAAATTCACTTCAAGAACGTTTTTCTATATTTAATTAAAAATCATACAAGTCACAGCATTTACTAATTGTAAAACAGAAAATTTCAAAAGGAGTTCAATGGTTAAAGTATCAAACTCATGTATTCTATGCTTTCAACTTCACTAAACACAACTCTTACTCTTCCATCACCAACACCAACCTAACTTCTTATCTTTAATTCAATTTCAACACTTTTACACACACCATACACAAACACACTCCAACCATCAACAACACTCCATCAAACTCAAACAAAATTCCAAATAAAACAAGAGAAAACTTACCAAAAATAATGAACTTCTTGAATTTCTAACTTGTTTTCTTGAAATCTTCCTTCAATTTGATCCTAGAAATCAAAACCTCTCTTGCTCTCTTGTGTCTTTGGTGTGCCGGCCAACCCAAAAGAAAATGAAGAAAATGAAGAGTAAAATAAATCAAAGTCAAATATTTAGTCTCCTCTCAATTCTCCACCAAGTATTTTTTAATATTAAAATAATCCATCTTCTCTCTTCCACTCATCTAAATTTTTATTTTCCATTAATTAATTAATTCAACAATAATAAACATAAATATCTTCTTCTTTTGACTTTCTTATTTGACTTGTGTATATGTTATATATATTTCCATATATACAACATATACACTCTCTCTTCAATTCTTTTCTCTTTCAAATTTAACATATACATTCAATCCAAATAAAACAACAATTATATCAAAACTTCTAGGGCACACTTTGGGATATTACAAACCATGAAGCTGCAAAGATGACATTGGATCTTGGCTTTTCAAAGAAAAATTATTTACAACTTTTTCAATACCTGCCAATAGCCCATCCAAAACATACTTTGACCAATTCAATTTGGAAAGGTCATTTGCATACTTCATGGCTCTTAAAAAATCATGGCTTATATAATAAGATATTATTGGTCTTAAAACACAATCCGATGCTAGCAAAAAGAAGCGAGCCTTCCAATTGTCGTTGTAATAATGTGTCGACATCTCTTTCAAAATCTCATTTCAAGTTGTCTTAGTTTTTTGCAGACCATATTTTTCACACATTTCACTTTGGCTAAATTTTATCTTCTTGATACCCATACCACCTTATACTACACCTAAAAGCCGTGATACATGCTCCTTTGATAATAATATCTCTTGCCCATGTACATTCAATGTACTTGAACTAACATCAAAACGATGCATTAATTCGATAATCAACACAATTCTACACTTCATAATATTTATTTCTAGTAATCCTGCAAGTCTTATTCTCTTTATTAGTTCATTCTCTTCATCCTTAAAATTGTCAACTAATTTCTTAAAATGCATTGATCCAACACGTGATCCCAGATACCTCTGAAAAGAAAAATAAAAAAATCAAAAACATATTATAACATACTAATCACAATTACATTAATTAATTTATAAATTTAATATTAAAAAATTTTATCCTTTTGCTTTTTGGACTTGCTATTTCTACCCATGGTAACCGCTTCATTACATCAACAACCATTTTAGCCTCGGGTACTTCGTTTGAAGAATCTGACCAACTTTCCATGACTGATATCAAAAAAAATATTTTTTTCATTTTTTAATTTTACAATACATTTTTGAAATACTAAATGATAAATTTAAAGAAAATAAAATAAAATGATGCATACCATTCACAATTAAGAGAAGTTTCAAAATTCAATTTAAAAAATGTACATGGATATTTGTTAAACTACAATACCAAGAAGATGCAGCAAAAATCATAAAATTATAGTAGCATTAGAAAATTGCAGTAAATTACAGAGTTGTAGCAGAAAATTACAGTAAACTAACCAGAAATTATAAAATTACAGCTGAAATATGCATAAAATTACAGAAAAATATCCAAAATATTGCTGATTTACAGCAGAAAATCTGCAAAAAATTACAAAATTACTATAAAAATTTGCAGAAAATTATAAAATTGCAGTAAAATATTACAGTAGATCTCAAAATTGCAGCAAAATTTTACAAAAATTTGAAGAAAATAACAACCAAAAGATTGCAAAATTGTAGGAGAATTTAGCAAAAAATTACATTAATGATGGGCAAAAATTATGTAGAGATTCATTAAAAGGTTGCAGAAATTATATCAACAATTTCCACCAACACTAAAAAATTACAGTAATATCAAAAATTGTAGTAGTGAGTTGCAACAACTAAAAAAATGAAACAAAAAAATCAACCACATAGATTGGAGTTGCTGGTTACACAACCAGAAAATATAAATCAGTAGATACTATCATCATCCTAATAAAAAAAAACCTCCCTATTCAACCTATCCAGCCACTGAAAATCCTTAAGATATAATCTTTCTTTTGTTGATGTCCTTGTTAACTCTCATAAATAACTAAGGAATGTACATGCAGAAATAAATAAAAAATCAAAAGCATCGAGAAAGGCTTTCAAAAAAGATGTGTTTATCAATTTTAATAACTACCCAAATCCACTATACTTTTATTTGTCTTTAATTAACTTCATATAACCAACAAAACAACCAAAACAAATAATAAACTAATAAACCCAGTTCAAAATTTAACTTTAAAAAATCAAAGAAAGAGAGTAAAAGTAAAGAGTAAAAGTAAAACCTTTTGTTGATATTGTCTAAGCTTGAGGCGTTGGGCATTGAGAGAGAGAGCTGTGTGATTTTCTAAAATTTCTAACAATAAAACTTTAAAATTTCTAACAACAAAATGTAAATACAGATTAACAAAAACAAAAAGAAACTAAAGCTTACTTGAAAATTCGATGAAACGACAAGGTAATTGCAATTGACCTCCTTCTTCTCCCTTCCAAAATTGCTCAACCTCCTTTTTCTCCCTTCCAAATCAGCTACTTTTCAATGATGATGTAGATCGAGATGGTAAGCAGAGAGAGAGAGAGAGAGAGCGAGGGAAGGAGGCGGGGTGGAGGGAGAAAAAAAGAAAAGGAAAAATTACATACCTCTATTCGATGAAACGGTGATACAAGAACAGTGACAAGGACTCAACAATGAATGGCGTGTTACAAATGGATGGGAATTAGGGTTTTAAAGTTTTTATACCATATGATAATGATAAGGTGTATCTAATCTCACAATAAGCATTTTCAATATCAATGGTCCATATTTTTTCAACGTATCCAACGGCTTATAATTTTTCTGCAGAAATGAAGTTAAGCACCGTAGCACTACCCTCAAAGTTATGCTTTATCTTTAAGTGATAGACTTTTACATTGAAGATTTAACAAGCTACTGTTTACAAATTTTAAAAGGAAATGAATGATTAGCTATCAGATAAGTACTTTCTTTTTATTTTGTAGCAAATGATTAATTGCTTTCTTATTTTTGTTTTCATTGGATCATTTTTTTTAGTTTCAAATATAATGATTTGAATTTTTTTTATTTTTAAAATATAACGTATCTCACATGTTTGATAAAATATTTTAAAGAAATATATATTTTTTAATTTTATAATTTTTCATTATTATTTAATGACATGTATAAAAAATAAACTATAATTTAAAATTTTATACATTGATATGTAGATATATATTGATATATTTTAATTATATCATAAAAGTATATGTTAGTTATAAAATAATAATATATATAAGTATATATAAATATATGTTGTATATAAATAACTTAACAATAATAATATATATAGACATAGATTGATATATGTCAATATATGTTACATATAAAATAATAATTTTATAATTTATAAACTCCACGTGTTTTAAGTATCTAAATTCAATGTATTTTTTTTAAAATTAGTCTAAAAATATTTTAACAGTTTTTTTGAAAACAAACTTTTTTAAATTTATTTTTGTAATTTTCCCTTTTTTTATTTAGTCACAACACCCTTTTTTTTCTCCATGTGTTGTTACCATGCATAAACATTATATATATATATATATATATATACATATATATATATATACATACAAGTTTTATTTACAGAAGCAAGAATTCAGTGTTATCTATACACTATGTTAAGCCAATTTTGATTAATCGTATGCAAATTTTATTGGAGTAAATTGGAATTATAAATTTTTTTATTATAATAAATTTATCAAGTTAGGAAAATAAATATAAAATCAACTTAAAAATTAATATTTAAATTTTTATCAATTGAAACTCAACATGCTCAAAACATAAACACAATAAACACACAATATATGTCAACATATATACGACATATATATAGTATATACACAACAAAAACAAACATACAAATAATATATGCAATATAATTAAACAATATACAACAAAGTATATATTTTATCAATTAGTTTCTACATATTTAGAACATATATACAACATATGTATAACATACACAAATATATGCATAATATGCATATAATATATATTATACATATAAGATATACACAGTATATAAGCGACAAATTTAATTTTTTACTTTTATATGCATACTATGTAAAAAGAATTTATACAGAAATTTAATGATTTTTCATTAAAATATTTTTATATTTTTATAAATTTACTTTTTTTTTATATATTTTGTGAGTCTTATTTTCTATTTGAAATAGAAATAAAAATTTATCTTTAAAAAAATTAATATATTTTATATGTTAAAAATAAAATGTAATTTATATGTTGAAAATGTAATTTATTTTTATTATTTTACTAGAATATATTTATTTCATAGTAAAGTTTGAAAAAAAAAAGAAGATGAAAGTTAAAGTAAATATTGTTTGAAATAAGGGAGGAAGTATTTTTGTAAATGGAAAAAAAATAAAAACTTTTTGTTGAAATTTTTTTTGATGTGTAGTATTTTTGAAATTAAATTTAGTTTAAGGTTAGTTATGTAAAAAGCCTTTGTTCTAACCATATAAAAATTTGTTTAAATTTGAATCAAACCCAGGGATACAAAATTCTTAAGTTTACATTCTGTTCTATTTTTTTTTTTAAAGCTTTTTCTAGTGAAAGTATAGTATTGTTTTTCCTTAGGAAAAAAAAAAAGAATTATTGAAGTGGACTTAGTGTTAGCGTGACATAATTGCAATTAAATAATCAACACAATTAACATTGCTTGTGCCTTCAACTTTTCATTACTGAAAAGAAACAGACAATATGTAGATGTGATTAATTATCACAAGTTCACAAATGAGGAAGAATCCACTCAGTCAGTCCTTGCTAGTGCGCATTTGCATTTCCATCTTTTTCCACATCAGTTTTCCTCCGAAACAGGCTTCGCTTGCTTTATCAAAACTTTCCAAACGTCATTTATGTTTTCCTTATTATTATTATTATTATTATTATTATTATTATTATTTAATTCGACGGATAGAGGCCATAAAATTGAAAGAGAAATCAACAGACTACCTTCCCCTATGAGCTACACATTCCAATGCAAATGAAAATTTAAACGAAAGTTACAAATTCAGGAAAAGTTGGTATTTTCAACCAATTGGACATTAGAAAACATTAACCACATCAAATAACTCCAATTTTACAAGAACGAAATCCTATTTTACCAGTTTCTATGTTAGGAGAAATATAATTGATAAAATTTTTTGAACCAAAAAAAGATATTTTAAAAGAACTAAACTCAAGTCAATGAAAAAGATTGTTCAAGAATCCAATTCACTTAATAAAATCAACCGTTAAAAACTCAAAAAAATGATTGTTTTAAATTAAATAAGGCTCTTTTCTATAAGAGTAAAAACGAGAAAACAATCACATTATTTTTTTGCTTTTTAATTATTAACAATTTATTCCAAACACTCTTATTAATAAATTAAGTTCTCTTCATAAAACAAAATTCAATTGAATTTAATTTAATTTAAATTTTGCGGGAGTGGAGTACCTAACCTGCTTTCCTGCAACCACCAACAAAATCTAGCACAGCAACGAATATCTCCAGTGACAACCACATGCCGTAAGCAATGCACATACAGTTGATGCAAACAAACACAAGATTATCATCTAATGACATCTTTTCACCAAACAGCAGACAATTATTGGTTACCTTCCATTTGTTTCTGGTATGTCTTTCATGAAACAACACTAGATTCATATACTTGTAATAAATCAGAGCAGCATTCAGAAGTGCCCAAAGGGATCAGAACCTATCCATATCAGCCTGGCAAGAAATGATATTTGTCCAAAGGGATTAACTAAAGGCACAAAAATGATGCACTGCTGCAAATTACTCTCCAAGTCAATAGCCCTTCTAAATTCTAATAATGCTGGTAGTTCGACATGGAAATAAAAACGTATCATCACTGCTCAAAACATTTCAACAGTCTTTTCCTACAAGACTAAAATATCTTCCCAAGAGCATGAAGGACAAATCCTTCAATTATTGTTGACGATTCTGGCAACTTGCAGAAAACATGAAAATAATTGCACACAAGAAATGGAGAAATGAATGAAGACTAAAAAAGAAGAGCTTGATTAGCAGACACAAACATCCTCATTTGACAATACCCACTTACCCAGGAATTCACTGAAGGCTTGACAAATATGAACATAGAAAGGCTGGTGAGTCTGGTGATAATCACATTTACATCAATGACTTCCTCATGAAGGACAATAATAAGACAAAGAATCTATGGACATTTCTATGCAAAGCACTACTATTTCATTTATTTTTCCCACAAAATTTAACAGCAGCATTGGAAGCATCAACCTAAACAGAACACAGAAGTTAAGGGGATATTTTTCAACAGGAAAGAACATTGTGTATTATACAATTCCCTGAAAGGACCAGATTCTAGAACTTTGAGATTTGAATGATTATTTTAATTTTAGGACATCCCTTTTACCATGATTTTAAGTATGCTGACTCACTAAATATAGTCTATAAGGTATCTCTAGAATATGCCAGCTAAAGGAGCATTCTAGTTTTTCCCCCCCTTTGAAATCATCCAACAGTACACAAGTATACACAACCTGAATCCAGAATTCATAGACAAATAATATGAACATAATAATGAACAAGAGATTGAAGACAGGTGAAAAAAAAAACTATTAAAGAAGGTGGGAAAAAAAGAATTAAAGAAATAATGTTCAAGTCTTTTTTTTTTTGAACTAGGAGAAGCTACACAAAGTCATCCAATTGACGCTACATGAATCAGGTGACCAAGAACTTCAGGAAAATCAGTTTTTATTCTTTTCCAAAACTCAGTTATTAGTTACAGTTCCATCAATATCTCTAATGTGATGACCTACTCATTTGAATTACAAAAAAAACAGTTAGCCATCTTACTGACCTGAGATCAAGTGTTTAATTTAGTGGATGGAAAACCTAATCGGTTATTTATTCATGTAAAGATTCAGTTAGGACAGTAGGACAGGCGTCATACAATAAGATCATTGATGATTCGCATCAAAAGTTACCTTGCCAACTTTGCTGCTTGAAAGTTACCCTAATTAGCAAAGAATTCAAGCTTTGCTAATTAGGTCACTGCACAGAAATAACAGAGTTAGTTTCCCCAAATGTGTGTGCACACAACCCGGGCATTAGATTCACCTTGTAGCAATTATGAATTCTGGAAAATTTCCTTGAGTTCAGGACATAAAACCATTCAGCGAATGGATAAAGTTTATGTTGTATTCCATTAGAAAGTGTCAGTTCCAAAAATGTACTTCGTCCCAGCGCCCTTCTCAAAACCCCATCGGCAGGCCCCACATGGATGTCAAAGTTACTTGAGGTACAGTTAATAATTGTTATGGCTCGAGATTCAAACTAGACCCAAAATTTGGTATCCCAGTCAACTATAAAATGGCATTATCCATAAGGCATAAGAAAGAGAAGAACACTCTTACAAGGAAGGGGGATGCTGCGACTTCTTACATACATGGAAAATAAAAAAAGAAGTGGGATGGTTCAATTTCTTCAACAGAAGCAAGATTACAAAATAAGACCATCAACACAAACAAGATTACAAAATAAGACCATCAACAAAAGAACAATTTGTAAATAAAATGGTATATCCAAGATCAAACATTAAGTAGATTAAACAACACAGATCAATCATATGTAGTTACAACGACCCAGATAATCAGAGCAAGTGAACACACAAGCATTCAATGTAATAAACTCATAGGAGACATACCAAAACCATAAGAACACAAAAATAAATCATTAAAAGACAATATATAGCCATAGAAGCCATAAGCTTGACAATTACACACAAGAAAGCATCATTAGCTGTTCAATTATAATCCACAGAAAATAAACATCACGAGAGATAACAGATTAACAGTAGATAAAACCCTAAACAACAAATTAAAATTCTTAGTTACGTAATTAAAAAGGGGTAAATCTTCTTATACCGCCTGCTTAGGTAGGGAATCGATCTCAGGAATCTTCACATAGCCAATCTTCTTAGGGCTAACATCTTCTTCTTCATCTTCATCCTCACCATCAAATTCCTCATTGCGGTAATCGTAACGGGTGGAGAAAAGAGTCCAAACCAAGTACATAGTAGCAGCGGTAAGAGCGCCACAGCCAACCCCAAAAAGCAAGGCAACAACAACACTAAGAATGTCCTTAGTGCGATCGCGTAGAGAGCTCATGTCGTAAGAAGAGAGACCAAAAGGCAAAAGAGGAGAACCCTCCTGGTGACGTCGAGGGTCGGAATCAGAAAAAGAATCTTCATCATCATCAGGCCGGAAAATCTTACTATCAAGGACGATATCGGAGGAATAGGACCGTTGTTGGCTGATCTCAGTGACGATGGTGACGAATCCAGAGGAAGAAGGGTCATTGTTGTTGTTAATAGAATTAGGGTTAGGGTAAAGGGGCCTGATTGAGAAGGTGTAAGAGGAGATGAGACGGGTTTTGCAAGGTCTGGCTGATGCAGAAATTGAAAGAAGATAAATGAGTATTGAGAGAAGAAGAAGCTTTGGGTTTGAAGAAGCCATTGTTGTCGCCATTGAGAAGAAGAAATTTTACAGAGAGCTTGTGGAAATCAAAATGAATAAAAGATGACAGCGTGGACTTGGTCAGTCAGAGAAGTATATATATAGCCTCACGTACAGTCATTGGAATTGTCAAGCCCACTTGTAATAAATAATTAAGTTTATTTGCTGTTAATTATCTCAACTATATAATTTAGTTATTAATAGAATAGGAATGTTATAGTTTTTTTTTACTTCCCTAATAAAAAACGACTTATTCCTATATTTTTATCTAATTTTTTCATATATTTTATTTAATAATTTTATATATCATACACGAATAACATTATTAAGTTTCCTCATTACTAACAAAAGATTTTTTTCTACTTCAATGAATCAATATTTTTCCATTGTTAATACTTAAAAGGATATAATATTTTCCCTTTCCATCAATAACTTTCAAATCAAACTCATATAATTAATTATTCAAATTAAATTATAAAAATAACTATACTTTCAATATATTTATAATATTTTTCACATATCAAATTAATAGCAACTCAAAATTTATTTATAATGCATTTATTAAATTACTGAAAAAATTAATTATTGAAAACATATTTTACAGAGATATATTACATAGATTATATTTTATTGAAAAAAATTATATTACTGTGTTTAGAAAATGCAACAAAATATTAAAAAATAGATTAAAAAAATATTAACTTATTTAGTTACTATCCAACTTTACAGAAAAAGTTTAAGTAATAAATAAACTACCCTTATAATATCTTTCTTATTTTATCATATTTTAAATTAAGGGTATAATTATCTTTTAACATATAGATTCATCAATTCACTTTTTTGGTGAAATATTTTTCTTAATTCTTCCTAAGTAAAATATTTTACTAACTAGTTGGTAAAGTTTAGTAGATCTGACATTTTATTTTTTTTATAGATTATTTACAAATAAACATAATATTTTTAGTCAATTATTATTATTTAGTCAACTTTTTTAGAATTTTTGTGTAACTAAACACAATATTATATACCATCTATATATTAAAACTACAGGCTTTCTAAATTTTATATCTAATATTAAAAAATAAATTTAAAAATTAAAAGAATTATTTTTGAGATTGAATTCATATTTTTTTCAATTACATTTAGTAGTTATTTTTTTTACATTATTAACGGTGGCATTCACATCATTTAAAATTTTTTTAATACAAAAATATCTATTTCCTCAAATTTTAAGTTACTTAACATTTTCACATATATCATTCATAGAAAATTATATTTTCAAATTATTCAATGTCTATTATATGTAAAATATTAAAAATGTGCTTTTTTTATTTTTATCAAAATAAAAATCATAATAAGTATTTTTTTGAGAGATTTTTTTTTTAAAAATAACAACAGGCAAGTTTTGTATTTTAATAAGGATAGCAAAATTAAATAATAAAATAAATAAATGAGTGCTAGAAACCATTTGGGAATATAAATATCACCTCCTATAAATTATAATATATGAATTTTTAGCATGCTAATTTTAAAATAGGAATTAAATTGAATTTCACAATATTTAACATATATTTAAAATGGTAAGACATCTTCATTCACTCTTTTGATTATAAGTTGGATTCTTTCTCATTGTGATATTTAAATATTGACTTTCATACTTAAATTTCAAATTGTATGCAGAGAATAAAAATGGTAATCGCTGTATAATTATTTATAATAATAAAGAAATGTGTCTAGCTTTTGGTGGATAATGTCCTTAATAAATTACTGGAATAAGAAAAAAACTACAGATGAATCCTGTGTGAAATGGAAGGCCAATTAAAAAAAAAAAAGGAAGAATTTAGGAAATTAATTAGAAATATATCCCATTATCAAGCAATAATATATTTTAGACTTCACTCATCTTAATTCGACATTTTTAGATAAAATAGCCTTTTAATCTAAAAGCATATATTTTTCTTTTCTGTTATTTATATCTTACATATACTCCGTATATATAAAAGACATATGTAGAATATAAGAATACTACATTATAATATCAAAAATAAATAAAACTTATACATTAATAATTATAAGAATTTTATACATTTAAGTTTAATACTTCAATAAATTTTATAAGAAAATCTCTGAAAAAAATTTATCAGAGTTTTATCTGTAAATTGGACAAATCTCAAAAAAATAATCAACATAACTTGCTAGCAAAATCACTCCCAAATTCTCAATTCAAACAAAATTCAATATTTTCTCCAAAATCATCAAATATCTCACACATACATACTGTAACATCCGTAATTTTGGAGAAATTAAATAAGTATTTGGAGATATAAATTGTATATATTCAATATATATATCTAGAGTGTATATAACATATACATATGGTATATTAATTGTATATGTTGGATTAATACATTACACACTTAATATTTAATACACACATATGGTACATTTGATGTGTATATAAAATACACATTACTTGTGCATATGTATAATATCCTAAATTTTTGAAAAGTTCTAATTTTTGAAAATTTGATAAATTAAATTATAATTTAAATGGATAAATTAAATTAATGGTTTTAAATGAAAAATGAAGGAGTTTTAAATGAAAAAGTGGATAATATATGTGATATATATTTAAAATATACATAACATATAAAAATCAACACTTTTTAAAAGTAAAGTCAAAGTAAAAGGGTATTTTGGTAATTAAATTTTAAAAAATTTAAAATTAATAAAATAATTCAAAAATAAATTATTTTTGAATGGAAGAGAAAATTTAGGACTTTTAATTTATTAAATAAATAAATAATTAATTAATTATTAAATTATTTTAATATATATATATATATATATGGTTTAAAATTGAAGGGTGAAAGGAAAGAGAAATAAAAAAAAATAAAGTTTTCTTCTTCTTCTTTCCTTCAAGGCCGAATTTCATGGCTTCAAGAGAGGGATTTGCTTCTTCCATACTCCAAAAATTGAAGAAATTTTAAGGATTCAAGAGGAGTTTTAGAAGTTTCTTCATCAATTGGTAAACTTTCTTACTAAAATTTTAAATTCTACGGAAAAGTGTGTTATGTAAATTTTGGAATTCTATAGTAGCATGATTTAATTGCTTAATTAGATATGAATGAAGTTGTTTTGATTGGTTATTAATGATTTTAAGGTTGGATTAAAGAAATGGTTGAGTTTGTGTAAGATTGGTGAAAAGAGAGAATTTAGGGTTATGTAATTTTTGGGGTTTTGAAATCATGATTTTTAATTGTTTAAATTGATTCAAAATGAGTTGTTTTGATACATAAACAAGTATTTTAAAGTCAAATATTGGATTTGGTTGTGTTTGGTTGGAGTTTGAGAATGGAAGTGGAGATTTAGGGTTTTGGAAAAGTGATTTTCCAAAGCGGTTGAATTGTGTGATTTTATTTGTTTAAGCATGTTGTTTAGTGTTAAACGTGATGAATATAAGCTTGAAATGAGTAATGGATTGTGTTGGAATGGAAAACCTTCAATGGGGGAAGCTTATGCCATTTTTGAGATTTTGTGTATAAGAGTGTATTGTTATAATGTAAATTATTTAAATGTATTAAAATATGTTTTTAATGATATTAATAAACTTAAAACACTAATTTAAATGGCTTGATATGGTTTTTCAAAGTTAAAGTGAGGTGAAGCTTAATTTTGGTATTTGTTTAGAGTGATATTTAATTATGGTTTGATGTTGAGAATACCTTAGAATATGATATTAAATGTTTATGTATGATCACATTTGGTATAGGCATTGAGAGAGGTTGATTTGCTTTATCCAAGTGGTGAAGGGCAAGTTGGAAGGATAGGATTGGAGGTTGTATTAAGCTTGCTTTGGGTTGCTAGTAGAGGTATGTACAAACTTTGAGTATAATGTTTATATTTGCATGACATTTGGACTTAACACATTTTGGTTGAAAAATGTGTTAAGCTACTTGGATCATTGATTGAGTATGAATAATGTGCTATGACATTTGTAATGCCATATATGTATTAAAAGCATTGTGAAAAGCCATTGATAATGGCTAAATTGTGTAAAGTGTGAAATATGCATATTATGTGAAAATACCCAAAGTAATTGGGTAATGTGTTGTGAATGCAAAAATGAGATATGTGGAATAATGAAATGAATTGATATTGATAAAAATGAGAAAAAAAATGAGAAAAGTGAGAAAAATGAGAAAGATGTGAAAATTGAGAAAAAAAAATGAGAAACAAAAATGTGAAAATAAAGCAATGAGCCTAGTTTGATTATGAGAAATAAAATGAGAAATGAATTGTGAAAGTATTTGACAATGAGATAAATGAATTAATTGTGTGCCTAGTATGTTATTCAATTTTTAGAGTTCTGGGTTTGGTGGCATGCCTATGAATTGCTGGGCAAGTGAAAAGACCGGGTCGTAAGCGAGCCTAGCTGATAAATGATAAATATGATGTTTTTGGGGTGAAAAGACTGGGTCGTAAGCCTCAAAAACTGTAGCAGTCTAGCTGGGTTGAGGACCAAGATACTGGGGCCTAAGGGTCTAGCCTGGTTGAGGTCCAAGAGACTGGGGCTGTTACATTATCCATGGATATATATATATTGTCTACGGGCTAGACACATGGTATCATTATGGACCAAAGCAGTAACTCTGAAATTTGAATAGCATATTAGATCCTTTTTTAGCCCATGCTTGTCTTTGCTTTAATGTGAATTATGAATTGTGATACAATTGAGCAATATAATGTTATGAGTTGTGAGTATGAAATATTTGAAAAATATAATAAAGTGAAATGATGTGACCTCTATATGCATTGTGTATTGGCATTACTTTATATTTTTATTATTATCAAAGTTTGTACTACTAGGCTTCGGCTTAGCTCGATTGTAATTCGTCACACAGGTGTCATGGACGTTTTGGTAGAGTTGGAGAGTTTTACTAGACCTGGTCGGGTCTAGGTTTGTATTTATTGAGCTTGAAGAGTTGTTTTGGGTACATCAAGATCAGAGCCAGTTGCAAGCATGTACATTTTTTATATTATGTATGTTATGATATGTTTTTGAAGCATATATTGTAAATTGTAAAGAATGATTTGAATAATTTTGTTTAAGATGGGATTTTATATATAATTTTGATATATATATACCTATATATAAGTATTTTGAGAAAATATGGAGAAATTGAGAAGTATTGGTGAATTGGTGAATTGATTTTATTTGGAGTGTTTGTTTTATGCAGGTTGTGTTTTGTTGAATTTTGGAAACGTTTAAATTACAAACAATACTCTAACGAAGTTTTCCTAAAGATTTTCATATAAAATATTTATTTTGGATTTCTATAACAAGCAAAGAATATTTATATACTATTTATTTTATGTATTAGTATTTGAAATCTTAAAACAGAAATGTAAAAATTATTATTTAATCAGTCTGTGATATTTTTATACCATATATGCGTATTTTACATATGCTGAAAATATGTATTGTACATATATAGGGTATAAGGGTGTTACATTTATTTTGGTATCACAGTCTAGGTTTGAGGTTCTCGACCTAGGTGGGTTGTTAGAGAGAGAAAATTGAAATTAAAAAAAAAAGATTTTCAATTGTGATGCATGCATTAGCACTGGCAATTTATCTAATCCCTGATGTGGCAATGTCCATTTGATATAATGGATATGAGTTGATATAGATTCTGGGTTGCATAGAGCAGAGTGGCGCAGTGGAAACATCATTCTAGAGATTATGAATTAAGAATTTTTGGAACTTTTATTTAAAATTTAAAATTTATAGCTGATTCAATTGATGAATAAGTGAAATTAGAAAAACAATCTAGGAAATAATTTAAGATATAAAAATAAAAGTTTTGAGAAATGAGTATGATAGTTACAAAAAAATTTATAGATGTACTGCAAAGTGATATTGTCTGAATTGTTGGACAAATTTAGAAATATTGGATGAGTTTGAACATTTAATAGAAAGTTTTTCTATATGTTAAAATCCAAATGTATAAAATTTTATAAATTTTAAAGATGGATCTCTAATTAAGAAAAATAGAAGAACACAGATTGTTGGAGAAATTTCAGCAACTCAGAATCTATAGAAATTGAAAAAAAAAATATAGAACTATGGTAAACCAATCCAGAAAAATCTAAAATTTTACAAAATAATATCATATGTATTCCTATAACATATGGTTAAAAGTTCATGAATTTTTATTAAGGTTTGACACCTGAAAAAAATGGACAACCGGGTGCTGCCAGAGAAATTATTAAAGAGACAGATTCTATGATTTTGTAAGATTTAATTTTTAAATATATTAAATTAACTTGGAAAAATCTAAAACTTTAAATATAAGTCCATGTATGTGTCAAGTGCACATGGATAAAAGTTTACAATTTTTATAAAGAATTGGTAAGGAATATAAAAATTAAAAGTGAGATTGACATGAAACTGAGGAAGTTATGTAGTTTTGTGTAAGTAAGTAAAAATTAATTTTATGAGACAAATGAATGAAAAAAATTATAAAAATTTATATGCATATGGGTATAAGTATAGAAGGAATATGAAGTTTTTAATAATTTTCAACAAAGAGTTCATAATTAAAATCAAAGAGTGAAATCATATATGATAGCGAATTATTTATAATGGAACAATGATGCATAATTTAGGGTTGAGTGTGTAAAATTAAAGTATTTAAATGGATAATGTTAATTAGTGTAATGAAATAAATTAGTGTTGTTTATATGTAAATGTTATGATTTTAAGATTGGAAATGTGACATGGAAGAGATTTGGTGAGGTTCATGTTGTTGGTTGGAATATATGAAATTTGAATTTTTAAAATGAGTTTCCATAATTGTGAAAGTGATGTGTTTTGATGTTATATTAATATAAAAATAAAGTTTATAAAGTTAGCTCTTGAAAATGAGATTAATAGAATGAAGTTTAAGTAAAGTAGTAAGTTGGAAATTTAGAGTTGCAAGAGAATTTTGATGAAGATTGTTTAGATGTTGATAGTTTAATGTTTAATAAGCATGGGAGTAATTTTGAATGAGTAATATTATTTATGAAAATATCATGTAACATGTAATGTGGTTGATAATATAGAAATTTGTTATGAAATAAAAGGGAAATGATTAAGTAAGTAAAAATGAGTTACTTTAGGTAATTGCATTGGAAATGATGAAAATGGATATGAAGGGTATGATAAATGCATTAAAAAAAATATGAGAGAGATGTCACATTGGAAATGTGACTAAGATTTATGTGAGGTGTTAAAATATATATATATATATATATATATATATATAATAAGAAACTTATTTAAGAGATGTGCGATTAAATAAGGAAGATGTTAATTATGTTGTGGTCAAAGTGTGTATATATGTTGAATTGATGAATAGCCTAAGTAATGTCAAAAGAATGAGAAATGATAATGTTCATTGAAAGGTGATAAATGTTAACTTTGTATAGGTTGTATGTAAAAGAGGAATTGAGTATAATTGTATGATGTGTGTGATGAGATTTTTTTTCTATATGAACACAAATATGATATGTAAGAAAATGTGGAAAGTAAGTCACATTGTGATTATGACTTACGAAGGTGTATGTGGATGATTAAAAAAATATTATCGAGTGTTTACTACCTTATACAAATACGTGTCTGGTGATATTGAGAATGATAGTGCATGTATTAATAGACCTAAGAGAAATTAGATCTTGACCTGCGTAAAGTTAGGTCATGTGATGAATTGAGATTAAGAATGGACCCGAACAGCGCTAACGGTGAAATTGTTATTGTAACAACTGAACTTGATGATTGTATAGCGTTTTGGGCCTAAAGTATATGCGTATATATGAGAGATTGTAAGGAAAAAGGAAAGTATAATGATAAAAAAATAAAGTATGTGAATGGAAATATATATATATATATATATATATGAATGAAAATTTTTATAAGAGATAGATTAGAAATGGAGTAATAAATGAAAATTGTGTAAATTAGCATATGAACGAATGTGTATATGTAAGAGATGTTAATGATAATATTGTTAAAACATGAGTTAGGCTAATGATGATCAAGTTAACAAGAGTAAATTACTTTGAAACAGAGCTGAAACGTGTTAACTTTTTGTGTAGCAAAAGATTAGAAAATGAATATGTGATTTTTGCGATATGAACTTAACATTGTGATTGAAAATGTTTGAAGAAGAATGATTGAGGAGCAGTATTTATTTATAAGCCACAAGCGTGACCATTATTATGGCATGACCGTTGGATAGTTTTGGTGAGATTGATAGTTATGCTTTAAGAAACATGGTCAAGACTTATGGTTTGAATAATTATATCTTATAATCTTATACTAGAAATTTGTTTATAATTATAGAAAGTGTGGAAATAGAAGAGAATTGTGAAAATATGATGAGCTTTAAATGATGTATAAGAAAAGTGATTTGTGTAAATAGGGTAACTATAAGAAATGTGAGTAAGAGTTATAATGAATATGTTTGAAAGTGGTATAAAATGAATAAGTTGATGAAAATGATGTGTAAAGTAAATGAGACTATGGGAAGTGAATATTATTTGTAATGATGAATTCGAAGAGAATTAAAATTTGAGAATAAATTTGACCTAATAGATCTAGGTCATGAATTGAAACCAGATTGATGAATTTAAAATAGACTAAAGGTTGGTCAGAATAGAATAAGGTTGTGATTGTCATATTATGATAGTTAGATCAATTGATCAGAAATGTAATAAGTTTACAAGTATTTATTGAAATTCAATGTGTGTAGTTGTATTAAGAATATGCAAGCTATATGATAATGTGCATAATACAGCGTTTTGATATGTATATGCATATGAAAGGAGCTAAGTTATATTAGTTTCAAATAATTATAAGAGAAAAGTGTTAGTTATAGTATAATTGGAATGAATTTTAATAAGGAAATAAGATTTTGTTGTTGCATAATGGTGATATTAAATTAATATGTGGTAATTGTATAAAGAGTAGGATCAAAGTGAAGATGTGTAAAATTATTGTGTTAAGATAAAAGTTATTAACATTAGAATTTAAGGTGATGAGAGTAAATTTTTAAGATAATGAAGTGATCAGATATCTTGAGTGGAATAAGTGTGTGGTGTATATATATTAAGGAGACGAGCTAATTTTGTCTAATGACAATTCGATTGAAGATATAATAATTTGTTGTGACTGTTTGAGTAAATAGACAATATAATGATGTGTTAGGAAATGGTAAAAAGAAAATTAAGAATGAACCTAAGGGGGAGAATAGAAATTATGTAATTTGGTAAAATAATGATTTGGATAATTTATTACTATATTGGATAATTTCGAGGATGAAATTATTTAAGGGGAAGAAAATTGTAACATCCGTGATTTTAGAGAAATTAAATAAGTATTTGGAGATATAAATTGTATATACTCAATATATATATATATCTAGAGTATATATAACATATACATATGGTATATTAATTGTATATGTTGGATTAATACATTACATACTTAATATTTAATACACATATAAGATACATTTGATATGTATATAAGATACACATTACTTGTGCATATGTGTAAGATCTTAAATTTTTGAAAAGTTCTAATTTTTAGAAATTTGATAAAATAAATTATAATTTAAATGGATAAATTAAATTAATGGTTTTAAATAAAAAATGAAGGGGTTTTAAATGAAAAAGTGGATAATATATGTGATATATTGTAAAATATACATAACATATAAAAATCAACACTTTTTAAAAGAAAAGTCAAAGTAAAAGGGTATTTTGGTAATTAAATCTTCGAAATTTAAAATTAATAAAATAATTCAAAAATAAATTATTTTTAATGGAAGAGGGAATTTAGGACTTTTAATTTATTAAATAAATAATTAAATTATTAATTATTAAATTATTTTAATATATATATATGGTTTAAAATTAAAGGGTGAAAGGAAAGAGAAAAAAAAATAAAGTCTTCTTCTTCTTCTTTCCTTCAAGGCCGAATTTCATGGCTTCAAGAGAGGGATTTGCTTCTTCCATACTCCAAAAATTGAAGAGAATTTAAGGATTCAAGTGGAGTTTTAGAAGTTTCTTCATCAATTGGTAAGCTTTCTTGCCAAAATTTCAAATTCTATGGAAAAGTGTGTTATGTAAATTTTGGAATTCTATAGTAGCATGATTTAATTGCTTAATTGGATATGAATGAAGTTGTTTTGATTGGTTATTAATGATTTTAAGGTTGGATTAAAGAAATGGTTGAGTTTGGGTAAGATTGGTGAAGAGAGAGAATTTAGGGTTATGTAATTTTTGGGGTTTTGAAATCATAGTTTTTAATTGTGTAAATTGATTCAAAATGAGTTGTTTTGATACATAAACAAGTATTTTTATGTCAAATATTAGATTTGGTTGTGTTTGGTTGGAGTTTGAGAATGGAAGTGGAGATTTAGGGTTTTGGAAAAGTGATTTTCCAAAGTGGTTGAATTGTATGATTTTATTTGTTTAATCATGTTGTTTAGTGTTAAATGTGATGAATATAAGCTTGAAATGAGTAATGGATTGTGTTGGAATGGAAAACCTTCAATGGGGGAAGGTTATGCCATTTTTTAGATTTTGTGTATAAGAGTGTATTGTTATAATGTAAATGATTTAAATGTATTAAAATATGTTTTTAATGATATTAATAAACTTAAAACACTAATTTAAATGGCTTGATATGGTTTTTCAAAGTTAAAGTGAGGTGAAGCTTAATTTTGAGATTTGGTTTAGAGTGATGTTTAATTATGGTTTGATGTTGAGAATACCTTAGAATATGACATTAAATGATTATGTATGATCACATTTGGTATAGGCATTGAGGGAGGTTAATTTACTTCATCCAAGTGGTGAAGGGCAAATTGGAAGGATAGGATTGGAGGTTATATTAAGCTTGCTTTGGGTTGCTAGTAGAGGTATGTATAAACTTTGAGTATAATGTTTATATTTGCATGACATTTGGACTTAACACATTTTGGTTGAAAAGTGTGTTAAGTTACTTGGTTCATTGATTGAGTATGAATAATGTGCTATGACTTTTGTAATGTCATATATGTGTTAATTGCATTGTGAAAAGCCATTGATAATGGCTAAATTGTGTTACGTGTGAAATATGCATATTATGTGAAAATACTCAAAGTAATTGGGTAATGTGTTGTGAATGCAAAAATAAGATATGTGGAATAATGAAATGAATTGATATTGATAAAAATGAGAAAAAAAAATGAGAAAAGTGAGAAAAATGAGAAAGATGTGAAAAATGAGAAAAATGAGAAAAAAAATGTGAAAATAAAGCAATGAGCCTAGTTTGATTATGAGAAATAGAATGAGAAATGAATTGTGAAAGTATTTGATAATGAGATAAATGAATTAATTGTGTGCCTAGTATGTTATTCAATTTTTAGAGTTCTGGGTTTGGCGGCATGCTTATGAATTGCTGGGCAGGTGAAAAGACCGGGTCGTAAGCTGAGCCCAACTGATAAATGATAAATATGATATTTTTGGGGTGAAAAGACTGGGTCGTAAGCCTCAGAAACCATAGCAGTCTAGCCGGGTTGAGGACCAAGATACTGGGGCCTAAGGGTCTAGCCGGGTTGAGGTCCAAGAGACTGGGGCTGTTACATTATTCATGGATATATATATTGCCTGCGAGATAGACACATGGTGTCATTATGGACCAAAGCAGTAACTCTGAAATTTGAATAGCATATTAGATCCTTTTTCGACCCATGCTTGTTTTTGCTTTAATGTGAATTATGAATTGTGATACAATTGAGCAATATAATGTTATGAGTTGTAAGTATGTAATATTTGAAAAATATAATAAAGTGAAATGATGTGACCTCTATATGCATTATGTATTGACATTACTTTACATTTTTATTATTATCAAAGTTTGTACCACTAGGCTTCGGCTTAGCGCGATTGTAATTCGTCGCGCAGGTGTCATGGACGTTTTGGTAGAGCCGGAGAGTTTTACTAGACCTGGTTGGGTCTAGGTTTGTATTTATTGAGCTTGAAGAGTTATTTTGGGTACATCAAAATCAGAGCCAGTTGCCAGCATGTATATTTTTAATATTATGTATGTTATGATATGTTTTTGAAGCATATATTGTAAATTGTAAAGAATGATTTGAATAATTTTGTTTATGATGGGATTTTATATATAATGTTGATATATATATACCTATATATAAGTATTTTGAGAAAATATGGAGAAATTGAGAAGTATTGGTGAATTGATTTTATTTGGAGTGTTTATTTTATGCAGGTTGTGTTTTGTTAAATTTTGGAAACGTTTAAATTACTGACAAAACTCTGAAGAAGTTATACTAGAGATTTTCATATAAAATATTTATTTTAAATTCCTATAACAAGCAAAAAATATTTATATACTATTTATTTTATATATTAGTATTTGAAATCTTAAAACAGAAATGTAAAAATTATTATTAAATCGGTCTGTGACATTTTTATACCATATATGCGTATTTTACATGTGCTGAAAATATGTATTGTACGTATATAGGGTATAAGGGTGTTACATTTATTTTGGTATCAGAGCCTAGGTTTGAGGTTCTCGACCTAGGTGGGTTGTTAGAGAGAGAAAATTAGAATTTTTAAAAAAATAATTTTCAATTGTGATGCATGCATTGGCACTAGCAATTTATCTGATCCCTGATGTGGCAATGTCCATTTGATATAATGGATATGAGTTGAGATGGTGTCTGGGTTGCATAGAGCAGAGTGGTGCAGTGGAAACATCATTCTAGAGATTATGGATTAAGAATTTTTGGAACTTTTATTTAAAATTTAAAATTTATAGCTGATTCAATTGATGAATAAGTGAAATTAAAAAAAATAATCTAGGAAATAATTTAAGATATAAAAATAAAAGTTTTGAGAAATGAGCATGATAGTTAAAGAAAATTTTATAGATATACTGCAAAGTGATATTGTCTGAATTGTTGGATAAATCTAGAAATGTTGGATGGGTTTGAACATTTAATAGAAAGTTTTCTATATGTTAGAATCCAAATGTATAAAATTTTATAAATTCTAAAGATGGATCTCTAATTAAGAAAAATATAAGAACACAGATTGTTGGAGAAATTTCAGCATCTCAGAATCTGTAGAAATTGAAAAATAAAATAAATATAGAAACTATAGTAAACCAATCCAGAAAAATCTAAACTTTTACAAAAAATATCATATGTATTCCTATAACATATGGTTAAAATTTCATGAATTTTTATTAAGGTTTGATACCTGAAAAAAATGGACAACCGGGTGCTGCCAGAGAAATTATTAAAGAGATAGATTCTATGATTTTGTAAGATTTAATTTTTATATATATTAAATCAACTTGGAAAAATCTAAAACTTTAAATATAAGTTTATATATGTGTCAAGTGCACATGAATAAAAGTTTACAGTTTTTATAAAGAATTGGTAAGGAATATAAAAATTAAAAGTGAGATTGACATGAAACTGATGAAGTCATGCAATTTTGTGTAAGTAAGTAAAAATTAATTTTATGAGACAAATGAATGAAGAAAATTATAAAAATTTATATGCATATGGGTATAAGTATAGAAGGAATATGGAGTTTTTATTAATTTTCAACAAAGAGTTCATAATTAAAATCAAAGAGTGAAATCATATATGATAGCAAATTATTTATTATGGAACAATGATGCATAATTTAGGGTTGAGTGTGTAAAATTAAAGTATTTAAATGGATAATGTTAATTAGTGTAATGAAATAAATTAGTGTTGTTTATATGTAAATGTTATAATTTTAAGATTAGAAATGTGACATGGACGAGATTTGGTGAGGTTCATGTTATTGGTTGGAATATATGAAATTTGAATTTTTGAAATGAGTTTCCATAATTGTGAAAGTGATGTGTTTTGATGTTATATTAATATAAAAATAAAGTTTATAAAGTTAGCTCTTAAAAATGAGATTAATAGAATGAAGTTTAAGTAAAGTAGTAAGTTGGAAATTTAGAGTTGTAAGAGAATTTTGATGAAGATTGTTTAGATGTTGATAGTTTAATGTTTAATAAGCATGGGAGTAATTTTGAATGAGTAATATTATTTATGAAAATATCATGTAACGTGTAATGTGATTGATAATATAGAAATTTGTTATGAAATAAAAGGGAAATGATTAAGTAAGTAAAAATGAGTTACTTTAGGTAATTGCATTGGAAATGATGAAAAGGGATATTAAGGGTATGATAAATGCATAAAAATAAATATGAGAGAGATGTCACATTGGAAATATGACTAAGATTTATGTGAGGTGTTAATATATATATATATAATAAGAAACTTATTTAAGAGATAAGCGATTAAATAAGGAAGATGTTAATTATGTTGTGGTCAGAGTGTGTATATATGATGAATATCCTAAGTAATGTTAAAAGAATGAGAAATGATAATGTTCTCTGAAAGGTGATAAATGGTAACTTTGTATAGGTTGTATGTAAAAGAGGAATTGAGTATAATTGTATTATTTGTATGATGAGATTTTTTTTCTATATGAACAGTAATATGATATGTAAGAAAATGTGGAAAGTAAGTCACATTGTGATTATGACTTACGAAGGTGTATGTGGATGATTAAAAAAATATTATCGAGTGTTTACTACCTTATACAAATACGTGTCTGGTGATATTGAGAATGATAGTGCATGTATTAATAGACCTAAGAGAAATTAGATCTTGACCTGCGTAAAGTTAGGTCATGTGATGAATTGAGATTGAGAATGGACCCGAACAGTGCTGACGGTGAAATTGTTATTGTAACAACTGAACTTGATGATTGTATAGCATTTTGGGCCTAAAGTATATGCGTATATATGAGAGATTGTAAGGAAAAAGGAAAGTATAATGATAAAAAAAATAAAGTATGTGAATGGAAATATATATATATATATATATGAATAAAATTTTTTATAAGAGATAGATTAGAAATGGAGTTATAAATGAAAATTGTGTAAATTAGCATATGAACGAATGTGTATATGTAAGAGATGTTAATGATAATATTGTTAAAACATGAGTTAGGCTAATGATGATCAAGTGACCAAGAGTAAATTACTTTGAAACAGAGCTGAAACGTGTTATCTTTTTGTGTAGCAAAAGATTAGAAAATGAATATGTGATTTTTACGATACGAACTTAACATTGTGATTGAAAATGTTTGAAGAAGAATGATAGAGGAGCAGTAATTATGGTATAAAATGAATAAGTTGATGAAAATGATGTGTAAAGTAAATGAGACTATGGGAAATGAATATTATCTGTAATGATGAATTCGAAGAGAATTAAAATTTGAGAATAAATTTGACCTATTAGGTCATGAATTGAAACCATATTGATGAATTTAAAATAGACTAAATGTTGGTCAGAATAGAATAAGGTTGTGATGGTCATATTATGATAGTTAGATCAATTGATCCAAAATGTAATAAGTTTACAAGTATTTATTGAAATTCAATGTGTGTAGTATTAAGAATATGCAAGCTATATGATAATGTGCATAATACAACGTTTTGATATGTATATGCATATGAAAGGAGCTAAGTTATATTAGTTTCAAATAATTATACGAGAAAAGTGTTAGTTATAGTATAATTGGAATGAATTTTAAAAAGGAAATAAGATTTTATTGTTGCATAATGGTGATATTAAATTAATATGTGGTAATTGTATAAAGAGTATGATCAAAGTGAAGATGTGTAAAATTATTGTGTTAAGATAAAAGTTATTAACATTTGAATTTAAGGTGATGAGAGTATATTTTTAAGATAATGAAGTGATCAGATATCTTGAGTGCAATAAGTGTGTGGCGTATATATATTAAGGAGACGAACTAATTTTGTCTAATTACAATTCGATTGAAGATATAATAATTTGTTGTGACTGTTTGAGTAAATAGACAATATAATGATGTATTAGGGAATGGTAAAAATGAAATTAAGAATGAACCTAAGGGGGAAAATAGATATTATGTAATTTGGTAAAATAATGATTTGGATGATTTATTACTATACTGGATAATTTCGAGGATGAAATTATTTAAGGGGAAGAAAATTGTAACATTCGTGATTTTGGAGAAATTAAATAAGTATTTGGAGATATAAATTGTATATACTCAATATATATATATCTAGAGTATATATAACATATACATATGGTATATTAATTGTATATGTTGGATTAATACATTACATACTTAATATTTAATACACATATAAGGTACATTTGATGTGTATATAAGATACACATTACTTGTGCATATGTGTAATATCCTAAATTTTTGAAAAGTTATAATTTTTGAAAATTTGATAAAATAAATTATAATTTAAATGGATAAATTAAATTAATGGCTTTAAATGAAAAATGAAGGGGTTTTAAATGAAAAAGTGGATAGTATATGTGATATATATGTAAAATATACATAACATATAAAAATTAACACTTTTTAAAAGAAAAGTCAAAGTAAAAGGGTATTTTGATAATTAAATCTTAAAAATTTAAAATTAATAAAATAATTTAAAAATAAATTATTTTTGAATGGAAGAGGAAATTTAGGACTTTTAATTTATTAAATAAATAAATAAATAAATAAATATTAAATTATTTTAATATATATATGGTTTAAAATTAAAGGGTGAAAGGAAAGAGAAAAAAAAATAAAGTCTTCTTCTTCTTCTTCTTTTCTTCAAGGCCGAATTTCATGGCTTCAAGAGAGGGATTTGCTTCTTCCATACTCCAAAAATTGAAGAGAATTTAAGGATTCAAGTGGAGTTTTAGAAGTTTCTTCATCAATTGGTAAGCTTTCTTGCCAAAATTTCAAATTCTATGGAAAAGTGTGTTATGTAAATTTTGGAATTCTATAGTAGCATGATTTAATTGCTTAATTGGATATGAATGAAGTTGTTTTGATTGGTTATTAATGATTTTAAGGTTGGATTAAAGAAATGGTTGAGTTTGGGTAAGATTGGTGAAGAGAGAGAATTTAGGGTTATGTAATTTTTGGGGTTTTGAAATCATAGTTTTTAATTGTGTAAATTGATTCAAAATGAGTTGTTTTGATACATAAACAAGTATTTTTATGTCAAATATTAGATTTGGTTGTGTTTGGTTGGAGTTTGAGAATGGAAGTGGAGATTTAGGGTTTTGGAAAAGTGATTTTCCAAAGTGGTTGAATTGTATGATTTTATTTGTTTAATCATGTTGTTTAGTGTTAAATGTGATGAATATAAGCTTGAAATGAGTAATGAATTGTGTTGGAATGGAAAACCTTCAATGGGGGAAGGTTATGCCATTTTTGAGATTTTGTGTATAAGAGTGTATTGTTATAATGTAAATGATTTAAATGTATTAAAATATGTTTTTAATGATATTAATAAACTTAAAACACTAATTTAAATGGCTTGATATGATTTTTCAAAGTTAAAGTGAGGTGAAGCTTAATTTTGAGATTTGGTTTAGAGTGATGTTTAATTATGGTTTGATGTTGAGAATACCTTAGAATATGACATTAAATGATTATGTATGATCACATTTGGTATAGGCATTGAGGGAGGTTAATTTGCTTCATCCAAGTGGTGAAGGGCAAATTGGAAGGATAGGATTGGATGTTATATTAAGCTTGCTTTGGGTTGCTAGTAGAGGTATGTATAAACTTTGAGTATAATGTTTATATTTGCATGACATTTGGACTTAACACATTTTGGTTGAAAAGTGTGTTAAGTTACTTGGTTCATTGATTGAGTATGAATAATGTGCTATGACTTTTGTAATGTCATATATGTGTTAAATGCATTGTGAAAAGCCATTGATAATGGCTAAATTGTGTTACGTGTGAAATATGCATATTATGTGAAAATACCCAAAGTAATTGGGTAATGTGTTGTGAATGCAAAAATAAGATATGTGGAATAATGAAATGAATTGATATTGATAAAAATGAGAAAAAATGAGAAAAGTGAGAAAAATGAGAAAGATGTGAAAAATGAGAAAAATGAGAAAAAATATGAAAATAAAGCAATGAGCCTAGTTTGATTATGAGGAATAGAATGAGAAATGAATTGTGAAAGTATTTGATAATGAGATAAATGAATTAATTGTGTGCGTAGTATGTTATTCAATTTTCAGAGTTCTGGGTTTGGCGGCATGCCTATGAATTGCTGGGCAGGTGAAAAGACCGGGTCGTAAGCTGAGCCCAACTGATAAATGATAAATATGATATTTTTGGAGTGAAAAGACTAGGTCGTAAGCCTCAGAAACCATAGCAGTCTAGCCGGGTTGAGGACCAAGATACCGGGGCCTAAGGGTCTAGCCGGGTTGAGGTCCAAGAGACTGGGGCTGTTACATTATCAATGGATATATATATTGCCTGCGAGATAGACACATGGTGTCATTATGGACCAAAGCAGTAACTCTGAAATTTGAATAGCATATTAGATCCTTTTTAGACCCATGCTTGTTTTTGCTTTAATGTGAATTATGAATTGTGATACAATTGAGCAATATAATGTTATGAGTTGTGAGTATGAAATATTTGAAAAATATAATAAAGTGAAATGATGTGACCTCTATATGCATTGTGTATTGACATTACTTTACATTTTTATTATTATTAAAGTTTGTACCACTAGGCTTCGGCTTAGAGCAATTGTAATTCGTTGCGCAGGTGTCATGGACGTTTTGGTAGAGCCGGAGAGTTTTACTAGGCCTGGTCGGGTCTAGGTTTGTATTTATTGAGCTTGAAGAGTTGTTTTGGGTACATCAAGATCAGAGCTAGTTGCCAGCATGTACATTTTTGATATTATGTATGTTATGATATGTTTTTGAAGCATATATTGTAAATTGTAAAGAATGATTTGAATAATTTTGTTTAAGATTTGATTTTATATATAATGTTGATATATATATATACCTATATATAAGTATTTTGAGAAAATATGGAGAAATTGAGAAGTATTGGTGAATTGATTTTATTTGGAGTGTTTGTTTTATGCAGGTTGTGTTTTGTTGAATTTTGGAAACGTTTAAATTACAAACAAAACTCAGACGAAGTTTTCCCAGAGATTTTCATATAAAATATTTATTTTGGATTCCTATAACAAGCAAAGAATATTTATATACTATTTATTTTATATATTAGTATTTGAAATCTTAAAACAGAAATGTAAAAATTATTATTAAATCAGTATGTGACATTTTTATACCATATATGCGTATTTTACATATGCTGAAAATATGTATTGTACATATATAGGGTATAATGGTGTTAGACATACATAATGTAGTTGGTACATATTCATAATACTTTACAATACCTTAATTGTATAAACAATGTTTTTTTACATAATGACACAATGTACATAAACATAGTAAATTTAAACAAAAATGTTCACTTACATGATATGCGGTTTAGCACCAAGCAAACTAGTCTTATGGCAAAAATCTCTAACTTTAAAAACAACACAAAAGCTAGACCTGGTTAGGTTTACTAGGGCTTTCTGTCTCTCCCCCGTCACCTATGTGATAAAATCAATCACGCTAATGCCAATGTGATAGTGCCAAGCATGAATAATCAAATTAAATGTTAACAAAGTATGCACTAACCTTAGTAAGCTTCAAATTCAACTCCAATTCCTTCTCCAACCTTTTCTTTCACCAAACCCCTAATTCCTTCAATTGAACAAATATTAAGCAAAATTGTTTCATTAGAATCATATTTATACTCATTCTACTCAAAATAATCACTACTGTACAATTTCTAACCAAATTTTAACAAAACCCTAATTTCCCCCTTACTTTCTTAAACTTCACCCTAACCAATCCATTTCCATCAACCAAAAATAAAATCATTACATATACATCAAAACTATTTCAAAACAACATATTACAACAATTATAGATTCCTCCATCAAAAATCACAAAATTCACATATTCATAAATATCACTAAAACTAAGCTTAAAGTACAAATTATTAACCTGAACCTTGATTACTCTTCAACAACACCTTGAATCCTTTGAAAACTTGGTGAAATTTGAAGTACTTGAAGAAGTAAAATCCTCCCTTGCTCTTTAATGGAGATTTCGGCCATGGTGAAGAAAAAGGAAGAAGATGAGTTCATTTTATATTCTTCATTTCCCATTGTACCCCTATCTTTATTTATAATTTCAAATTAATTAATTAATAAAATATTATAATATTTTTAATCTTCCTATCCACCAATAATTTTAATTTTTTAACATTTTATTTTTAACTTTTTTTGAATTTTTTATTTTTTAATGAAATGTGTACTTTATATGTATATTTTGCATATACATTAAGTATACTATTTATATTTTACATCATATACATGTTTTTTATTTTTAGTTTTCAAATACACAATTCCATCTTTTATTTTTTAAATAAAACTCTTTTTTTCACATTTATTTTTCTTGTATATATATTTTTTATTTTTATGCAATAGTCAATGACTCAATGCTCCATGACATCTTTTTCATGTGCTTTTTTTTTTGTGAGTGTTTTCTTTAGTTTTCTTTTTTTTTTTTCCTTTTCTTATTCTTTCTATTTTTCAGTGCCTTTTGATGTGCTGAATCAATACTGCTATTATTTTCAATTTTTCCTTTTTGAAGAAAGAATAAATTAGACATGAAATATTTTGAATTTTTGTTTAATATATACATAATATTTACAATATATCAACACTTTTATTCAGTATTATTATAACATGCACTAAATATCTATAATATATTGTTACTTTTTATTTTGTATTCCTTTAACATATATAAAATATCTACAACACATCAATACTTTTATTATGTATTATTCTAATATACATACAACATCTACACTACATCTACACTTTTTATTCTTTTTTCCCTAACATACACTAAATATCTACAATATATCAACACTTTTTATTTTGTATTCTTCTAACATACATAAAATATCTACATTATATCAACATGTTTTATTCTTTTTATAACATACATACAACATCTACACTACGTCAATACTGTTTATTCTATATTTTTCTTATACATAACATCTATAATACATCAATACTTTTTTTTTAATGTTCTTCTAACATACTCAGAACAATAATAATTTGAATAACGTCTACAATTTTTGAATGTACTATATAAAAATGATTTATTTGGTTATATATATCGTGACATATGTTTTATTTCAATTTTAAAACTTATATTTGTAAAAATATAATACAGGTTATTTTGAAATTTTATTTTTTGTACCTTTTATTTTGCTAATTTTTCTTTGAAGCAAAGTTTAGATCTAGTTGCATTTTTTTATTTTGCTTTTGATTTGATTTTCCTTTATTTCATGATTTTGATTTCTTCTTGTTTAATGCTTTTTGAGTTTCAATTGATGATTCAGATCTGGTTTTTTATTTATGAATCTTCTATTTGTACTAATTTGTTGATTGCTGAAAGAGAAGATGAAGAAAAATATTTTGTCAAAATAGGAAATTTGCCAGTTAAGTCGTCGTTAGTTTTGTGATATTTTTATTATTTTGGAAGCTATTTTTATAAATTTATAATTATTTTTTATAGCTATCATATTTTTGAAATTAGAATTCTTTTTTTTTGGTTAGTTTTGTAAAAAGTCCAGAAAAAATAACTATATTATCAATACTTAGCTTTGCTAAAATTAAAAATATTTGTGCTAACACAGGAGAAATTATAATATGACACCCTACACCAACTAGGATTCCTAGTTGGTGGGGCAATCCAACATGAGTATTACATGTGATGTGGCTTTTTATAAAAAAGCCAATGTCATAATGTGGTAAATAAACCAATTTTATAATATTGTTTTCTAAATAGAAAATGCGTATTTGTTGGTTCCTCCTTTTTCTCTAATTCTCAGAAGCAACATGTAGACACAAGTAATGGTGACGAGGGGAAAAAGGAAAATTTATTTATTTATTTTATATATTTAAATGCTAAATTTTATGTTTGGTTGCTGAGAAAATGTGGAAATATTAAGAAGAATTTTTTTATTTTTTTCTTTTCCCTAAGGTTATAGACTCAATTGTGCATGCGAGTACATTAGACACTATGGGCAATCCTATCTTGACATTAGTGGTCTTGATGGCGTCATCAAAGCATATTTTAGAAGAAAAATAATTTTCTTTTGAACTTTAATTTTTTTAGGCGATAAATAAATTTTTTTTAATTTATTCTGCTAATTAATTTCTAACATTTTATTTTTAATATTATTTCATTTTCATGATTGAATTTTATAGGATTATAATAAGTAATAATTTTGATGATCTAGAGTGATCTAAATAGTTTGGTCAGTTGTTGGTTTTGTTCAACCTGAAATTTTGAATATTGATGAGTTGGGTTTGAGTATGAGCAAGGAGTTGTATGTTGATGGGCATCTTGTAATATCCCTAATTATGCCCTAGTAGTCTTGGTGTTAGTGTTGTTGTACTTGAATTATGTATATATGATAAGTTGATAAGAAATTGGAAGAGAATGTTTTTGTATGTGTTTTGGAGAAGAAATTTAGGGTTTAGAGACAAATGTATATGTTGTGTATATGATGATATATATAACATATAAATGGGTCAAAGGAAGAGTCAATGCAAGAAGATATTTTTGTGGAATGTGCAATTACATATAAGGGCTTATATGAGACAAAAAGTTAGTTATATGATTGAGGGCATTTTGGTAATTGCTTGGATAAGATCACTTGGTGGAGATTAAAAGCAAATTTGACTTTGTGTCTTCATCATTTCCTTCTTTCTTTCAAGAGGTGCCGGCTCTCCAAAAACCAAGAGAGAAAGAGAGGTGATCTTGAGGTTTGAAGCAATTTGAAGAAGGAAGCAAGGGTTTTGGTTAAAGATTTGTGGATTTCTTCATCTAAGGTAAGATCTTTTCTTTAAATTCTTCAATTCTTTTGAAGTGGTGTGAGAAAGGAATTAGGGTTTGTTGGTTTGATGATGAGATGAGTTGTGTTTAGTGAAATTCTTTTTCTGTTTTACAATTAGTAAAGGCTGTGACTTGTATGATTTTTAATTAATTATAGAAAAATGTTCTTGAAGTGAATTTTTGATATGTTGTGCCTCTATGAGTCTAGAATGACTGAAAAATATGTTGATTCGATTTTGGAATGGTTATGAGTTTAGATAGATTATTTTTAGTAGAACTGTTCCAGCAGGTACCTTAACTGAGACAGCTATATTTCGGGATTTTTAATAAAATGTAGAAAAATCATATCCAATTGAATTTTGGATATGTTGTTTCTTAGTGAGTCTAGTATTTGAGAAAAATAATTTGGAACCACGTTGATTGAATTTGATTTATGGAATTCACAAAGTTCAGAACTGCTGCCAGGATGCAGGGCAATTGGGGCAGTCTGGTTAGGTGAACTATTTGACGAAGATTTTGTGTTCAGTTTGATCTAAAATTTTAAAGGAATTATTTTAAGATACAAAACTAAATTCTGTAAAAATTTTAGAATTTTTAATCAAGTAGATTATTTTATACAATTTTTCAAAATAAGGATAAAATGGAGTCTAAAACCAGAATGTATTATTCATATGAATCATATCAATTGTTCTTTGCCCTAATTGCATTGTTGAGATTGAACAATGTTATGTTATGCATTGTGAATGGTTATGTGTTTCATGAATAATATACATTGAAATTGAAATGATAATTCAAATAAGACATGATATGAGACAATGCCATTGTGATTGGCTATGATGATGATATTGAAAGAAAGAAGGCATGTTTGCCTAAATGTGATGAGAATTTGAGAATGAAAATGGTAACTATATAATAAATGAATTGTTTGTTTAATATGTTATTCAGTTTCAGAGTTCTGGATTTGGGTGGCATGCCTAAGAAATGATGAAAGGTAACAGTCTTGCCGGGTTGAGGATCTCCTCATATGTGTTGAGTTGATGGTCCAAGAGACTGGGTCTGTTACACTATGAGAATTGTGAATATAAGATATATGATTTGTAACAGTCTTGCTGGGTTGAGGATCTCCTCATATGTGTTGAGTGATGGTCCAAGAGACTGGGTCTGTTACACTATCCATGGATAGAGATACATGTATATACATTGCCTACGGGCGTGATTATTGTGACTATGAACCAAATCAGTAACTCTGAACTCTGAATATCATATTAAATACTTGTTGGGCCCATAGGTGTCAAGGTTATATGAATGTCCTAAATAATGTTATGAGTTAATGAAATGAGATGTTGGTTATTGAGTATGATTGAGTAATGTTGAATGTGGAAAGATGTTGAAATGTGGTATACTCATATGACTATGATTTGTGAAATGCATAATTATGTGTTAACTTTATATTTATGATGTTGATCTTATCAATAACATATGTGGCATTGCATTACATTTAAGCATACCATTAACATGTTTTATCTTACTAAGTCGTTGGCTTAGCGCGATAGTGTTTAATCGCGCAGGTAATAGAGTGGATAGAGTTGAACCCGAGAGTTCATCAAGACCAAGTGAGAGTAGACCTTGTTGAATCCATTTTTGGAGCTTAAAGATCAGAGCAGACTTGCCAATCATGTATATTTCTTTATATTTTGTAAAGAAATGTTTAGTATGTAAATATGTAAATATTTTATAACTTCCGCTGTGTAATATTTAAATATAGGGGTTGTCACAAAACCTTTATTTTATGTTGCACTAGAAGTGTAAATTCTTTTTGCAGGTTGTAGTTGAGGTTACAAGGGGGATTTATTGGGAGTGTACTGAGAATGATTTTGTTTGCATTGGTTTGTGTAAAATGTTTTTAAAAATAAGAAAAAAACCGGTTTTGTCGACACTTGGGACTCAATTTTTAGGCGAAACTATGGCAAAATTTTTGTAAAAAAAATCGGAACTAAAATTTGACTAAGTAAAATTGGTAGCAACATTAGGTTAGTGTGGCGCCTCTACTCAGCTTACACATGTAGGTCGGGAAGGGATGTTACACATCTACTTCTGCTAGCTAATAATTGCAGTTTTTTAGCCTATTTTTGCTAGTTTGATGCGATTAAAGAGTTCCTAGCTTCTATTTTGATACAAGTTCCTGGGTTTGCTTACTGCAGTATTGATGCCATAAAAGGTGTTGGGCTGGATTTTTTTATTTTTTATTTTCTATTCTGAGTTTTTATTGTCTATGAACTTTGGAGATAGCCATCTCCTAGTTTCTTTTGGGATTTGGAGTCTTTTATGTGTATGATAGTTGGACATGATGAAAATTTAGTTTGACTACAATTCATTAATTATACATATCTTTTTGGCAATAAAATAAATTGGCCAAATATATATGTAGTCTCCTGAACTTACATGTTTAGTCACTTTACCTCTTGAACTTTCATTTTAACTACTTTACCCCCTGTACTTCTCTATTTTTTTTTTACTAACATACACTTATATCAAAGAACACTAGTCACTTTATCTTTTGTATTTGTATATTCTGTAACAAACTAATACGGTAGTGACGCGATGTGACTCAATAAGTTTATATTTTTAAGTTAAGAAAAATATGAGTTTGAGGGGGTTATATGATTAACTTAAAAGTTTAAGGGATAAAATAACTAAATGTTATAAGTTCAAGAGACTATATATATATGGCTAAATAAATGATATTAATATTTAGTTATTAATTTTGTAAGGCAATAAAATGGAGGATTTTTTGTCATTTATGAGCTATCAAGCTTTGTGTAGTAATTAATACATCATATTTATTTAATTTAGTGTATTATAATAATTCCAAATTGGCATGCCATAAATTGTTTTCTCTTATATTCAATTTGTGATTTTTTTTGCTAATTATGAGTGTTGTGAAATTATAATTGATGATTTGTTCTTTTGTTGCATGTTTCTCTTGTATCTCTCTTATTAAATATTGATTTGGAGTGAATGTTCTTTTGCTAGTAGAAAATTTGAAATAATTGTTATTGAGACTAAATTTTGATTTCTGTTTTGACACTTTTCCGTTTTGGTTGGATTAATTTTATGTTTATTTATGTTTATTTAATGTCACGATATATAGATTTCTTTTACAATATGGTTTTCACATTATTAATAATTTTAAATTTCCAATTACCTTGTTCTATTATTCATTGGATGCATGTTTATCCCTATAGTTCAGTGTAAAATAAGTGTTGTTGTCCTAAGATGGCAACCAAGGAGGGGGGGGGGGGGGGGGGGGGGAGAATTGGTTGATTTGAGGAAGTGATGACAAATTAAAAATTAAAATTAAGATGAAGAAAATGAATAGAGTAGAGAAGAACAAATACAAAAGATTTATAGTGGTTTGAATTACCTCAATCATACGTCCACTTTCTTAACAATTAGTTAATATTTCACTAATCTTGAGTTTTTACGAGCTTAACTCTAACTTGATGTTTTAACAAGCTCACACCGAACTTCTATAAGGTTTGAGAATATTCCTCACAACCTAACAAGAGTTTTTCCCAGGCTCACTCTAAAGCTTAAGTGTTTTAGAACTCACACTCAAACTTATGCAATGTTATTTAATGCTCACATCCAGCACTGAAAGATTACAAATAGAAGTTTTGATGCAAAGAAATGAAAGTAGTTTTTCTTAGCTTTGTTAATCACAATGTTCTTTAAAAATGAAGTTTCTTGTGGTATTTATAAACTTTTTAAATCCTACTAGCCATTACATAACAAATCTTAGCATAATTGGAGTGGGCTATATACTTTATTCTTGACTGAGAGGTGTATTGCGGTCGCCATACACATTGTATGGTGGCTCAATTTAAATTTTATCTAACGGATCTTTCCAATGGTTAATGCAAGTTGCTTGACGAGTTGGTGGTTGCAGTCTGCACTTGTTTTGTGGTCCCACAAAAGCTTTATGCAGTTGCTTAATAATAAAATGACCATTCGATAAATAATTATTCTTCCACATGTTTGCATATTATTGATTCATGATGTTGGCACTGAAATTCAAATTTCTTAGTCTTGTGTAGTCGCACAAAGGCAGGGTCATTTCTAAACAACCTCACCACTATACGTTCTATGTTATTTGCAGATTTTCTTAAACACTTATGCGATTGCGCAAAGGATTGCATGGACGAGCAGAGGTTTGGGTGGCCAAGACTTCACCGGTAGCTCTGACCACTATCTCTTCTATGAGTTTTGCATTTTTCTTTGAATTTTTGCTGTCGCGCGGATAACTTGGACCGCTGCATAATATGTGACTGTCAGATGATCACTGTGCTAGAGATTATGATCTCTTTTGTGCTTCGAGTAGTTCTTGTCTCTTGATAATGTTCAGTCACACCTAATTGTTGTGTGGTCACACAAAGGTTTAAATATAATCCTACAAAGAAACACTTGATCAAATAACTAGTACTTATGAATTTGATTATCAATGATCAAAATAGAGTTTATTGTCCAATCATTTCGCCAACAATCTCCCCCTTTTTGACTTTGGCAATCAAATTGAATTTAAAGTCTAAAGTTTAAAGAATAATTTCCTTTAATCTTAAATATTCAAGGTTTTGAAAAAAATGGTTCTCGCCCTTAACAAGTGCATAAATGATTTAATTTCAATGTTAAAGTTTTTTTATCCATTTTTAAATAATTAGTGTCTTGTCTAAGATGTTTTAATATTTTTATTCTCCCCCTTTATAAATTTTTTAAATTTAATTCTTTCTCCCCCTTTGACAGAGGCAAAAACAAAGAAACAAATAAGGAGATAAAGGACATTTAAATCAAAGGCATTACAAATAAAAACAAAGACATAAAAACATAAAAAATAAAAGAACTAATTTAATCTTTGACAATCTCCTTCCCTTTTCTTGAGGTGGTTTGAGTGACTTCTTCTTCTTGTCCCTCCACACTCATGTCTTCAAGAGGTGGAGTGGGTAGAGGAGATGCTTTAGAAGAATTTTCAAGGGACTCTTTAAAAGGACTCTCAACATGTTCGCTCACATCCCAATCACTAAGATCACATTGAGGGAGTTCAAATTTTCCTTGCATTTCATAGATTTCATGATGGATATGTGATAGAAGATCCACCTTTTTATTGAGCTTAGTAAGCCTTTTGGTGACATCTCTCTTGAAATGATTGAATTGTTTATGAAGAGTGAATTACTTTGAGAACAAGTTTCATGGTTTTCGATGATTCACCTTTGTCTTTTGTTGTTTTTGTTGGTTTAGGGGGGTCATTCAATTTTAAGTTCTATAGGCTCTCCACCCTTTTCCTTAGTAATATGGAGTTTGTTGCAGAGTCTAGAGGATCACTTAAGGTTACTAGATTTGTAGGAGTAACTAAATTCAAATGTTTAGTAATTTGAGTGATGTGGGAGGAAAGATAGAAAGTTCCACCCCTATATTTTCCATGGTGAAGAAAAGTGTCAATTAAGAGAAGGGTAGTTTGCACCTATTTTCCATGAATCAAAGCATACATGAAGAATCAGTCACGTTGAGTGATTTTTCATTGCAATCACTCCTTTGGCGGACATTATAAGTGATAATCCTATGGAAAATCCAATAATCAAGGGATTTAAAGTGTATGACTTTGGAGCATCTATTGTCACAATTCGTTTCTATTGAAATTCCTCTCCAAAAATCGTAGTAGCTTTTCAATGGGTAGTCTTTTTTAGTGTATGAGAAAGCACCATTGGTTTTAAATCCCCATATTTTAGTAAAATCATTAATGGATAATGTGAACTCTTGATCAAAGAGACATAAATAAACTCCATAGAAACCAATTAGAGAGCATTATGGTTCTTCTTAATTCTTAGGGTCATTAGAAACTCTTTAGTTAAACTAGGATATCCTAACTCAATTGGGAAAGCTAGGTTTCTCCATCTAGTTTTCTCTAGGAGGCCATAGATATCCTCTTTGATATTAATGGTTAAGAGCATTGCTTCAGCTGGCATTTTGGTGGGTTCTAAAGTTTTTTTCATAAGCATGTAGTATTTGGTTTTCTCCTCATCATTCTTGTATTTAGGCTTATAAGGTAGGACACTACTATGGGTGTGAGGTTTGGCTTAAGGTTGAGGTTCTCTAAAGACTATGCCCTTCCCTTTTTCAGTGGCTATGAGTTTCTTCTTAGGAGCCTTAGTTTTGGAGTAATAATAAAAATAAAAAGAAACACAAAGGAAGAGAGAGAGAGAGTGTTGGAGAAGCTTGAATTCTTTAAATAAGTCTTCTAGAAGCCAAATGCTTAAGAGAACTTTAAAGAAGTGTTTAAGTGTTTGTAAAAGTATTTTGAAATGAGAAATATGGGTATTTCTAGATAAAATTTGAAAACTAGTCATTTTATGACCATTTGGAGGTAATTGGGCAAAACCGTGCAATTTTCAATGTTTAAATTTTTTTTATAAACAATACACTTATGCGACCTCTCTAGGTTTTGATTGACTACTGTATCTATCTTATGACCGTCATAGATTAGAAGCATTCGCACTGGACATAATACCAACTAATGGTCAAGAAAATTTGAAAAAATTTAAATTGAGCGACCGTGAACTCATTGTAAATGAATTCGACATGGTGTGGGTCTGTATATATGTATATGTGTAAAAAGAAAGAAAAAAAAGAAGAAAAGTCAAAGTATAAAAAAATGTCCAGATTAAAAAAAGGGGGGGTTTGAAAAGTCAAACTATCTTATTTTCAATATGATATATATATTAAGATTATTACAGTACACTATTTAATACAAGTAGTTTAATTTACAAGCCTTTATTTATTTATGTACAATGAAGTTTCATATAAGATTTTAATATAGACTGGTCACTTTGAGGGAGGTGGCGATCTATAGCTTAATAAATCTCTGAGGAAGTCATCACCTGTTGGAGGCGGGGGCATATTATTTATCTAGTTTCCCCTTGAAGAAGCATCCGGGTCCTGATTATCCTGAACATCAGCATTATTCCCTGTAAAAGCAGGAGGCACATCAAGGTCGTCACACACCAGGATCTCTATAGCCCTGGATTCTATAATCTTGAAAGTTTCATTCGAGATGATTAGCATACCAGCGACTGGCGGTCAATTGTTCTTGTAGCTTCCAGTTCTTTTCTTCAAGCATGTGCTGTGAGCCAGAAAAGAAAAAATTAGATTCATACATTTTCATGCATACATTTAGTATATATGAATGTGAAATAGGGGTTATATACTAGATAGCTCAAATCAAAACCATGAGGCCCAGACGATGGCTCTACATAAAGAAATGGTTGAATTGGAGTTGTACTACTTGGAATGGCTTCATCATGAACAACAACATCCGATTGATCAACCGCCTGCAAAAATTCAAAAGAGTTAGCCAATTGCAAGAGCACAAAATTAAGAAAAAAATCTGCTAGAGCACGTAAAACTGACAGTGAATTGCTGCCTCAATATTACACAAGATTGTCGTAGCTAACAAGTATAGCAAGAATCTGCGGGTGTATCTTTCCGCCCGTCTACCAGCCACCGATCGGGTGTATCTCATCCAATACTCTCGAATGAATTCGTACATTATTTTGTTTGCTCCCATATATATGGGACATAAACTAATTAATTTTTGAATTTCATCCTCAGTCAGTATATTGTTGGTCAACGAGACAGGGATTCCATCTCACTTCAAGCCTGTTATTGCAGCAGAATTCACTGGGCCAATTGTCATCTCCCCAACAGCCAAGTTAAAGGTGTGAGTGATGTCCATCCACCACTCGGTAAGCACCTGTATTACGCTCCTGTCAATTTAGTATCCCTTGGCAGACAACTGAAATACAAAATCCTCAAATCCACACTCATAGATCATCCTTCGAACCGCAGGTGGTACTGATCATACCACTCACTGGCTTTGTGGATGTTTTTGCTGCCATAAATTACACAGTTATCAAACTGTCATGATAAAGGTAAGTCCAACCAGGTAAATATATCACCCCTAATTATTCTAAAAAAAAAATTAAAATTGACAAAATATATGCACTTAAAATTTATTTTTAGCACCCCAAGAATTTTATTTTCTTATTGCATTTATTTTTCTTATTTTTTTGGACTAATTTTTTTGCTTCATTCACTTTTTTGTAAAATCTTTTATATTTTCATTATTTTATATATGATTTTTTCCTAACTAATTTTCTAATTTCAATTTTTTATGCAATAATATATATTTTTTCTAACTAATTTTCTATTATATATTTGTATTTTAATTCTCAGCTCATTATTTTTAGAATTAGTTAGCTTAATTTTCTACTACAAATAATATATTAACAGTAAATATATAAAAAAATTCATAAAATTTTTTAAGGAAAATATCTTGTAAAAATAATAAATACCTGTGTTTTTTCTTGTGAACTTCTGTGAAGGTGCATCCCTGCTAGAATCGAAAATCCAGTCCAATCCACAATTTCTGAGGTGAGCATGTAATTCAGGATCCATACATGGTCTAGTTCTAGACGCATGTTGAGTTTCTGCCGTTTCCTTTTTTTCTCTTGCAGATTGAAAATTTTAAAAATGATGAGCAGAGTTTTGAGATTTTGAAAATTTTGAAAGTCTGAATGTATACTTTGTCTTATTTATAGGCATATTTCTGAAGGATAAGTCTTAAAAAACAGGCTAAAAGTTAAGCACATTCACGTGCTTACTTTCAAAAACAAATAATTCATGTTCCCTTTATGTCTTATTCCACTAATTCATGTCTCCTTTCATCAATAATTTCCTTCTACAATAATTTTTATTTTCAGACAAAGCACACGAGCACAGTAATAAATATTTATCCATTTATACATGTCTAAAAACCATTTTCATCCATATAAAATATTTTTTTCATGTAGGGGATAAGAGTATATAGGTATCCAGATAAAGTAAAAAATAGCTAATTTTTTTTCAAAATACTTTACTAACTACAATTAATTTTTGTTGGTACCTCGGGTCCAGAACCCAAACTAGCTTGGGTCTAGAACCCAAAATTTATTTTGAGTTAAGAACTCAAACCGATCCAGAACCTAAACCATCTCGGGTCCAGAACCCAAAATTATTTTTAAGTCCAGAACTCAAATCGGGTCTAGAACCCAAACTAGCTCGGGTCTAGAATCCAAAATTATTTTCAAGTTCAGAACTCAAACCATGTCTAGAACCCAAATCAACTCGGGTCCAGAACCCAAAATTAGTTTTGAGTCCAGAACTCAAATTGGGACCAGAACCCAAAATTATTTTTGAGTCCAGAACTCAAACCGAGTCTAGAACCCCAACCAGCTCGAGTTCAGAACCCAAAATCATTTTTGAGTCTAGAACTCAAACCTGTCCAGAACCCAAACTAGCTCGGGTCCAAAAGCTAAAATCATTTTTGAGTCCAAAATTCAAAACCAGGTCCAGAACCCAAATCAATCCAACCTTAGGTCCAAAATCCATCTACGTTAAAAATCATCTCGAACTTATGTTGCTTTTCACTCTCTGAATAAATTCAAGATCGTTCAAGCAGGGGGCAAACTGTAGACCCTTGATTTTGGCCCTAAGCTAGTTTGGTCTTAATTAAAAATGACCTAAGTATTTATCGGTCCATTCTTAATGAATTAAACCTATTTTAAGTTTTTTTTTAAAAAAATTGATTAGTCTGATTTTTAAGGCCTAAAATATGACGGTTCAATCTTTAAAACCCTAATAAACCTATTCTAGAGGTTTAGCCAGGTCTGATTAGGTATGGGACAATCCCATATTAAATTGGGACCTTCCCAATTTGATATGGGACTCCCATATCGATTTAGGAAGACCTAAATCAATATAGGACAGTCCCATATCAATTTGGGAAGTCCCTAATCGATATCGGAAGGTCCAATATCAATTGGGACCTTCCCAAATTGATATGGGACTTCCACATCGATTTGGGAAGCCCCAAGGTCACATGGGAAGGTCCATTTCGATTTAGGTCTTCCCTAGTTTGACATGGATTTGTTTTGGCTTCAATTTTAGTTTTACATGGTCATATTTGATCACGAATTCAAATTACTTTAAGTTGATATGCCTCAAATGACCGTGTTTAATTAGGAAACTGATACAGGTTAACAAAGTTTAACCTAATCGTTCCTTATAAATACAGGCAACAAAGAACCAACAGGGGATGGCAACAAATAGAAACAAAAGAAACAGCAACAAGAAACAAAACACAGTAAGCCAAAAACCCTAGCAGCTTGAAGAAGCAGTGAAGAAAAAACCCAATTGTGAAACCAGAAATCAGTGCTATACGTTTGTCTTCATCTCGTTCAGCCAAGATTTTATAAGCATGAATATTGGTGGAACCAACAATAGAGGTTTGCAACTTCTTTGTCCATTTTATTTTAAACTTACAACAATTTGTTCATATTGTTTTATTATTCCTTTTTTTTTATTATTTTCATTGTTTTATGTGGTCTTTTATATCTTTATACAACGTCCAGCTACCTCACTTGAAGTATTATCTAATAAAACATGATTCATTTGGATGCTAATTGATTTTTGTGTTTATTGTCCACTAAGCTGTTTAAAATATTTTCAAAACAACTTGATTGAAACCAGTTTTAACATCGTATAACCAAAATAAAATTTTAAAACCCTAAACATTCCAGCAACCCATTTTCAATGGCAAAACTATAAAATAGTTTTTCAAAATGTAGAATCCTAAAATAGTTTTCCAATACTAAAACCCTAAGATATATTTTTTTTAAATACTAAACCCTCAATTAGTTTCTAAATACTAAAGATCTGAAATCAATTTTTAAACCCTAAAAATCATATCTCAACCTAAGACTGTAACCAAAACCCTAATTCTTCAAAACCCTAATTCTATTTTTCTAAAAACCCTAAACCCTAATTTTGTAAAAAAATCCTAATCTATATCAATGGAACCCTAATTTGTACAGTTATTGTTTAATATAATGTAGGTCTGGTCATTGATATGTGTCATGGATGTTTTATTGGATTTTATGTTGGATGTTTTTATTTTAATGCTTGAATGATTTATTTAATTGCTTATTTAGATTTAAGATTGTAAAAGGCACATTTCCACTTCGTGGGTGCCTTGATATATATATTTTTTTGAAAGGCAACCAACTCAAGTTAAAGATCCTTGAGTGGTCATATTTTATTAATTCTTATATAAGGAGAATCAAATGTATCAGATATTACAATGCCTTTAAGGATATGAGGCAACGAAATAAAAGAATTAAAACTACAATTGATAGAGAAACACCTACTAAACCGAGCCAAATAGTTCGCCGCCTGGTTTCCTTCTCGAAGAGTGTGTGTAAAAGAGATTTGATATCTGTTAGCTAAACGTTGAATCTGCCTTTCTTGAGGGCCATTTCCTTCTTGAATAGCCTCGATCGCCTTCTTTGAATCTGTCTCCAAAATTAAAGGGAAGACATGGAATTGTAAGCACCATCTGATACTTGTTGCTATTGCTTGTATCTCAGTAGCAGTGGCATCCTGGGCTGTGACAGCAAAACAGTATGCTGCAAGGAAAGCACCATGTTGATCTCTGACGATTGCTCCTCCTGCTGCCGATATTTTGGAAAAGGATGCATCAATGTTGATTTTATGAACACCAATCGGAGGTTTGTGCCAAGAAACCAATCTGACCTGTAATCTTTTACCCATTTGCAGTGGTAAAAATTCGGGAAATTTGCTAAAAGCTTTGGCCATTTTCTTGTCAGATTGTGAGAGTCCCCATTGAAATAACCAATTCCGAAGTTGCTCAATAATCGCAGGCAAATGAAAGTCAGCAGTTCCCCACATTATTCCACAATAAGACTTCCATATGAAAAACAAAAGAGTTTGAGGTATACACCTATAAGTAATTCCCAATGGTGAGTTGTTGAAGCTGAAAGCCACCATTGAACTAGTTATTGACGAAGAGAGGCTTCACCTGTACCTTTTCCAAGAAAAGATTCCCAAAAGTATTTCCAGAGTAGTTGAATGCCAGAATAGAGGTAGAATATATGGTTAATTATACCTGCTGCAGATAGACAAAAGGGACAATGGGAAGCTAATTGGATTCCCATTTTTTGTAAACGGCTGGGAATGGGGAGTGCTTGATGCAAAAGACGCCAATTGAAGATGGAAATCTTGACAGGAATTCACCTATTCCACAGAGATCTGGCCGACAAAGTGATAGATTGCTTTGGTCTAACTGCATCATATGCTTTCTTGATAGTAAATCCTTTTCCACTTCCATTAAGCCAACACAAACCCTCTTCAGTAACCTGCATTAAGGAAACAGCCTTATCATGATATTTGCAAATTCTTTTCCAGGTGTTCGAATATGTGATCTTTGATTGCATGCTCCCATGTCTATGATATTTCGCTTTCATCAGACGAGACCAAACCGAATCCAACCCAAAGTAACGCCACCAAAGCTTAAGGGAAAAGGCCTCTTGGAGGGCTTCAATGGATCTAGCCCCCAGACCTCCTTCTTCGTATGGGTAGCACATCTTGCCATAGCTGGTCCAATGATAACGGTTTTGTTCCTGCGAAGAGGCCCAAAAGAAATTCGAGGCCTTCCTTTCAATGATGCGGATGATGCTCTTAGGTAGATTCATCGCCCCTAAAGTGTGAATTGGAATTGAACTTAACACATGTTTAATTAGGAGCAACCTTCCACCAGCATTGAGGAACTTCTTCATCCAACCCTGTAGTTTGGAATCAATTTGCCGCAGTAGATAATTACAATATTGAGCCCTGTTGATACCCTTGTAAATGGGGGTACCCAAGTACATAAAAGGAAGGCTTTGGTAGGAATACCGAGAATAGAGTTAAGCTTAGTCTTGTATGCTGCAGAACATTTAGAGGAGCAATAAAAAGAGCTTTTACTTAAGTTTACCAACTGCCCGGAAGTGTTTTGATATTTGTCAAGAAATTCCATAAATTGTCTTGCGCTACGAACGTCTCCATTGATAAACACTAAGAGATCGTCCGCAAAGGCAAGATGTGTGATAATGTCACATTTCCTCTACGTCTTGTAAGGTATGATCCGATCTTCAACCACTAATTTTTTGATCCCTCTCGAGAAACCTTCAGCTGCAAGAATAAACAATAGGGGAGAAAGCGGGTCTCCTTGCTTTACTACTCGAGTGGGTCGGAAGTTTCCAAAACTTTTCCCATTAACCATCACTGAAAAATTAGTTGCTTTAAGATGGGAAAAAATCAAATCAACAAATTGACGGGAGAAACCAAATCTAATCAAGACAGCTTCCAAATAAGACCATGAGACGCGGTCAAAAGCCTTTGTCATGTCCAACTTTATGGCAAGATTATGTCCTCTAGTCTTCTTGTCGATATCATTAATTAACTCATTGGCAATTAAAATCTGCTCATGGATGGATCTGTTTCGCAGAAAGCCTGCCTGTTCAGGAGATATAATCTGTTCAAGAATAGGAGACAAACGGTTAGCCAGAATTCTAGTGCACACCTTACTCAAGAATGTAGCAAGGCAAATCGGGCGTAATTGTCCAAAAGATGACGGATTATCTACTTTGGGCAGCATGATAATCAAAGCTTTACCAAAATCTCATGGTGGTGGTATTCCCAGAAAAAATTCTTTGACCGCACTGTAGACATCCCATTGAATAATATCCCAACATTTTTGAAAGAAAAACCCATCGAAACCATCATGACCTGCTGCGCTATTGGGATCCAATTGCCACACTGTTTAGAGATTTTGAATTAATGTGAAAGGATACGTTTCTACTTTTTGGTGGGTATCCTATTTATTTGGCTTTAGACTTTGAATTTGGCTGTAAGAGTAAGTTTTCATCGTGTGTGGGTGCCTATTTTATTGTTTTGTTTGAACATTACTTTAATTTTCATATAATAATGTTTTATTTTAATTATCACATATAGTATGGGTAATTTAAGAATTTTATAATAATTAGACCTGAAAAGGAGGCCATTTTCAATGAACCGGGCGCTGTGGGGATGTTGGGTCATTCTCACCTCCCCCACGCATAGCCAACTTTTTGAACCCATTAGGGGATTGGGGATTCCTTAGGAATCGAGTCATTCAACCCTTTCTTTTCCTAGCTCGTCCGGGTGGCGACTTCATTTTCTCTGGGTTTAGGCTCATGTTCTTAAGGCCATGAGCCTAAAGTGCCGAAGTTGCAAGAACTATTCCACCGAAAGTGGGGGAAAATATCCCCGCTCACACAGGGATATGCCAAACCCCTAAGACAGAGAAGGAAGTTTGGCGGTTTATTGGCCAGTTACAATACATTAGCAGGTTCATAGCAAAGCTTACCACAATCTGTGAACCTATCTTCAAATTGCTTAAAAAGAACCAGCCAGTCAAGTGGAATGATGAATGTCAAAAGGCTTTTGAGCTTATTATGGAATATTTGTTAAATCCACCTATTTTAAAGCCAGCTAGACCTTTGTTACAATACTTAGCAGTAGAGGAAGAGTCGATAGGAGTAATACTCGCCCAAGCAGATGAATCAGGAGTTGAGTATGCAATTTACTACTTAAGTAGAAAGCTCCTACATTATGAAATTAAGTATAGTATCATAAAAAAGACATGCATAGCCGTGGTTTTATCATCTAAGAAGTTGCAGCATTACTTTTAGTCTTCTAGTCTACAAGCGATTTCCAAGATGGATCCAGTGAAATATCTAAGGGAAACACTTTCGTTGATTGGAAAATAAGACAAATGGTTGATCATTTTAGAAGAATTTGAAATCGAGTATATAATGAGAAAAACGATCAAAGGAAGAGTAGTAGCATAATTCCTAGCCCAACAGCCATTGCTGGACAGTGAGGAAGTGGTTTTAGAATTTCCTAATGAACATTTAGAGGCCATCGAGGTACAGGGATGGAAGCTGTACTTTGATGGGCTAGTTAATGGAAAAGGTGTTGGTCTGGGGGTAATTTTGGAATCGCCTGAAGGGGACCTCATCCCTTTAGCCAAGAAGTTGAAGTTTAGGGCTACCGACAACATGGTGGAGTATGAAGCTTGCATTTTTGGCCTGGAAACCCTGATGATCATGAAGATTGATAAAGTACAGGTTTTCGGCAATTCATTGTTAGTAGTGTCCCAAATAAATAGAGAATGGGAGTTGAAAGAAGAGAAGTTAAAACCATACCATGACTATTTGACCATAGCGAAAAAGAATTTCAAGGAGTGCAAATATACACTTACCAAGAGAGGAAAACTAGATGGCTGATGTCCTAGCCACATTGGCTTCGGTATGGGAAGATCCTATTAAGTTATTTCTTAAATCTCTGGTTTTGACTAGTACATCGACTCCTTATTATGAATATGAAAGAGTCATGGAAATTGATACAGACCATGATGCATGGTACGACACCATTAGACAGTTTTTGAAAAGCAGGGAATACCCGCAAGATGCAACGAAGGAGGAGAGAAGAGTTATATGGCGATGATCTTTGCAATACATCACCTTTCATGGGGAGTTGTATTGAAGATGGCCCAGTGGAGTGAATTTAAGATGCTTAAGGAAGTCCAAAGTCGAGCAGATCATGTTTAAAATATATGCCAAAAGTTGCGAACTTCACATGAATGGGTTGGCCTTGGTTAAGAAGATAATCCTATAAGGCCACTATTGGTTGACCATGGAAAAAGATTGTATTGATTTTGTGAGAAGATGCTATCAGTTTCAGATACATGGAAACTTGAATCACATGCCTCTTGAAGAATTGCATTCTATATCTTCACCCTGGCCTTTTGTAACTTAAGGAATCGACATTATTGGGAAAATATATCCAACGACTTCAAACGGTCACCGGTTCATCATAGTAGCCGTGGACTATTTTTCAAAATGGTTGAAGCTGAGTCTTTCAACAAGTTGGGGGCAAGGCAAATGGCCAGGTTTATCGAGAAGAATCTTATATGTAGGTATGGGGTCCCGTACAGTGTGATATCAAAAAATGGGGTGTAGTTTTAAGGAGCAGTTAAGGATTTATTTTTGAAGTACTAGATCCACCATCACTAGTCTTCTCCCTATAGAATAAAGGCTAATGGTGCAGTGGAAGCAACAAACAAGACAATTAAGCAAATTCTGTCCAAGATGACCAAGACGTATAGGGATTGATCAGAAATGAAGCCTTTTGCTTTATGGGGGTATAGGACAAGTATGCAAACCCCGGCTAGAATGATGTTGTTTTCCTTGGTTTATGGGATGGAAGCAATGTTTCCAATTGAAATCAAGATCAAATTTCTAAGGGTGATTTTGGAAGTGGAATTGCCTTAAATAGAATGGGTAACAACAAATATGCACAGCTGGCTTTATTAGAAGAAAGAAGGTTGAAGGCATTGTATCATCACCAACTGTATCAAAGGAAAATTGCTCGATACTACAACAAAAGGGTTAAAGTTAGAAGGCTTAAAGTTGGTGATTTAGTGTTGAAATAGTGCAAACCTAATGTCCCTGATCCAAGAGGAAAGTTTAAACCTAGCTGGGAAGGGCCTAAGTTGTGAAACAAGTCATGAGAAAAGGTGTAGTCAAGTTGTCAAACATGGACGGAAATGAGTTTAGTGAGATAGTAAACATTGACAGGTTGAAGAGATTCTATATTAGAAAAAAAAAGAAAAAAAAATTGCTAGGTTGAAAACCCGAAAGGGTAGCCTAGGCAAAAGTTAGAGCAGTCAGCTAGTTTTGGAAACCCAAAAGGGCAGTCTAGGTAAAAATTAGGGCTAAATGAGTGAAAATTATCAATTAGAAAATTCAAAAGGGCTGGTTGGGGACATGAGTGATCTTATGTATGCTGGCTTTATGTTTTTGGTATTTCATTAATTTAATAAATAGAGTTGATTTTAAAATTATTTTGTGTGCACTATTTTGAATTATTTAACCATTTGGGTAAGATAAATACCACAATAGCAAATGGTGATAACAAATTATAAAAGGAAAGAAAATATGTTTTATTAATTGTTCATCCTAACATTATTTATTTTGAAAATTGACAAATGTAAAATCTATGGCAGATGATAAGTGTAGCATGCAGGCTAGCTTTTCTTCAGTCGATCTAAGAAGGCTTTAGTCAGACAAAGCATGTCCAAATCAGGAGTAAATTCAGAACCTTAAGGCTCGACTCCATACTGGTAGTCAAGATGATGAGGATCATATCAAGTGCCTCGATGAAGAGCAGCAAGAGGGACATACATCAAATACGTTTGAATGGTGACATGAGAAATCTTCCACCAAGATACCAACAAACAGATGTTAATCACAGCTCGTGAGTGAATCCAGTCGATCCAGTCAACATATGAGGAAGCAAGACGGAGCAATTTCCTAGCAGAATGATGTCGTGACAAATATTGAGTGAAGTCCACAGATGGGGTGTCAAGTAAGCAGAGGCGCTCATGTAGCCAGATCTGTAAAAGGATAGACATACTCATTAAAAAAAAGGAAGAAGCCCGTTAGGTTGAAAAACCGCAAGGGCGGCCAAAGAAAAAATTAGGGTTGTTTGCTAGTTTCGAAAACCCACAAGGACAGTCTAGGCAAAAGTTAGAACCAATAAAAAAAAAGAGTTCGCTAGGTTGAAAACTTGCAAGGACTGCCTAGGCAAAAATTAGAATAGTTCATTAGTTTCGAAAACCCATAAGGGCGCTAGGAAAAAATTAGAGCAATAAAAATAAAAGGCCTAAATTGAAAACCTAAAAGGGTAGTTTAGGTAATTACCTGAAGTAGCAAAGGACTCCCAGTCAACCTCCTCGAAGATTCTATTTTGAATTGGTCTAATCCAACTAGGGTTTCACCTAAGATCATGGGTATTGGCGATAGTCCTCCTTCTATTTGGTCCATGATATCCAGAACTTATGGATTAATGTCACCAGTAGTAGAAATGAGCAGAAATTGGCCAAGTAAACTGTAATGGTCAAGAATTTAAATAGGAAACTTTTTAACTAATATTGAAAAATTGATAGTGTATAGTGACAAAAGTATTGTGGATAAATGCTATAAGTAGAGAATAGTAAATTTTATATCTCAAAAATTTACTAAAGAGATTATTTTTACGGTTTTATGAGATTAAAACTCAATTTAGAATCAACGGTTAAGAATGAGGGTGCACCATAGTTATTATGAGCATTCCCTCACTTGATTAAAAATATTATATATATATATGTGTGTGTGTGTGTTTGTAGAAATTTCTGATTTCCTCTCCATCTTCCTGCCATCTTCTAACATCATCACTATCTTCTCTCTATTTCTTCTTCCTTTCATCAAATTAATCAAGAATTAAGAAAAAATCACATATAGGTATAGATTTTTAGAAGAATAAGCTAGAAAAAGCAAGATTATCAATAAGTAATCAAAGGGAAAGAGAGAAAAAGAAAGAGAAAGAGAAATTTTGAAGAGGTATGTGCTTTGGATTTATAATTTATAAATATATGAATTTTTTATAATTTTTAATGATTTAATTGAATGATTGAGTTATGTATAATGATATATTTCTTGAAAGTATTGATTAAATGGATTGATGAGTGAAAAATAACTTTTATATGATGGGTTTGATTCTTAACTCAACCTTTATGAGAATTGAGTGGTTTGATGTTGTTTTTATCCATATGAAATGGTTGAAAGTTTGATTAAGTGAAGTACTAGTAAAATATTTGATATGAATTCTTTTCATGTCAAAACTTTGAGTTTGATACATTATTATTTTAGATCTTCAATATGTTTGTGTTTAATGAAGTTAAAAGTACAAAATACATGATTTTGGGATGCCACGGGCATGGCTTAAAGGTGCCACGGGCGTGGCATCAAAGTTGGAACTGTTGGAGGAAGAATTGCTCTGAAAACAGACCCAAAATCAATGCCACGATCGTGGCAAATGAGTGCCACGACTGTGGGGTTGAAAGCGTGACTGTTTCTTTAAGAATTTTGATAAAACAGAATCAATTTCAATGCTACGGTTGTGGCCCTTTAATACCACAATCGTGGGGTCCCCAAAGTCATTGGATAGCTTCATTTGGTATCCCACGGGTGTGGGGTTGTGATGCCACGGCCGTGGGGTACCTAAATAATATTTTTGGCTTGTATTTTGTGATATACAAGCCTAGTATGAGGCTAATATGTTTATGTTTCTTACTTTTGTGTTGAGAATTCATGTGTATGTGTTAAAAGTATGAAAAAGAGTGATAAACTTTAGATATGTGACAAATATATATATCACACTAAATGTTGATAAAAGTATTGTACCAGTGAAATGATATAAATAATTCGGTGTTAATAAAAAATAATGAATTGCCCAAATCATACTAATTTTATTTCTAGCTTTGGATTGAATGGCTAACCAGAGGAAGGATAGCCATAGTGATAGTGGGCACATCGTGCCGTTAATAGACACATTGTGTTATCAGTGATAGTGGGCATAATTGCCATTATACATTCTTGAGATTTGGCATTAAGATTGCTACACTAACATGTTATCCAAATCTATGATCTGAGTTTAGTATGTATGGGCATATTTAATGAAGATATCTAAATTGAAAATATATGTGAACATGATAGTTGTGAATAATGAAATAAATGCACAATAATAATATAAGTCAATTACTTGAAATTGACTTACTGTGTTACAATGGAAAAGTGATTGTTAATATATATACTGATGTTTACAAGTGAAAGTTCTAATGCACGGAATGGAAATGTTATGCTCAAGGTATTGAAATAATCAATAACTTTATAAGTGTTGTAATGATTGAAAGTTTATATAATGATATAAGATACAAAGTGCTCCAAAGTATAGAACTAAATTTAAGTGCTGAAAATTATAGATTGAATGAATTATCCTATATGTGAAATTGAAAAGTAAGACTTATTGAAAAACAAAATAAGCGTATTGTGACCAATGTTATCAAATGAAAAAGCAAGTCTTAAATAAAATGATTCATAAAGAGAAAAGTTGCAGTACCGAAAGTATAGTATAGCATGATGACTTTTATAAAGTTAAAGCTATTATTTTATGTAATCAGAATATTATGTTGGTTTGTTACTGAAATTAGTTAATATATTAAAATATTTCTTAAAAGTAAGTGTTATTACTATATTTTCATAAGTATTTTTCTTTAATATTAAGTGACAAAATATGTTTATACATGCACTACTAACCTTTGCTTAGCGTGTTAGAATTGTTTTCTGACACGCAGGTATTAGGACATCGGAGCAAGTTAAGAAGTGAAATTAAGAATCTCAAGAAATTACTTATAGTACATATAAAGATCTTTTATATATTATACTCATACGTTATAAAATGTATATATATAATTTAGTTTGACTATTTGAGGGATTGTACAAATTTGTGAACATGAAAGGAATATATGTATTTAAAGGATGAAGTTTGAGAATTCTAGTGAATGATTATTGAAGAAAGGAATATATTATATAATAATTTGATTTGACAAACTTATGATAGTTATCTGACTTGTAACTAGTATTTGGATTATTGGAGATTGGTCTAAATGTTGGACCTATAAGTGTTGTATTATACAGATAGCATTATTATTTGAAAATTTTTATTAGTTGGAAGAGAATTTTCTATGAATTGATTGGAGCACGGATAGTATATCGAATAATATTCTCTGATAGTTTTTATATAAGAATTGTCAGAGGATGTTACATAAACATAGAAAAAACATGCATCCCTATGCTTTGGTCAGAGCTAAATAGAAATTACAAAAATCAATCAAGGGACCGAGCAAGATTTTATCACCTTTAGTCAATTACAAGACTTCAGGTTTTGAAAGTTGAAACAACATCTGCAACTTTTGATGAGTTTTGGCAGTCAGTATGGGTAATGCCATTGGTTGATTGCTTGGATATCCAAGAATGGCTTCAAATTCTTCAATCATAGGACAAATTTCAAAGTTGTTTGTCTTAAAAGTCCTAGTTTTCACATCCCAAAAGAAAGCCATGGCATGTAAAAATGGTTGGTCCAATTTGACATTTTGAAAGCATTTTAAGACATTGAGTTAAGACCATGATATTTGTTCCCAATGTGTTGCCTTGATATTTTTAAACAAATTCTTCATCCTTTTCAAATTGGCCTCAATAATGGTTGAAGGTGATAATTGCAATCAATTTGAATTGATGATGGCAGGAGCTGAATGAAGGAAATTGAGGTTGTTTGAATTGGTTTTGCAAAATGTAATTGGGATTAAAAATTTGAAGTTGTTTTGAATTGATTGTGCAAGGTTTATTTGTAATTGGAATAGGTGGATGGTTTAATCTGTTTTGAGTGATGAATTGTAATTGATTTATATAAATGTTGAATTATAGACCAAAGCATGTGAGGAATGGGCAGTGAGTTGAATCCAAGATGAGCGAGGAAAAGAATCAAAATTGGTGGTGACCGAATTTGTTAAGATTTTATGAATTTCTATCCATGATGAACCCCAAAATGGATTCGTCATGTGCTACTGTGTACATATACATTAAATAAAAATTACAGAAAAGCAAAAGTAAAAAAAAAGTCAAAGTACCAGGAAAGTTATTATTATTATTATTATTATTATTATAAGTTTTTATTTAATTTGATACAAGTTGTCAAAATTTGATCATTGCGAAGAAGGAGGTGGTCTATAATTGAACAAAGCCCTAAGAAAGTCATCACCTGTTGGAGGAGGGGCATATTGTCGGTCCAATGTCTACTTGAACCTCCACTGCCCTGGAAGTCAGTTTTGTCATCACTTGAAAATGGAGGAGGCATATCATGAATATTAGTCTGGGCCCCCCTTTATAAAGAAGCATTCAAATCCATCACGCCCTGAAATTGAAAGTATCAAAAGTCTCGTGCCTCCTGTTGGTATAATTCTTCAAAATGGGTTGCGTGTCGATGACTGGAGGCTAAATCTTCTTGAAGCTTTTTATTCTGCTCCTCAAGCATCCGCTGTAAGCCAAATAAGGAAAGGGTAAGTCCATACATTTTCATGCATACATACAAGCATATATCATTATGAAACTGGATGGCATACTAGGTAATTCGAATCGAAGCCCTGTGGAATAAGATAACATATCTAGATAAGAGAAGGCATACTGAGAAAACTGCCACTGTATCAAAGTATCATACAGAGGGATAGCTCCATCACCAGGGGAACCAATAGTATGCAATGATCACACAGGTAGTCAGAACAAATTAAAAAGAAACAGTTGCAATGACAAAATAATAGATACCTGAGAAGTGCTAGCCCCAGAGTTGCCTTAAGAATGGGAAGAAGGCTCAGCCTCATCTTCTTCTTCATATTCTTCCTCCTCGCTTTCCTCCACTTCTATTACTTCTTCTTCACCTCCAGAGAGCCCATTAACACTAGCAGATGACACTTCAAAATTTAATAGATGATCCTGGATAAATTGAGCATATGGCATGTCCGGTGAGAGTAGGAAGTCATGAACATCGAAGCCATCATGAGAGCGGCTCTAATAAGGTTTTAGTATAGATACGGTGTTCAACACAAATAATGAAAAATCAGCCGATACTCTCCGATGATCTGGACCAATAAACTAGTCATGTACTCTTCCACCAAGATACCAACCACAAGAGACTGGACTAACAATAATTCAACAGAAATCTTGCAAGGGCAATGCATCAGCCATGCATCTAATCCATCACTCCTCTCTTCAGTTCTCCACCAGGCCACTTCCACCTGTAGAAATGCAACCATGTAACTTATTTTGATCATAAGTTTGATATTAATATTAACATTTTTCTTACTTGGTCCCAGGTTAGGCAACTCATGTGGTAGTGATGAGAGTGAACGTGGTGACTTCCGGACACTTCCCTATGGCCAGATAACCAGACGCCTACCCTTGGATATCTAACCCATGGCCGCATAATGTTTGGAACCCTCACCAAGTTATGCTCATATGCCTAGACCTATACATGAAAAAGAAAATCAAGTCTATACATTGATTGGATCAATAGTTTTAAAGAATGTGATATCTCAGCAATGGCTGCAAAACCAATAAAGGATCTTTTCTTCCTACAAAGTGCATCAAAGTTGTGATAAAAACAAGCAAGACCAGTTTCTCCCCATGCATAAGAAGATACATGGTCTAAGTAAAAAAGGTAGCGTAGCACCGATAAGTGGATGGTAGATTCTGTGCTACCCAAAATGGTCGCCCCTAGCAGATATAAAAAGAATCCCCGGGTGTACTATTTTGCCCTCTTGTCCTGTATGGGTTGAGTGTGCTTTACCCAATACTCTCAGATGGGCTCATTCTTAATTTTATACAATATTCTTTAACGGGGCCTAACACTGATCAACTGTAGAATTTCTTCTTCCTTTAAGATATTGTTGGTCAAAGGGACAGGGGTTCCATCACATTGAAGACCAGTTATAGCAGCAAAGTCGACCAGACCAATTGTCAACTCTGCAATGGGAAAATGAAAAGTATGGGTTGTGTCTAGCCATCACTCTACAAGCACCTAGATCACACTCTGATCAATTTGATAACCCCGGGCTGGTAATTGCAAAATGTAGTCCTCGAAACCACTTTCTCGAACCATTCTCTTAACTGCATGCGGGGCCCGATCATATCATTTGCTGGCCTTGTGAATATTTCCTCCCACTTTAATATCACAACCATTATGTTGTTCAAATATAGGTAAGTCAAGGTAAGTACACATATAAATTTTCATGAATATTTTTGTATAGTAATTTTTATAAATTTTCCTATGTTAATTTTACTATACATTTTTTATACAGTTTATACATTAATTTTACTATGCATTTTTATACGATAATTTTTACTACATAATTTCTTATACATATTTTTCATAAATTTTAATGCATTAAAAGTTTCATGCATAACTTTGTAAATTTTGCTATATATTTTTGTGCACTAATTTCTATGAATTCTACTACAAACATAATTTATGTACTAATTTCTATAAATTTTACTACACAAATTTCTTCATACATATTTTTGCATATTCACTTTCATACTTAATTTTGTCTAATTTACATAAATTTTCATGAACAAAATTATACTAACACATTTTGTAAATAAGTAATTAAATGGACAATAAAATGACACTGGTGTTTTTTCATTGAAACTCCGGTGGAGATGCATCCCGGGTAACAACAGAATTCGCTCAACCTCGTTGTCTCGGAGGTAAGTAATCAATTCATTATTTGATTGTGTTTCATACCTTGAGGAGGGATGAATGACAACCATGGTATGAAATACAACTTTCAATAACTTAAATTTGTAAAGAACTATTGGAGAAGAAGATATTATGATTGCAAAATGGGCAAGGGACTGACCGTTTATATATAAAATGAGGCACGAATATAGTATCAGGAAAAAAAAGTGCAAAGTCAAGTCATTCATCCATTTTAATAAATGATATATCCATTTTTTGCTTTAAATTCTTCACTTTCATATCAGATCCAATAATTCACAAGTCAAAATCGGCTTCTTTCTCTCTTTCAATAATTCAGAGCACATGTGCACACAGTAAATAAATACTTATTGTGAGTATATATTTTTTGTGTGTCTAAAAAATATTATTTATACTTATAAATATTTTTTCCATGCAGGGTGCAAGAGTATATCGGTACAATAAAAAATAGCTTAATTTTTTTTGCAAAATACTTTACTGACTATAATTAATTTTTCAGGTGCCCCGGTCAAGAAGCCAAATTTTTTTTAGTCCAGAATCCAAATCAAACCAGGTCCAGAACCTAAATCTTTTTTTAGTCTAGAACTTCAATCGGGTCCAGAGCCTAAACTAAACTAGGTCCATAACCCAAATCATTTTTGAGTCCAAAACTCAAACCAGGTGCAAAACCCAAACCCAACCGGGTCTAGAACCTAAATCTTTCTCGAGTCCATAACTCAAATTGGGTCTAGAGCCCAAAAAAATTGGGTCTAGAACCCAAATCTTTTTTGATTTCAGAACTCAAACTGAGTCCAGAATCCAAATCTTTCTGTAGTCCATAACTCAAACCGGGTCTAAAACCCAAACAAAATCGGGTCCAAAATCCAAATCTTTTTCAAGCCCAAAACTCAAATCGGGTCTAGAACCCAAATCAAAACGGGCCTAAAACCCAAATCTTTTTCGAGTCTAGAACTTAAATTGGGTCCAGAACTCAAACCGACTCAGGCCCAAAATCTAAATTTTTTTCAAGTCCAAAAACTCAAACCTGGCTAAGAACCAAAACCAGCTCAGGTCTAGAACCTAAATTTTTTTCAAGTCTAGAACTCAAACCGGGTCTAGAACCCAAACCAAATCGGGTCCAGAACCTAAATCTTTTTGGAGTCCAAAACTTAAACTGGGTCAAGAACCCAAACGAAACCGGGTCCAGAACCCAAATTCAATTTCGGATCCAAAACCTAAATCTTTTTCTAGTCCAAAACCCAAACCAACTGGGTCCAGAATGTAAATCTTTTTTTGAGTTCAAAACTCAAATCGGGTCTAGAACCTTAACCATCTCGGGTCCATAACCCAGGCCAACTCGGGCATAGAGCCCAAATCCAACATCGGGCCTAGAGTCCATTTCATTTATGCCAAAATTAATTCAATAGTCATGTTTCACTCTTTGAATCAATTCAAGGTCATTCAAGCAGGGGGCAAACTATAGACCCTTAATTTTGGTCCTAAGTCGATACGGTCCAGATCAAAGAATGTCGAAATAAATTCAATCCAACTTTAAAAGATTTTAACCTAGTTTACAACTTTTAAATATGTTGGTCTGGTTTTGAAAAGCATAAATTCAATTATAATACCCTAAATTAAGTTTTTTTGGCCCAAATTAAAACTGTCTAGTATAGAAATTAAAACAAAATACAAGATTAATTTGAGTCGGGGAAACCCAAGCGACTTGGGCCATTGCTTATGTCGACCTGGAGGGCCTAGGTCGACATGAGCATGGCTCATGTCGATCTAGGCTCATGTTAATCTGGTTGCCCAGATAGACATGGCCTTAGCTCATGCTGATCTGGCACACCATATTGACATAGTCCTAACTTATTTTATTTTTGGCCAGCCGATTTTTTTTAATGAGGCTAGAATTCATTTTAAACATGGATTACACATATTAGGTTTAGGGTTTTTAGAATGATTTGCCTATAAATAATAAGGTTTAATACTAATAATAGGCAACAACAATAACAAAAAAAAATGGCAACAAGAATCAGAAGAAAAACAATCAATAATCAACAATCAGTAGGATTCAAGTAGCAACCAACAACATTCATCAACAATCAATTCATCAATGGCAGCCATACTGTCTTTGCTTTTTTTCAGCCTGAATTAATTTTGGTGGAACCAATAATGAAGGTTTGGTCCTAATCAATAATTTATACAGTAGCTTCATAATTTGACTTATAAAGTTGTTTAAATATATAATAGGTAGATTTCTCTTTTCCCTTAAACACTTTGATTAATTGTTTTAATTATCATTTTGATTTAGTAATTTAATTGTTGAAATATTAATTGTGTACTTTATAAAACAAAAATTCAATCCATTAGACCATCCAGTAGCTTAAGGTTTAAATTAATTGACAAAACCCTAATATGTTTGTTTGATTGCTAAAAAACTAATTTGTTTTGCAATTTCAAAAAAAAAAAAACCCTAAACTATTTTCTTAAATCCCAAAAGCACTAAAATGTTTTGTTAAATCTCAAAACCCTAAAATTGTTTTTCCAAAACCTTAAACTATTTAATTAATTTCCAAAACCCTAATTATTTTTACAAAACCCTAAATTTTCCCCAAACCCTAAACTGTTTTCCTAAAATAATAAATTAAAACCCTAACTTCTTTTGAAACTTTTTTTATCCAATAACCCTGCTTTCAAATTGCTCAACCCAAAACACCAAACCCTAGGACCATTTCATCAACCACCTAAAATCCTAATATGTTTGTAAAATATCAAAACCCAATTTTCTCAAACCCTAATCCAGGACCTTAAAATTCTTAAACTTTAATTCCCAAAACCAATACCCCAAAACCTAAAAGCCTAATTCTAGTGGCTCAATTCCCAAACCTAGGTCTAAACCCTAATTCCAATATCTTAATTCCTAAACCCTAGTTTCACAGTAACCTTAAAATTTCTTAAACCCTAAATTTCCTAAACCATAGCCTAAAACCTAATACGTTTTACACTCAAAGCCTCAAAACCATAATCCCAGTAACCTTAAACCCTAATGCAGTAAACCAAGATCAATTTTATCCAATAGCCTCAAAACCCTAAGTTTTCAACTGAAAACTCTAAATTCCCAAAATAAAACCCTAGAGTCTAGTTTTCATTCTGTAAGCCATAATATGAGATGTAGACCCTAGTTATATGTATTTAATACTTTAATACCTTAGTTTAGATTATTTCATTACTTACATGCTCTTATGAATGCATGTTTTATTTTTTGGCTTGTGATGGATGATTTATTTAATTTCTGGTTGAATGTTTTGATTTAATTAATTGTTTATTTGATTTCTTGAATTGTAAAAGGCACGTTTCCACTTTGTGGGTGCTTTGATTTTCATTATGTAATTTAGTTTATTGTTTAAAGATTTTGAGTGTAAAGGACATGTTTCCACCTTTTGGTGGGTGTCCTATTTTATTTTCTTTATGGACATTTGGAAATTGTAAGGGCATGTTTTTATCTTCGGATGGGTGCCCATTTATTGTTTTGTTTTGACTTGTTTTGATGCAATAAATTCTTTATTTATTTTGAATCGCATGTAGTATGGATAGTAACATAATATTTAAGAATTTTATAATATTTAGATCTTAAAAGGAGGCCAGTTCCAATGAACCGGGCATTATGGGGGTGCTGGGTCATTCTCATCTTCCCCACACATACCTAACTTTTTAAACCCATTAAGGGGTTGGGGATTCCTTAGGAATCGAGTCATCCACCCCTTTTTTTTTCTCGGCCTGCCTAGGTGGCGACTCCATTTTTTTCGAATTTAGGCCCATATTCTCTAAGGCCCTGAGCCTAATAGTGTCAAAGTCGCAAGAATAATTTCACCGGGAGTGGAGGCAAAAATCCCCGCTCATAGTGGCGACTCCACTAGGGATAAGAGATGTTGATTTCGTTAGTCTTTATATTATTTTATTCTTTCTTATTATGATACAATCCATTGCATCATATTATTTTGCATAGTGTGTGTGAGTTAGGACACCCGTGTTATCCGTGTTGTGTTATGTAAGGGATACCATACTTTCACTCAAGATATGGAGATCGAGCATGGAATAACCATTTATAGACTTGTACCTTTATGTATATATTTACTATGAGAACCTAAGCTTTTCAACCCAAAGACTAAAGCGTATGTAGTTGGCCTAGTTACTTTTCTTAGGTTTATACCCAAATGCTTGCTCTTTGACTATGTTTGATATATCTTAGTTTGAACCATGGCATATTTGGTTTATTCCATTCCTAATATGACCTAATTATATTGTAAGCCCAAAATAATTTTTAAGCTCAAAAGACCAAAACTATTGTCAAAATTTTTCAAAATGGTCTTTGGACATAAAATCTTTTTCCAAAATGGGTCAAAAATTCTTTCTATTTCTTGGCCCAAACTCAAAGCCCAAAATATATTTTTGAATAAATCTTTTCTCAATGGGATTTGAAATAAATCCATTTTTAACAAACCTTTTGTTAAATCAACTTACAACTAATTAGGTCAATTATGGAATATTTAAAATCAAATTGTGGGCCTAGTTCACGCTAAGACTTATTAATCATGGGTTTATTTGTGGCATGAATCATTGGTTGTTTTTTCAAATGGGGAAATATATTTATTATAAGCCTTTTAATTTAGTTTTAATCCAATATAGAATAAAAGCTGCCTTTTGTTGACCCAATGGATTAAGACATTTTGGTCGGTGTCCTATTTTATTTTCTTTATGGACATTTGGACATTGTAAGGGCATGTTTCCAACTTCGGATGGGTGCCCTTTTATTGTTTTGTTTTGACTTGTTATGATGTAATAAATTCTTTATTTATTTTGAATCTCATGTAGTTTGGATAGTAACATAATATTTAAGAATTTTATAATATTTAGACCTGAAAAGGAGGTTCTAATGAACCGGACATTATGGGGGTGCTGGGTCATTCTTACCTTCCCCATACATACCTAACTTTCTGAACCCATTAAGGGGTTGGGGATTCCTTAGGAATCGAGTCATCCACCTCTTTCTTTTTTCCAGTCCATCCGGGTGGTGACTCCATTTTCTCCGAATTTAGGCCTGTGCTCTCTAAGGCCCTGAGCCTAACAGTGCCGAAGTCATAATAACCATTCCACTAGGAGTGGGAGCAAAAATTCCCACCCATAGGAAGTTTTCTTAGAATAAAATTTCCCTCTAATTTCTTCATATTTATCTTTGATATAAGAAAACAACTCTTACCAACTATATTAATGTTTACTAATAAATATAACTTTAATAATGCAAAAATAAGAACATAGAAGATAATTAAGCTTATCATCTCATACTATTAATATCTACAATTAGTAAAATGATATTAGAGGGCAATAACTTCTCCTTTTACATAACATAGTACAATACATAGATAGTCTAATGGTATAATCCTCCATTTGTTAGGCTTCTATCAATATGTGGTTCAATTTTAATAATGATTTAGTAGGTTATTCAAAAATATACATCCAAGTGGCCTTCAAAGGTTTAATTCTCAATTATCACATTTAAGAGTAATAATTAAATAAAGCAATTATATGTCAAGCACAAGAAATTCAATACAACAAATGAATATATATTGAGCAAGAACAATTAGATAGAGGTTACCATTTTTTAGCATATTTCATATATTACATAAATTGTAGAATATCCAAATTTCTTTGGTTTGCCTATATCACAAAGCAAGCTCAATTAGGATTCCTCCCTTCCAAGTGAAAATTTTTGCCTATATAGAAAACTCATAATTCATAACCTAATTTACACTCAAAATGATTTATTTTCAGACAATAATTTATCAAGAAACCCATATTATTTCTACTCTACCTATTTCAACATTCCCTTAGACAACTATTATATTCTTTAAAAATCCATATATTTCTATCATATTTCTATAAAAATCCATTTATATCCATATCCATATATTTATCCATCATATTTCCTAGCCTAAACAAAAAAAAAAAATTGAAGAACACTTACCTCTAACTAAGCTTCATTTACTTTCTAAACTCTTGATCAACTTAATCCACTTGATTCTAGCTAAAGTGATGTTTAAATGGAGTAAAGAAGAATTAAAGAAGAAAAAAAATTAAGCATACCTACTCTTTATATAGGAAACAAGGTTGTCAGTCACTCACCTAATTAGTAATTAGCATTCATGGGTTATGTACACTTGCTACTTTACCTATTGTCTAAAATATCCCAAATTCACTAACAATCATTCATCTCTTTGAGGCATTATTTCGATTTGTATCTGATTTCTTTAAATTAAAATACGTAGTTATGAGTGATTCCAGTTGGACATTAGTCTAAATTCTGTCAAAAATTTCCAAATGTAAGCAATTGAAGTAAGGAGCGTTCTTACGAGCAAATGAGCGTACTTTAAGGTTCAAACTTCCTAAGCCCTTACACTTATGACCATGTAAATATACTAACCCTAACTTATAGTGAACTTCCTCATAACACACCATATACCATTCATCATGATAAACTTATCCATGATCATTCAAATCATACACTAGTCACTTCATTACAGATTCAATTATCAATAATCAAAGAGGTAAGGTATTACATTCTTCTCTTCTTATAAAAATTTTTCATCAAAATTTTAAGATATTGGAGCAAATGCAAATATTTATGAAGCATTTCTAGTTAAGCTTCCCAAGTACATTCCTTTCCAGATTAGCTAAGTCCCATAACATAACGTCACCATAGAGATTTTCTTATTTTATACCTTCCTTGCTTGTCCATTATCATTGCTAAAACCTTCTCATAATACTTATCTTATTGCAAGTCTATTAGAGGAGATCACAATGCATGTAATGAATTAGGAGTATAATTTCGAAACATTGAAATATGAAACACTTGATAAATTTTATCCAAAGTTGTTGGTAGTGTTAACTTAATCATGAATCTTGAAAGGTCCAATCTATCTCAAAGATAGCTTGCTTCTCTTGGCAAAGCTCATAACACTTTTCATTAGAGAAACCTTCAAGAATACAAGTTCCTTAATTTTGAAATTGATATCATTCTTTTTTTCCAAGTTGGCTTATCTCTTTTAGGAACTGGAAGTCATTTTCATCTTCTATATAATGAGTGGCACTTTTTGACTACTATACTATATTAATTATGCCCCTTCACAACATCTTTCACCCATATCTTCCTAGTAAATTGGTGATATACACATCCATCAATAAAAAGTTTCATATGATGTCATCTTAACTGTCGAATGAATTATTATTGCAGAGAAATTTAATAAGTGGCATATGTCAATCCCATTTACCTCTACAATCCATATGTACATCCAAAAGATGTCCTTCAAAGTCTAGATAATATGTTTAGATTGCCCATTTGTTTGTTCCTGAAAAATAGTTCTAACACCCAATGCTTCTTGCAACTTCCACCAAAGTATAAGCATAAATTATGTTTCTCTATCTGAGATGATTGATATATGAACACCATGCTTAGTTACTATCTTATCCAAATATAAATGCATATACTAGAAAATAAATTAAGTGGTTTTGACTATTAGAAAGTAAGCTAACTTGGTAAACTTATTTATTCTCCTAATCAATAATTAGCTTTTATAGCTTATCACAGAACCATATGTTTTTATACTCTTCCTACTTCACCATTTTTCTACTTATCCTTTATATTCTCTAAAAGCTTAAATATTTTTATCATATTTCCATACAATCCATTTATAATAGACATTAATATCTTTGTCTATCAATTTCTTAATCGAAAATGAAAGGTTTTAGAACACCTCTACCCAAGCTTCAACACCTCTTTAAGATCTTGATCAACTTAAATCCACTTATTCTATCTAAAATGATGTTTAAATGGAGTAGAGAAGGATTAAGGAATGAGAAAGGAAGGAAAATGAAGCTTTAAAAGAATCAGTGAAATCTGATGAGGGGTTAGATACATCTACCCTTTATATAGAGGACAAGACTTTCAGTTACTCACTTAACTAGTAACAAGTATTCATGGAAAGCATGCCTATTATTCACCTCGTATATAAAATATCTAAAATTCACTAACGAGCATTCATCTCTACAAACATGTATTACCTTTGATTTTGTTTAATTTCTTCAAACTAAAATATTCTTTAGTTAGAGTTTGTTTCCATTAATGAGCGATAATTTACATTTTATCCAAAATTTCCAAATTTGAGCAGTTAAAGTAATGGGTATTCATTAAAGTAATGGGTATTCATACAAGTAATGAACAAGCATTACACCTGAAGGTTCAACACTTTTAGGCCTTTACATTTGTGATAATGCAAATATACTATCTTTAACTCATATGGATCTTCCTTATAACACATCATGTACAGTTCATCAAGATGATCATATCTGTAATCATTCAAACAATTCCTATCATATACTAGTCATTTCATCAAATATTCAATTATCAAGAATCAAATGGATGGGGTATTACATTTCCCCATCGACTGGAAGTTTTAGGTGAGGATCTTCATGACACCTATAATGGCTTTAGGCTAGCCATGAAAGACTAATAAGTTGTATTATAAGGAAGATTCTTATATTCCATTGATATTTCCTTTGTCCTTGTTTAATGAGATTGACCTTATTTTACTTTTTTAATTTCTAACATGTTTTTTTAATGCTTCTTGATTATGCAATTATTTTGGAATTTCATCCCTCTGTGATTGAAGTTTCTTCATTCTTAATAGAGAACTCATTGAACTCTTTTTTATCTTTATTATGCTAAGAGATGAAGATAAAACATTATTACTCATCCGTATGTAAGGAAAGAATTTTGAAGTTGGTCTGGGCCATAACAAGTTTATTAAGGTGACCGATAATGTGGATAAATTAATAGATGAACTTATGATAGTGTGGACCTAGTTTAAAGAAAGGATTATGTTTAGTATGTTATAGAATTTATATTATAAGATAACAGGTATGGTACATGTTATTTTATGTTAAAGGTGGGATCCCTAGGCCGAGTGTATGGGCTTTTAAATGGTCACTATGTAATATGATTTTAATAAAGGATGGGTGTGATAAAGTTTCAACAAATTTATATTTTTTAAAGCTCAAGATCTATTTTCCTACTTAAGATTTGAAGAAAACTAGATTTATATGATCTATTTTATTTCTCACATCAAATGCCTAACTTTTTACTTTTTGTTAGTATGTTATTTTCATTATCATCATATAATTGAATGTTTCACCTAATTTTAGTTTTTTCCCATAGAGTTGGATCTTTTTTTCTTATAAATAATAATTTTATCGGACCCACCTTCAAATAAGGTCCAAATATGAGTCTTGTTTGAATGCACATCTCTTATTATGTAATCTCTCATAATAAGGCTAAATAATTTTTGTCTGAATGAGCAACCATTCATATTTGTTATCTCTGCATGTGAAATGATTTTATTGATGAAAAAATAGTGGTATGATAAGATTAAAATTGAATATGAACAAATGAATCTAACTTAATAGCCAAATCTCATTCTATTTTGCATAAAATATATAAAGGCACACTCATTTCAAAGAGTGGAATGACCTTTCTTTGTTTAACAAAGGTTATCAATTGAAAAAGCAAACGCTACTACTGTACCAACTTAAACATAACCACTCCATTCATAGAATTATACAACTTAGACAAAAGAGACTTTCAAGATCATTTCACAAAGGGAACAATCATTCTAGGAAGACTTGAACTTTGCAAAGAAAATAGAAGAGGCTTCCATGATTGTTTACATCTAAGGGATGGCCATTCTAAGAAGACATGAACTTTATAGATAAAACAAAAGAACTCTACAAGCTTGCTCCATTCACAGTATAACCATTCCAGGCACAAAAGCTTGATTTAAGGAACTAAAAAACTATTGGCCAAATGAAGGATATTGATCAATGATCCTTTGTGCCATAACAAGGACATCAGAACAAATGGGAGGCCTATCCCCACAATAATAGATGATCATTCCATATGAAAATTCAAACAATGAACAACTTATCATATCACCAACGGATAAGTGTCACATCAAGCTCAGCAGGTCACAAAGGACATAGAACTCTTGTGAGTGAAGAAACTATAATACATGAAAAGAGAACAAAAGGTAGTTATAAGACCATTCTTAGGAAAGAACACCCTTACCATAGTAAAAAGAACAATTTTAGGCAAAAATAAGCTAAAAGGTTGCACCATATGGAGAATGCCCATTCCAGAGTAAAAGCATATGAACTATAGTGGTTTAAAAACAAAGCATGATCATTCTAATTTCAGTCAACTAGCCTTTTGGCACAATCTTCAAGCTTGAAAAGTGATTCTTGAGTCCAAATTGCTAAAAGTCTATATAAGAGGGAAGATTCAAATTATTTTAATACTTTTGAAACTTTTCAGACTCTTGAGACTCTTATAGTTAAAAGGTCCTAATCATTTAAAGATCAAAACTATTTTGAGCTCCAAGTCAAAATCATTCTCAATCAATTTTCATTTAGAGAGTCCAAGTAAAAAGCCCACAATCATAAGATTTACTATTTTTTATTAGCTTGTAAATTGTAAGAAGTTTAGGGAGACTCTAACTCTTAATTATACCTCTTGTGGAGAGTGTAAAGGGAAAAAAATTCAGAGTCTAACTAGTGTAAGAGTGAAAACCTAGAGTTCAAAAATTATAAGAGTAGAATTCTCAAAGTCTAATGAGTCAAAGGGTGAAATTCTCAGAGTTTAAGTATTATAAAGGAATAGGGTGGTATCCCATTGTGCTAGTGGGTACCCCAAGCAGTGTTTTAGGAGAGTAGATATATTAGCAAAATTCGAACCATTATTAATTTGTTGCCTTTCAACATTTTTCTTAAGCCCTCATTTGATCTTTTAGTCTTTAATTTATTTCGTTTTTATTGTGTGAAAAACAGCAAAAAATATAGAATCCTATTTGTCCTCTCTAGTATTTTGCTATAACAAGGACAATAATATTTTATAAAGATCCATTTAAGTTTATATTTCACTACTTTCCTATTATGTGGTCGAGTTGGAATTGGTTTACTCAAATCATCGACTATCTTCATCCCTTGAAAACTTTGCCAACCCATATTTTGGTCTGTTTTAATGAAATCAAAGAATTCATTTTCTGCTACTATGATGTAATTATATATGTTAATTTGAATAGGAGTAGCACATCCATACAACAAGACCTAAAAATGTATAGTGGTAAAAGCTATACTTAACATTAGAATCTCATGTGCCTAATTTTATATTACAACATGGGAATGTGAGATTGACCAAGAAGTTTCTTATAGTATTTTTTTTCTACATCATGATAAAAAAAGATGCCGAAAACATTTATTTCACAATTTTCCTCTTAAAATCATATCTTGATTTATAAGTGGGAGTTATAAATGCTTTGAAAGTTTTTATAGTATAATTTCTTTTACTAGTTATATTGCCTTGTACCACGCTCTCTTGTGTACTCTCTTGCTATTATCTAATGAATGGAAATCAAGGCTAATCTCATCACATTTTTTAGGCAAGGCCGGAATTATGAATACGGTGAGGAGGACCAGCATGCACCCCCCAAATATTTTTAATTTACTTACAATATACTTATTATATATATTATTTTGTTTACATAAATAGATTTTGGCCACCCAACTCTAAAGACTGCAAGTTTAGTCCATTCAATTATATGATTGTAATTACAAAAAAAACAAATAATTTAAATATTTAGTCATGTGACTATAAAAAAAGAAGTCCAATAATATTGATTATTTGTCCATGTAACTTTAAAATAATAATAAAAAGATACTCTCTTCAATAATAAGAAAACATAAATTTTCCCTACTTTTCATAAAAAGGCAACAACTAACTCTAAAAAAAATATTTTTATTATTTTAATTTCTTATTCTTTAGCTCTATAAGTCCATATTTTTTTTAAAATTAGAGCTCTAAAAAATCAACTTTTATATTCAATTCCAATGCACTTTTTTTTTTCTTAATATCATGAATTCAATTGGAATATCTTTTTTTTAGAAATTGCAATTGTTTAATAATGCTGAAATTACTTTCTTTCAATAACACTAGTAGAACTCCCTCTTTTAGATCAATTATTATAGGCATTCATCTAAATCATTTTTTTAGGATTGAATTATGCTTTTGCTAGTTGATTTTATACTCTATGACTAAGATTAAAATTATGTCCCATTTACTTTATTAGTAAAATAATATTTTTTTATTTGTATTTGTATTAATAATTATTTGTCAAAATAAAAGAGGAGTAATATAATGTTTATAGCAATTGAGGCTGAACTACTTATATCTATGAGTAACTAAAAATATTTGTGCAATTAAGAAATTAAAGCATAAATAATTATTCATGTCAAGATAAGAAAACAAACAATATATTTTTAATTTATGTATGATTAGTTTGCAAATTTTTTTTTTTGGGAAAATTGATAAAGTATAATTAAACTACTAGTGGATTAATTATATTGCAAAATCTTCATATATTAAGGTATATATACCAATGAGTCTAAGTGGTGGCTCCTAAAAGACATAAATAATGGTCAATTTTAGCCTCCCTTAATATTTAATCCTACATTTGCTCCTATTTTTAGGTTTTTTTTTGGACTAAATCATTTAATGAGTCTTTTGTATGATTCACTATAGCTTGGAAAGGAAAAAAGTAGAGTTACAAAAAGGAAAAAATTAATATGGAGTAAGTGAGAAGAGGGAATGAAATGTCGTGAAGGGATATGGTACTATAAGATCTCAAAACTCCTAAAAACAATAGCATGGAGGAATAATCACAAAGCACAAATGATGAGCTAGAATAACTATTGAAACCTTATTTCAAAGGACAATTTTTTTTGAAAGAACAAATATATACATGTTATTGTATGAAGAAGATAAAATATATTATATAATGGATTAAGAGAAAGGTATGTTGATGTAACTTATTATAGATTTCTATAAATAGTATACTTTTGGTTTAATTTTAGGGCAAGTTATTTTCATCTTTATGAGACATATATGTGAATACTTTTTTTTTAAAATCTAAGATGTGTAGATTTACCACATTAATCAATCTCTCTAAATTGTTTCTCTTCCCTCATCACTCAAAACCTACCTAAAATAAAAAAATTCTAACCTTCCAAATCAGTTTTACAAGGTATCAGCGCATCAATGGCTTGTAAAATCATTTATTAATCAATCCTTAACTCCATTTCTAGAGTTATTTTACCAAAATTCTAAATCGATGGACTTATGTTTGTTACTTAAAGCTTCAAATATCAATTTGAACTTAAACCCTGCATTTTTTTTGAAGCTTTAAGTCAATAAATATTTTTATTCTTCTTCTTTACAATAAATCTAAAAATCCAAGATAGATCACCTAAACTAATGTCAAATTTATAGATTTGAGTGTTAATTTGTAGATATGAGTCAATCCTCAAAATTAGTCAAAAACTTAGCTCTAAGGTGGTTTCTTGAACTGATTAGAACTTGAGCCAACACCTAACCCTAGCTTCCAAACATATTTTAGCCTAAATCCTAACCTTAATGCCTTAATAAGGCCTAATATGAACCCTACCCAAGATCCTTAAATTGATATGAACCATAAATCCCCAAACATTTTGAAGCCCAACCCTAGATCTAAGTTGTATCTAAGTCATTTCTTCTTAGAAACCTAAAACACAAATATTATTCTAGCTTCATCTCGATATTATTCTTAACCTTCAGTCAAGAAATAAGGAAGTTTTTTAGTGGTTTTCTATGACAAACTAAGGGGAAACATCACATGTAACACAACTATAACAACTTGTAACATAGTTGCAACAACCTATTGGTCACAATACTTGGGATATAAGGAACCCATTACATCTACAAAATTTTGATTATCTTGGGATGAACGTGGTGAGTTTGCTTCTTACTAAAAATAATAATTTTTCTTACAACCAAGCAATGAAGATTGCTTTTGGCACTAAAACTGAATTGGAATTCATTGATAGAGCCTATTTGAAACTTGACAAAGACTCAGAAGAGTACACTCTGTGGAAAAGAGTTGACTGCTTAGTCATCTCTTAGATTTTTAAGGTTGTTTCTAAGGAGTTAGTTAAGACTTTTATATATGCTAATAATGCTAAGGAAATATAGGACAAATTAGATAGTAGATATGGTGAGAGTAATGGGCCAATGGTATATAAAATTTATAAGGAAATAAGTTCTATTACATAAGATAAATTCCTTATGATTACTTATTACACTAAGCTTAAGAAACTATGGGGATGAGTTATCATGCTTAGTTAATATTCCTATGTGTTCTTAGGGGATTGCTAAGGAGAGTGTTGACTTGAATAACTTGAACAAATTTATAAAATTCCTAATGGGATTTAATGATCAATATGATCATGTAAGGAACCAAACCCTCTTGACTAAGACATTACTTATTATGGCCAAAGGCTATTCATTAGTTTCAAGGGTAGAAAAGTAGAGAGAGGTCTACACTATCTTCAATAATGATGGGGACACTAGTGCCATGGTGGCTAGGAGCCATAAATGAGAGAGGTTGTAGTAGGGATAATAGTTAAGAAAACTCTACTGAGGACACTTATGGGAGGTTTTAGTATTGTAGGGACAGAAACACAGACAAATATTTCACCCACTGTAACATGGGGGTCATTAGAAAATGTGGTGTTTATGATCATTGGATACCTTGAATGGTATGATGAATTAAGCAAGTAGAGGGGGAGGAGTTAGACTAGGTTTATGGGTTAGGTTACTCATTCCTCTAAGCAATGGGGTTCTCCAATAACTGAGCAATCCTGACTACATGATTGATAACCAATATTGCTTTTGTGGTGGAGAGAGAAGTGCAAGGGTGTCTTAAAGGGAAGGCAGCTTCTGATAATGCTTACTTGACCTACACTAGCTATATAGGTACAACGTATAACATTGGTCTAAATTTGTTTGAATATAAAGTTAGTAGTTTTTGGATAGTAGATTTGGGTGCCATAAATCATATGAGATTTAATCTTGGATAAATATCAAACCTTTTAAAAGTAAACCCTCCTTCCCTTGTATTTATTCCAAATAAGTCTATTGTGATAGTAAACCATGTAGGTTTTGTTATTCTTGATACCAAATTGACCTTTTAAAAAGTGTTGTTAGTTCATAGATTCAAGTACAAATTGAGGGCACTGATTTTTATAATAGTTTTCCCCATGTGGCAAAGTTAGTTACTGTTAGAATGTTCTTGGCCATTGCTGCTACCAAACACTAGCCTATTCACCAACTTGACATTAACAATGCCTTTTTGCAAGGTTACTTGGATGAGAAAATTTATACAACACCTCATATTGTTATGTTTTTAATGATCCCATTAAGATTTGTAGGCTATGTAGGTCCTTATAAGGGCTTAGGAAAGCTTCTAAACTATGGAGCATAGGGCTTATTGCCAAATTAAGTGCTATGGCTTTTAGCCAATCTAAGAATGATAATTGCTTGTTCATTAAATATTTTAGTACTAAATTTATGGCCCTTCTTATTCATATTGATGATTTGCTTATAACTAGCACTAGTGGACAACATATTACTTCTATGAAAGCCTTCACCATTAAAGACTTAAGTCATGATAAATATTTTCTTACAGTTGAAATTCACAGAACTAAAGTAGAGATGCATTCAAACTAGATAAAATATGTATTGGACATGATTGATGGCATTGGTTTAATTGAATGCAAACTACAAAAATCCCTTTGCCATTGGTTTTAAGATACAAGATGAGTCTAATGAGCTTCTGTCCAAACTTAATAAATTTAGGAGACTTATTGGTAGATTGTTGTATTTGAATTTTATCTGGACATGTTATTACATACTCAGCTCAGTAGTTTGAGTGAGTATATGTAATATCCCAAAGTATACCCTAAAAGTTTTGGAATATTTTATTGTTGTATTTGGATTAAATGTATATGTTTAAATGGGAAGAGAAATGAGGTAAGGGAAGAGTGTATATGTTGTATATATAGTGATATATACAACATATACAAGTCAAAGAAATAAAAGTCAAAAGAAGATTAATTAATTATTTTAAATTAATTAATTGGAAATTGAGTTAGTGGAAGTGGAAGAAGATATTTGGATTATTTTATTGTTTATTTCTTGGTGGAGAGGATTTTGAGGAAGAGAGTTTGTTGAGAGAGTTGACTTTGCTTTATTTGTTTTCTTCTTTCCTTCTTTCTTCTTCGTGGCTCATCTTCTTTCCTTTTCTTTTCTTTGTTTGGCCAGCCCTCCATAGCAAGAGAGCAAGAGAGAGATTTGATCTTCCAAACTCAAGATTGAAGGAAGTTTTCAAGTGATTAAGTTGGAAATTTAAGAGTTTTCTTCATCCTTGGTAAGTTCTCCACTTGATTCTTTGATTTTCTTTGAGTTTGTGAGTTGAGGTTGTGTTGATATGTGTTTGTTTGATTGTGGTGTGTTTAAGAGTGTTTGGTTCAATTGATTTTGATGTTGGTGTTGGATTGGAAAGAAGGAGTTAGGTTTGGTGTTGGAAGAGTAAGAGTTGTGTGTATGTGATGGTTGTAAAGTGGTGTTTGATGTATGTTTTGAATTGTTTTGGTGTTTTTGCAAGTTATTATGGTTTATGGGTGTGTTTAGCTAAGTTTGTTTGAAGTGGTTAATGGTGGAAGTAAGAGGTTTGTTGGATGTGTTGTTGTTGTTGCCGGAATCTGGATTTTTGGCCTGACACGCCCATGAGCACGACCATGTCTTTAGGCGTGTCAATGGTTTTGTGTTCTTGGATGGGTGACACGAGCAGTGACACGCCCATGTCACTGAGTGTGTCACAGCTTCTGTGTTGTAGTAGTATTGACACGTCCAATGACACCCCCATGTCACTGAGTGTGTCATAGCTACTGTGTTGGGGAAGAATTGACAAGGCCATGAGCACGCTCATGTTGTTAGATGTGTCAATGTTTCTGTGAGACAGAATGTATTACACGTCCAGTGACATGCCCGTGGTTCTGAGCATGTCAAAGCTTCTGTGTTGTGAGTTTAGGGCACGGTCAAGGACATGCCCGTGTTGTTGAGTGTGTCATGTGTAGAGTTTGCCCTAGTTGGTCCTTAGTCTTATTGTCTCATGTGTATCTCTAAGTAACTGTGTATCATCCCTTTTTGGATTAGGTTTTGAAGAGATTGAGTTGCCCTAATCCAAGTGTTGAGGATTCTTGGAAGAGGAAGTGTATAGAATGGTATGAGTTGCTCTTGAGGTAAGTACAAACCCTACATTATTGCATACATTCATATGACATTGGGACTTAACACATTTAGTTGAGAAATGTGTTAAGTTATTTGAGACATTGTTGATGAATGAGTTATATGTTGTGATATGCATAATGTGAATTATGTTGATGTATTAATACAATTGAGTAAAGTATTGTATATGTGAAATATATATATGATGATCATTCAAAATGTATGTCCAATGCAATTGGTTATGTATAATCTAATGATAAGAGGTGAAACCATTGTTATTGGCTATGATAATGCAAATGAAATAATTGGGGCATGATTGCCTAGTTTAATTATGAGAAATGAAATGAGAAATGAATTGAGAAAGAGATTGATAAAGAGATAAATGAAATAATTGTGTGCCTAGTATGTTATTCAATTTTCAGAGTTTTGAGTTTGGCGGCATGCCTATGAATCGCTGGATAGGTGAAAAGACCGGGTCGTAAGCCGAGTCTAGCTGAAAAATGTGAAATATGATGTTTTTGGGGTGAAAAGACTGGGTCGTAAGCCTCAAAAACAGTAACAGTCTAGCCAGTTGAGGACCAAGAGACTGGGGCCCTAGGGTCTAGCCGGGTTGAGGTCCAAGAGACTGGGTCTGTTACACTATCCATGGATAGATATATATGTATCACCTACAGGCTTGATGATTGTGATTATGGACCAAAGCAGTAACTCTGAATTTTGAATAACATATTAGATCCTTTTTGGGCCCATGCTTGTCTTTGTTTCAATGTGATTCATGAATGGTGAAACAATTGAATAAGATAATGGAATGTAGTGTTATGAAAAATATTAATATATCATTTATGAATATTGTCTTTATTGTTGAAATGTGTGACATTGACATTGCATTGAAGCATATGGTTATCATGGTTTGTATCACTAAGCCGTTGGTTTAGCGCGATTGTGGTTCATCTTGCAGGTGACAGGGTAGAACCAGAGAGTTCAGCTAGACCGAGTTGAGTCTAGATTTTGAAGTGTTGATTGCGGGCATAAAGATCAGAGACAAACTGCCAAACATGTATATATTTTTATGTTTTGTAAAACATGGATTTTGATGTATATATATAATTGTAAATACCGCTATATTTTCTGCTGCGTAATGAATGAACGTTTTATTTATTATACTATATAATATGATTTAAATGTTTTAAGTTTTCTTATAATGTTGCTAAATTGAAAGATCAACTTGCTTATTATAAACCATAGCACTCCTGTATTCAGTATACGTATATTACAGGTGTAGTATGTAGTGTACGTATACGGGGTATAGGGGTGTTACAGTATATGAGTGCTCTAAGAAAATCTCATTAGAAAGCTATAATTCACGTGGTTAAGTATCTCAAATATTCTCCCTCAACATATTTGTTTTTTCCATCTAATTCATCATTCAAACTTACAACTTATTGAAATACTTATTGCACCATATTTTTAGTAACTAGGAAGTCCATTACTGATTATTAAATATTTTTCGCTCTTCCTTGGCATCTTTGAAAACAAAAAAAGCAAATTGTTATGTCTGTCCTTTGTTGAGGCTAAATATCACAGTATGGTTGCTAATTATATGAAATATAATTTCTGACTTATTCTGAGGCCCCTAACCGGAGCACCATTCCTGGCCTGCCAAAATATGGAACTTGAAATACTAAAAAATGGGCTAATCTTACATGAAAGTATCAATGTCACTCTATAGTCATAGGCTACATTTGGTTCAAGTAAAAATGATTTTGAAAAGTCGTCACTTAATTTTATTTTTTTAAGAAAGAAAGGGCAAATTTAAGGAAAAAAAACCTAAAGTTGACTCCAACATTATTCAATGTTGATTTTTAGAAGAAAAGATAATTTTTAAACCAAATATATCTAGGTTTAAAATTAAAATAGGATGCTAGGGAAGCAACTGGTCTTTGAAGTCCATGGAAATTCATTAAATTAAAAAATAATTAAAAGAAAAGGATATAAGGTTTACCTTCTTGGGAACCCTTGATGGTGGTGGTCTTAAGGTGTGGCCAAACTTAAGTTCCATGTTTGTTGAGAAAAATAGGTTGCTAAGAAAGTAAGTAGCTAGGGATGGTTTAAGGAAAACACAATCCTAAGCTAACCAACACCCAAATTCACTAAGCAAGTGAATTTTATGCTATTCTCAGTAAGGAAGATTGAACATTTTCTTTTTAAAGAAGAAGAAAAGAGGGAGAGAGTAAGACAATTAGCAATTAGGTTTACTTAGTTGAATGGGATGATAAAAAAATTGAGGTTTGGAGGCCTATTTATAATATTTTAAAGGGTTAAAATTGAAAAAAATTGAAAATTTAGATTAGGATGTTGTGGTAGATTTTCAGTGCCTTGTGGCAGTTATTATGTCTCCTCACAGCAACATTGGCTGCAGTAAGCATGTGCATGGCAATGACCCCATAACGGGCTTGCTTGGGCCTAATTCCCCTGTAGTAAATTTTTAAAGACTCGTTCTCCTTTGTTTGGTGTTTGTTTTGAGTATTTTTAATGTATTAGAACTATAACGGAGAAATTTCAATGTTATGGTGAAAAATTAAAGATTTACAGCCATAATAGCCTAGTTTCATACATAAACCTTCAATTGTAATTTTAAGCCCATATGTCGCTAGATTAAAAAAATTTCGATTGTGTTTAATTTGTTATCACATAGAATTTCCTTTAGTTGCAAAATTAGGGGGTTCACAGCTACTCCTATCATGGTTACTTTATTTAAAAAGTAACTATGATGTTGTGAACACAATAATTTTGATGCAAATGACATATAGTGAAGTGATCATCTATTCTAGGTTCATTCTATGGAAACCTATCCTACAGAGGTAAAGGAGACCCATTTATGTAAACTTACCCTAGTTCCATACAGATTTGAGGTTATTATCAAGGTTGGATTCTAGGATTCTCACCTAAGATGAATTTGAAAGCTATGCAACTGAAGGTTGAATTTGAAAGCTAACCCTAGAGTGAATCTTAAAGGATGATCTTAGGGCTCTTACTCAGAATGGACTTGAAAGTTGGGATTTGCCAGTGATGGTTTGATTTAGTGAAGGAAATCCTAGGACTGATCTAGTAGAGGACATCCTAGGTTTGATCTAGGCATGCAATGGGGATTGGGTACCTTGAAACCTAAACCTTTTACTGAGGGTAACTAAGAAGATTCCCCCAGATCTAGGAATAACAGATGCTAGTAGGTGGTACTTTGACTCACTAGATTGGTAGATCAAGATGCTTTGGTAAAGTTATAGTAAGGTTAAAAGTTATGGCAAATTTTACCTCTTTACAAAAGGGATTATTTAGGGAAGCCATTTTTTAGTTTGGCTTTAGATTGGATTGATCTATCTTTAGAGGGCTCGACTTTATTTTTAGAGGGCTTTGGCATGAGTTGGCTCATTAAACTATGGAACTTAGCTGGAATAAGTAATTTATGGTATGTTTGGCTAGCTACGACATTAGGAAGGATGTGATATGATCTATATAGGTTAAGTTGGATGGGTTCCAGTCAAACTTTAGTTTAGAACTAGTTGGAGTTTGAAGGCTTAAGTCAAATTTGATTTTGGCTTAGGAGACTAGTTTGGTTTGGACCCAGGCTTATAAACTTCTTTTTAGGTTTGGGCTCAAGCAAGTTTGAGATTGAAAAGAGAACATTTAGGACTTAAAGGTTGTGAGATAATTTAGGCTTTCTAGAGGCAACTCTGGTTTTCATTTTATGAGGATTGGCTAAGCATTGTAGCATTACAAGGGTGGCTTAGATAATGGATTTTGCTCTTAAGGAATCTTGGCTAAGACTACTTAAGTGGCTCATAGAGGGTGAAAGATGGTTTGGCTATCTAGGTTATCAAAAGAAGTCCTGGGTCTTGTGGAATTTTTCCCTTTGGCTTTTTCTTGATGAGTCTATGCCTTCAATGAGTAGTTGTTGGAGCAAGGAGCTTAAACATCATTCTGTCTGACAACTTGAGCCCCATCAGGAAACATTACATTGGGAACAAGATTAGGTAGTGAGAGAGATGAGGCAGTCAACTTATGATGGGCGGGTGAATGGTAGAGCTTGTTGATTTAATTTAGTGGCACCATTTGATAGGCTTAACAATCGAGTGACTAAAGGCGAGAGACATTATTTGGTAGGTTTAACAATTAGGTGGCTATAGGTGAATGACATCATCTTGTAGGTTTAACAATTAGGTGGCTAAAGGTGAGTGGCATCGTTTGATAGGTTTAATAATTGGGTGGCTAAAGGTGAGTGACATCATGTGGTAGTCTTAAAAATTGGGTGGGTATAGGTGTTTGGTTGATGATACTATGAGAAGGCATGACAATTGGTTTTGATAACCAAACTTGAACTAGACACTATAGAAGAGATTGTACATATACCTAAGACTCAAATAATGGTTAAAGTGTATGCCCCACTACGGGTTTTGACTTTTCTGATACTATGACTTTAAGGTTTGCCCTATAAACATGTGATCTTGATGTTTTGACAATGGGGTTTGCTCCATGAAGATGTGACTTTGAGATTTTTGACTTAATTTGGCAAATCATGGTTGAAGTAAAGCATTTATATTTTAGCTTTAATATTTGATTGAGCCTCCCTTTCAAGTTTTCAACTCGACAAGCTTGCTCTAACTTTTGCCTACATGGCCCTTTTGGGCTTTCAGCTTAGCGAGCTCCTCTTTTTATTTTTATTTTATTTTCTCTTTGTTTCTTCTTTTTCTCTTCTTTTTTCTTCTTTATTACTTTAAAGCCTTAGCATAAAAAGTTATAATTTAAATTGAGTCTGATAGAGGCTTCTTACATATCAATTGCTTTTGCAAGAAAATGAGATCTATGTACTTCTTACTTTTGAGTTGACTGGTGCCTTGATATGCAAACATGGTAGTTCTTCTAAACAATGTCTTTTTAAGAAAGCATGAATCAAGTTGAACTTTTTATTGAGGGATACAAACCTCTTGTTGAAGTGTTAGGCTAATTTTTATTTATAGCCATTAAATGTGTCAGCTCTCCTATTATTTATCACATTCTTGTCGTAGTTTGTAGCATTTCTTTTAGCTAATAGACCATACAATAAGGAGCTACTTTTGTGGGAACCCTCAAGGTGTCCGTTTGATGATTATCAACTACTGTTAGCTGCTTCACTGATTCGCAATGATGGATCCTTTGCTTCTTCGATAAGGTGACTTTTCCATGATCTCAATTTGACAAATTTCAATGACGAATAATTATATCTTCTCTACTTTTTTCTTCTTCTTTTTTGATGATTTTATTTGAATGACCTAAAGTGGAGCTTCAAATGATACTGACTTGGAGAAACTAACCAATCATTTTGTAAACCCTTCTAAAATGTCAGTCCTTACCATTGATGATGCAATCCTTACGCTGAGGTTTGATGAATTTCTATTTTTTTCTTTTCATTTTTTATCATTTTTTTGAACCAAGCTTAAAAGAGAATTTAATGGAAGCACATAAAGTGGAATGAAGGAAAATCTAACATTTTATTGATAAAAGGAATTTTACAAAAAATGATTGACTTGCAATTTTGACACGGGCTCAAGTTTGGACTAAACTCGACTTTTTTCAAACTCTGACTATGAATAGGACTTAAAAACAATCTTTGGAGTGGTATTAGACTCTCAAGACTTGTATTGGACTTAATTTGAAGGGTGACATATTGGTTCAGACACTTAATGTTTTCATGGTACCAATTATTAAGTAGGCTTGGAGTGGTTGATAAAAGAAGGGTGATTGGCATTGTGATAGTAGAGTAATGGGTTGATGTTTAAGTTTGGTTGGGAATTAAGAGGAATAATGGTTCTAATATCCACTAGGTCTTAGATTTTGTGCCTTAAGCTCTTGCATTCATCAATTCTGTGTTCGCTCCTCTAGTGGTATACACAATACTCATTGATTTTATAGCCTTTAGGTAAAGGATGAGGAGGCTAGCTCAGATTTTGAGGTGTCACTAGATGAGCTTCTATGGCTTTTACATAGACCAAACTTAGAGCCATTTCCAAATCTATAAAATTCCCTTTTTGCTTGCTAATAGCCTTAGTGACGCTTTTACCTTTCTTGAAATACTTGTCCATCTTGGGAAGACCTGATGCCATAGTTTTGTGCTTAATAGTATGATGGTTATAGGCATTCTCTTTAACTTAAAAAGGACCAAAGAGATTAATCCTTGGTAGGGTTGCCTTTTGGATGATGGCTTGGGTATTGGCGGTTTGATCTAAATAGATAGTTAGGAGGCTCCTAAAGTTGTCTTGTTGGATATTCAAGGTGGTAGTGAATGTATCTTTAAATTTCCCCTCTAAACTCTTGAAGAGATCAATAATACAATCTTGTTGGATGATAAGTGCACCCTAGAAATTCTCTTCTTACTTCTTGAGAAGACTGGTGAAGTGAGCTTCTTGTGTAACAAGGGCCATCTAATAATTCTCCTCTTATTTCTTAAAGATGTGGGTAAAATAATCTTGTTGGGTAGTAAGGGTTATCTGCAAATCCTCCTCTTACTTTTTGAGGAGGTTAGTGCGGTGAGTGCATTGGTATCTCTAGAAAGACATCAAGCTAAAAGGTGAATATCTAGGTATAGTGTTAGGTAAGGCACACATTAGGCTTTATGTTTAAAGAGGGTAATTGATAAAGGGCCTTGGTGGCTCAGGGTATTTATGGCTAGTGTGTTGATATTGTTATTGCATGGGTTAAGGTTATGGGTCCAATTGGTATGGTGACTTTATAGTAGGTTGAGTGCATAACCAAGGGACTTTATGCTGATGATGGCTTATACAACTAGGTCATGGGTAAGTTCCATGGTCTTATGGTAAGGATATAAGAGTATGTTGTATGGCTAAGGTCCATGACTAAAGGTATGGTTTATAGTTTGGTAGCCTGATGGCTAAGGATGGTTAGGTTCTTAATGCTAAGGCTCATGTCCAGAGGTTAAGCCCTTATATCTATACATCAAAGGGTCAGCTCCTGCGGCTTAAGGTTGAAAGGATAGGTATAACTCTTTTAGATAAAAGGTTAAAGGATGGATATGGTCCTAAAGGGGTTAAACCATTAGGCTAGGTGAGGTTGTCGTCTAAGCCATAAGCTAAAGTTAGGAATGTGTAGACCCTTAATTTTTGGCCCAATCCGATATAATATGTTTTATTTAGCCCAAAATGATTTTTGTTGTCTAATTGGTCCAAAATAATTTTAATTAAGTAATTTTTACCTTAGTATCTAATTTTTATTAATAAAAAAATAAAAATAAAAAAATAAAAAATAAAAAATAAAAATAAAATCGGAGTTGGAAAAAAAATCGACAGCAAAAAGCAGTCGTGCGGGCTCGTGGGCGTTTCGACAGCGAAATAACTCGCCCGCAGGCCCAGCACTTCACCCGCAGGAATTTCCTGCGGGCGAGTTATTTCGCCCGCAGGAAATTCCTGCGGGCGAAATAACTTCCCGCAGGATTTTTCTACGGGCGAATACGAAATTCCTACGGGCAACACACCCACTGGCCCAAAATTGGCCCGCTGCCACAGTTTTCGCCAGCACAAAATTTTTCGACGCAAAATTTTCGAAACCTAATCCAATTAGGTTTTAATTTCTTTTTTTTATATTAATATCACTTGCCGTGTATAATTAGGAAAAAACAACCTAAAACTAATATAAAAAAGGACCAAAGGCAATTAAAATTGGGGGGGGGGGGGGGCGAGAGTGAACAAATCCAAGGGGAGTTTGGAAAGTTTGAAACCAAATCAAAGAAGGAAAAGAATAAATTCAACTTAAATATTTTCTAGAACAGCAGCATCACGATTAAAGGGATTCCAAAGGCAAAAAAGGCTTGTCTTTGGAGCTAGTTCATCCAAGAAGAAGCAATTTTGGAGCAACTTACAAAAGAAGGTATAAAATTCTAAATTCTAATTATTTACACAGTAGCTAAACTAGGGTTTTTTGTGTTTTTCAAAAGTTAAAATCTTAGAACTTTAATTTAGTTTTCCAAAGTTAAAACACTAAAACGTGACCTTCTTTTCTAAAAATACTTAAAATTGTTATCTTTTCTTCTTATTTAACTCTTATCCTTTCATTAGGTCAAGAGCATTTTAAGAGCGTTTATGACCGAGTGTTGTGTTGAATTAAGTGTGGGGTTAAATTTAGTAGGTTTAAGATTGCAAAGCAAAATAAAAAAAAAGGAAAAAAATATAATAATAAGAATAATTGTTGTTCTTATTCGAAGGGTTGGAATAAGTTGAAAATATCATTGCAATATTTAATAAGTGAGTTCCCTTGAAAAGCTCTTTAATGTCAAGAGGTAGATGAGAGGAAGGTGTTTGGGATTGTTGGGTTATGTATATGATCAGGTACTTCATTCTTATAGTGCTCTTGAACTTAATGATCAAGCTCACATTTCCTAAATATCATGCCTTTACCTTAGCCCCATTACAACCCAATAAAGACCTTTTGATTGATGCTTGATTGTAATTTTGTTGTGGAGATTTGATTGATAAGCAAGCCTATGATAATAATCTTTCATTGATTGTTATAAGTGTAAACACCACCATGATCAAACACTTGTAAGAGTTGGTGAGGGAGCGACAACATAGGTTATGCATGGAAAACCACTTAATTGCATGGGTGTCGATTTTGTTTGATTCAATATTGATTGCGGATTTAGAGATAGAGAAGTCTTGATGCATCTTTATAACTCTTGAACTTAACAAAATTTCTCTTGTTAGTGTGTTTTGATTTTAGCCTTGCTTGGTGTTTAGATCATTTTTGTACTTATTTTTAGTATGATTTTATGTGTGTTTTAGTTAATGTTTTGATTAATTTTTTATTTTTAAGTGTGTTTAAAGTGTTTATTTTAGGTTTAGGTGCAAAAAGACCCTTGGAAGATCAAAACAGTGCAAGAAAAGCATGAACCAAGCAAGACATGGCCAAGCCAAATCAGGCTTGGCTGTGTCCCTCAAAGATTGAAGAGGGTAGAGAGAGACACACCCAGAGACACAGCCAAGCCTTTGGCCGTGTCTCACCTTGGAGAAAACAAACAATGAGGGACATGGCCAGGAGCTTGACCGTGTCCCAAGAAAGGAAAAAACAAGAGACACGGCCAAGCTCCACATGGCTTGGCCGTGTCACCTCTCACCACTAAAGAAAAGAAAGAAAAGAAAGGAAGAAAGGAAGAGCCAGTGAGGGACACGGCCAACTGGCTTGGCCGTGTCCCATGGAAATCAAGAGACAAGGCCAAGCCAACCTTGGCTTGGCCGTGTCACCTAATGGAAAGCAAGGAAAAGACCAAGAGACACGGCCAAGCCAAATCAAGCTTGGTCGTGTCACCCTTAATATCTATTTAAGTTCTTTCGCACGATAGAAAAAAGGAGGAGAACGGCTAGGGTTTTGAAAGGGAGAAAAGAAAAGAGAAGGAGCGAGCAAACACATTTGGGATGAGGAGAGAGTGACACTCTCCTTGTCCCTTCATCTTCATCCTCCATCTTCATCTTCTCCATCTTTCATTGACGAGATCTTTGAGGTTCTTTGGGATAAATTGGGTTAAACAAGCTCTTAAAGGTTGAAGAAGCTTATTAAAGGTTTGGTGACTTGAGAAAGCTCCATTCTATCTCTCAAAGGAATAATCAATTGAAGGTTTGGTGACTTGAGAAAGCTCCATTCCATATTGCAAAGGAGAATCACCATTGAAGAGGGCTTGAGTTCTTCATCATACATCAAAGTGGAGCTAGGAGGAAGATTAGTAATCCTACTCTTGGCATCTTCACAAGGGGTTTTTCTATTCTCTCTTTTAATTCATTTCAATATTGTTTTTGTTATATTAAGAGAATTGATATTGCAAATGAACAATTTGTATTTGATTTATATTGAGTTGAATGAATGTTTTAAATTAATGATGTTGAGCTAAATACCCATGCCTAGGGTTTGTAGTATATATGATTGAATGCTTTGATTTGATATTTCCATTGATGTACCTTGTTGTTGGTTGATTGCATTGTATTGTATGCTAGGTTGATAGATTAGCTACCTATTGATCTCTAGATATTGAATGAAGGACCGAGAGGTGAAATTCAATATCGGAATTATGCAATCGATTATCCTATGAATGAATTAGAAATATAAGTTCTAGGGTTTAGTTAATTTGGTAATGTAAAAGAATTGGTCATTGTTAATTCATGAATGTGAGAACTAATGGATTGGTAATTAACTAATTAACCTTAAGGAACAAATTAATTACAAGGATATGTTAATGGATAATTGAGAATTGAGCTTCGATTGAATAGACCTATAACCCTAGGCACCTTCTGTAACACCCCAATACTCCATATAAATACTATACATATACCTAGTATACATACAGTAAGTATTTAAAGTATAAGGATGCCACTTTTCTTTTTACCTTTCAATACCTGTAACAAAATTCAAACCATAATAGGTCAATTTAAAGAACACTTACAAATTATTGTCTTTATCAAAACTTCATTTATACATATAATATAACATACTTAAAGTGGATACATGTATGCATTACCCTCTAGTTGGTCTCGACAAAATCTTACTCTTCTCGTGGCATACCAAAAGACTTCATGTCTTCCACCAAGCTACCTGCGCGATAATACATCCGCGCTAAGCTCGAAAGCTTAGTAGTACAAATATAAAATACAAACATATATCATGGAAACACTAACATATAAAGATATCTCAATTCCATATATTTTTAGTTCTTATTAAGTTTATCCCTATTCATTTGCACCTTTCATATCTTTCAACTAATCTCACATCTTATACACATATAAACATAGCATTTCTACCAAGTCCAACCCATCACTAATATTCACAATCAACATCTCAATACACACATTATACATCATACCAATCACAAGTCACATTTCCAATTAAGACAATCATTGTCATCAACCACAATTCATCAATTGAATTCACAATCAATGCTAATACACACATTATACATCATACCAATCATAACATTTCTTTATTCACAATTCAACATTAATGATTCATCACTAGTGCTCATAATCAATATTTCAACGCACATATTACATATCATCAATCACATGTCCAATGAAATATACCAAAGATTTCATTATCCATTTCTTTCAACATTTGTATATCACATTGACAACAAAGACAGACTCGGGCCCAACAGACACCACTATGTTATTCAGAGTTCAGAGTTACTGCTTTGGTCTATAATCATAATCATCAAGCCCGTAGGCATCATATATCAATATTTCTATCCATGGATAGTGTAACAGACCCAGTCTCTTGGACCATCAACTCATCATGAGAAGATCCTCAACCCGGCAAGACTGTTACCAATCATATATTTCATATTCACAATTCTCATAGTGTAACAGACCCAGTCTCTTGGACCTCAATTCAACTCAATTTGAAGAGATCCTCAACCCGGCAAGACTGTTACCTTTTTCATTTTATAGGCATGCCTCCAAACCCAGAACTCTGAAAACTGAATAACACATTAAACACATATTTCACTTATTGTTTCATTATCAATTTCAATCTCAATGTTCATTATCATCTAGGCAAACATGCCTTATTTCTTTCAATTAGATCATCATAGCCAATCACAATGGCTTCACAACATATCATATCTCAATCCATATGATACATATAACATCAGTGCTATAACATTACAAAGTACCTTATTCATATAGCACAATACAATTCACAAGATTCATAATACACAAATCATAGTATTGTTCATATAGTATCATGTGCATCATCATTATAATACTCAACATCAATTACATTAACCAAATGAACATATCATTATTCAATCACATGATTCACATTATACATATAGCATCATTGCTATAACATTACAAAGTACATTAAAGTAATTCTTCATAAAAATGTTTATCATAATAAATTTGCATAGCTCATACCTTGTTGAATGATCCTCTTCTCTTTCACACTATACAAGTCACATTAGATTAACAATGTAATAATTTACCTAATATTATTTAATTATACTCAATCAATTGTATTCTCATACATTAATATTCATCAAATCATTCACATCTTTCATTTTCCCATAACACAATTATATATATACATATCATTAATGATATAAACACATCAAAATACATTAGTGATATGCATTAACAATGCAATCATGCAACATTGGTACTTACCTTAATAACATTTCACACCACTCTAAACTCTTCTCCACTCAATAGTTCTTCACTTCACAAATTAGGGCAATTCAACCTCTTCACAACCAAGATGATAAAATTCCTTGAAATCCAACTTAGCTACTTGAAATCTCTCTCAACTTTGGAGCTTAAAATCATCAAAACCTTTCTTTGTTCTTTTGTTTTTCTTTGCCAATGAAGGAGCCGGCCAACACAAGGAGAAGAAGAAGAAATGATGAAGAAAACACAAAGTCCACATGCATTAAATACTCATCCAAAAGAAAATTACTATAATGCCCTCATCCATTTAACTAAACTTTTGTCACATATATACCCATATAGGTAATTTCACAAATCACAAATAAAATATCTTCTTCCCTTGACCAAGCCCTTTGACCAACTTATATGTTATATATATCACCATATACACTACATATACACTTCTCTCTACACAATGCATTCCTTCCAACTACACACATATACATTATTTTCTCAACTTCTATTATCCTCCAAATAAATCATACACAATTACCACTTATCAATCACACATACAATTCACTAATAACAATATTATCACAACTTCTAGGCACACTTAGGGATATTACACCTTCCCAAGAATTGATTTGATCTTGTACTCCCATCACACATCAACCCTACTCGTTACTTTTAGGTTTAAAGTGTCCTTCACAATTCTGAACAACAAACTCTCGTGTTTAAATAATTTGTCAATCAAGCTATTACGAACCACACCTTCTTGGGGAAACGACCTTGGGGCAATCACCTTTGCTACAGCTACCTCGTATACTTGCGAGTGACACTTGTAGTAGTACTTAATTCGAGCGCAACAAGTTTTTGGCGCCGCTACCGGGGAAGGCTATTTAAGTAGTGATAGTTTGATTTTTCTTTACAATTTAATTGATTGTTTGTTTTCTTTGAATTGTTTGTTTATTTTGTTTGATTTTTTTCAATTTAATTATTTGTTTATTTTTCTTTAAGTTGCTATGTGCCTTTTGTAAAGATGCAGTTTTTAAGGCACGGGGGAGTTAATGATAGGAACGATGATTCTGAAATAGCATGGCAATTAGCAGAATTGACGAATCAACTTAAGGTGCTAAATGCAAGAGGAAGAGCACCTATGCCAAGCCAAGAGATATGTGTAGCATGTAGCAATGTAGGCCATAGTGCAAATACGTGTTCAATGGGTTTTGGACGATACCAAGAATGACAAGAGGAAGAATATGACTATCAAGGTTTCCAGCAAATGGGTAGAAATGACACATACTCCAATCATTATAATCCCAACTAGGGGGGCCAACCAAATATTTCTTGGGAAAATCAGCAGCACATTCCACCTCCAAATTTTTTTCAACCTTACCAAAGAGACTCTTACTCTCAAGGGCAACATTCAAATCAAAATTACCTTAAGACACCTACACTTGAAGAAAGTTTGAATGCCTTCATTCGAATTAGCGGACAAAATCAAGATCGACTTAAGGAACCCACTTTGGAAGAAAGTTTGAATGCCTTCATTCAAATTAGCACACAGAACTATGATAAATTCGTGAAATCCATAGTGGAAGATGATTTGAATGCTTACCTTCAAATTAGCACACAAAATCAGGAAAGGAGCAATGAAAGGTTAGATTCTTTGGAGAAATCATTGAAGAGGAAGGAAAAGCAAGTTGGGTAACTAGCACATCAACTCCAAGCACACCAAGAAGAGGAATTTCCTAGCCAATTGGAGCAAGTCAAGGTAATCGCAAATTTAAGGAGTGAACAGGTAATATATAACAAATTTTGTGATTCTTTGGATGCAGGCACTAATCAAGAAGATAATGGCGAGGAGATACAAACCAACATTGAGGAGTTGAGCCAATCAAACAAGAAGGAGAATTTGGAGGCAATAACCTTACCAAAGTTGCATGAATTTTCCATTCCTAATAGGCCATCAAATCCATTTCCATGTAGCTTGATGGATGAGGAACAAGGTAAGCAACTTTCTGACATCTATAATATGCACTCCCAAGGATATAGTGAAAATAAGATTGGGATGACTATGACCTTAGAAGAAAAGCATAAAATGCCTAATTTAGAAATTGAGGAGTGTAAGATAATTTTAGATGCTGAGATTGTTGAGATGGGACTTGACATTATTAGAGTGGATGAAGAAGTGATTCAACCAAATTTGGTTGAACTTAAAGAGTCCCAAAAAATCATCTCCTCTACTCTTGGTGGTGAAGAAGAGCATACAATGGATAGAACCATGTTGCACAATGAAAAAGGGTTTTACAAAGTTCCTATTGCACTAGAGGATTACCCTAAGATGACCTTCACATGTTTTCAAATAATGCTACTTAGGTGTAGCAATACATCGGGTATCCTTCGGAGTTGTATGCTATCCATCCCTGCAGTCATGAGCGACAATTGCATTATGGGTGGAAGGAGCATTGTACATCGCATATGGGAACGATGGAAATCAGGTTTCGTCTAAACTCTCTCTTAGTTTATGCATGCTCACATTAAGGACAATGTGAATTTTTAAGTGTGGGGTGCATTATGTGATTTTGTGTTTTTACTTTTAAGTTATTTTTGTTTAAGTTTAGTTAATGTTTTTAATGTTTTTCTTTGAATAAATGAATTTTAGAAAGTTCAATTGTTATAAAATTGTTGATAGATGACCTTTGAATTTTTGAAGCATGAATTTGAGAATTGAGTAGAATTGGTGCTTATTGTCAATTTTGTTGGTTTTTCTTTGCAATGCCATTAACCTAGTGAGGAATTGAGCCATCAACTTATTATTCTTTTTGTGGGTAAACATCTTTGATTGATGAATTGCTAGAACTTGCTTTAAAATGCTTTTTAAGACTACATAAAAATTTCAATTTGGCATCAAAATGATTAAGGCAATTAGGTGAACCCACTTTGGCTTAAAAAGACCAACCCTATATTCAACCTTAGTTAGCCAATTTTGAGCTTATTTTATTTTTCCTTTTCTTTCTTTTTCACAACACCATTAGCTTGAACCTTGTTGTTTAACTCTTACCCTTTCATCAGGTCAAGAGCATTTTAAGAGTGTTTATAACCGAGTGTTGTGTTGAATTAAGTGTGGGGTTAAATTTAGTAGGTTTAAGATTGCAAAGCAAAATAAAAAAATAAAAAAAATAAAAAAAATAAAAAAAAAGAGAAAAAGAAAAAAAAAATATATAATAATAAGAATAATTATTGTTCTTGTTGAAAGGGTTGGAATGTATCATTGCAAGATTTAATAAGTGAGTTCCCTTGAAAAGCTCTTTAATGTCAAGGGGTAGATGAGAGGAAGGTGTTTTGGGATTGTTGGGTTATGTATATGATCGGGTACTTCATTCTTAAAGTGCTCTTAAACTTAATGATTAAGTTCATATTTCCTAAATGCCATGCCTTTACCTTAGCCCCATTACAACCCAATAAAGACCTTTTGATTGATGCTTAATTGTTATTTGTGGTGGAGATTTGTTTGATAAGCAAGCCTATGGTAATAATCTTTCATTGATTGTTATGAGTGTAAACACCACCATGATCAAACACTTGCAAGAGTTGGTGAGGGAGCGACAACATAGGTTATGCATGGAAAACCATTTAATTGCATGGGTGTCAATTTTGTTTGATTCGATATTGATTGTAGATTTAGGGATAGGGAAGTCTTGATGCATATTTATAACTCTTGAACTTGACAAAATTTATCTTGTTTAGTGTGTTTTGATTTTAGCCTTGCTTGGGGACAAGCAAGGAATTAAGTGTGGGGTAGTTGTTTTGATCATTTTTGTACTTATTTTTAGTATGATTTTATGTGTGTTTTAGTTAATGTTTTGATTAATTTTTGTTTTAAGTGTGTTTAAAGTGTTTGTTTTAGGTTTAGGTGCAAAAAGACCCTTGGAAGATCAAAACAGTGCAAGAAAAGCATGAACCAAGCAAGACATGGCCAAGCCAAATCAGGCTTGGCCGTGTCCCTCAAAGATTGAAGAGGGCAGAGAGAGACACACCCAGAGACACGGCCAAGCCTTTGGCCGTGTCTCACCTTGGAGAAAACAAACATTGAGGGATACGGCCAAGAGCTTGACCATGTCCCAAGAAAGGAAAAACAAGAGACACGGCCAAGCTCCACATGGCTTGGCCATGTCACCTCTCATCACTAAAGAAAAGAAAGAAAAGAAAGAAAGAAAGGAAGAGCCAGTGAGGGACACGACCAACTGGCTTGGCCGTGTCCCATGGAAATCAAGAGACACGGCCAAGCCAACCTTGGCTTGGCCGTGTCACCTAATGGAAAGCAAGGAAAAGACCAAGAGACATGGCCAAGCCAAATCAAGCTTGGCCGTGTCACCCTTAATATCTATTTAAGTTCTTTCGCACGACAGAAAAAAGGAGGAGAATGGCTAGGGTTTTGAAAGGGAGAAAAGAAAAGAGAAGGAGCGAGCAAACACATTTGGGATGAGGAGAGAGTGACACTCTCCTTGTCCATTCATCTTCATCCTCCATCTTCATCTTCTCCATCTTTCATTGACAAGATCTTTGAGGTTCTTTGGGATAAATTGGGTTAAACAAGCTCTTGAAGGTTGAAGAAGCTTATTGAAGGTTTGGTGACTTGAGAAAGCTCCATTCTATCCCTCAAAGGCATAATCAATTGAAGGTTTGGTGACTTGAGAAAGCTCTATTCCATATTGCAAAGGAGAATCACCATTGAAGAGGGCTTGAGTTCTTCATCATACATCAAAGTGGAGCTAGGAGGAAGATTAGTAATCCTACTCTTGGCATCTTCACAAGGGGTTTTTCTATTCTCTCTTTTAATTCATTTCAATATTGTTTTTGTTATATTAAGAGAATTGATATTGCAAATGAACAATTTGTATTTGATTTATATTGAGTTGAATGAATGTTTTAAATTGATGATGTTGAGCTAAATACCCATGCCTAGGGTTTGTAGTATATATGATTGAATGCTTTGATTTGATATTTCCATTGATGTACCTTGTTGTTGGTTGTATTGTATGCTAGGTTGATAGATTATCTACCTATTGATCTCTAGATATTGAATGAAGGACCGAGAGGTGAAATTTGATATTGGAATTATGCAATCGACTATCCTATGAATGAATTAGAAATATAAGTTCTAGGGTTTAGTTAATTTGGTAATGTAAAAGAATTGGTCATTGTTAATTCATGAATGTGAGAACTAATGGATTGGTAATTAACTAATTAACCTTAAGGAACAAATTAATTACAAGGATATGTTAATGGATAATTGAGAGTTGAGCTTTGATTGAATAGACCTATAACCCTAGGCACCTTCCCAAGAATCGATTTGATCTTGTACACCCATCACACATCAACCCTACTCGTTACTTTTAGGTTTAAAGTGCCCATCACAATTCTGAACAACAAACTCTCGTGAACCACACCTTCTTAGGGAAACGACCTTGGGGCGATCACCTTGCTATAGCTACCTTGTATACTTGCGAGTGACGCTTGTAGTAGTACTTAATTCGAGCGCAACACTTGGGGACAAGCAAGGAATTAAGTGTGGGGTATTTGTTTAGATCATATTTGTACTAGTTTTTAGTATGATTTTTATGTGTTTTTAGTTAATGTTTTGATTGATTTTTGTTTTAAGTTTGTTTAAAGTGTTTGTTTTAGGTTTAAGTGCAAAAACTCCCTTGGATGATCAAAACAATCAAGAAAAATGAAGAAAGAGCATGAATCAAGCAAGACATGGCCAAGCCAAAGCAAGCTTGGCCATGTCTCTCAAAAGAATTCCAAGATAGTAGCTAACACACCCAAGAGACAGGGCCAAGCCACTGGCCGTGTCTCACCCAAGGAAAAGAAACCAAGAAAGAAAAAAAATAGAGGCAGTACTTGACACACTCACAGACATGGCCATGTCTTTGCTCATGTCTGATCGACATGGCCATGTCACTTGAAGCTTGGCCATGTCTCATTGTCTTGGCCGTGTTTCATCCTAAAATAGAGGCAGTACTTGACACACTCACAGACATGGCCATGTCTTTGCCCATGTCTGATCGACATGGCCATGTTACTTGAAGCTTGGCCATGTCTCATTGTTTTGGGTGTGTCCCTTAAAGAAATAGAAGGCAGAAAGCGACACTGGCAAGAGACATGGCCAAGCCACTAGGGAACAAGGGAGAGTGGTGTGAGTTGGAAGGCATGGGTTGAGTTTTGAATGAATTAAAAAAGAGAAGAAGAGGGAAATTGGAGGTGGTTCTTGGAAAAATTTTGGATATACACATTTTTGAGGAAGAGAGGGACACTCTCCTTGGCCATTCTTCATCTTCATCCTCCATTTCCATCCTCTTCATCTTCTCCATCTTCCATACACAAGATTTTGGAGGTTCTTTGGGATAAATTGGGTTAACAAGCTCTTGAAGGTTGAAGAAGCTTCATTCCAAGGTTTGGTGACTTGAGAAAGCTCCATTCCATATTGTAAAGGGGAATCAACCATTAAAGAGGGCTTGAGTTCTTCATCATACATCAAGTGGAGCTAGAAGGAAGACTAGTAATCCTACTCTTGGCATCTTCACAAGGGGTTTTTCTATTCTCTCTTTTAATTCATTTCTATTGTTGTTGTTGTATTAAGAGAATTGATATTGCAATGAACAATTTTTATTTGTTTTATATTGAGATGAATGAATGTTTTAAATTGATGATGTTGAGCTAAATACTCATGCCTAGGGTTTGTAGTATATTTGATTGAATGCTTTGATTTGATATTTCCATTGATGTACCTTATTATTGGTTGATTGCATTGGATTGTATGCTAGGTTGATAGATTAGCTACCTATTGATCTCTAGATATTGAATGAAGGACCGAGAGGTGAAATTTGATATCAGAACTATGCAATCGACTACCCTACGAATGAATTAGAAATATAAGTTCTAGGGTTTTATTAATTTGGTAATGTAAAAGAATTGGTTATTGCTATTTCATGAATGTGAAAACTAATGAATTGGTAATTGACTAATTAACCTTAAGGAACAAATTAATTACAAGGATATGTTAATGGATAATTGAGAATTGAGCTTTGATTGAATAGACCTATGACCCTAGGTAGCTTCCCAAGAATCGATTTGATCTTGTATCACCTTCACACTTCAACCCTATGCACATTAATCTTAGGTTTAAATTATTCTTCCTCAATTCCGAACAACAAACACTCCCGCATTTAAATAACTTGTCAATCAAGCTATTACAAACCACACCTTCTTGGCGAAACGACCTTGGGGCGATCACCTTTGCTACAACTACCTTGTATACTTGCGAGTGACGCTTTTAGTAGTACTTAATTCGAGCGCAACAGTTGGTTCTTTTTAGGCAATTTGAAGATAGGTTCACAAATTGTGGTAAGCTTCGCTATGAACCTACTAATGTATTGTAATCACCAATAAACCTCCGAACTTCCTTCTCTGTCTTAGGGGTTGGCATATACCTGATTGCCTTAACTTTTTTGGGATCAATCTCAATGCCATTTAGACCAATCATATGTCCTAACAACTTGCCTAAAGTAACCCCAAACACACACTTCTTCGGGTTCAACCTTAGCTTGTACTTTACTGCCCTCTCAAAGAATAACTCTAAGTTTTGGAAATACTGCTCTCTTGTATCTGACTTAATCATCATATCATCTACATAAACCTCAATTTCATTGTGCATCATATCATGAAACAAGGTCGTTGCCATTCTTTTATAGGTTGCTCCAACATTCTTTAACTCCAACGGCACCACCCTATAGCAGAATATATCCCACGTGGTAATAAAGGCATTTTTAGCTTTATCCTCTTAGGCCATTAACACATGATTGTATCCAGAAAATCCATCTATGAATGAGTGTAGCATGCTAGAGGCTGCACTATCAATAAGGACATCTATATGGGGTAAAGGAAAGTCATCCTTAGGGGAAGCCTTGTTTAAGTCTATGTAGTCCACAACCCTAATTCTTTAATATTTCTTAGGTACGTGAACTATGTTAGCTAACCAATCAAGATAATCTATTATCTCAAGGAACTTTACTTGTATTTTCTTAGTGACTTCTTCTTTGACTAGTTCTGCTTATTTCGGCCTTAACTGTCTAAGCTTTTGTTTGACAGGTTTCATGTGAGTGTAAGTAGGAATCAAGTGTTCAGCTATATCTTGGTCAATCCCAGGCATATCCTCATAAGACCAAGCAAAGACTTCTTTATATTTTTTAAATATTTTTTCAAATCTCTCTCTCTCTCTCTCTTTAGAAGTAAGGTCAGATGCTATGCTAATATTTTTAGGATTATCAATTGTTTCCAAATTTAATGTTTGTGTGTCAACAAAGTTAATATTAAAAATGTTTATATAGTCACTACTTGAATGGATGCAACCATTAGGAAAAACATCACACAAGTAAGCAAACCCCTCTTTAACTAAAGCAACAATTTCTTCTGGAGTCTTCTAGACTTTTAGGACAACTTCCTTCTTCTCTTCTAGACTAGGCTCCTTATTAGTTGGCAGGATGAGCTTTTTCTTTACCTGTTCCACCAGTTCAGCAACATTAGAAAATCTCAAAACCCGAAATCTTCTTCCCCATGAACATTATTGGCTTAGGCTTCCCTTGGAGTGGTCCCAGGTTTGGAGCTTTGACAAAAACCTCCTTGAGTGGTGGGAAATTCATATTCTCATTCTTCTTAGGCTAAACATCTTTGTTAGCTTCATCATATCCCAACCCTTCTTGGAAGTTTGAGTCTTAAAATCTGGCAGCTCTATCACATCTATTTTTCCCTTTCCAAGGCCCACACCTGGTAAATAATTCATGTTTTTCATCATAGCTAGGACTTTAGGGTTCACCACCTCATCATAAAAAATAACAACTACTTGGAACCCATTGAGAGGCCTCTCAATCTTCAGAGCATTCACCTCTTCATTATCCTCAGCTTCGATGACAACAGTCTCATCCCCATTTGGGAACTTGATCTTTTGATGAAGTGTAGAAGAAACTCCACCAAGAGGATGAAACCAGGGTCGTCCCAATAGTAGTGCAAAAGTAACTGGTATGTCTAAGACTACAAATTCTACCATGGATTCAATAGGACTAGCCTTTACAAAAGCTTTAAAGTTTCCCTCAACATGCCTCTTAGTATTATCATATGCCCTAATCGTCACTTCGGTTGGGCTTAGATCCCTTGTCTACATGGTAAGCTTTGGCAAGATCATGAGTGGACAAACATTTATGGCAAACCCATCATCGACCATCACACATGGAGTCCTTTTCCTTTTGACCTCTGCCTTGATTAAAAGCGAGCAGATGTGGTCTCTCCCTTCCTCTGGTAGATCAGCATCTAAAAATGACACCATTCCCACATTGATCTTGTTCTTCTTCTAATCCTCCTCACATTTCATCACTCCTTCAACTTTCACAAAATTAACCAGCTCCTCTGGTGTTATAGAAGTAGAAATTGGCATGCTAGCTATAGCTTTGGCCATTATTTCCCAATGCTTCTTTGATGTAGCTAGCAGATCCCATATGCTGATACTAGCTTGTGTTCTTTTTAACTGCTTAAGAACATCATCATCTTCTTCTTCTTTGTTCCTAGCTTTGACATCCTTCCCCTTATTAGATTCTACTTCCTTCGGTGGTGCCTTTGCATAAGGCTTACCAGATCGAGCGTTCATAACTTCCACTTCTTCAGGTTCATACTAGGTCCACTCTTCATTCTTAGGCTCATAATCATCATAATTGTCAATTGAGTCCTAAACTTCACTCACCATACAAATGGCTACTTGCTTTTCAACTACAGCTTGCTTCATCTTGCTAAACACCACTTCTTCTTTGACTGCTTCATCACCCACATCTTAGAAAGAAGACATGACAAACTTCTCATTTAAACCTCCCCCAATCATGAAAGTCGTTGGTGGTGGAACCCTGTTGAACCTTGGCAACACATTATCCATCATGTTTGGCTTGTTAGGTTTGGGCAACTTCCCACTATTAATCAAATTCTAAATTTCATGCCTCAACCTCAAACATTTGTCCATCTCGTGCCCTTGCATTTGGTGGAAATGGCAAAACACAATAGCATCAAAATTAGGTGGCAAAGGATTTGGCAATGGGCATGAAGCTAATGGCTGTAACAGTCCCTTTTTCTACAGTTTATTGAAAACCCAAGACAGTTATTTGTACAACTCTGAAAACTATCTTCTATCACCTTAGCTAGTTGCATTAACATCAAATGCCTTTTGTGTGCTTTGATTTCCAGACCGGTGTTCCCTTTCTCATTTCTTCTTGCAGAAAAGTGTCTCTTCTTCCTCTCCCACTCTTCAATTTGCAAACCAGCTTGAAGAAGATCCTTAAAATCTTGAATGAGTGTGTGAGGCATCCTTTCACGAAGACTAGGTAGCACCCCTTTCACAATCATCCTAATCTAGTCTGACTCATCGGGACTCTTCTTGAGCAACGAGGCCTTGTTTCTCCACCTCTTTACATAGTCAACAAAGTTTTCATTTGATTTGTGCGTTATCGACTCAACTTCCATCAAAGTGACCTCCAACTTAGCATTGTACCCATATTGTTGAATGAAGACCTTGTACAACAAATCCCTGCTCTTTTGAGTACTATCCTATAAGGTGTTGATCCAATTCTGCACAACCGGATCCAATGAAAGCATGAAGTACCTTAGAGTTTGAGCCTTAGTAGCTCGGGTAGACTGCATAGCAGTGATGTACTAGGTCACATAAAGATGAGGGTTGCCAGTTCCATTGAACTTAGTAAATGATGGCATCTCGAACTTATAAGGGACCTCATCATCTTATTCAAATAGCTTGTCCACTTCTGGCATCTCTTCAATTTTCAGCTTCTTCTCAAACTTCTTCTCTAAATGAACAATCATCTTTTTCCACATCAGAAGTCTCAGTCTTTTCAATAATTGCCTTCTCCACAACCTTTGACTCCTTCTTCTTATCTTGAGGATCTTAAAAGTATTGAGCCTAGTATTCACCATCATCCAAAACCATTTTGTCATTATCAAAGGCTACCTCACTAACCTTAGCCTTCCCTTTGTTGTCCTGCTTCTTGGTACTAGCAGATGCTTCAACCGCATTTTGAAACATTACAACCATTTGGCTTCTCATGGTCTCAGCTAGGAGCCCCTTTAACTCTTCCATCTTAGTGTTGACTGCATTGTCTATCATCTTCTGAATTTGTTCATGTTCCATCACTTTTGGTGAGAAGCTAACTGAGTCGTTGTTGGATTCTATGTTACTGGCATACGTTGGGTTGCCGTAGGCTCTTGAACTGTTGTACTCTAAGGCTGTGAGCCATAAAAGATCAATGATATGAGATGCAAAGCATGTATGCATGGATGCACAAATAATAATGAAACAAACCAACCAACCAAAAGAGTAGGAACAACCCTTCCAACCTTATAACTTCCATACACGAATGGTGATTCTTTTTACCTAGGTGTATGGTCAACAAAATATTAACATGGGATATCTTATTTTTTAAAGAATTCACTCGGATGGTTTTAACCTATAGTTGTATTTTTAAATTTAGAATTCAATCCATGATAACCTCAATTAATTAGGACTTAAACTATTGGGTCAACAAAAGATAGCTTTCATGCTATATTGGATTAAAACTAAATTAGAAGGCTTATCATAAATAGATTTCCCATTTGAAAAAATAATTGGTGATTCATACTTCAAATAAGCCCATGATTAATAAGTCTAGTGTAAACTAGGCCCACAATTGATTTTTAATATTCCATAATTGACCCAACTAGTTATAAGCCCGATAAAGAAAAGTTGTTTAAAAGCCTATTAAAAATGGTTTTATTTCAAAGCTCATTGTAAAAGACTTATAAAAAATAGATTTTTTTCTTTGAGTTCGGGCTATGAAATAGAAATAATTTTTAACCCATTTTCAAAAAAGATTTTATGTCCAAAGACCGTTTTAAAAAATTTTGAAAATAGTTTTGGCTTTTGGGGCTTAAAAATTATTTTGGGCTTACAATATAATTAGATCATATTAGGAATGGAACAAACCAAATAAGCTATGGTTCAAACTAAGGTATATCAAACATAGTTAAAGAGCAAGCAATTGGGTATAAACCTAAGAAAAGTAACTAGGCTAACTACATGGGCTTTAGTCTTTGGGTTGAAAACTTAGGTTCCCATAGCAAATATATACCTAAAGGTTTAAGGCTATGAGTGGTTATGTCATGTTCGATCTCCATACCTTGAGTGAAAGTATGGTATCCCTTACATAACATAACACATGTTACACAGGCATCCTAACTCACACACACAATGCAATCTAATATGATGCAATAGATAATATCATAATAAGAAAGAATAAAATAATATAAAGACCAACATAATCAACTTCTCCTACCCCCAGTGGATTCACCACTGTGAGTAGAAATTTTCGCCCCCACTCCCAATGGAATGGTTCTTGCGACTTCGACACTGTTAGGCTTTGGGCCTTAGAGAATACGAGCCTAAATCCAGAGAAAATAGAGTCGCCATCCGGATGGGCTTGAAAAAATAAAGGGGTGGATGACTCGATTCCTAAGGAATCCTCAACCCTTTAATGGGTTTGGAAAGTTAGGTATGTGTGGGGAAGGTAAGAATGACCCAGCACCCCCACAATGCCTAGTTCATTGGAACCGGCCTCCTTTTCAGGTCTAAATATTATAAATTTCTTAAATATTATGTTACTATCTGTGAACAAGGATTTTCGCCCCCACTCCCGGTGGAATGGTTCTTGTGATTTTGGTACTATTTAGGCTCAGGGCCTTAGAGAACACGGGCCTAAGCCCGGAGAAAATGGACTTGCCACCCGGATAGGCCGGGAAAAAGAAATGAATGGATGACTTAATTGTTAAGGAATCCCCTGTAATATCCCAAAATTTTGAAATAAATATTAATTGTTGAAAAGTAAATAAAGGATTTAAAAGTGTATAAATTTGATTAAGTGAAAAGGAAAGGAAAAAGGAATGTGTGTATATGTTGTATATATGAAGATATACATATTATATATAAGTAAACATTTATATATGGTCAAATGATATTTATTTATTTAATAAAATAAGATATTAATATTTATAGATAGTGGAAGAGGATTTTTGAGATTTATCTATTATTATAATAATATAATTGCTTAGTGGAGATTAAAAGAGGGGATTGTGTGGTTTTAAAGAAAATTTTGAGATTAGTGGAGTTGTTGACCATTACTATTTTTAACTTCTTCTTCTTCCTTCTCCATGGTAGCCGCCCATCATCTCCATCAAAGGGAAAGAGATTTTACTTCTTGCTAATTCAAGAAATTTAAGGATTTCGAGTGTTCAAGTTGGAGTTTTAAGGATTTTCTTCATTTTTGGTAAGTTTCCAACTTGTTTCTTTGATTTCCTTTGGAAGTTTGTATGTGTGAATTGGATGTTGGTGTGGTATGTGTCTATGGTTGATTTTGGTATGTTTGAAGTTTTTTTGTCAAGTTTACTATGAATTTGGAGTTGGATTGAAAAAAAAGGTTAAGTTTGGTGAAGAGAATAAGAGTTATGGATTGTGTAAGTTTTGAATTATGAAATATAGTTATGACTGTGTATTATTAATTGTGTTTGAGTTATTTTAATGTTTACATAAGTATCATGTGGTATTATGGTGGATTGGTTGAGTTTGTATGGAGTTGGAAAGGTTAATGAAAGATGATAGTGGGCTGTGGCATTTTTGTGTCGATTTTAGGTTTTTGGCTTAACACGCCCAGTGGCACAACCATGTCTTTGGGTGTGTCGATGGTTCTATTTTTAGTGTTGGTGACATGATCAGTTACATGCCCATGTCACTGAGCGTGTTACAGCTACTGTGTTGAAGGAGAATTGACACGGCCAGTGACACACCCATGTTACTGAGCATGTCATAGCTACTGTGTTGTTGGAGTATTGACACGTGCAGGGACATGCCCATGTTACTGAGCGTGTCAAAGCTTCTGTGTTGTGGGTTTAGGGCACAGTCATGGACACGCCCGTGTTGTTGAACGTGTCATATGTAGAGTTTGCCCTAGATGGTTCTTTTCCTTATTTTTCTTTGTGGATCGCTTAGTGATTATGTATAATCACATTTGGTTTAGGCATTGAAGAGAGTTGAGCTACCCCAATCCAAGTGTTGAGGGATATCTTGGAAGTGGAGGTTAAAAGTGGTGTTTGTTGCTCTTAGAGGTTGAAAGTGGTGTTTGTTGCTCTTAGAGGTTAGTATAAACTTTGAATAATTGTTTATATTTACATGGTATTGGGACTTAACACATTTGATTGGGAAAATGTGTTAAGATACTTACTACATTGTTGATGCATGAGTAATATGCTATGATTTGCATAATGTGAACTATGTGAAATAAAAGATGATGATTCAAAATGTATGGATAATGCAATTTGTTATGTATACACTAATGATGGTATGTAAAGCCATTGGTGATGGCTAAACTGATATAAATGAGATATTTGAGGCATTGTGCCTAGATGACCATGAGAAAATAAGAAAGGATTTGATAATGAAATTATGAAAGAATTGTGTGCTTAGTATGTTATTCAATTTTTAGAGTTTTGTGTTTGGTGGCATGCCAAAAAAGTAACAATCCCTTAAAGCTGGATTAGGCTTGGTCCTTGAAGCCTAGTTGCCTAGTATGTTATTTAATTTTCAGAGTTTTGTGTTTGGTGGCATGCCTAAAAAGTAACAATCCCTTAAAGCTGGGTTAGGCTTGGTCCTTGAAGCCTAGTTGCGTGTTACATGATGTAGCAAACCCTTAAAGCAAGGTTGGGCCTAGTCCTTGAAGCCTAGTTAGGATGTTACATATGAGGTAATCCTCATTGTGATTATGATTCGCCTTCGGGATAAACAAATGTTGTTATATTGAACCAAAGCAGTAACTCTGGAATTTGAATGGCATATTAGTTTCTTTGGGCCCATGCTTGTCTTTGCTTTAATGTGAATTATGAATGGTGGAACAATTGAGCAATATAATGAGATATAATGTTATACAATATGATATCCTTGTGTATTGTTTCTAGTTCTTGAAAGTTTGATATTGGCATTACATTTGAACTGTATTATTTTTTTAAAGTTTGCACCACTAAGCTTCTGGCTTAGCGCGATTGTGATTTATCGCGCAGGTGTCAGGGTAGATCCGGTTGAGCTGGAGAGTTTAGCTAGACCGAGTCAAATCTAGGCTTGAGACTTTGAGTGCAATGTTGATTGTGGACATCAAGATCAAAGACAAACTGTCAGCATGTATATATATATTATATTTTTTATACTTATTGATTTCATGTATTTATGTATATTCCGCAATCTATCCAAAATGTTTTGGATAAACCTTTGGTAATAAAATATATATATGTGTTTTAACAAGTATTGTTTCATTTACTATTTATATGATATCAATTGAATGTTTTAAGATTATACAAATTTTATAAATGATGATTTGGTTGTTTAAAAAGGCTATGACATTCTTGTATCCTCTATACGTATGTTACATGAAGAAGGTATATGTAGTGTACATATATTGGGTATAAGGGCGTTACATCCCCAACCCCCTAATGGATTCAGAAAGTTGGGTACATGTGGGGAATGTGAGAAATGACCAGCACCCCCACAACGCCCGGTTAATTGGAACCGGCCTCTTTTCAGGTCTTAATATTATAAAATTATTAAATATAATAATATTATCCATACTACATATAATAAATAGAATAAATAAATATTTTATTAAAAAAATAAAGGCAATGTCCAAACAAAACAAACAAATGGGCACCCATCTAAGGATAAAAATGTGTCCTTGCATCGTCCAATGTCTAAAACTAAATATGACACCCACCGAAAAGGTAGAAACATGTCCTTTACATTAGTCCTAAAATTAGAACATAAATTAAATTACATGATACTTAATACTTGAGGTACCCAAAATATGGAAACATACCTCTTACAATGTTAATACACAAATAAACAAAAAATAATCATAATAATAAAGAAAATATCCATCCATGATAAATTAAACCAATCAAACATCAATATCAAATAAATTAATCATCAAAATATATAATAAACTACATAATTAAATCTAAAATTAAATAAAGCAATAAATATATAAATTTAGGGTTTGCATCTTAAAATAGGGTTTTAAAATTTTAATTATTAAATTAGGGCTTTGGAAAAAAGAAAGTTAAATACACAAACTCATAATACACAAATGAATACTGACCCCTTCGACGAGCCCATACGGTGGTCCCGCTAGCCGGTTAGCTGGTGTGGGTCAATGGGGCAGCGCCTTAGAAAATTTTAAAAACTGGTTTTTAGGGATGTAGGTTTTGGTGTTGAAAATTTTGAAAACTAGTTTTAGGGTTTGAGAAAAATATGATTAAGGTTTTGGAAAATAAGGCTAGAGTTTTTAGTTTTTAAATTAGGGTTTAGGTCATGGTTTTGGGATTTAGGTTTTATAAGTTAGAGTTTTAGAATGTTAAATAATTAGGGATTAATGGTTTGAAAATAGTTTAGGATTTGGATTAAGAATATTAACGTCATTATTATTTTTAAGTACTTAGGCTACTGTGATAATTTTTTAAAAACTTAAACGAAGCTACTCAAGCTACTGTGATGTGTTAAAACTTTAAATGCATAACCTTTTGTGAATTAATTTAGGTGAATAAATAACATATTTAATACTTAAAATGGTCAAAGCATATTATATTTATTTAGTTCAAAACATACCTTCATTGTTGGTTTGTAATATCCCGGAATAGACCCTAAGAGTTTTGGAGTTAATGTTGTTGCATTTGGATTTAATGTATATGTATGTATGGGAAATATAAAGATAATATATATATAAGACATATACATATACATCACATATACATGGGATATAAAATGGTGTATGAAAGTGAGTTGTGTATATATATTTGTATAATAAGTTAATAATAATAATAATGATGATAAGGACAAAAAGAAAAGAGAAAAAGAAAGTCAAAAGTTGGAAAATTATGTGTGGTGGAGGTTATTTGAGAAATATTAGGTATTATTATTATTATTATTATTATTATTATTATTATATATATATATATATATGAGAGAAACGAAAGAAAGAACGAGAACGTTCTTTCTTCCTCTGTTTCTTCTTTTCCTTTGTAAACGAGAGAGAGAGAGAGAGAGAGAGAGAAGCTAGAAAGAGAAAGATGATTTTGCTTCTAGTTACACCAAAGATTAAGGATATCAAGATGTTTGCAAGTGGATATTGAAGATTTAGCAAGCTATTCAAGTAAGTACTCCCTTTTGAGTTGATTTTATTGATTATATGTATATATCTAAGTTCTTATCTTTTTGTTTTGAATTCTTGTGGATTGAGGTTATGTTTGGTATAATTAGTGTGTAAAATGAAGATAATGAAAGAGTGAAGTATGTAAAGATGTTGAATTGATATTTAAGTGATGATAAGTTGAGAAAATTGTGAGGTAAATGATGAAATGTTGAGGTTGGGTTTGGGTTAGATGAATTTGGAAGTGTTTGGCCTTTAATTCATTGAAGAACACGGCCAAGTCATGAGAGACACGGCCAAGTTAGGGCAAACTTGGCCGTGTTGGATGATTTTTGGAGAGACACGGCCATGTCCCTTGCTCGTGTCTGCTACTGGATTGTTGTATTGAGAGACACGGCCACTGGCTTGGCCGTGTCCATTGCCCGTGTTTGCTACTGCTTGAATTGGATTGAGAGACACGGCCACTGGCTTGGCCGTGTCCTTTGACCGTGTTTGCTACTGGATGTTTGGATTGAGAGACACGGCCACAAGCTTGGCCGTGTCCCTTGAGGGTGTTTGCAAATGTGTTTGTTATTTGGTCTTCAAACATTGTTGGATCTTCAAATGTCTTTTGTACCTAAACACACTTAAAACAATAATGATCCAACCAAATGCATATGGAGGATTCTAAGTTCTTGAATAAGGTAAATTGTTATGTATGAATATATCAATGATAATATAGGAAATGTGGAAGACATAATGATCAATGAAAAAGTATGTGCAATGTCATTGATTATGTATACTTGAGTGATGAATTGAATTGATCAATATGATTTGATGATAACGTTGATATGATAAGAACAATGTTAGGTTGTATGCATTGTCAATCTCATAAATTGTATTGTACTATATGTAGATTGAGGATGCATATGAATAATAGCATGTTGTGTATAATGTGGAATATCATGAGATCATTGATGATGAATTACTTTAATGTTATGATTGAAGCATGCCTATATGGTATGGTTGATTCATGATATGTTTGTTTAGTAATGTAATTGATGTTGCATATATCAATGATGAAACTGAAATGTGATTTGAGATATAATATGATGTGAGGTCATTGTTAATGACTATGATGATTCAAATGAGATATGAAGCCATTGTGATTGGCTATAGTGATTCAAATGAGATGTTAAGCCATTGTTATTGGCTATGATAATTCAATTGAGAATGAAATGAAAATGAAAAGATTTTGTGTCTAATATGTTGATTCAATTTTCAGAGTTCTGGATTTGGCGGCATGCCTAGAAAATGTGAAAAAGGTAACAGTCTTGCCGGGTTGAGGATCTCTTCAATTTGAGTGAATTGAGGTCCAAGAGACTGGGTCTGTTACACTATGATAATTATGATTATGAGATTTATGATTGGTAACAGTCTTGCCGGGTTGAGGATCTCCTCGAGGTTAGTCGAGTTGATGGTCCAAGAGACTGGGTCTGTTACACTATCCATGGATAGAGTTATTGATATATGATGCCTACGGGCTTGATTATTGTGATTATGAACCAAAGCAGTAACTCTGAACTTTGAATAACATATTAGTGTCTGTTGGGCCCGAGTCTGTCTTTGTTGTCAATGTGATATCCAAATGTTGAAATGAATGAATAATGAGATCTATGAATGCTTTCGATGAAAATATGATTTATGTTTAATGAATTGTTAATAATACAATGTTAAGAAGTATGATTTCGTAATGTGTGTATTGATATATTGAAAGTGAATATGGCTTGAGGAGCTTTGTTGAGATATGAGTTTATGAAAATATAGTATGTTGCGTACAATGTATATGAATGTGGAATTTGTAAGAATTGTTTTTATGAAGGTTTGGATAGGCCATGGAAAGGTGATTTGTTGAAATGATGTATATGTATATATATATATGAGATAGAAATGGTAAGTATTGTATTGTGAATGTTCTATGTAAATATGTGTATAATTTTATGAGATTAGGGGAAATATATGAAGAATGCATTGAGAAAGGAAAAACGGGGTAAGCGAACAATAGAACATAATGCTAAAAACATGAGGTATGATTATTTTTGTAAAGTATATTTTAATATTTATTTTTACTACTAAGCTTTCGGGCTTAGCGCGGATAATTAATCGCGCAGGTATTTATGCGGATGATCTGGGAGTGTAGCTGTTATGCCACGGAAAGGGTAAGTGTATCTCGAGACCAACTAGAAGGTGATGCATACATGTGTGATTTTAAGTTGTATTGTATTTTTGAGTTAATATATATATTCATATGGATGAATGAAGTTTTGATAAATAAGAATATTGACTTTTGTAAATGTGTTTTAAATTAATGTTAAATTTTATGAATCTGGATAAATGTTTTTAAATTGAAACTAAAAGTAACATTCATATACTTTATATACGTATTGTATGTATACTAGGTATATGTATAGTACTTATATGGAGTATCAGGGTGTTACAATTATTTTGGTATCAGAGCTTAGGTTCGAGATTCTCGGCCTAAGAGAAATTAAAAAGAAAATTTTTGAAAAGTTTAAATAAGAATTGAAAAGAAGATTTTGGAAATGCAATTGGTAAGACATGCATATGCATTCACATCTAGGTTGGTCTCGAACGTGGCATTGAGTAAATTGTGAATTGTGATGTATTTGAGTTACATGAGATGAGATAAATGATAGTGTGTAAATGAGGTTTTATATGAAAGCAAATTTTGAAATGTTGATAATTGAAAAGTGATTGTGATATAAAGAAATGATATGGAATTTATAAGTAAAAAGTTTGATTATTGATATGTGTTTGACATGTAAAGAAATGGCTAGAAGAATAAAGTTGGGAATGAGTTAAAAACAAAATTTAGATTTAATTATGTAATCTTTCCTCTATTATTTGAACATCTTTCTAATAAACTTTATGTTTGGATTTTTAGAAAGAGGAAAGATTGTTGGATGGGTAATAGGGAAAGATATATATATATATATTTTTAATGAAAAGAGTACGGTGAAATATTGAATGAGTTGATTGGTATAGATTAAGTGTGATAATTTAAGGTGTGGATATGTAAAGTTAAGGTTTTGTTTAAAAAGGAAAAAGAGATGATGTTGGTTAGGTACAAAGAGATATTGGTGTTGTTTGTATTGTTCTTTTAATATAAACATGGTGATTTCAATGTTAGAAATGTGATATGTTTGAATATTGTAAAAGCTCCTGTAAATGGTGGTAATATGTGATATTTAGATTGTTGGAATGAGCTTAGTAATTGTGAAACATATATGTTTGATGTTGTTTTGTGGTAAATCCATATAAGATGTTTTAAGGTTGATATTAAGAGAATGAGATGAATAAATTGAAGTTTAAGTAAATTAGTAAGTTGAAGATTTATAGTTTTAATGGAATGTGGATAAAGACCATTTATATATTAATAGTTTAATGTATTTAATACATGAGATATATGAAATGAATATTAGTGCACATGAAAGTATTAGGAATTGGGAGATGTGATTGTTAGTAAGAAAATTTGGTTTGAAAGTAAAGAAAAGGAATTGAGCAAAAGAAAGTGAGTTACTTTAAATAATATTATAAGTAGAGTGTATATATTTATTGAAGTTAATGAATAACTTAAGTTATGATAAACAAATGAGAATGATAATAGTCAAAGGAAAGTGATAACTATTAAATTTGTATAAACTATATGCAAAAGGGAAATTTAATAAATTGCATAATTATGTGTTTATATAAAGAGGATTTGTGAAATGAACTTTTTGATATGAATGTAATGGTTATATGTAAGAAAGGTGGGAAGTGAATCACATTATGAACGTGACCTATGAATGTGTATATAATATGTTTATTATTTTATACCAATACATGTTTAATGGTATTAGAAATGAGAATGGACTTGCGTAATATTGAACAGTGAAATTGTTATGTCAATAATTAAATGAGGCTATCATAAGATGTTTTGGAACTCAAGGTATTTGTGTGTGGAAATGCTTTATGTATAAGCATATCATTAGGAATTGTAAGGAAAGAATATGGTATTTGAAAATTTTTAGAAGAGATGAATTGGAAATGGAGTAATGAATAAAACTTGTGTAAGATTTGTATCTAATTGAAGGTTGGGTATAGGAAATGTTAAAGATAATATTTTTGAACATGAGTTGGGTTAATGATGATTAAATAATCAAAAGCAAACTGTTTTGAAATGGAATTAAAATGTGTTAATTCTTGGTGTAATACAAGTTTGGAGAATATATATATATAATTTTTGTGATATAATCTAATATTATAATTGTAAAGGTTGGAAATTGAATAATAGAAGAACGAGATTGATTTACAAACCCCAAATGTGATTGTTTATATATTATGGTCATATGACTTGGTTAGTGTGATTAGTGGTTAGTTTTATTATCTTCAGAGTTAGAACTGAGATGATATGATTGTAATACCGATTTGGTGAAACTGAAATTTTGTTTGAAAAGTATAGTTAAAAGTTATGGTAGATAAAGTTGTACCTTAACATTTTATGTTAAGAATTTGGTTATAAATTATGAAGGTAAAGAGAGAAAAAGGAAAAAAAAAATTATGGAAATGTGTTGAGATATGGATAATATGACAAAAAGGTAATCAAAATAAATATAACAAGGTTTTGCAATTGATTATATTGTTAATATTATGTGACTAGTGTTATGACTTATATAGTGTGAAAGAGGCGAGGATCATTAAAAAGGTACGTGTAATGTAATTTGTTATGATAAATGTTTTAATAATAAATGATGTTAATGTGTTTTGAGAATTGATGAAATGTGATATCATCATGGTTGATGATATAATTGAAACATGTCTAGATGATACGATTGAGTAATGAGATATTCAATATAGTTGATGATATATGTGTATACTATTTCGATGTGATAAGAAACCATGATTGTTGACAATGATGTTAGAAATAAATTATATTGAGGTATAATGCCTAAATGATTATAAAAAAAAAATGAATTGTGAAAAGATAAATGAACGGACTTATCTGCCTCCTGTGGAACCATGCGGACCCAATGTGTTGGGCAACCCAACTTGGATTACCAACCTGGTTGGGGGAAAAGCTTGTTTATGAAGTTATAGTTGTTGGCAATATTGATAAACTTTGAATGAGTATAAGAAATAATGATATAATTATTGAAATAAGGAAATGTATATGTATAGGCATGATTCATATTGATTGAATATATGAATTTGGAAAGATTAGAATTTGAATATAAGTTTGACCTAATGAACTTAGGTTATATATAAGTATATATGGTAAAATCCAATGATAAATTCCAATGAGTTAATTGTTGGTTTGAATCAAATAAAGTTGAAATGTTAGTATATTGGGATGGATAAATCGATTGATCTAGGTTTCGTTAAAGTTGCAAGACAACATTGAGATTTATTATGTGCAACTGTATTGGAAATGTAAGATTTAATGGTAATGTGTATAGTATAATATTCTAATTTATGAATGAACATAAATAAATTGAGGTATATTAATTGTACATGGTAAGAAATAAACTCATGAGAGTAAGGATATAGTTATCCATTGATGTTTGGTAAATGTTTATTTTGAAAGTGATGGTAAGAGTGGAATAAACAATGCTAAGATATTGATTAATGATTTTTGAGGTTAAAGTTAAGAGAATATCTATAAAGAGTTAAAGTGATAATCTGACTTTAGAACAAAGATAAAATTCATTGGAAATGTAATGAGCTATCTTGGTTGCTCTGTTGAGAAAGTTATAAGATAAAAATAGATATATAATGATAAGTTATGATTAACTAAAAGGGGGAGAGTAAAAGTTATGTAAGTTGATAAATTAAGATGGTGATTTGTTCCAATTGGGTTGTTAGTGTGCTAGATAATTTCGAGGACGAAATTATTTAAGGGGGAGAGAATTGTAATATCCCGGAATAGACCCTAAGAGTTTTGGAGTTAATGTTGTTGCATTTGGATTTAATGTATATGTATGTATGGGAAATATAAAGATAATATATATATAAGACATATACATATACATCACATATACATGGGATATAAAATGGTGTATGAAAGTGAGTTGTGTATATATATTTGTATAATAAGTTAATAATAATAATAATGATGATAAGGACAAAAAGAAAAGAGAAGAAGAAAGTCAAAAGTTGGAAAATTATGTGTGGTGGAGGTTATTTGAGAAATATTAGGTATTATTATTATTATTATTATTATATATATATATATATGAGAGAAACGAAAGAAAGAACGAGAACGTTCTTTCTTCCTCTGTTTCTTCTTTTCCTTTGTAAACGAGAGAGAGAGAGAGAGAGAGAGAGAGAGAGAGAGAGAAGCTAGAAAGAGAAAGATGATTTTGCTTCTAGTTACACCAAAGATTAAGGATATCAAGATGTTTGCAAGTGGATATTGAAGATTTAGCAAGCTATTCAAGTAAGTACTCCCTTTTGAGTTGATTTTATTGATTATATGTATATATCTAAGTTCTTATCTTTTTGTTTTGAATTCTTGTGGATTGAGGTTATGTTTGGTATAATTAGTGTGTAAAATGAAGATAATGAAAGAGTGAAGTATGTAAAGATGTTGAATTGATATTTAAGTGATGATAAGTTGAGAAAATTGTGAGGTAAATGATGAAATGTTGAGGTTGGGTTTGGGTTAGATGAATTTGGAAGTGTTTGGCCTTTAATTCATTGAAGAACACGGCCAAGTCATGAGAGACACGGCCAAGTTAGGGCAAACTTGGCCGTGTTGGATGATTTTTGGAGAGACACGGCCGTGTCCCTTGCCCGTGTCTGCTACTGGATTGTTGTATTGAGAGACACGGCCACTGGCTTGGCCGTGTCCATTGCCCGTGTTTGCTACTGCTTGAATTGGATTGAGAGACACGGCCACTGGCTTGGCCGTGTCCTTTGACCGTGTTTGCTACTGGATGTTTGGATTGAGAGACACGGCCACAAGCTTGGCCGTGTCCCTTGAGGGTGTTTGCAAATGTGTTTGTTATTTGGTCTTCAAACATTGTTGGATCTTCAAATGTCTTTTGTACCTAAACACACTTAAAACAATAATGATCCAACCAAATGTATATGGAGGATTCTAAGTTCTTGAATAAGGTAAATTGTTATGTATGAATATATCAATGATAATATAGGAAATGTGGAAGACATAATGATCAATGAAAAAGTATGTGCAATGTCATTGATTATGTATACTTGAGTGATGAATTGAATTGATCAATATGATTTGATGATAACGTTGATATGATAAGAACAATGTTAGGTTGTATGCATTGTCAATCTCATAAATTGTATTGTACTATATGTAGATTGAGGATGCATATGAATAATAGCATGTTGTGTATAATGTGGAATATCATGAGATCATTGATGATGAAATACTTTAATGTTATGATTGAAGCATGCCTATATGGTATGGTTGATTCATGATATGTTTGTTTAGTAATGTAATTGATGTTGCATATATCAATGATGAAACTGAAATGTGATTTGAGATATAATATGATGTGAGGTCATTGTTAATGACTATGATGATTCAAATGAGATATGAAGCCATTGTGATTGGCTATAGTGATTCAAATGAGATGTTAAGCCATTGTTATTGGCTATGATAATTCAATTGAGAATGAAATGAAAATGAAAAGATTTTGTGTCTAATATGTTGATTCAATTTTCAGAGTTCTGGATTTGGCGGCATGCCTAGAAAATGTGAAAAAGGTAACAGTCTTGCCGGGTTGAGGATCTCTTCAATTTGAGTGAATTGAGGTCCAAGAGACTGGGTCTGTTACACTATGATAATTATGATTATGAGATTTATGATTGGTAACAGTCTTGCCGGGTTGAGGATCTCCTCGAGGTTAGTCGAGTTGATGGTCCAAGAGACTGGGTCTGTTACACTATCCATGGATAGAGTTATTGATATATGATGCCTACGGGCTTGATTATTGTGATTATGAACCAAAGCAGTAACTCTGAACTTTGAATAACATATTAGTGTCTGTTGGGCCCGAGTCTGTCTTTGTTGTCAATGTGATATCCAAATGTTGAAATGAATGAATAATGAGATCTATGAATGCTTTCGATGAAAATATGATTTATGTTTAATGAATTGTTAATAATACAATGTTAAGAAGTATGATTTCGTAATGTGTGTATTGATATATTGAAAGTGAATATGGCTTGAGGAGCTTTGTTGAGATATGAGTTTATGAAAATATAGTATGTTGCGTACAATGTATATGAATGTGGAATTTGTAAGAATTGTTTTTATGAAGGTTTGGATAGGCCATGGAAAGGTGATTTGTTGAAATGATGTATATGTATATATATATATGAGATAGAAATGGTAAGTATTGTATTGTGAATGTTCTATGTAAATATGTGTATAATTTTATGAGATTAGGGGAAATATATGAAGAATGCATTGAGAAAGGAAAAACGGGGTAAGCGAACAATAGAACATAATGCTAAAAACATGAGGTATGATTATTTTTGTAAAGTATATTTTAATATTTATTTTTACTACTAAGCTTTCGGGCTTAGCGCGGATAATTAATCGCGCATGTATTTATGCGGATGATCTGGGAGTGTAGCTGTTATGCCACGGAAAGGGTAAGTGTATCTCGAGACCAACTAGAAGGTGATGCATACATGTGTGATTTTAAGTTGTATTGTATTTTTGAGTTAATATATATATTCATATGGATGAATGAAGTTTTGATAAATAAGAATATTGACTTTTGTAAATGTGTTTTAAATTAATGTTAAATTTTATGAATCTGGATAAAGGTTTTTAAATTGAAACTAAAAGTAACATTCATATACTTTATATACGTATTGTATGTATACTAGGTATATGTATAGTACTTATATGGAGTATCAGGGTGTTACATGGTTCCTCCACAATTTATTGAGTAAAATTCTGGTAGAACAATCACCACGACAACACTAATTTGTTGCCTTGATTATGGATCCTCTCTTATTGTTGATTGATTTTTAGATGGTAAACTGCTTCCCCTAATAGTCACTGCCTCTCCAAGTTTCGTCTCTAAAAACGTCCAAAGCTCCCTTCTGGCCGAATCCAATCCTCCAAAAGATCAAAGTCTTTTTCTGTGTGTTTTAATGTAGTATTTATAGGAAACTAAAATAAAAAATCTAGTATATTAAGGAAATAAAAAATTATTTTGGAAATAAAATAAAAAAACCAAGTAAAATAAGATTTCAGTGAAAACTGCGCGGGGGGCGTAATTTTGTCACAGTGGCAAATTGGCCCGTGGCCAAATCATCACAAGTGTTCCTACGGCGAATTGGCACAAGCAAATTCATCGTTGATTTTTTCGTCGCCGATTTTTATTTTTTTATATATTTGTTATTTTTTATTATTTATTTTTATTATTAAAAATAAATATTATAAGTAATAAATATTATTAAAATAAATATTATTTTATTAAAATAAATAATAAATATTAAAATATGACAAAACTTATTTTAGACTATTTAAAAATATCGGACTGGAGTAGGTCAAAAATTAAAGGTCAACACTATTCATACTGCATGTGATTCAAAATAAATAATGAATTTATTGAATCAAAATAAGTAAAAATAAAATAATAAAAGGGACCCATCAAAAGATGGAAACGTATCCTTACAATGTCCAAATGTTCATAAAGAAAATAAAATAGGACACCCACCAAAAGGTGAAAATATGTCCTTTACAATAGTCCCAAAATCTTTAAACGATAAACTAAATTTCATAATGAAAATCGAGGCGCCAACAATGGAAATGTGCCTTTTACAATTCAAGAAATCAAATAAATAATTAATTAAATCAAAACATTCAACCATAAATGAAATAAATCATCCATCACAAGCGAAAAAGTAAAACATACATTCATAAGAGCATGTAAGTAATGAAATAATATAAACTAAGGTTTTAAAGTATTAAATATATATAACTAGGGTCTACATCTTAAATTATGGCTTACATAATGAAAATTATATTCTAGGATTTTATTTTGGGAATTTAGAGTTTTAGGTTGAAAACTTAGGGTTTTGAGGCTACTGGATGAAATTGATCTTGGTTTACCGCATTAGGGTTTAAGGTTACTAGGATTATGGTTTTCAGGCTTTGATGGTTAACAAGATTAGAGTTTAGGCTATGGTTTAGGAAATTTAGGGTTTAAGAAATTTTAGGGTTTCTGTGAAACTAGGGTTTATGAATTAAGTTATTGGAATTAGAGTTTGGACCTAGGTTTGGGAATTAGGCCACTGGAATTAGGTTTTTAGGTTTTGGGGTCTTGATTTTGGGAATTAAGGTTTAAGAATTTTAATGTCCTGGATTAGGATTTGAGAAAATTGGGTTTTGATATTTTGGAAATAGAATAGGGTTTACAGAATTAAGGTTTTAGGTGGTTGAAGAACTTGTCCTAGGGTTTGGTGTTTTAGGTTGAACAATTTAAAAGTAGGGTTAATTTATAAAAAAAAGTTTCAAAAGCAGTTAGGGTTTAATTTATTATTTTAGGAAAACAGTTTAGGGTTTGGGAAAATAAATTAGGATTTTGGAAAAACAATTAGGGCTTTGGAAATTAATGAAATAGTTTAAGGTTTTGGAAAAACAGTTTAGGTTTTTGAGATTTAAAAAAACAGTTTAGGGATTTTGGGATTTATGAAAATTGTTTAGGGTTTTTTTTTAAATTGTGAAACAGATTAGGATTTTAGCAATCGGACAAACGGGTTAGGGTTTTATCAATTAATTTAAACCTTAAGCTACTGGATGGTCTAATGGATTGAATTTTTATTTTATAAAGTACACAATTAAGATTTCAACAATTAAACTACTAAATCAAGATGATAATTAAAACAATTAATCAAAGTGTTTAAGGGAAAAGAGAAATCTAGCTATTGTATATTTAAACAACTTTATAAGTCAAAATATGAAGCTACTGTATAAATTATTCATTAAGACCAAACCTTCATTGTTGGTTCCACTAAAATTAATTTTGGCTGAACAAAAGCAAAGACAGTATAGCTGCCTTTGATGAATTGACTGTTGATGAACCTTGTTGGTTGCTTCTTGAATCATGCTGATTGTTAGTTGTTGTTTGTTGATTGTTTTCCTTCTGATTATTGTTTCCCTTTTTTATTATTGTTGCTGCCTATTATTGGCATTAAACCTCATTATTTATAGGCAAACCATTCTAAAATCCCTAAACCTAATATGTGTAATCCATGTTTAAAATGAATTCTAGCCTCATTAAAAAAATTGACTTGCCAAAACATAAAATAAGTTAGGACCATGTCGAAATGGTGTGCCAGATTGACATGTGTTAAGGCCATGTTGATATGGGCAATGCCTTTGGCTCATGTCAACCTGGGCTACCAGATCGACATGAGCTATGCTCATGTCAACCTGAGCCCTCCAGGTCGACATGAACAATGATTCAAGTCGCCTGGGCCGCCCTGACTCAAATTAATCTTGTATTTTTTTTATTTTTGGGGTGGACAATTTTAATTTGGGTCGAAAAAACTTAATTTAGGATTTTATAATTGAATTTATGTCTTTCAAAACCGGACCTACTTATTTAAAATTTGTAAACTAGGTTTAAATCTTTTAAAGTCAGATTGAATTTATTTCGACATTCTTTGATCAGGACCGTACCAACTTATGGCCAAAATTAAGGACCTACAGTACTATTACATAAAACATAAATTTTGAATGTACATTGGTTAAGTTTATGATTTTTCTTGAATATTTGTAAACTGATAAATAATTGAAAAGTTTTGAAAAGATTAGGAAAAAATGCTAGAGATTATATATGTGAATATTTGAGAGTGAAATTTTCCTTGCAGGTTGTACGTTTATGTTTTGGGAAATATTAAAATTACAAATAAAACTCTAGCAAATTTTTTCTAGAGATTTTCTTTATAAATTTATATTTTGAGAATTTACTACTTATGTATATATTATTTATTATTAATTAAATATTGCGATTAAAATAAAAAAATTTTATTATGGAGTTTTTGTAGCACTTTTATATTCTGCATGTGTATTTTACATATACAAAATATATATACTGTACGTATATAGAGTATAAGGGTGTTACATGAGCCATGTCAAAATCCAATTGAATGGTGGATACCACGTCAGAATCCAATAGAATGGTGGGAGCTGATGTGAGTGAAATTAAGCTCAAATCTCTCTCTCTCTCTCTTTTTTTCATTCTTTCTTTAAGATTTCTAGCATTATATGATAACCTTTAATCATACTCTATTTATTTAAGATTATAATTTAAACGTCCAAATTAATTTAATTTCAAAATAAAACCTCCAAACCGTATGCTCTTATAAAAACTCTAATATTATAATAAATTTTATATGACTCCAAATGCCAAGAATAATTGGCATTAGCACCACTCTAAGATTTCTATTTTACTCTTACTATTATAAGAACAATAACTCCATACTTAGATATTTTAGACTATTAATGTATTTAAATGATCAAAATATCCTCGATGAAATAGTAGATAAAGCGATTGAAAAAATTTTTAAATATGGATTTGGTGTTTCATATGAATCAATCATAAATTTTTGAGTTTTGTCTTGATATTTAACTTGTACTCATAAAATATTGTACAGATACTTAATTATGCATACAATAAGGGAAAAATTCTTAGATGGACCAAATGTAAAAACACCGGAGCTAATAAAATTAAATAAAAGAGTTTTAATAGAAACAGGTATTGATTGTATTTATTTTTCACTGTTCAAATGTACATACACTCAGTCTATGTAAGTATTTCCCTACAATATGAGACTGATTAGCTGATGATTGTGCACTATGCTGAAGCTGTTAGTGTATGTGCCCTAGGCCATTTATTTGGATCTTTATGTTATACATTCATTATTAATAAATGAGGTTTTATTATCATTATTGTTTGTTTGCATGTTACACAATTTTGATATTTGTCCCTGGTTTATTATTGTTATAGAGATAAAAAAAATAATAATTCTTAACCAGTATGAACATTGATTTGATAATCATTAGATGGTTATGTGTATAGTGATACAAATCAATTTCATAGATACTTGTTAGAGAACAATGTATTGGATAGACCCATCATGAGATTACTACATGGGTTAGTGTCATAAGTAAATCTCATGATAGTTATGTATTAATTCTTTGACTTGAGATTGTCATAGTTTCCAATATAAGGACTATTATATTTTGACATGATCAAACATTATCCGTAACTGGATAGTAATAAAGGTTATGTTCATATATGATAGAAATTATGTAGAGGATAATGAACAATCAAGATAGAATTTGTCCCTCTCTTTGAGAGAGATATCTTTTGGGCCCCTCGATAAGTGAGACTGTGAAATGCATGGCCGTGCTCAAATGAATTGATAGTGTGATCAATTTCATTTGTTTTTATCAGTCTACTTGGAGATCGAGTAATCATAAGTTTGGACAATATAAGTATGACGTTGACCATGACTTATGTTCAAGCTAGATATCGTGTGACAAAGGGATTAATGCATATACTATTATTAGGCAAATTGGACATTCCTTATATTAATTGGGTAGTTTAACGCCTTGCTAGAGGCCAATTATGACTTGTTGATTTAATAGAGATTAAATTGACTGCCAATTAATATGGGCCTATCGGGTCACACACAAGAATGCGTTTTGGGCTGGATATAATATTAATAATATTAATATTAGATATTAATATTTATTATTATTATTATTTTTGTTTTTATATATATATTATTAGATAATATATTCAGAATCCTAATTAGATTTGGATTCTGAATTTGACTTACCTTATCCAATTATATATATTATTAGATAATGTATTCAGAATCCTAATTAGACTTGGATTCTGAATTTGACTTTCCGTATCCAATTTTGAATTGGATTCTGGAGTGATTATATTCACTCCAGATGTTAAGTCTTCTCAGAGGTAACAATAAAAAACAAAGAGGAACGAAAAAGGTAACCTTAATACGTTTTTTAGAGAAAACGTTTTTCCAGCCTTCGCCGTTGCAGAGAGCTAGCACTCCAAACGGTAGCATTCGTGTGGATACGCGATAGAGGGTGTTTCGCGATCGAGGCATCTCTTCCAAACTGTGATTTCGAATCATCAACAGGTTAGTTCTTTGAACACTTTTGTCGAATTAAACGAACAACATGGATCCTGGTGGGAAATCAGAGATCAAATATTTTTCCGCTGCGTGTTTTTGTTTGCAGTGATCTCTATGATTTCCTAACAGTGGTATCAGAGCCACTTGTTGTTTTCGTTTAAGTCAAAAATGCCATGTTGATATGATTATGGTGATATATATTGTTTACGTATGGCATGTTAACTATAAAACTCTAATTCGTTTTTCATATGATGAGAAAGGATTGGTTTTTGGTTTCGTTTCTGTAAAACCCTAATTCGTTTTTCATATGATGAGAAAGGATTGGTGTTTTTAATTTCGTTTTCATGAGATGATCACGTATATATGATTGGTTGATTAAAATGATTTTCATATGATGAAAACGATTAAGTTTATATGTGATATAAACATTTGGTAATGATTCTGTAATGGGTTGTACATATTCGAAATAAAACAGTAAGAAGGTTAATGAGATTAACGGTTCTGTTTTAGGGTTTTGCCAAAGAAAAATGTTAATGAGATTAACGTTTCTGTTTGGCTTTGAGGGGCGCTGCCCCTCGACCCCGCCCAGGGGCGCTGCCCCTTCGGAACCCCGCCCGCTGACCGGCCAGCGGGAGCCCCGCCCGCTAACCGGCTAGCGGGACCGCCGTATGTTCGCGCCCTATAGTTCGTTACCGCGACATTAAGAATGTCAATATATTTGTTTCTATTTAACATGTTGGTGATGAATATGTTATGTTTGTTTGATGTCTTGGCATGGTGCATAGCATGGCCTTATGACCTATGTGATTGGTTTATTCATATCTTTATTTTGGGTAAATACGGCCTGCGTGTCGTTTATTTTGTTGTAATTTATTTTACTAGTAGTTAGATTTTCTTTTATTGTAATATATGAAGATTCAAGCTACAATGTTTGTGATGGAGATTCATACCAAGGAGAAGATGGTTCCATGGTGATGGAAGCACAAGCTCAAGTTTTGAAGATATGTAATATTGCAAGTGTTGTAATAGATAGGTTTTTCACCTAGGGTTGCCTTTATGATCTTCATTTGGTCTCTTGAAGATCATATTTAGTTTGGCCATGCTATGTCACGTTTACAAATTTTGTCATTTGGTATATGATGCTTATGTGATAAATTATATATATGCATATAGGATGCTAAAATATAATGATATGTAATGCAAGACATGATAATAATTTAGTTGAACCCTCATTAATAATTTAAGTCTAAATGCCATCCACGTTTTGAACACCTATCAAAACTAAGATTGTATTAAAGTAGGTATTGCCAAAGCAATATGCTTTAAACATTCCTAGCTAAGTAGGATGAGTAATAGTGCTACTCATATGTTTTAAAATTGGTTAGACTTAATTAGGCTATCAAAATGGTTTTGGGCCTAAGGCATTAGATGGAATTCAACATGCTATGACATATGATGTCAATATTCCATAATTACTAAGAGTTACATGAGATGTAATTGGTAAAGATGTTACCTACCTAAATAACTTGATTTTAAGCGTCACGCCAAAGCTGAGTTTAGAATTAAGTGAAATACGGATCTTAGCCTACTAAAATATTTCTTTAGAGGGTTATATTTTTTAGTAGGAGTTTAAATAATTTTAACCTCATTATTAATTAAAATTTGACTTTGCATATTTATCAACAGATGGCTGCTAATAACAATTCCACCTTATCACTGCGATCTATCCTTGAGAAGGAAAAACTGAAAGAATGTGGGACTAATTTTGTTGACTGGTTTAGGAACCTGAGAATTGTTCTCAAACAAGAGAAAAAGTCCTACGTGCTTGATGAAGCTATCCCTGACCCACCTCCTGCCGATGCTTCTAATGCTGCTAAGAGTAAGCATAAGAAGCATGTGGATGATTCCAATGACATAGGATGTCTTATGTTGGCTACTATGTGTCCAGGACTTCAGAAGGATCTGGAACACTTAGAGGCTTATGAGATGAGTGTGCATCTCAAACAAGCTTTCCAACAACAGGCTAGGCAAGATAGGTTTAACACCGCTGTTGCATTATTTGACTGCAAAATGTCTGAAGGTGAATCTGTTAGTGCTCATGTTTTGAAGATGAAAGGCTATCTAGATCACCTTGCTAGACTTGGATATCCCCTGAGTTTAGAACTCTCCACGGATTTGATCCTACATTCATTGCCTAGCAGTTTCTCACAGTTTGTCATGAACTATAACATGAATGACATGGAGAAATCCATTCCTGAGCTACATGGTATGCTCAAAACTGCTGAGGGGAATATCAAAAAGCCTACCCAAATATTGAATGTCAATATTAAACAAATGAAAAAGAAAGCCAAAGATACTAAAGGCAAGGGTAAGGCAAAAGGTGCTAAAGGGTCCAAGGGACAAGCTAAACCAAAACCTGTACCTAAGGCTAAAGTTCCTAAGGAAGGGACTTGTTTCCATTGCAACAAGCCTGGGCATTGGAAGAGAAATTGTCAACTCTATTTGGATGAGTTAAAGAAGTTGAAGGGTAGTGCGACTACATCTTCAGGTATTTATGTTATAGAAATTAATTTATCTATTCCTTCTTCCTGGGTATTAGATACCGGATGTGGATCTCATATTTGTACAAATATGCAGGGACTCAAAAGGAGTAGGATGCTGAAGAAGGGCGAAGTGGACCTACGTGTTGGCAATAGAGCAAGAGTTGCTGCTATAGCTGTAGGAACTTATGAGCTTGTTATGCCCAATGGGTTTTTGTTAATTTTGAACAATTGCTTTTATCTTCCTACTATGAGTAGGAATCTTATTTCAGTATCTGTTTTGGATGATGAAGGTTATTCATTTTTGATTAAGAATAAGAAATGTTCTATTTTTGATAAAAATGATCTGCTTTATGGTATTGCAAATTCTTATAATGGCCTTTATATCCTTAATCTTGATGATTCTAATGGTAATTATATCTATAACATAACTTCTAAGAGAACTAAGCCAAATGAGTTAAACCCTACTTATTTATGGCATTGTCGCCTTAGCCATATAAATGAGAAACGCATTTCTAAGCTCCATCAAGATGGATTATTAGATTCATTTGATTTTGAATCATTTGAAACATGTGAGTCTTGTTTGCTTGGTAAGATGACAAAGGATCCTTTTACTGGTCATAGTGAAAGGGCTAATGATTTATTGGGCTTGATACATACAGATGTATGTGGTCCTTTTAGCATTAGTGCCAGAGGAGGATTTCGATACTTCATTACTTTTACTGATGATTTCAGTAGGTATGGCTATGTCTACCTAATGAAACATAAGCATGAGTCTTTTGAAATGTTTAGAACTTTTCAAAATGAAGTACAAAATCAACTTGGTAAAACAATTAAACTACTTCGATCAGATCGAGGTGGTGAATATTTGAGCCAAGAGTTTGATGATCATCTAAGGGATTGTGGAATTGTTTCACAACTGACTCCTCCAGGAACTCCACAGTGGAATGGAGTTTCTGAAAGGAGAAATCGAACTCTATTAGATATGGTTCGATCAATGATGAGTCAAGCGGATCTTCCTTTATCTTTTTGGGGTTATGCCTTAGAGACAGCTGCATTCATTCTGAACCGTGTACCATCTAAGGCGGTTGAAAAGACACCATATGAGATATGGACAGGTAAGACACCTAGTTTGTCTTTTCTTAAGATTTGGGGTTGTGAAGCTTATGTGAAAAGACCAGTTTCAGATAAGTTAGCTCCAAAGTCTATCAAATGTAATTTTGTGGGGTATCCTAAGGAAACTAAAGGATACTATTTCTATACTCCTTCAGAGAACAAAGTGTTTGTTGCTCGAAATGGGATCTTTTTGGAAAGGGAATTTCTTTCTAAGAGAACTAGTGGGAGTATAGTAGAACTTGAGGAAACTCAAGTACCACAAGAAATCATTGAGCCGTCTATAGAGCCTATTTCAGAACCACAAATAGTTGTGGAGTCTGAAGATGTAACACAAATCCCTCGCAGGTCTGATAGGACACGTCGTCATCCAGAGAGATATGGATTTCTTGTGACTGATGATAGTGAAGTAATGCTCATAGATCAAGATGAGCCTACTACCTATCAAGAAGCTGTGTCAGGTCCAGATTCAGACAAATGGCTTGGAGCCATGAAATCTGAGATGCAATCTATGTTTGACAACCAAGTTTGGTCTTTAATTGATCCTCCAGAGGGTATTAAGACTATTGGTTGCAAATGGGTTTTCAAGAAGAAAACTGACATGGATGGGAATGTGCAGACCTATAAAGCAAGGCTTGTTGCAAAAGGTTTCAAGCAAACTCATGGTATAGACTATGATGAAACCTTTTCACCAGTTGCTATGCTTAAGTCTGTTAGAATTCTCATTGCCATTGCAGCATACTATGATTATGAGATATGGCAAATGGATGTCAAAACCGCTTTCCTTAATGGAAACTTGCTTGAGGATGTGTATATGACACAACCTGAGGGTTTTGTAAATCCTGAGAATTCTACAAAGGTTTGCAAGCTTCAAAAATCCATTTATGGATTGAAGCAAGCATCTCGAAGCTGGAATCTTCGTTTTGATGAAACAGTTAAGAACTTTGGTTTCATCAAGAATGAAGATGAACCTTGTGTCTACAAGATGGTTAGTGGGAGTGCAGTAGTGTTTTTAGTCTTATATGTGGATGACATATTACTCATTGGGAATGATATCCCTACCTTGCAAAAGGTTAAGACTTGGTTAGGGAATTCTTTCTCAATGAAAGACTTAGGTGAGGCTGCCTATATCCTTGGTATAAAGATCTATAGAGATAGATCTAGAAGGATAATTGGCCTGAGTCAAAGTACATACATAGATAAAGTGTTGAAGAGGTTCAACATGCAAGATTCCAAAAAGGGATTCTTGCCTATGTCTCATGGCATTCATCTCAGCAAGAGTCAATGTCCTATGACATCTGATGAGCGAGATCGAATGAATAAGATTCCTTATGCTTCTGCTATAGGATCTATTATGTATGCCATGCTATGTACTAGACCAGATGTCTCATATCCATTAAGCGCAACTAGTAGATTTCAAGCTGATCCTGGTGAAGGTCACTGGACAGCTGTCAAGAATATTCTTAAGTACCTTCGAAGGACTAAAGATGTATTCTTGGTTTATGGAGGTTTGGAAGATGAGCTAGTTGTAAATGGTTACACAGATGCTAGTTTCCAAACTGACATAGATGATTTTAGATCGCAGTCAGGTTTTACATTCACATTGAATGGTGGAGCTGTTAGTTGGAAGAGCTCAAAACAAAGCACTGTGGCTGATTCTACAACAGAGGCTGAGTATATAGCAGCATCAGATGCAGCTAAGGAAGCAGTATGGTTGAAGAAATTCATCACTGAGCTAGGAGTGGTGCCTAGCATTGCAAATCCTGTGGACATTTATTGTGACAACAATGGTGCCATAGCACAGGCAAAAGAGCCTAGATCTCATCAAAGGTCTAAGCATATACTCAGGCGTTTTCACCTCATTCGAGACATTATCGATAGAGGAGATATCAAGATATGCAAAGTTGACACAAATGATAACATAGCAGATCCATTAACAAAGCCTCTCTCACGGGTCAAGCATGATCAGCACACTAGATCTATGGGTCTTAGAAATTTGTAGGCCTAGTGCAAGTGGGAGATTGTTAGTGTATGTGCCCTAGGCCATTTATTTGGATCTTTATGTTATACATTCATTATTAATAAATGAGGTTTTATTATCATTATTGTTTGTTTGCATGTTACACAATTTTGATATTTGTCCCTGGTTTATTATTGTTATAGAGATAAAAAAAAATAATAATTCTTAACCAGTATGAACATTGATTTGATAATCATTAGATGGTTATGTGTATAGTGATACAAATCAATTTCATAGATACTTGTTAGAGAACAATGTATTGGATAGACCCATCATGAGATTACTACATGGGTTAGTGTCATAAGTAAATCTCATGATAGTTATGTATTAATTCTTTGACTTGAGATTGTCATAGTTTCCAATATAAGGACTATTATATTTTGACATGATCAAACATTATCCGTAACTGGATAGTAATAAAGGTTATGTTCATATATGATAGAAATTATGTAGAGGATAATGAACAATCAAGATAGAATTTGTCCCTCTCTTTGAGAGAGATATCTTTTGGGCCCCTCGATAAGTGAGACTGTGAAATGCATGGCCGTGCTCAAATGAATTGATAGTGTGATCAATTTCATTTGTTTTTATCAGTCTACTTGGAGATCGAGTAATCATAAGTTTGGACAATATAAGTATGACGTTGACCATGACTTATGTTCAAGCTAGATATCGTGTGACAAAGGGATTAATGCATATACTATTATTAGGCAAATTGGACATTCCTTATATTAATTGGGTAGTTGTAACGCCTTGCTAGAGGCCAATTATGACTTGTTGATTTAATAGAGATTAAATTGACTGCCAATTAATATGGGCCTATCGGGTCACACACAAGAATGCGTTTTGGGCTGGATATAATATTAATAATATTAATATTAGATATTAATATTTATTATTATTATTATTTTCGTTTTTATATATATATATATTATTAGATAATATATTCAGAATCCTAATTAGATTTGGATTCTGAATTTGACTTACCTTATCCAATTATATATATTATTAGATAATGTATTCAGAATCCTAATTAGACTTGGATTCTGAATTTGACTTTCCATATCCAATTTTGAATTGGATTCTGGAGTGATTATATTCACTCCAGATGTTAAGTCTTCTCAGAGGTAACAATAAAAAACAAAGAGGAACGAAAAAGGTAACCTTAATACGTTTTTTAGAGAAAACGTTTTTCCAGCCTTCGCCGTTGCAGAGAGCTAGCACTCCAAACGGTAGCATTCGTGTGGATACGCGATAGAGGGTGTTTCGCGATCGAGGCATCTCTTCCAAACTGTGATTTCGAATCATCAACAGGTTAGTTCTTTGAACACTTTTGTCGAATTAAACGAACAACATGGATCCTGGTGGGAAATCAGAGATCAAATATTTTTCCGCTGCGTGTTTTTGTTTGCAGTGATCTCTATGATTTCCTAACAGAAGCTTCTGCTCTTTATCTACTAATTGAGATATATTTTGTATATGTTTTGTGAATTCTTATGGTAGATGAATGTTAGGCTACTATAAGTTTTTAAGGCCTACATACCATCACATATCAAAAATGACAATTTTCTTTAGTTATTTGAATGTTTGAATACTATAATTTATTATTCATCTCTTACATTAAAAAAAATATAGATCTATAGTCCAAGAGATAGAAAATAAAATATCATTTAGTATTTATTTATAAGTAAAACTAAAAAAGATGTGTGCTACAACGAGACATTCTCTCCATTTGCATACAATTATTTATTAAGGAAAAAATAATATAAAAGGTTTTCAATGTAAGGTTATGAATACAACTTTTCACATTAACATCCAGCTGGGTTGAGCTTTCCTGTAATCTTGGGCTTAACATTCTTACATTCTGATTTTGCAGGACCTTCCTTTCCACTATATGATAGATCAATCCCACTAAGTTCTACATTTTCACATGGAATGCCACTACTACAAATAAGTTGAACAGCGAGAGGAGTTGCAGAAGTTCCCTTTATATTTTTGAAGCTAACGTTCCTGATTTTAACTTTTGATGGAGCCTAATAAGATAGAAAAATAAATTAGTGACCATTTATAGGATTCAAATTATCAAAGTATAATAGCATGATATCTTTGTTTTTCCTTTTCTAGAAATTACCTTATTATTGCACTGATTCCATGGGCAATACATTTGGTCTATAAGGATAGGATTGCTGACATTTTTCATCATAACATTCTCAAAATGCATTTCGGATGCAGTGCCAGCATGTAATGCTGGCCAAGATTTAATTCTCACACCATTTGTAGTACCTGAGATGGTGCAACTTTTGACATATATTCCATTCACGGGTTCTTCATTTGGATACTTTCCTAGGCTTCCCACACTTATGCCATGTCCTGGTCCACATGTTACTTCTGTGATTATTACTTTTTGGGAACCATCCCCAATGGAGATACAATCGTCACCGGTGGCAATTTTGGTTTTGAGAATATATACTCCATCAGAGCGCCCAATATGAATACCATCTGTATTTGCACTATTTTCAGGAGCAGTGATTGTAACTCGTTGGAAGGTAATGTTTTTGCAACCCAATACATTAATATGAAAATTCTTACTATTGAGGGAAGTTATATCCTGGACGATACTATTTGTAACAAAGTCAAACCTCATGCTCTAATCAATTTTGAAGCAATAAGAAACACAAGAAAAATATATATGTTAGTTTTATGACATAAACAATCATTATAAAATAATGAAATTTGTTGTATAAGGTCATTGTAATGATGAGAAGAACTCACCATGGGCATCATCTTGCATTTTGCATCTTGCCAACAATTGTTCTTCTTCCATGCAATTTCTCCTTGACCATCAAAAGTTCCACCACCTGTTACTGTGAGATAATCAATGTATCTGAATTTAACCCAAGTATCCCCATCATGCTCATCAGGGTGTGCTGGTGCCTTCAAAGTTCCATCAACTTGGAATATGATTGAACCTTTACAAGGGCCAACCAAATCCACTTGACGTAAAGCATATGTACCCTTTGGAATCCAAATTTTGCTTGTACCTGGTGCAGCACAAGCATCTGCCCAAGCTTTCTTCAAAAACTATGCAAAAATTGACAAAACAAAAAATTAGTTTCAAAATTTTTGGCAATTAAATCCCTAAGAATAAAGTTTATGCTCATACTTGACTAATATCTATCTTGTCACCAACTTTGGCGCCATATTTTGTAACATCAAAGGTTTCAGATTGTGCTTTAATAGCAAAAACAAACAATATAAATAAAAAATCTACTATGGTATTCATTCTTTTCACTACGTTGTTTGCTTTCGCTCCCTTCAGCTAAATGTTATTATTGATATGAATTGGTTTTGAGTTCTTATAGTTTTGAAATGAACTAATTTTATAAAAGAAAAATAGTATAATGCAATATTTTCGGTGGAATTTTGTCCTAATGTTAGCATTCTACATTTGAAGGTTTCAAATTTTGTAAGCAAGAAATATGAATCTATAATAAGTTACAACTAATTCCTGTTTCATCGCATTCATATTTAATTTGAATTTATTTTTCTATTTGTAGGTTCCCTTTAGTGATTCCTAACTAAATTTGTTCAACAAATAAGCATTCCCATTCATTCAATTAAGAAGGAAAACAATAGCGAAAGATAATCATAACATTGCTCATATCAACATTATTCAAATTTTAAGGGAAGTCTAAAAGAAATTTCTTTTTTTTAAGAAATTTTTATTTTGAGAAGGGCAAAATTTAAATATGGTATAGCAAACATAATGAGAAGGATAACTAAAATGTCATACCATAGAAAATGGGAAAGTAATAGATGTCAAATTTGAATGTTCTTAGATTTTAAATAATTTCACACAATCTCTCTTTAGTTTCTTTTACCTCTATTTTTATATGTCAACATATAAAAAGAAAAAATTAATATAAATATGTGAATTATATATTCTTCTCTTACATTAAGCTTGCCTTCTTATGTTAAAAAAAGGTCCAACCAGCATTTTACATTTAATAGTAGCTAAAAGTATAAAATAATATGGCTAAACTATTTAGCCTCCATATAAACTTATGTTACTATAAATATTATAACTGAAAGTTAGGCATAAAATTTATTATATTTGTAGCTAAATATATATATATATATATATATATTACATAAGTAATTTTATTGCAACTAAAAGATTGAATATTTTACCATTCAATAAAAAGACTTATAGCAATTAATTTATTGTATTAGACATGTTTGATTAACATTTTTAACTATATATCCATTAGTTATGATGTGAATAAATTTGTAACTAAAAAATTCAATAAACTTGCCACAATCTTATATATCAATATGTTAATTACGAATACAATGAATCCATGGCTAACTTCTTGTTAATAAAATACTAACTTCTTGTTATGATCAAAATATTATGACTAGAAAGGTACATGTTTTAGCTCTAAAACTATGAAATCACAACTAAACAATAAAAGTAATTTTCTATAAAAATAATAAATTTGTAACAAAAATAAATAATAAATCCCTTCTAATAAAAATCAATTTATCTACAAGTGTGATTAACTCATGACTAAATTGAAAAACAATAGCCACAAGCAATTGGCTTATAACTAAAAATATTATTTAATTTAATTTTTTGAGGAGAAATTTTATTTATAATTTTTTATATTAATTAAACATAATAAAAATATTACAAGAACATTAATAATGTATAAAATTCATAAATAAATAAAAATACATTTTTATCTAAATAATTGAACAATATTATTTAATACTGATTTTTTCTTTAAATCCAAAATCAACGAAAACTTTCACCTATTATTTTTTAATTGCCACTAGTTATCTAAAAATAAAAATAGTTCAACTTCTTAACAAGCTTTCTTGACACCATCTTGCAAACTTTTTTTTGATCATCTAAGAGTTTCCATTAATCTGAAACAATAACAAAATTAATATATATTTAGTTATAAAACATATTACTTAAATTAATTGAAAATACAAAGAAGATAAGAATTTAAAAATTGATTATAGCTAGTAGAGAAAAGACAAAGAATTATCCATTAAAAAAAGCAAGGTTTATCAGTTATGTTAAAGGAAAAATAAATTCACTCGTACACCACAATGTTTTTTAACATTCTCATGGACAACATAAAGATCCAGATTCAATTAATTTTATTGCATCATAGTTATTATAATTCATAAGTCAATTGCAATAGGTCCTCAATCTGTTGTCAATTGGTAAAATTCATAGGTTTGGCCTAAAGCAGGCATAAGAAGTTCTCAAGCTCAACAATATCCTCCTTGAGCATGTTTTCCATAGAGCCATCGCGCACATCTATATTATTAATAGAAATCCTTCTTTTTGCACTAAGCTATTTCATATAGTAGAGTCATTCAAGATTTTTGGTAATTTTTTATTCTTCAAGGAGTATTGCGATGAGCAAGAGATTAAGTATCCGTTTAGTTTCACAGTTAGATTGTTTTTGGCAAACTACTTTTGCTGGGGTCAGAGCATAGCAAGCTATGGATTGGGAAAAAGCTAGATATTTTAGCTTTTCCTAAGCTAGCATTTCCTAAACCATGGTTTATCAAAAGTTGTTAATAAAAAATAGTAAAAACAAAGTTTATAAAGAGGTGCTTCAAACTCAATCCAATATAGCTCTTAGAGGCAATGATCAATAGAAGAATATTGTGTTCAAGGATTCCTCATTACGATCACAATATTGGCATTTTCAATTCACAATTTGAATAGAATAATTAAAATCTCAGATGACCCAAGTTAGGCATGCAAATAGAAATAGCCCAAAATTAGTAAAATATTATAATTTTCCATTCAAATCTTACAACCTTATTTCAATTTTGTGTTTATTGCAATTTGAAAATAAATTATAAACTGCCCAAACATTTAAATCTTATGATCTTATGAGCTTATATATATACACATATGCATGCACTTATATACTTTTCGATTAACATTTGCTCTATATATTAAAGATTTTGATTAGTTAGCAAGGCTTTGAGTAAATTCTTTTTTAGTTTATCCCTCACGTATGTACCTTAGCCAAAGAGTCTATTCATATTGATCTCATAGATAGAATATCACTCTCAATTTTTGGAGATGTGATGATGCTAGAGCATAGAGTTGTGTAAATTTAAAATCATCAATCACTCATAAAATGTCATGAATGTATCAGATGTTCTAACTCAACTATAATATATTAGCTCAATATAATGCCTACGATTAACATTACTCTATGACATAGTGAACAATTTTGCACCGCTTAGACATACATATGCACGTGATCCGATTTGTGCAGGTTAAGGTGTAAGGCACAAACATCAGTGAACCCTCGAAAGACCTTCAAAATGCAGCCAAATCAGTTATGAATCCAACACCTCATGAACATGTCAAATAATGAGCCTAACGAAAAAAAAGAAATGATGAAGTAGGTAGCACAACCCACATGCAATCGACAGTGCTTCACCAAAAAGCATATGGTGTCGTACCCCATTACACATGGTAGTGTCATAGCCACACATGGCTGTCACATTCCTAGCAATTAATTGCCATAACTCCTCTTGCATTGTGCCTCGCCTTGGACACAAAATCCAATGTTAATTTTTTTGGCATATTTCATCCCAAATTTCACCTATAAAAGCTACATGTTCCCTTAGCTCATACACATCTGCAAAGTCGAGCAATACATATTTGCTAGCTTTTTGCTCTCTCCCTCTCTTTCTTTCAAAATGAAAAGATTCTTCCTCTTGGATTTTCAACTACCTAAGGTTTGCCACTTTTGTTAGCTTAGGTGCTAATTAATTCCGAGCAATAAATCATTGACTTAACTTTAGTCAAAATTGACTTAACTAATCTTAAAAGCAACCAACACCTTAGACATATTTCACAACTATGTTGACTTGGAGCACTATTTGGAGTTGTATTTTTCTCCAAAATTGAAAAAGGATCTAAAAAAGCACTTCCAGATCTGCCTGCCCTAACCCTTAATGAAAGAAGGTGATCTCTACTCAAACCATTTCAATTTGCTAATTCGATTGTAAACTAAGGATGTAGCTTCTGATGGAATGATCTTACGACTTCGGCATTACTTAAGGTCAAGCCCTTAGGTTTCACAAGCCTAAGTCTAGAGACAAAAGTTGCTATCTGATGGATTGATAAAAAATGTTGAAGACTTAGATCCTATGGAATTCCCAATCTCCTATTAGATTTGGGATGTTGGGTACACATGAGAAAGGTAGGAAGTAGTCTAGCATTTCACACTCCTGGTTCATTAGAACTAGCCTAATTTTAAGTTCTCATCATAACAATATTGGCCATTCACCAAAATCCAAGTTGAAAACACTTTCATTTCCTTAGCTATTTGCTGCTTGGAGTATTGATATCGTTGAAGAAATTAGGCCAACTTCATCAAATGGTCATAGGTATATCATAGTGGCCATTAATTAATTATTTTTCCAAATGGGTAGAGGCATAGTCTTTCAACAAACTTGGAGCAAAATAGAAGAGTAATTTATTGAAAGATAACTTATTTGTAGATATGGAGTACCCCATCATTTAGTGACAGATAATGGAGTTCAATTCCAAGCAAAGCCAAGTGTAATTTTTGCAAAATATGCTATCCAACACTATAAATCTTTCCCATATATACCACAAGCAAATGGAGCTATTGAAGTTGCTAATAAAAATATAAAGAAAATTTTGGCTAAGTTAGTACAAAGCTATAAAGATTGGATGAACAAGCTGCCTTACGCCTTATGGGGATACCATACTTTAATCAAGACATCAATTGGAGCTACTCCTTACTCCTTAGTATATGAGTTTGATGTTGTTCTCCCAATTGAGATACAAGTAAAATCACTATGGGTAATGATGGAGGCTAAAATTTCAGAAACTGAATGGATGAAAAGTGGTTTCAAGCCTTGTATCAAACCAAATTCACCAAAGATGGATGGTTCAGACCTTCAACAATAAGGTTAATCATCAAACCCAAGAAGGACATATAGTCTTGAAACAACTCAAACTTGGAACAACGGATCTAAGAGGGAAATTTAAGCCCAATTGGGAAGCTCCATTTATGGTAAATAAAAAATAAAAAAAGCTAATGAAGAATGCAGCCACTTAATTATTAGATATGGAAGGCAATGAATTCCAAGAGCATGTACATATTAATAAGCTTAAAAAATAATATGAGTAATTTGAAGTTTGCAAATATTGAATTCATTTTATTTTAATGAACACTTAATATTTAGAAATAAGCATGGCATTATCATTATATGTATCAATGCTTGAATGGCGAATATCAAAATAATTAAATTAAAGCATGGCATTCATTTAACCGTAAGTTTTATTAATTCTTCTCTCTTATTACATAAGCAAAACGGAAGATTATGTAAATTTACATACTAAAAAGGGATATAAAATGAGAGAAGATTAAAATAGGAGGATCTAAAATTGATAAGACAGCTTCAGTGCCTCCCTATTATCCTTCTCTTGATTATGAACCAAATGTTTATGCCAAAATGAGTATCTCATCACCAAACTCTTCTCAATATAGATGAACTGCTTCATGGGCAATAAATCCATGCAAATAGAAGGCTTTCGAGGTATTGTGCATCCCATGGATCCCTCTTGTTGAAGTGAAGCTTGCAAGAGTTTAAAATAGATTGATGGTATCTAAATTGGTGTTAACAAGCTTGGACATACTAGCTCACATATTTTAGGCCCATTAAAGCAACTAGATTGCCAATGACGGAGGAAGCACTACTCTGGATTTTCCACCAAGGGCAAAGGAATTACACGGAGTCATTAGGCATCCTTCATGAATCGTTCTGAATACTCTTGCTAACTCTAATTAAATGTTACCAGCAAATTTGTGATTATTTCATTTGCATTTTTACTACGCTAGCAAGTGTATAAATTGATCGTTATCATGGGTGAAGCAAGGACTCTAATATAACAGGGGCAAAATTTCTCTTAAAAGTATGATTTTGGTCGCTAATTGTTCCTCTCTATTTTTATTATAAGGCTCGTTGTACCTTTTCATCACTTTTTATAAATTTGTTAACTTGTTAAGAAGCCATTTTTATTTATAAAAAACAATTAAATTAATAAAAAAATCTTAATATATATGTGTATAGACTTATAAATATATGTAATGATACATAAAAAAATAAAATAAAGAAAAAAAATGAATCTTGAATATATTTATATGAATTTAAATTGAATATTGAATATGAATTCCTAAGAAATAATTAATCATCACAAAATATTAAAATTTAAAAATTAAAAATTAAAATTAAAAGCAAAAAGAAGAAATTAAAAAATAGACTAAAAATATAAATTCTGATATTGTATTGTTTTTCAATTTTTTCTTCTTTTTTATTGTGCTTTCAATTTTTTTTAATCCTTAATTAATTAAATGAGTTCAAATTAATTTGGTTGAAAAGTTTGTCTTTCTTTAATTTCCTTTTTCTTTTTTTTTTTTTGGCATTTGAAGAGTATCAATTTCTTTTCAACTATTTAGAAGAAAAATATATTTAATTAAGAAATAAATAATTTATTGAATTTTTTTTTCTTATTGCATAAGCTAAAAAAGGGGATAATTTAAAATTTTGATGTAAAATAATTTATAAACTCTTAAAAATTTTAATAAATATATATAAATAGTTTTTTTCAATTAAATAATTTTAGCAAATATATAATATTTTTTTTCAAAAGAGCGCAATACCACCCATCTTCGACATTGATCATTATACATATATGTTTACTTATAAGTTAACCTCCAAGCTTCGTATGATATGTTTGGATTGTAAACCCTCATTAAATACCAAACTTCATATTTCTCATTAGAGTCACGATTTTCCCTTAATGTTTTATAGCTTCTTCTTTTCTTTGTTAAGAGTTCAATTTTATAATTATCAAGTTATAGCCCACAACCCCCTACTAGATTCCTTTCAGGAAAATAAAAGTTTAACATACTTTCGTAGTTAACAATTGCTCTTAGTCTCCAACTCCATGTCCGCTAGCTACTTAGTATAGCTCCATCTCTAAAATGGGGAAAAACATATAACCATTACAAAACAAACTCTGCACCTTCTACATCTTTGACGAATTTCTTATTATTGAGCTACACTAGCATTAATGTTGTTGGTTTTTCTCTATATTTTATATAAATATATTAATATAATTTATAATTTATAATATTTATTAATAAAATGATTTGAAATATATATTATTAATATAATTCAATAATTTATAATTTATAAATTATTTATTATGTTATAAAATATATTATATATTATTAATATAATATAATTATAAATGATATAATATAATTATTTATAATATATAATTAATAATATATAATATATTTGCCACAACTCACTCTCTGTAGCGAGGAGTTGACTTAAACTATACTCGGACAGAGTTTTATCTATAACTTAAGAAAATCATAATATAAAATCTACTATATAATCACCATTCATAGTCCAAACATTTAATATTCTTCACATATACTTGACTATAGTTATATGGCAATTACATTATTGTTCAAATTAAATACTAAAATCTTTAAATACATCTTTGATATTGTCCATCACAATAACATAAACAATCTTACATAATATCAAACTGCAAAAACTTTTTGGCCCAATCTTTCTACATGCAAAAGGAATCAAAAGGAGAGGGAATTCTATTGAGTTATTTTCTAACAATATCTGAAAAATATTAAAATGAATAGAACATGTATAAATATCTGGCAAGTAGATAAATTATATAATAAAGAAGAATAAAAAAAAGTTATATACTTCTAATAAATATTCATACAGCTGCATAAATAATATTTTTTATTATAATAATGCTACTAATAAATTCATAATATTATTCATAAAATTAAACATACGTCTTTATACGCTCAGAATATATAGTCCATGGACTACAATAGCATATTAACTGCCAATAAACATACATGTAACATGTAACATCCATAAATTAAATTAAATAAATTGAAGGGTAAATGAGGAGTTGAAAGTGAGAAAATAATGAAATGTATATGTGTAGTATATGTTATGGATGTATGTGAATATGTATGAATTGGGTTTTTGAAAGAGCATGCTATAATTGTTGGAATGGGTATGAATGAAGTTATTTTGATGAGTACGTAAATATTTTATGGTTAAACATTCGATTTGATTAGGTTTGGTTAGAGTTTGGATGAGGTAGTAGAGATTTTAGGATTCTGGAAGGGCTTTGTAAAGAATGCTTGTTCATTTGGATTTCATCATTTAAATCATTTTCTAATATGATTTTAATGATGAAAATGAGATTAAATTAACATTTGGAATTGGTCAGAATGTTGAACCAAAATTAAAGAAGCTTAGGGCAAAATTTTAGAATTTTGAAGTGATATACATTATATTTTAATGCTTGGAATGTATTAAAATATAATATTTATATTAAGCTTTAAAATCAATTTAGAATTGGTTGAATTGGATTTCTAAAGTTAAAGTGCGTTAGGGCTAAGAAAATGAAAAATTGAAGGAATGTGTCTTAATTTGTGTTGTATGCTTAAAACACACAAAAATGTGATTCTAATATATGTTATACATTCACATTTTGTATAGGAGTTGAGTAGGCTATTGTTCTTATAGCCTAGTAGTGAAGGCCATTTGAAGATTTTGAGTGGAGTGGAGTGGAGTTTTGACTCCCATTAGTGCTTGATAGAGGTTAGTACATACTTTGGTGTATTATGTGTTTAATTGTATTGATTTTTAGCATAACATTGTATGTGATGGATATGTTATGTTTGTCGACATTAATGAATACATGTGTGTGGCAATGTTTAAAGTAACAATGCTTGATTTCTGTTGATTATGGTACGATAAGCCATTTAAGAATGGCTAAATGAAATGTTTGTGCAAAATATGAAAAGTGTAAGTTGCACACTAAAATCTTGAAACGAGCCACATTTGCATTATATATGATGATGATGTCAAATATGAATTGAAAAAATAAAAATGAATGAGAAATGTGGAAAAATAAGATAAAAGAAAAATATGAGAAAATGTGATTGCATGTCACCTTGTATAGAGTTTAGTTCCAGATTATTATTATTGAAAATCTTTTATGCATTTGGGCGAGATGCAATTGATGTCATATATTTATCACACCTTCAGGTGAGACATGTTGGTGTCTTAGAGTTATTATCCTTTCGGGTGAGATACGCAGGTGTCACAGAATTATTACACCTTTGGGTGAAATACGCTGGTGTTACAAATGATTGAGATAGCCCAAGATAATATTTATGGAACTAAATCTTTATATAAGAATTATGGTGTCATAGGTGATTAAGATAGCCTAAAATAATATTTCTGGAACTAAATCATTATATAGGAATTTTGGGCCTAATGTGTGTGGATGATTGGTGTGTTGTTCATAATGGGTAAAAAATTTGCCTGACATTATTTATCATAATGCATTTATTGTATTGTATGTGTTATACTATTTGTTTATTATACCAAAGTATGTACCATTAAGCATTATGCTTAGCGCGATTGAATTTTATCTCATAAGTGACAGAGCTGATACAAAGAATTCGGAGAGTGCTGCTAGACCACACTAGGTCTAGTTTGTAGTTTATTGATTTTGGAGATTTTCGAGCTGCCACAGACCAGAGCCATCTGTATCTCATGTATATATTTTAAACTTTGAGAAATTAATTAAAGTATGTACATTATAGTTATTATCATGTATATGATGTAAATTAAAAGGAATTTTCGGGTTTTAATATTGAGAATTTAGGATGTGAAGATATGCATTGTTATATATGTATATTTTGTGAAATATTGGTGAATTTGAGCCATTAGGCTATTTTAGAGAAATAGATGTGTTGAATGAATACTTGGAAGTGTATTTTAAATATAGGTTGAGTGTGTTGGAATTTGGCAATAGCTAAAATACAAATGAAACTCTGGCGAATTTTTCTCATATATTTTCCTTTAAAATATGTCCTTTTTAATATTTACATTAATGATGAATAATTTTATTTATTTATTAAGATACATTTTAAATGGTTTAAATAATTATTTTGGAGTTATGAAATTTTTTTTGAAAAAGGTTGTACTGTGACATTTTTGTATTCTATATACGTATTTTATATATATTGGGTGTGTATATTATATATATGTGTATTATATGTATATGGGGTATAAGGGTATTACATAACTAATCACACACATGTTGACAGTCTAAAAGCATATGTTAACATCTTTGACACAATTATAACACTAACAGCCTAAAAGCAATAATGGTAGTCATACACATGTGCAAAGCTATCCCCAAATGGTGAATCACTTGATATACACCTGCATGTATACCAAACGTTATCCTAAAAGCAGTATATAATATTGCTATAAATATGTCAAATCCTCAAAAACATTTGTCATTAAAGTGCATATAACAGAAAATATATTATGATTATATTCAAAATATTTACTCAGCAGTATCAATAATAAATCATGATTTTGTAATTCAAATATCAACATACCATTATTTTTTCCCAAGTTATAAATATTCATAAAAAAATTTCTTCTTAAAAAATTTCTTTCTAAAAATTGATTTTCATCATAAAATAAATGTAGCAATTCATATATATATAATTTAATAAAATATTAATATTATATAATTATCCATTCATTTGGATCAAAAGTTATTTTCACTCAGCTAGTAGGATGACTTTTATGTTCTACTCCGGCTATTGGATCCACTCATAAGGTGATAAAATAATGATTAACTAAGTTACAACCTAGAATTATCGAACAACTATGAGATGTATCAAGGGAAAAAGTCGATTAGCACTAAACCTATCTCTCTCCCTCTGACATTTCCCTCTTCTAAATAAGTACATTGTCTCTCCTTATAAATGATCTAACCAAATTAACTGGCTTTTTATAAGCATTTATTATAATCATAATTTAAAAATAATTTAAGAAATAATTTAAATAAGGCACAGTTTTCTCTAAGAGGAAAATTGATTAAAAATGAACTTATTTCCTGGATGTATAGAATAAGCATAATAATGAGTTTCTTCTATTATTACCCTTTTTAAGGCATCAACATTAGTGTACACCCTAGATTTTTACACCGGACCTAAAGCAATAGTGTGAGCAAAAATTTTTGCCTCCACTCCCGGTAGAATGTTCTTGCAACTTTGGCATTGTTAGACTCAAAGCCTTAGAGAACACGGGCCTAAAACCGGAGAAAATGGAGTCATTTTTGCACGGACCAAAAAAAAGAAAGGGGTGAATTACTCGATTCCTAAGGAATCCTCAATCCCCTATTAGGTTCGGAAAGTTAGGTACATATGGAGAAGGTGAGAAATGACCCAGCACCCCCATAATGTCCGGTTCAATGAAACCGGCCTCCTTTTCAGGTCTTAATATTATAAAATTCTTAAATATAATGATATTATCCATACTACATACAATCATTAGAATAAAAGCATCATTGTATTAAAATCAAAGTAATGTTCAAACAAAATAAATTAATGGACACCCATCCGAGGATGGAAACATGTCCTTACATCGTCCAATGTCTAAAACTAAATAGGACACTAACCAAAAGGTAGAAATGTATCCTTTATATTAATCCCAAAATATAAAAACAATTTAAATTATATGAAAATTAATTAATGAGGTACCCAATAATGGAAACATACCTCTTACAATTTTAATAAATAAATAATAATTGAAAAATATTCATCCATGATAAATTAAATAAACCAAACATCAAAATTAAATAAATCAATCATCAAAATATATAATAAACTACATAATCAAATCTAAAATTAAATAAAGCTATAAATATATAAATTTAGGGTTCACATCTTAAATTAAAGTTTTTAGAATTTTAATAACTAAATTATGATTTAAAATAAAAGAAATTAAATGCAAACACTTATAATACACAAATAAATATTGACCCCTTCGATGAGACAATACGGTGGTCCCGCTAGGGCTTTTAGGTTTTGAGGAAAATATGATTAGGATTTTGGAAAACAATGCTAGGGTTTTTTAGTTTAGAAATTAGGGTTAGGATTTTGATAAAAATTTGAAACTTTTATGAAGACATTGCTAGGGTTTAGGGTTTTGATAAAAACATAGTCATTGTGTAAACCCTAATAACTTTTAATATTGATACTGGTACGAGATGACCATTGAATATATTTCAATGAAGACACCGTGGATATAAATTGATAATGTTATCAAACAGAACTTTATTGGACGTGTTTAAACTAAACAACAGATATGAACTTCATAATATTAGTAAACAGAACTCGTTATGATTTTAAGAGTTTAGAAGGTGTAGACTCTTAATTTTTGACCCAATCAGGTCCAATATGTTTTATTTAGTCCAAAATGATTTTTGTTGTCTAATTGGTCCAAAATAATTTTTGTTAAATAATTTTTGCTTTAGTATCTAATTTTTATTAATAAAAAATAAAATTAAAAATTAAAAATTAAAAATAAAAATAAAAATCGGTGTCGAAAAAATCGGCAGTGAAAAAATAGTCGCACGGGCCCGTGGGCTATTTTGCCCGCAGGAATTTCCTGCGGGCGAAATAGAATTTCTATTTCACCTGCAGGAAAATCCTATGGGCGAAATAGCTCGCCCGCAGGAAATTCCTGTGGGCGACGCCCCAGCCCGCCCACTGCTGCAGTTTTCTACGGCAGTTTTTTTTCGCCAGTGCATTTTTTCCTGAGGCAATTTTTTTCGGCAGCGCAAATTTTCCAACGCAAATTTTTCGAAACCTAATTTAATTAGGTTTCAGTTTCATTTTTTTTTATTGATATTACTTACCTTAACTAATTAGGAATAAACAACCTCAAACCACTATAAATAAGGACCAAAGGCAATTAATTTAGGAGGAGGAAAAATTTCACAGTGAGCTTTGAGAATAGGAATCTGAAAGTGAAGTGGAAAAGTAATAATTGAATTCAATTGATTTTTAAAGGAGCAGCATCATGATTTAAGCAAGAAAAAGGCAAAAAAAGGCTTGTCTTTAGAGCTAGTTCATCCAAGAAGAATTGTTTTTGGAGGAATCATCAAAAGAAGGTATGTGTTAATTGATTTTCTTTAATTGTTTTTACACAGTAGCTAAAAACTAGGATTTTTGTATTTTTCAAAAGTTAAAATCTTAGAACTTTAATTTAGTTTTTTCTAAAGCCAAAAAACCTTATTTCGTTAGTTTATCTTCCAAAAGGCTTAAAATTGCTATTTTTACTTCTTAAAAATCTTAAAACTCTAATTGAACATATTTTTCAACAAAACTAAGATTTAAATTCTGTTTCTTTTAAAATTTTAAAGTAGGTTCTATTTCATTCAAAAAGCCTTAAAAACATCTTTTCTAATTATAAAAACTTTAATTTGTTTGTTTAAAATCATAAAACTTCATGAAATTATCAAATTGATTTCCAAATTCCTAAAAATTAATTCACCACCCGTGACCCTAATTCTAAATCCTAAAATCCAAAATTCAACTTTTAAACCTAAAATAATGAACCCTAATCCTTTTAAAACTTTTAAACCCTAATTTTTATGAACTCTAATCCTTTTAAAATATTAAAAACCATAAAACCATAAATAAATTAAACTTACACAGTAACTTAGAAACCCAATAACCAAAAATCACAAATCAAAGTATTTTAAAGTGTCTAAAACCCTAGTTTCATGATTTCACCATTCAAATCTTAATTTGTTTAATCAAAGAGTCTTACCAACCTTTTAAAACATAAAACCCTAATCTATTTTAATTCCACAAAAGTCACAGTAGCTATAATTGGACTTTTATTTACTTTATTTAATTCTATACTTGATTATGCTTTGATTTATCTCTTATGCTTTAATTTATTTAATTCCAATGCTTGATTTATTTAATTTATCATGGATGGATGTTTATTTTATATTTTTATTAATAGCTTTGATGAATGATTTATTTATGATGAATGATTATTTACTTTTATCAATTAAATTGGATTTCCCAAAGTTGTAAGAAGTATGTTTCCACTTGGTAGGTACCTCATTAGTTAAACATCATGTAATTTAATTTGCTTTTCTATTTTAGAACCTATGTAAAGGGCATGTTTCTACCTTTTGATGGGTGTCCTATTTAGGCATGTGATGTAAGGACATGTTTCCATCCTTGGATGGGTGTCCATTTATTTGCTTTGTTTGGACATTGCTTTGATTTTAATATATTGTTGCTTTCTTTTAATTATTGTGTGTAATATGGATAATGTTGTATTATTTAAGAATTTTATAATATTAAGTGTTGTAAAGGAGGCTGGTTCCAATGAATCGGGTGTTGTGGGGATGCTGGACCATTTCTCACCTTCCCCACACGTACCCAACTTTCCGAACCCATTAGGGGGTTGGGGATTCCTTAGGAATCGAGTTATATACCCCTTTCTTTTTCCCGGCTCGTCCGGGTGGCGACTCCATTTTCTCCGGACTTAGGTCCATGTTCTCTAAGGCCCCGAGCCTAAACAGTGCCGAAGTCGCAAGAACCATTCCACCGGGAGTGGGGGCGAAAATCCCTGCTCACAGTGGCGACTCCAATGAGGACAAGAGAAGTTGATTCCGTTGGTCTTTATATTATTCTATTCTTTCTTATAATGATATTATCCATTGCATCATCTTAGATTGCATTGTGTGCGTGAGTTAGGACGCCCGTGTTACCCGTGTTATGTTATGTGAGGGATACCATACTTTCACTCAAGATATGGAGATTGAGCATGCATAACCACTCATAGCCTCGTACCATTTGGTATATACTTGCTATGGGAACCTAAGCCTTTTAACCCAAAGACTAAAGCTCATGTAATTGGCCTAGTTACTTTCCTTAGGTTTTACCCCAAATGCATGTTGTTTGACTATGGTTAATTTATCTTGGCTTAAATCATGGCTTATTTGGTTTGTTTCTTTTTCTAATATGACCTAAGTACATTGTAAGCTCAAAATAAATATTTTCTTTAAAGTCCAAATGACCAAAGCTATTTTTAAAGTTTTTCATGATGGTCTTTGGACATAAGACATTTCTAAAATCAAAATTTTTTTGGCTCATGGCCCAAATACTAAGCCTAAAATCCATTTTTCTAAAATCTTTTACAATGGGCTTAGAAACAAAACTATTTTCATCCAACCATTTTTTACAAAGAGCTTGCAAAAATATTTTGGTCAATTATAAAATACCAAAAATCAATTGTGGGCCTAGTTTACACTAAGAATAAATTAACTATGGGCTTGTTTTTGGCATGAACCATTAGTTACCTCTTTTCAAGTGAGAAATCTATTTATAATAAGCCTCTTGATTTCGTTTTAATCCAATATAGCATAAAAGCTACTATAGTTGGTTGAATGGATTAAAACCTAATTAATGGGAATTATCATGGATGGGTTTCCATTTTTGAAAATATAACTATTGGTTGAAATGTCCAAGGGAATTATTCGAAAACAAGATGCCCCATATTGGTATTTTGTTAACCACATACCTAGGAAAAGAGACTCGCCATTCGTGTGTGGATGTTATAAGGTTGGAAGGAGCATCCTAATTATCCTTATTTGTTGATTGTTTATGCATACATGCATACATTTGCATCTCATATCATTGATCCTCTCTGGCTCACAGCCTTGCATTACGATAGTTCAAAAGCTTACAACAATCTGACCTACGCCGAAGACGAAGTATCTAGCAATGACTCAATCACTTGCTCACCAAAAACAATGGAGCCTGAACAAATTCAAAGGATGGTGGATGAGGCCCTTAATGCCAAGATGGAAGAAATCAAAGAGGCCCTAGCTGAGACCATGAAAAACCAATTGACTGCAATCTTAGAAAACCATGCTAAGGCATCTGCTAGGACTAAGAAACCAAAGGACAAAGGGAAGACTAAAGTTAGTGAAGTGGTTTTTGATGATGAAAAGGTGATCATTGATGATGATGATGATGATTGGGATCAATACTACCAAGAAGAAAAGAAGAAAAAACCGAAGGCTGTTGAGAAGGCAACTATTGAAAAGACCAAGACATTCGATGTTGAAAAGATGATTGCTGATTTAGAAAAGAAATTTGAGAAGAAGTTGAAAACCGAAGAGATATATGAGATCGACAAACTATTTGAACAAGATGAAGAGGTCCCTTATAAATTCAAGATGCCTTCCTTTGCTAAGTACAATGGCACCGGAAATCCCCATCTTCATGTGAAGCAGTATATCACTGCTATGCAATCTGGCTGAGCTACTAAGGCTCAAACCCTAAGGTACTTTATGCTCTCGTTGGACCCTGTTGTCCAAAATTGGTTCAATACCTTAGTTGATGGAACACAAAAGAGTTGGGATCTACTTTACAAAGCCTTCATCCAACAATATGGATATAATGTTGAGCTAGAAGTTACCTTAATGGAAGTGGAGTCCATTAGGCAAAGGCCAAATGAGAATTTTGTGGACTATGTGAAAAGGTGGAGAAACAAGGGCGCTTTACTCAAGAAGAGGCCCGATGAATCCGATCAAATAAGGATGATTGTGAGAGGGGTGTTGCCTAGTCTTCGTGAGAGGATGTCTCATACACTCATCCGTGATTTCAAAGACCTTCTTCAAGCTGGTTTGCAAATTGAAGAATGGGAAAGGGAGAAGAGCAGATTTGCAACAAAAAGGAACGAGAAAGGGAGCTATCAACCTGGTAGCCAAAGCATGCAAAAGGCCGTCGGTGTTAATGCTACTAACCAAGGAATAAGGAGACAATTTTTGAAATTGGGAAAATCGATGTCTTGGGTTCTCAACAAGCTTCAAAGAAAGGGATTACTACAACCCTTAAATCCTCGTCCTTTGCCTAATCCTCTCCCACCTAATTTTGACACCAAAGCATTTTGTCAATTTCACCAAATGCAAGGACATGACAAGGATAGATGTGTGAGGTTGAGACATGAGATCCAAAACCTAATTGATAATGGGAAGCTACCCGAGCCCAACAAGCCAAACACCAAAGACAACCCATTACCCAAATTTAATAGGGTACCACCACCGGCAACCTTCATGATTGGAGGAGGTTTGCCTGAGGACTTTGTCATGTCTTCCTTTCAAGATGTGGGTGGAGAAGCAACCAAAGAAGAAGAGGCACTTGAACAAGCTATGATGGGTGAAGAAGTAGCAATTTGTGTTGTCAACGGGTTTTGGGATTCAAGTGATAGTGATGATAATATTATACCCAAGAAGGAGTGGACTTAGTCCGAGCCCGAAGAAGATGAGGTGATGAATACTAGATCCGGTAAGCCTTACGCAAGGCCACCACCAAAGGAGATAGAAACTAATAATGGGAAGGAAGTTGAAATAGAAGAAGATGATGCTGTGCTCAAGCAATTGAAAAGAACCCAAGCAAGTGTTAGCATTTGGGACTTGTTAGCTACTTCTAAAAGGCACCGAGAAACTATGGCCAAAGCCTTAGCTAGCATGCCAATTTTTACCTCCACGACATCGGAGGAGTTGATCAACTTCATAAAAATTGGGGAAGTAATGAAATGTGAAGAGATTCAAGAAAAGAGTGAAGTTAGTATGGGAACAGTTTCTTTTTCAGATGCGGACTTACCGGAGGAGGGGAGAGACCACATCTGCCCTCTCTTTATCAAAATAGAAGTCAAGGGGAAGAGGACTCCATGCGTCATGGTCGATGATGGGTCCGCCATAAATATTTGTCCACTTAAAATATTGCCAAAGCTAGCCATATCAACAAGAGATCTAAACCCAACCGAGGTGACAATTCGTGCTTATGACAACACTAAGAAGCATGCCGAAGGGACTTTCAAAGCGGCCGTCAAGGTTGGTCCAATTGAATCTATTGTTGAGTTTGTTGTTTTAGACATACCAGTTACCTTCGCCTTGCTCTTGGGGTGACCATGGTTTCACCCTCTTGGTGGAGTTCCTTCCACCCTTCATCAAAAGGTCAAATTCCCCAATGGAAATGAGACAGTGGTCATTAAAGCTGAAGATAATGAGATTGTTAACGCTCTAATGGTTGAGAGGCCTCTCAATGGTTTTCAAGTGGCTGCAATTTCTGATGATGAAGTAGTGGACTCCAAAGTCTTGAATATGATGAAGATTATGAACTACCTTCCCGGAGCTGGTCTTGGAAAGGGTAAGGCCGGTTTAACAAAGTTGCCAGATTTTAGAACTCAAACATCCAAGAAGGGGTTAGGATATGATGAAGACAATGATGTCCAGCCAAAGAAGAGTGAGAAGATGAGCTTCCCACCACTTGAAGAGATCTTTGTCAAAGCTCCAGATATGGGACCACTCCAAGGAAGGCCTGAGCCAATCATGTTCATGGGTAAGTTAATTCCAGATTTTGAAATTTTTACAAATGTTGTTGAGCTAGTGGAGCAAGTGAAGAAAGAGCTCACCTTGTTAACCAACAAAGAATCCAATCCAAAAAAGAAGAATGATGCTGCCCTGAAAGCCGACAAGACTCCGGAAGAGATTGCTGCCCTGGTTGAAGAAAAGTTTGCAGACATCCTGCTTTATGATTCTGAGAACAATGATTTTGATTTTGATTTTAATTTGTTTGCTTTTTATGAGGATGATGATGTTTTCTTTTAAAAATGAATGCAATAAAGTCTGATTTTGCTTACTTGTGTGATGTTTCTCCTGATGGTTGCATACATTCAAATAGCAGTTACATGAGCATCTTTAATATTAATTCTGTTAACACACAATCATTAAATTTGGGAACTGAAAATCCTAAAAACATTAGCATAGCATCTGACCATACTCCTGATGAGAGAGAGAGATTTGAAAAAATATTCAAAAAATATGAAGAAGTGTTTGCTTGGTTGTAGACCCTTAATTTTTGGCGAAATCCGGTCCAATATATTTTATTTAGTCTAAAATGATTTTTATTGACTAATTGCTCCAAAATAATTTTTATTAAATAATTTTTGATTTAGTATCTAATTTTTATTAATAAAAAATAGAAATAAACAAATAAAAGTCAAAAAATAAAAATAAAAATAAAAATAAAAATCGGAGTTGAAAAAATCAGCGACGAAAAAATCGTCCCTCGGGACCGTGGGCACGGGCCCGCAAAATCACGCGCTGCCGCAGAAATTTTCTGTCTGTAAAATAGCTTACGGGCCCGTTCCGCGCGCACTGCCGCAGCTAGCTGTGGCAGATTTTTTTGACAGCGCAGTTTTTCCATAGCAGTTTTTTTTCGGCAGCGCAATTTTTCCGACGCAAATTTTTCAAAACCTAATCCAATTAGGTTTTGGTTTCATTTTTTATTAATATTACTTACATTAACTAATTAGGAATAAACCACATCAAATCACTATAAATAAGGACCAAAGACAATTAAAAAAGGGGAGGCAAAAATCCAAGAGGAGTTTGGAAAATTTGAAACCAATTCAAGGAAGGAAAAGAAGAAATTCAATTCAACTTTTTTCTGGAATAGTAGTAGCATGATTTAGAGGATTCAAAGGCAAAAAAAGCTTGTCTTTGGAGCTAGTTCATCCAAGAAGAATTGTTTTTGGAGAAATCATCAAAAGAAGGTATGTGTTAATTAATTTTCTTTAATTGTTTTTTTTACACAGTAGCAAATCTATGAAATCAAAATTAAAAATCTTTAAACTTTAATTTAGTTTTTCTAAAGTAAAAAAAAACCTTATTTCATTGGTTTATCTTCCAAAAGGCTTAAAATTGTTATTTTTTTTCTTAAAAACCTTTAAACTCTAATTGAACATATTTTTCAACAAAACTAAGATGTAAATTCTGCTTCTTATAAAATTTTAAAGTAGGTTCTATTTCATTCAAAAAGTCTTCTAAAACATCTTTTCTACTTATAAAAACTTTAATTTATTTGTTTAAATTCATAAAACTTGCAAAAGGTTATAAATAATCATAATTGCAAAAGGTGATGACAAATTATAAATGGAAAAGAAGCATCTTTTATTACTTTAATTATTTTTTCATCCTAACAAAACACTTTTTGAATTGAAAAATGTAAAATCTATGGCAGTTGATAAGTGTAATGTGCAGTCAAGCAAGGCATGTCTAGGTCAGGAGCAAAGTCAGAATCACGAGGCTCAGCTCCATACTGACACCCAAGTCGGCAAAGATCATAGTATGTACCTTGACGAAGTGCAGCAAGAGGAACGTACATCAAGTATGTCCGTATGGTGATATGAGAAATCTTCCACCAAGGTACCAACCAACAGATATTAACTTCAGAGCGTGAGTGGATCCAGTCAACCCAGTCAGCATATGAAGAAGCAGGATGGAGTAGCTTCCTAGCAGAATTTAGTTAAGCAAACAAAGATGGAGGCAAGTATCTAGTAAAATCCACGAAGGGGGTATCAAGCAAACAAAGATGCTCCTGAAGCCAAATCTGTGAAGAAAGAATTAAGAAAAAAAAAGGAAAAAAAAGTCCGCTAAGTTGAAAACCCGCGAGGGCAGCTTAGGAAAAAATTAGGACAGCTCACTAGTTTCGAAAACCCGCATGGGCGGACTAAGCAAAAGTTAGAGCAATATACAAAAAAAATAATGAAAAAAAAGAGAGGATTACAGTAAAGAGGAAAATTGTATATTTTTCATTATTGTACAATGTTCTACAATATTTACATATCACTAAGAGGGTGGTGGTAGGTCACCAAATAAAGACTTGAAAAAGTCATCGCCTGTTGAAGGAGGGGGCAAATTACTCATCCCGGGATCATCCGAAGCAGAAGCACTAAAATTCCTATTGCCTTGGAGTTTTGATTTGTCATGGTCCTCATCAGAAGCAGACAAAAGGATCTCATGGTCATTAGTCTGGGGACCTCTCGATGAAGAGGCACCGGGATCCCTCATTCCTTGAAATCGGAAGTTATGGAAATTTTGTTCGGATTGATGATATAAACTTTCAAAATGAGAAGCTTGCTAATGACTTGCAGCCAATTCTTCTTGAAGTTTCTTATTTTGTTCTTTGAGCATCCACTGTGAGCCAAGAAGGAAAAAGGTGAGAGCATACATAATCATGCATACATATAGCATAAACTATTATGAAATGAGGAACGTACCAGGTAGTTCATATCAATACCCTGCGGATGAGATGGCGTATCCGGCAGGCTAGAATGAGCAAATGAAGGGGCAGTGGAAGAAGGTCCAACCTCATGATCAAACGAGCCAACAGCATGCAACAATCATTAAAGAATCAAAGAAAGGAAAAGCAGTTGCAAGGGAAAAGTGGTAAAAATTTTACCTGAGAAGTACTAGCCCCGAGGTGTGGAACAGACTCTCCTACATCTCCGTGATGCTCCTCCTCATCTCTACCCTCATTTCCATCGGAAATCTCTAGCACACCGACAGGAGATACATCAAAGTGCAAGAGTCTCATTTGAATAAAACGAGCATAAAATGGACCCGGTAAATGGAGAAATGACTCGGCATCATAACCATACCGGGCCAACCACCATGCATCCTCCAGCATTGATATGATACTTAAAGTATATTCCGGGATTTGCATCGAAAACCTCCGCTGCTCTGGACCGAGAAACCATTCGTAAACTCTCTCCCTGAGAAACCAGCCAATGGACACAGGGCCAACAATAATTCGGCAAGAATGTTGGAAAGATAGTGCAGCCCTCATCAAAGAGACCAATTTGCTCGCTCCACTGGATTCCACCAGGCCAAATTTACCTACGAGATAACATAAGGTAAGTAAAACTTTCACATAAAATTTAAAGCATACTAATGTTATTTTACCTGATCCCAAGTTAAGAGGCTTAACATAAAGCGATGAGTATGCACATGATGAGAGCCAGGAACATCCACACGATCGGACAACCAGTAATTTAATCTCGAATTCTTGATTGTCTCTCGGAAAATGCCGGGTACCCTCACAAGGTTGTGTTCATATGCCCATATCTACAATAACAATAAAGATCACATTCATGCAAGAGAAAAGGGGAAAAGACATTGATGGAAGAAAGAATACCTCGACAACCGCATCAAGCCGATGAAAGAATTCTTGTTTCGGCAAAGCTTATCAAGGCAATGGTAAAGACATGTGAGACCAGCTTCACCCCAGCCAGAAGATGGTACCATTCTGAGATAAGAAAGGGCACTCAACACTGACAAGTGAATGGACGATTCAGTGCTGCCAAAGATGGTTGATCCGAGCAGATATAACAAAAATCCTCGAGCATACTATTTCGGCCCTGTTTCTGCCAACCCGACCTTCATAGTTAATCCAATAACTGCGAATCGGCTCAATTTTTATCTTAAAAGGCCCTTTATATGACGGTTCCATACCAATTAATTCCTGAATTTCTTCAAATGTTAAAATTTCATTGGTCAGAGGAACTGGAGCACCATCATATCGAAGGCCGGTTATGGCAGTAAAATCGACCAGACTAATTGTCATCTCCCCAATGGGCAAGTGAAAAGTGTGAGTTGTATCCAGCCATCGCTCTGCCAGCACCTGGACTACGCTTCGATCTATCTGATATTCTTCGGACGGCAATTGTAAGACAAACTGCTCAAAGCCGCAATCTCGGATAATCCGCCTTACCCGAGAAGGCACTACATCATACCATTGTAGGGCTTTATAAATACACCCTCTGGCCCGAACGACACAACGATCATGCTAACACAGACCAGGTAAGTTAATACCAGGTAAGTACGTGTTATTCTATCTATTTAAATTAATTTATTTTTCACAATAAAAAAATAATAATAAATAAATAAATAAATAACAAAAAAAGTAATAAAAAAAATAATAAATAATAATAAATAATAAAATAAATATATATATATATATATATATAAGAGAGAAAGGGAAAAGTAATTACCTCGCTCTTTTGGTTGGAACTGCGATGGAGCGGCATCCCGGCCAGTATATCTAGATTTCCATCTTCATGATACCGAATAAACTCTAATAACTCGGCATTAGAATGAGTCCAAGACCTCGAAGCATACATTGTTTTTGAAAAATATATGCTGAAATTGAAAAGAAATTTGAGAGAATTACAAAATTGAAATTGAAATTGTGAAATGAAGTGAAGAATTGATGGCCTTTTATAGAGGAACGACAAGCAAAAGAAAACAAACTCAAAACTATTCATAAATAGTAAATTTTACTATTAATAAATAGTATTACTATTGATAAATAGTAAATATCACTATTTATAAATAGTATTACTATTGATAAATAGTAAATGTCACTATTTATGAAATAGTGTTAATATTGATGAATAGTAAATGTCAGAACCCAAATTTTTCTTTAGGTCCAGAACCTAGAATTATCCTTGAGTCCAGAACTCGAACCGGGTCTAGAACCCAAATTTTTCTTAGGTCTAGAACCTAGAATTATCCTTGAGTCCAGAACTCGAACTGGGTCCGGAACCCAAATTTTCCTTAGGTCTAGAACCTAGAATTTATCCTTCAGTCCATAAATCAAACCGGGTCCAGAACCCAAAACGTCAATCTCAAAAATTAAGTCTTATTGCTTTTCACTCTCTTTTACTAAATTTTCAGATTTTTCAAGCAGGGGGCAAACTGTAGACCCTTGATTTTTGACCCAATCCGGTCCAATATATTTTATTTAGTCCAAAATAATTTTTGTTGTCTAATTGGTCCAAAATATTTTTTGTTAAATATTTTTTGCTTTAGTATCTAATTTTTATTAATAAAAAATAAAAATAAACAAATCAAAATCAAAAAATAAAAATAAAAATAAAAATCAAAGTCCAAAAATTTGGCAGCGAAAAAACAGATGGAAAATCCAGCGGGCAACGCCCCAGCCAGCCCACTGCCGCAGTTTTCTGCGGCAGTTTTTTTTGCCAACGCATTTTTTCTTGAGGCAATTTTTTTCGGCAGCACAAATTTTCTGACGCAAATTTTTTGAAACTTAATTCAATTAGGTTTCGGTTTCTTTTTTTTTTATTAATATTACTTACCTTAACTAATTAGGAATAAACAACCTCAAACCACTTTAAATAAGGACCAAAGGCAATTAATTTAGGAGGAGGAAAAATTTCACAATGAGCTTTGAGAATTGAAATCCGAAAGTGAAGTGGAAAAGGAATAATTGAATTCAATTGATTTTTAAAGGAGCAGCATCACGATTTAAGCAAGAAAAAGGCAAAAAAAGGCTTGTCTTTGGAGCTAGTTCATCCAAGAAGAATTGTTTTTGGAGGAATCATTAAAAGAAGGTATGTGTTAATTGATTTTCTTTAATTGTTTTTACACAGTAGCTAAAAACTAGGATTTTTGTGTTTTTCAAAAGTTAAAATCTTAGAACTTTAATTTAGTTTTTTCTAAAGCAAAAAAACCTTATTTCGTTAGTTTATCTTCCAAAAGGCTTAAAATTGCTATTTTTACTTCTTAAAAATCTTAAAACTCTAATTGAACATATTTTTCAACAAAACTAAGATTTAAATTTTGTTTCTTTTAAAATTTTAAAGTAGGTTCTATTTCATTCAAAAAGCCTTAAAAAACATCTTTTCTACTTATAAAAACTTTAATTTGTTTGTTTAAATTCATAAAACTTCATGAAATTATCAAATTGATTTCCAAATTCCTAAAAATTAATTCACCACCCGTGACCCTAATTCTAAATCCTAAAATCCGAAATTCAATTTTTAAACCTAAAATAATGAACCCTAATCTTTTTAAAACTTTTAAACAATAATTTTTATGAACCCTAATCCTTTTAAAATATTAAAAACCATAAAGCCATAAATAGATTAAACTTACACAGTAGCTTAGAAACCCAATAACCAAAAATCACAAATCAATGTATTTTAAAGTGTCTAAAACCCTAGTTTCATGATTTCACCATTCAAACCTTAATTTGTTTAATCAAAGAGTCTTACCAACCTTTTAAAACAAAAAACCCTAATCTATTTTAATTCCACAAAAGTCACAGTAGCTATAATTGGACTTTTATTTGCTTCATTTAATTCTATACTTGATTATGCTTTGATTTATCTCTTATGCTTTAATTTATTTAATTTCAATGCTTGATTTATTTAATTTATCATGGATGGATGTTTATTTTATATTTTGATTAATAGCTTTGATGAATGATTTATTTATGATGAATGATTATTTACTTTTATCAATTAATTTGGATTTCCAAAAGTTGTAAGAGGTATGTTTTCACTTGGTGGGTACCTCATTAGTTAAACATCATGTAATTTAATTTGCTTTTCTATTTTAGAACCTATGTAAAGGGCACGTTTCTACCTTTTGGTGGGTGTCCTATTTAGGCATGTGATGTAAGGACATGTTTCCATCCTTGGATGGGTATCCATTTATTTGCTTTGTTTGGACATTGCTTTGATTTTAATATATTGATGCTTTCTTTTAATTATTTTGTGTAATATGGATAATGTTGTTATATTTAAGAATTTTATAATATTAAGACCTGTAAAGGAGACCGTTTTCAATGAACTGGGCGTTGTGGGGGTGCTGGGCCATTTCTCACCTTCCCCACACGTAACCAACTTTCTAAACCCATTAGGGGGTTAGGGATTCCTTAGGAATCGAGTCATCCACCCCTTTCTTTTTTTCAGCCCGTCCCGGTGGCGACTCCATTTTCTCTGACTTATATCCGTGTTCTCTAAGGCCGCCCCGAGCCTAAATAGTGCCGAAGTCGCAAGAACCATTCCACCGGGAGTGGGGGCGAAAATCCCCGCTCACAGAAGGTTGTACCTATATTTGAAGACTCCACCACAATTTATTAACTTAAACTCTGGCTGGGAAGAAACCAAGATAGTGTATCACTATCTTTGTAAAATTGTTCAAATGTTTTGATGCTTCTCTCCTTTTTACTGCTTTGTTGCTTGCTTCTCTCTTCTTAATTTTTGACCCAGCTAAGTCCAATATTTTTAAACAATCTAAAATGATTTTTGTGGTATTTTAATATTTATTATTTATTTTAATATAATAATATTTATTACTTATAATATTTATTTTTAATAATAAAAATAAAAAAAATATATAAAAAATAAAAAATTGATGACGGCAAAATCGGCGATGAATTGGCCACGGGCCAATTTGCCGCTACGGAGAAATTACGCCCCGCGAGCAATTTTGCCTGCGCCCAGCCCGCAGCTCGCCCGCTTACAGTTTTCGCCGAAATCTTATTTTACTTGGTTTTTGATTTTATTTCCAAAACAGTTTTTAATTTCCTTAATATACTAGATTTTTTTAGTTGCCTATAAATACTACATTAAAACACACAGAAAAAGACTTTGATCTTTTGGAGGATTGGATTCAACCAGAAGGGAGCTTTGGACTTTTTTGGAGATGAAACTTGGAGAGGCAGTGACTATTAGGGGAGGCAGTTTACCATCTAAAAATCAATCAACAACAAGAGAGGATACATAATCAAGGCAGCAAATCAACATTGTCTTGGTGATTGTTCTGCCAGAGTTTTACTCAATAAATTATGAAGGAACCAACAACAAAGGTATGTTCCGAACTAAATAAATATAATATGCTTTGATCATTTTAAGTATTAAATATGCTATTTATTCACCTAAATTAATTCATAAAAAGTTATGTATTTAATGTTTTAATACATCACAGTAGCTTCAGTGGCTTCATTTAAGTTTTTGAAAAATTATCACAATAGCCTAAGTACTTAAAAACAATAATGAAGTTAATATTCTTAATCCAAATCCTAAACTATGTTCAAACCATTAATCCCTAATTGTTTAACATTCTAAAACTCTAACTTATAAAACCTAAATCCCAAAACCATGACCTAAACCCTAATTTCTAAACTAAAAACCCTAGCCTTGTTTTCCAAAACCTTAATCATATTTTTCTCAAACCCTAAAACTAGTTTTCAAAATTTTCAACACCAAAACCTACATCTCTAAAAACCAGTTTTTGAAATTTTATAGGCGCTGCCCCCTTCACCCCAGCCCATTAACCGGCTAGATGGACCGCCGTATGGGCTCGTCGAAGGGGTCAATATTCATTTGTGTATTATGAGTTTGTGTATTTAACTTTATTTTTTCCAAAGTCCTAATTTAGTAATTAAAATTCTAAAATCTTATTTTAAGATGTGAACCCTAAATTTATACATTTATTGCTTTATTTAATTTTAGATTTGATTATGTAGTTTATTATATGTCTTGATGATTGATTTATTTAATTTTGATGTTTTGTTTATATAATTTATCATGGATGAATATTTTTTAATTATTATTTATTTATTAAAAATGTAAGAGGTATGTTTCTGTGAGCGGGGATTTTCGCCCCCACTCTCGGTGGAATGGTTTGTGCGACTTCGGCACTGTTTAGGCATGGGGCCTTAGAGAACACGGACCTAAGCCCGGAGAAAAATGGAGTTGCCACCCGGACGGGCCGAAAAAAAGAAAGGGGTGGATGACTCAATTCCTAAGGAATCTCCAACCCCCTAATGGGTTCGGAAAGTTGGGTACGTGTGGGGAAGGTGAGAAATGACCCAGCAACCCCATAACTCCCGGTTCATTGGAACCGACCTCCTTTGCATGTCTTAATATTATAAAATTCTTAAATATAACAATATTATCCATATTACACACAACAATTGAAATAAAACATCATTATATTAAAATCAAATCAATGTCCAAATAAAGCAAATAAATGGACACACATCCGAAGATGGAAACATGTCCTTACTTCATCCATGTCTAAACTAAATAGGACACCCACTAAAAGGTGGAAACATGTCCTTTACATTGGTCCAAAATATAAAAGCGATTTAAATTACATAAAATTTAACTAATGAGGTACCCACAAAGTGGAAACATACCTCTTACAATTTTAATACTAAAACACATAAATAATAATCATAATAATAAAGAAAATATCCTTCCATGATAAATTAAATAAATCAAGTATTGAAATTAAATAAATCAACCATAAAAAAATATAATAAACTATATAATCAAATATAAAATTAAATAAAGCAATAAATATATAAATTTAGGGTTTTAAAGAATTATCAATTTAATTTAGGGTTTAGAAACTTAGGGTTTTAGAAACTAGGGTTTTATAATTAGGGTTTTGAAATTAGGATTTTTAGGGTTTTCGAAACTAGGGTTTTGGAAACTAGGGTTTTGGAATTAGGATTTTTAAAACTAGGGTTTTGGAATTAGGGTTTTGGATAGTTAGGGTTTTTGGAATTAGGGTTTTGGATAGTTAGGGTTTTGGATAGTTAGGGTTTTTGGATTTGACTTACTGCCTATAAAAAACAAAATTTTGGATTTGGAAAAATAAATTAAGGTTTTGGAAAAATAATCAATATTTTGGATTTTAATAATGAAATGGTTTAGGCTTTTGGATAAAAATAGTTTGAGGTTTTGAGTTTTAATGAAACAACATACGATTCTTTAAGTTAAAGTAAACAAGATAGATTTTAGCAATTAATTTAAATCCTCGATTAAATGGTTCTTGAAGTTAAAGTAAACAAGACAATCTTTGCCCTTGCAAAAAGTTTATTATCCCAAGGTCGACATGAAGCATGCTCATGTCAACCTAGCTTGCCCAGGTCAACATGAATCCAACCTCATGTCGATCTGGGCTGCCAGATCGACATGAGGCATTCTAATGTTTCCCAGGCCGGCCTCACTTAAATTATTCTGGCCTTTTTTAACTTATGGACTAAAAAATTTTAATTTGGGCCAATTCCACTTGATTTTAGGGTTTTATAATTAAATATATGCCTCTTTAATACTCCTTTAAAAATTATAAACTAGGTTTAAATATTTAAAGTCGAATCAAATTTATTTTGGTATCCTTTAATTAGGACCATATCAAATTGGGGTCAAAATTAAGGGTCTACAGTTTTCATGATTGGGAACCTCATTAATTAATTTTCATGTAATTTAAATTATTTTTATATTTTGAGATTAATGTAAAGGATACGTTTCCACCTTTTGTTGGGTGTCCTATTTAGTTTTAAACATTAGATGATGTAAGAATACGTTTCCATCCTCGGATGAGTGTCCATTTATTTATTTTGTTTGAACATTACTTTGATTTTAATATAATGATGCTTTATTTTAATTATTGCATATAGTATAGATAATATCATTATATTTAAGAATTTTATAATATTAAGACCTAAAAAGGAGGCTGGTTCTAATGAACCGGGTATTGTGGGGGTGCTGGGCTATTTCTCATCTTCCCCACACGTACCTAACTTTCCGAACCCATTAAGGGGTTGGGGATTTCTTAGAAATCTAGTCATCCACCTCTTTCTTTTTTCCGGTCCATTCAGGTGGCGACTACATTTTTTCCGGGCTTAGATCCATGTTCTCTAAGGCCCCGAGCCTAACAATGCTGAAGTCGCAAGAACCATTCCACTAGGAATGGGGGCAAAAATCTCCACTTACAGTGGCAACTCCACTGGGGATAAGAGAAGTTGATTTCGTTGGTCTTTCTATTATTCTATTCTTTCTTATCATGATATTATCCATCGCATCATATTAGATTACATCATGTGCGTGCGTTAGGACGCACGTGTTACCTGTGTTGTGTTATGTAAGAGATACAATACTTTCACTCAAGGTATGGAGATCGAGCATGGTATAACCACTCATAGCCTTGTACCTTTTGGTATATACTTGCTAAAGCCTTTTAACCCAAAGACTAAAGCTCATGTAATTGACCTAGTTACTTTCCTTAGGTTTTTACCCCAAATGCTTGTTGTTTGACTATGGTTAATTTATCTTAGCTTAAATCATGGCTTATTTGGTTTGTTCTTTTTCTAATATGACCTAATTACATTGCAAGCTCAAATAACTTTTTTTTTCTCTAAATCCAAAAGACCAAAGTTATTTTCAAAACTTTTCAAGATGGTCTTTGGACATAAAAATTTTCTAAAAATAAATCAAAAAATTCTTTTCTCATCACTCAAATACGAAGTCAAAAATCCATTTTTTCTAAAAATCTTTTTACAATGAACAAAACTAATTTTGCATTTCATCCAACCTTTTCGTACAAAGAGCTTGCAAATTATTTAGGTCAATTATAAAATACCAACAATCAATTGTGAGCCTAGTTTATACTAAGATTTATTAACCATGGGCTTATTTTTGGCATTAATCATTAGTTACTTTTTCAAGTGAGGAATATATTTATAATAAACCTCTTAATTTAGTTTTAATCCAATATGGCATAAAAGCTACTATAGTTGGTTAAATGAATTAAAACCTAATTAATGGGAATTATCATGAGCTGATTTCCATTTTTGAAAAAATAACTATTGGTTAAACCGTCTGAGGGAACTTTTCAAAAGCAAAATATCCCATGTTGGTATTTTTGTTAACCATATACCTAGAAAAATAGACTCTCCATTCATGTGTGGAAGTTATAAGATTGGAAGGAATGTCCTATTTATTCTTTTTTGCTTATTGTTTGTGCATACATGCATACATGCATCACATAACATATCATTAATCCTTTCTGTTTCACAGACCTAGAGTACATCAATTCAAGAGCATACAATGACACCACCTACAACATTGATTTTTTATTCAAGTGCTTCATTGGAAGGATGGATACAAACCAGTTAAGGGACATAGTCGATGAATTTGTCAAAGCTAGGATGGCCGAGCTACGAGATCAATTAGTTGAAATTATGAAGACCCAGTTGATTGAAATTTTGGAGCTCATCAACAATGCTAATGAGGCATCTCCCATCAACATAAGAAAGAATGGAAAGGTAGTATCAACGGGGAACATGTTCACTAATAGAGATCGAATGAAAAATGAGGGATCAATCCTTGTTCTACGAGACCAGCCGAACCATGTATTGTCTAAGTGGAGCAATAAGGGCAGCTATCACCTTAGTGGGCAAAGTCAAAGGGAAGGAGAGAAGAATCATTTTTCTGCAAAATGAAATTATCATCCTAGCAATCAAAATACACAAAAGGAAGCTGATGTTAATGCCACCGGTCAAGGAAGAATGAGGCAGTTTTTGAAATTGGGGAAGTTGCTATCTTAGGTTCTCAATAAGCTACAAAAGAAGGTATTGTTACAACCCTTGACTCCTCGTCCTTTGCCTAATCCTCTTCCACCTCACTTTAATATTAAGGTATTTTTCCAATTTCATCAAAAGCTTGGACACGAAACTGACAACTGTATGAAGTTGAGGCATGAGATCTAGAATTTAATTGATAGTGGAAAGTTGCCTGACTAAGAATAGTTCTCTGCCTAAATTTGGAAGGGCGCCACCGCTTACAACCTTCATGAAGAGTTTTATCTTGTCATCTTGTAATGATATGGATAGAGAAGCTGCTAAAGATGATGTGCTTGGACTAACTCTGGATGATGAAGCAAGACCATAAGGATAGTTGAAGTTCTCTAGACCATAAGAGTAGTTAAGTTCACTTGAATTAGACCAAATATCATAGATAAAGTCAGGATTGAAGCAAATTAATACCACTCCACTCATCCATTACTAAAAATACAAGTTGGTACAAACAAGACAACTCTTTTAGAGCTAGAACCAAAAAAAGAAAAAGAAAAAGAAAAAGAAAGAAAAGATAAAAAAAAAGAGAAAGATAAAAAAAAAAAAGAAAATAAACCAAAAACAGTTCAAAAAGCTAACCAAGTTCTCTTTTACTTAAAGCAGCAAAAGACTTCTATAAGAACAGTTTGACTTAAATTGGTCTAACCCAACCAGAGATTCAATCAATCAGAGAAAAAGGAGAAAGGTCATCCAGTTCTTGGAAGTCCTATACTTGATAATCCTACAGAAAAGAAGGACAAAATGATAAAATGCTCAAAGAAAGGGAAAAGTAAGAAAAAGAAAGAGAAAGAAAAGGGAATAGAAGAAAGAAAAGGAATGTGGGTACCAAACTTTTTGTAAAGGCAAAGACTATCCTAATCAAGATCTAGAGTAACATCGAAAAGAGAGAAGAATTTTCAAAGCTCTATTTTTTCAACTGCCTGTAGCTCCAACAGAAAACCATAGTGTGTGAAGGTTTGTCAACAGTGTCACATCAGCTCCGATCTCAAAATGGCTTTGTAGACCCTTAATTTTTGACTAAGTTTGGTCCAATATTTTTTATAGTCTAAAATAATTTTTGTGATATTTTAATTGAATAATATTTATTTTAATATTTATTATTTATAATTTTTAATAAAAATAAAAAAGGGAATATTAATAAAGTTAATATATATATATATATAATAATAATAAAATAAATAAATAAAAATCGGCGACAGAAAATTCGGCTCAGCTGGGCCAATTTCCCGTAGGAAATTCTTGTGGTGAAATGTACTTGGGCCAATTCGCCGCAGGAAATTCTTGCGGTGAATTGGCTGGCCGCCTAGCCCAGCGCTCGCAATTTTTCTCCCACAGTTTTTTCGCCAGCTTAATTTTCCAACACAGTTTTTTTCGAAACCAAATTCTATTTGGTTTTGGTTTCTTTTCCTAATTAGTTTTAGTTTTCTTAGACAATTAGAAGTAGGTTTATGATTTTTCCATATAAATATCACATTAAAACATAAAAAAAAAGTGGGGAGAAAATTATTTTACTGGATAAAAAATTTTGGACTTGACCTTGGGACTTTTGGATTTCTTCAGCCAACCTCAAGCTTGAAAGATCAAGAGGCAGCAAACAATCATCAATCCATCAAAGGCACAACATTGCCTTTGTCATTGTTCATCTAGAAGTCAATTGTGGAGGAACCAACGAACGGAGGTTTGAATCTCTATTTTCTTTATTTATTTTTTTACAGTAGCTTCATCATTCAAATTGGATTAATTGTTTCATCATACAATTTGATCAAAAACTTCAAAACTTCAAAAACTTCAAAAACCCTAAATCATCCTTTTGTTTCTAAAACTTCAAAAATCCTAAATCATCCTTCTACTTCTAAAACTTCAAAAACCCTAAATTACTCTTTAGCTTCCAAAGCTTTAAAACCCTAACCTAATCTCTATTTCAAAAATCCAATATCTTTGTTTTTTTCAAGTATCAAAAGCTTAAACCCTAATTAATTCTTCTTTCCAAAATCATACAGCAGCATTATTCTTTTAAAAAAAATAACATAAGTTCCTTAAAATCTCAAAACCCTATTTTCTAAATCTTAAACCCTAAAATCTTAATTTTCAACACCAAAACTTACAACCCTAAAAGCCAGTTTTCAAAATCTTCTGGGGCGCGGCGCCCGACCCCACAAGGGGCGCTGCCCCCTTAACCCCCTCCTACTAACTAGCTAGCGGGGCCACCGTATGGTCTCAGATCAATATTTATTTATGTATTATAAGTTTTTATGTTTAACTTCCTTTGTTATGATTATTCAAAATAGCTTTATTCAAAATACAAGCCTAAACCCTAATTTATTCAAACCATAAATCCTAATTTTGTTTTCAAATCTTCACAGTAGCTTTTTATAATTTTATTCATCAAGATATTTTAATCTTTCAAATAACTCCATTAAAGACTTTCTATATTTGTTTCATCTAAAAATACTTAAGTAGTTATTACAGTCAATATTGAAATCATACTTAACTTTGATCATGGTAAAACATCAAATCCTAAATCATAATCTGCAAAATCAAGGTTTCAAACCATAAAACCCTAATTCATGAAGTTTGCTTAAAACCCTAACTAAACCTACCCTTTTAAACATCCAGTAACTATGTTATTGCTTTAAAATATTTCTCAAAACCCTAGTTATTGAGCATAAAACTCTAGAAACCCTAATTAATGTACGAATCCCTAAAGTTAATATATTTACTGTTTTATTTACATTGGTTGAATGTTTATTATATATTTTGATTGATGTTTAATATCTTTGATAAATGATTTATTTATGATGAATGGTTATTTACTTTTATCGATTTATTTTAATTTCCAAATGTTGTAAGAGGTATGTTTCCACTTTGTGGGTACCTCATTAGTTAAATTTTATGTAATTTAACATGTTTCCACCTTTCGGTGGGTGTCCTATTTAGTTTAGACATAGATGATGTAAGGACATATTTCCATCCTCGGATGGGAGTCCATTTATTTGCTGTTGCGCTCGAATTAACTCTACCACAGAGCGTCACTCGCAAGTATATGAGGTAGATGTAGCAAAGGTGATCGCCCCAAGGTCATCTCTCAAGGAAACTAAAGTAGCTAATTGATTATCAGGTTATAAATAACAAGTAAAGAATAAATTTAAATTGCTATCAATTAAAGAAAACAGATTGATTGAAGTTTAAAGCAAATAAAAGGAAATTGAGCTGATGATTTGATTCATTTAATAGAATGGTCTAGGGTTTGCACTTCTCTGCTACTTATATGTATGAATGGTTATTCCTCTTAACCAATTTAATTTCAAAGATTAAATCTCAAGCAACTTAATTAATTGAATAAAGGAAATAAGCTCTCGCATTCAAACCTCTCTCAAATAATCTTGTTCCAATTGAAATAATCTTTTCCTAGGTTATATCTCTAATTCACCTAAGTCCTTAATTGAATTGTTCCAGCATTAGACTTCATCTCTCAATCCATCATCTAATACCTAAAACACATAATTGGTGGCCAATCAATTATATATTAACAATTTTCCATTCAATAAAGGCTAAAGAAATTATTAGCTAAGAGAATAACCAATTCATACAATCATAACAGATCCATACAAACCCTAGACTAGATCAAATTAGTTCATAATGCTATCAAACATACTCATCTCATTAATATTCAAAGAAATCAATTCAGACATGATAATATCCATAAATACAATTCCAATGAAAATAAAGAGATAAAGTTCAAGAACAAAACCAAATTACAAACTCCTTGAAGCTTCTGAAGAATCTCTTGTTCAAATCTTGAAAGAAGGATGTATCAATGGCTAGAACAATCTAATCTAGGCTAGTTTAATCAAAGTATAATCAAAATCAAAGAAAAAAAATGTGAAACCCTAAGTTCTTCTCTTTGACGGCTCAATTCAGCTCTCAAACTTTCAACCCCCACAAACCCTAGCTTCTCTTTCTCTTTTATACGAATTCTCCGCTTTAAAAATCCGCTACGTCTTTAGTTCATGAGAGACACGGCCAAGTTGGATGAGACTTAGCCGCGTTGCAGGTCTTTGGAGGGACACGGCCACTGACTTGGCCGTGTCCCTTGCTTGTGTTCGCTACTGCTTGTTTTTCTTCTTTTTTTCTTTGGTTGAGTGACACGGCCAAGTCTTGAAGAAGACACGGCCATGTTGCACCTTTTTGGAGGGACACGGCCAGTGACTTGGCCGTGTCCCTTGCCTGTGTTTGCTTCTATGTGAGTTGCTTCTTCTTTGCTTTGGATTTAAGTGAGACACGGCCAAGTCAACCAATCCTGGCCGTGTTTGAGCTTCTTTGGAGGGACACGGTCACTGACTTGGCCGTGTCCCTTGCATGTGTCCCTCTCTGTGTCTTGATCTTCCTTTTTAACTTGGTATGAGACACGGCAAGTGACTTGGCCGTGTCCTCTGCCTGTGTCAGCCACTGTCCCTTTTTGTCTTCCATTTGGTTCCTTAGCTTTTTTAACCTAAAACAAAACTTGAACAAACTTTAAACAAGAAGTAAATAAACAATAACCAACAAAACACAAACACCGTACTAAAAACTAGATAAAAAATGACATAAACACGGAAATAAACTAAAACTACCAAAATTAATATACATAAACATATTAAAACTAACAAAATACCTAAATAAAACAATAATTATTATAATAAACAAGACACAAATCTATAACAAAAACTAATAAAACAACTACCGCACACTTAAAACTTTGCTTGTCCTCAAGCAAATTCACATGGCATAAATTAAAAACTCAAACAACCTTAACTATAATTCCAGCATATAAGATGAAATCCTACAAGACTCAGACATAAATAATTGCAATTTTCTTCAATCAAGATTTTCTTAACTCATTCATTAATCCAGACATACAAATCTTATTCTCTTCTAAGTGTTTCACTCAATTTCAAAGGTTAATTCACTCAAACCACTCATGACTGCATACTACCATAAACTTTCTTAATTATCCAATCTCCCTCACTGATTTTCTCAAGAAATAATCCGAAGGTCTTTCATTTGGATGTAATGGGGCTAAGGTAAAGGTGTGAGAAAAGACATTTAAGCTGGAGCATCAAGAAATGGAGTATCTAAATTAGACAATACTCTTGCTCATAAACTCATAACTCCCTCAAATGGCAAACTCACCAACCCCTTAATACTTTCACATACTTGCATACTCAAAGAAAAATACATGAGTCGACATTCCTCTTTTGATAACCAATGCTAGAATATATATGAACTTTGTATACATATATATACTCTTTTATTTTCTCTTTTTTTATCATATATAATAATAATTATTTTTTTAAATACATATATATATATACAAAATATAATATTGCATAGAACATCTAGCTTAAAATATAGAGGAAAAGAATAATCAACTCTTAATCAAATACAATGTGCACAGTATGCATTTCAACCCCAAATAGCAATACCATTTTTTTTGCTTACCCCACACTTTGAAATAAACCACCCTATTGTCATATCATAAAAACTCCATTCCTTAATGCAGGTATGATGATAATAAGAGAAAGTTGAGTTGATAATTGTGTTGATCAATCAAGAAAAGGTCAAAGGCTTAACTTGGCTCACTAAGGAATTCAATATTAAGGGAGGTCTTTTTAAGCTAAAGGGCTAACCTAATTTGCCTTCATCATTTTAAAACTTGAGATTAAATCATAATGTGAGTTCAATTAGTATGCAAAAGCAAGCTCTAGAGATGAAAAATCATGAAGGTGCACACTTAAGAAAAGAAAATCAATTGACAATAAAATTCAATCTCATAAGGCTCAAAACTCCCAAAGGTGGGTTCACAAAGATTTATATGCCATGAATTGCAGAATGCGAAAATTAATCATGAATGAATTCAAATGCTAATCTCTATGATGATATTAAAGTCTCAACTATAATGCTAGAATCACAAAAAAGATCAATAAATTTTCAACAATTATGCCATGCACAACACACAATAAAACACACCAAGACAAACAAAACAAAAGAAAAGCTTAAAGATTACCCCACACTTTAAGAATTTACATTGTCCTCAATGGAAAACAAGAATAATAAAGAAAAATAGTTTAAGTGACGACCTGTCTTCCATCGTACCCTGGTGAGGCAAAACCTACTTTCCATCACAAACACAGATGTTCAAAAACAAAATCCAAGAGAGCTTTAGGGTTTCCATTTATTTAAACTAAACATAAAATCAAAATTGCTAAATATAAAATTATAACTATGAAAAAGAAATGCAAACCGATGGGTTGCCTCCCATTTAGCGCTTCTTTAATGTCATAAAGCTGGACATCACTGCAAGGTTCAGGGATCATGGATCAAAGTGCTGTCAACGATCCTCACTTCATGAAATCCTCCTTTATATGGTTTAACTTTTTGTCTATTTACTTTAAAAGTCTTATTGGTTCGAGAGTTAAGCAATTCAATGGTATCAGAAGGACATACCTGAGTTATCTTGAAAGGTCCACTCCATCGAGATTTGAGTTTACCTTGAAACAGACTGAGTTGAGAATTAAAAAGTAAAACTTTCATACCTGGACTCAATGTCTGTCGCACAATAAATCTGTCATGAATTGCCTTAGTGCGATCCTTGTAAACTCTCAAGCTCTCATATGCCTTTGGGTTAAAGCACCTTTGGGTCTCCCTCACTGATTTAGCCCCCTCTTCTAAAGTCAGTGTCAGCTCCAATTTATCTTGGGAGTCTGTCTGCAACACAACATCTGAAACAACTGCTTCAACACTATTAATTAAAGAACATTCCTCATATAAAGCAGTTGTAGGAATAGGAGAAGTGTTAAAAATAGAAAATTCAACAGTTTGCCCTAAGACAGTCACTGATAACTTAACATTTTTAACATCTATTAAGGTGTTGGTAGTAGCCATGAAAGGCCTACCCAGCAATATAGTGTGTGCTGATGGTGCAGGGTTACTCCCTTCCATGTCAAGAACTATGAAATCCACAGGTACTATTAACCCACCAACCTTAACTAACACATCTTCTATAACCCCTTTCGGGAATCTAAAAGATCTATCAGCTAATTACAACACCATTTTGGTCGGTTTAAGTTCCCCTAGTTCTAATTCTTTATACACAGAGTAAGGCATCAAATTTACACTGGCTCCTAGATCACACATACCATCAGTCCCCTTTCCATTCCCCACAGTAATTTGAATTATAAAGCTACCAGGATCCTTTAGCTTGGGAGGTAGTTTATGCTGCAGAACAGCACTAGCTACCTCTGAAACTATCACCTTTTCATTCGGCTCATACCTCTTTTTCTTGGTGATCAGTTCTTTGAAGAATTTTGCATAAGCCGGCATGTTCTTTATTGCTTCCAGTAAGGGTAAGTTAATACTTACCTTAGACAACATGTTGAAGATGTTAGAAAATTGCTTATCTGGTTTATCATCCTTCAACCTACGGGGGAATGGTGTAGGTGGCCAGTATGGATTGCTTGCCTTGTGTAAATTTGCTGAAGGGGACTTCTCCATTGATCTTTCTCCAGCACCTTTGTTCTCTGTTTCTCCTTCCTTCTTGTTCTCTTGGTCACCTGCATTCACAGAATCATTTTCAACATTATTGTTAATTACCTTACCACTTCTAAGAACAGTCACTGATTGTGCCTGCTCAGGTTGACTTGGGAACTTCCCCTTTTGTTGAATCTGCATCTGTTGTGCAAGTTGTCCAACTTGTGTCTCCACTTTCTTAAAAGATGCTTCTAAGGAATCCAACCTCTTGTTTGTCATCTCTTGATTTTTCGCACTGACTTGGATGAAAGCTTGTAAACTTTCCTCCAAACTCTCTATCTTAGACTGCCCTTGAATTGAGGATTGGCCCTGCTCTTGGTTCTATCTTTGAAGCAAATGGAAAGGCTGCTGATAATTATTTGTTGCCCAAGAAAAATTTAGGTGATTTCGCCAACCAAGATTGTATGAATTTGAGTAAGGATCTTTCCGGGCCCTTGGTTGAAATCCTCCCATAGCATTGACTTGTTCAGCTTCATTCCCATAGGACTCATATGCGGAGGGGCAAATATTTGCCCCATGCCCAAGAGTTCCACAAATTCCACAAATTTCTTGAGCAGATGAAGAAATATTGTTCTTCATGTTCAGCATCTGCACTTGCCTTGTCAACTCAGCTATCTGATTAACCATCTCACTATTGGTTTCTAATTGATTTACCCCTTTACTTCTTCCTCTTACACTTTTCTGTTGAGAATTAACTCCCAACATCTCAAAGATCTCATACGTTTCATTAGCTATCTTTTCTCCCATAGCTCCCCCAGCTACATTATCAACAGTGTTCTGAAATTGCTGGGTTAAACCATCATAGAAAAACTGATTAAGAAGTTGAAGTGGGTAATGATGATGTGGACACTGGATCAATATCATCTTAAATCTATCCCAAGCCTCATGAAATGGCTCTCCTTCAAATTGAGATAATGTAGCAATCTTCCCTCTCAATTCAGCTGTCTTTTGATGAGAGTAAAATTTGCCCATGAACTTGTTATAAACTTGCTCCCAAGTTGTCAAAGAGTTTTCGGGCAACATCATAAGCCAGCTCTTTGCCATATCCTTCAAAGTATATGGAAAACACCGCATCCTCAACTGATCCTCTGTTAATCCTCCCAATGGAAAAGTGTTGAGGGTGGAGTAGAAATCCCGAATAAAGTTCAAAGGATCTTCATTTGGAACTCCATAGAATGATGGCAACATATTATAGTGAATGTTCATCAACTCATAATTTCTTACTGCATCTGTCAGTCTTATGCAAGAGGTGGAAGTTCCAATGACAGGTCTAGCAAAGTCTCTCATCGTTCTTTGCCTTTCTTCAGCCATTTTAACAAATTTTGCAGATTCCGACTCAAAATCATAAGTGTCCTCCTCTGTAGTATCAAATCCTGTGTACAGTTCAAACTCTTCCCTGCTCCTTTTCACTCTCTGAATTTCTGGAATGAATGGGTATAGCTCTCCTTCGAGTGATCTCCTACCTTGCATAAACAAAATTTCTAGAAAAAGAAATTATTAAAAGCAAAAGACAAATAAAATAAAATGAAAACAGTGAAAAATAATCTAGAATATTTTTGCCTAATAAACAATTATGCCAATTAGCTTCCCCGGCAGTGGCGCAAAAACTTGTTGCGCTCGAATTAACTCTACCACAAAGCATCACTCGCAAGTATACGAGGTAGCTGTAGCAAAGGTGATCGCCCCAAGGTCGTCTCTCAAGGAAACTAAAGTAGCTAATTGATTATCAGGTTATAAATAACAAGTAAAGAATAAATTTAAATTGCTATCAATTAAAGAAAATAGATTGATTGAAGTTTAAAGCAAATAAAAGGAAATTGAGCTGATGATTTGATTTACTTAATAGAATGGTTTAGGGTTTGCACTTCTCTGCTACTTATATGTATGAATGGTTATTCCTCTTAATCAATTTAATTTCAAATATTAAATCTAAAGCAACTTAATTAATTGAATAAAGGAAATAAGCTCTCGAAAACCAAATAGCATTTCAACCCCAAATACAATGTGCACAGTATGCACTTAGCTTCTGAAGAATCTCTTGTTCAAATCTTGCAAGAAGGATGTATCAATGGCTAGAACAATCTAATCTAGGCTAGTTTAATCAAAGTATAATCAAAATCAAAGAAAACAAATGTGAAACCCTAAGTTCTTCTCTTTGACGGCTCAATTCAGCTCTCACACTTTCAACAACAACAAACCCTATCTTCAAGGAGTTTGTAATTTGGTTTTGTTCTTGAACTTTATCTCTTTATTTTCATTGGAATTGTATTTATGGATATTATCATGTCTGAATTAATTTCTTTGAATATTAATGAGATGAGTATGTTTGATAGCAGTATGAACTAATTTGATCTAGTCTAGGGTTTGTATGGATCTGCTATGATTGTATGAATTGGTTATTCTCTTAGCTAATAATTTCTTTAGCCTTGATTGAATGGAATATTGTTAATGTATAATTGATTGGGCACCAATTATGTGTTTTAGGTATTAGATTATGGATTGAGAGATGAAGTCTAATGCTGGAACAATTCAATTAAGGACTTAGGTGAATTAGAGATATAACCTATTAAAAAGATTATTTCAATCATAACAAGATTATTTGAGAGAGGTTTGAATGCGAGAGCTTATTTCCTTTATTCAATTAATTAAGTTGCTTGAGATTTAATCTTTGAAATTAAATTAGTTAAGAGGAATAACCGTTCATACATATAAGTAGTAGAGAATTGCAAACCCTAGACCTTTCTATCAAGTGAATCAAAACATCAGCTTAATTTACTTTTATTCGTTTTAAACTTCAATCAATCTTCTTAATTAGTTAACAATTTAAATTTTCTTCATTACTTGTTATTTATAATCTGATAATCAATTAGCTACTTTAGCTTCCTTGTGAGATGACCTTGGGGCGATAACCTTTGCTACAGCTACCTCGTATACTTGCGAGTGACGCTTTGTGGTAGAGTTAATTCGAGCGCAACAAGTTTTTGGCGCCGCTGCCGGGGGAATATTGTTAATGTATAATTGATTGGCCACCAATTATGTGTTTTAGGTATTAGATGATGGATTGAGAGATGAAGTCTAATGCTGGAACAATTCAATTAAGGACTTAGGTGAATTAGAGATATAACCTATTAAAAAGATTATTTCAATCATAATAAGATTATTTGAGAGAGGTTTGAATGCGAGAGCTTATTTCCTTTATTCAATTAATTAAGTTACTTGAGATTTAATCTTTGAAATTAAATTAGTTAAGAGGAATAACCGTTTATACATATAAGTAGTAAAGAAGTACAAACCCTAGACCTTTCTATCAAGTGAATCAAAACATCAGCTTAATTTACTTTTATTCGAGTTAGTTGTAGCAAAGGTGATCGCCCCAAGGTCATCTCTCAAGGAAACTAAAGTAGCTAATTGATTATCAGGTTATAAATAATAAGTAAAGAATAAATTTAAATTGCTATCAATTAAAGAAAACAGATTGATTGAAGTTTAAAGCAAATAAAAGGAAATTGAGCTGATGATTTGATTCACTTAATAGAATGGTCTAGGGTTTGTACTTCTCTGCTACTTATATGTATGAACGGTTATTCCTCTTAGCCAATTTAATTTCAAAGATTAAATCTCAAGCAACTTAATTAATTGAATAAAGGAAATAAGCTCTCGTATTCAAACCTCTCTCAAATAATCTTGTTCCAATTGAAATAATCTTTTCCTAGGTTATATCTCTAATTCACCTAAGTCCTTAATTGAATTGTTCCAGCATTAGACTTCATCTCTCAATCCATCATCTAATACCTAAAACACATAATTTATGGCCAATCAATTATATATTAACAATGTTCCATTCAATAAAGGCTAAAGAAATTATTAGCTAAGAGAACAACCAATTCATACAATCATAGCAGATCCATACAAACCCTAGACTAGATCAAATTAGTTCATAATGCTATCAAACATACTCATCTCATTAATATTCAAAGAAATCAATTCAGACATGATAATATCCATAAATACAATTCCAATGAAAATAAAGAGATAAAGTTCAAGAACAAAACCAAATTACAAACTCCTTGAAGCTTCTGAAGAATCTCTTGTTCAAATCTTGCAAGAAGGATGTATCAATGGCTAGAACAATCTAATTTAGGCTAGTTTAATCAAAGTATAATCAAAATCAAAGAAAACAAATGTGAAACCCTAAGTTCTTCTCTTTGATGGCTCAATTCAGCTCTCAAACTTTCAACCCCCACAAACCCTAGCTTCTCTTTCTCTTTTATATGAATTCTCCGCTTTAAAAATCCGCTACGTCTTTGGTTCATGAGAGACATGGCCAAGTTGAATGAGACTTGGCCATGTTACAGGTCTTTGGAGGGACACGACCACTGACTTGGCCGTGTCCCTTGCTTGTGTTTGTTACTACTTGCTTTTCTTCTTTTCTTCTTTGGTTGAGTGACACGGCCAAGTCTTGAAGAAGACACGGCCGTGTTGGACCTTTTTGGCGGGACACGGCCAGTGACTTGGCCGTGTCCCTTGCCTGTGTTTCTTCTGTGTGAGTTGCTTCTTCTTTGCTTTGGATTTAAGTGAGACACGGCCAAGTCAACCAATCCTGGCCGTGTTTGAGCTTCTTTGGAGGGACACGGCCACTGACTTGGCCGTGTCCCTTGCATGTGTCCCTCTCTGTGTCTTGATCTTCCTTTTTAACTTGGTATGAGACACGGCAAGTGACTTGGCCGTGTCCTCTGCCTGTGTCAGCCACTGTCCCTTTTTGTCTTCCATTTGGTTCCTTAGCTTTTTTAACCTAAAACAAAACTTGAACAAACTTTAAACAAGAAGAAAATAAACAATAACCAACAAAACATAAACACCGTACTAAAAAACTAGATCAAAAACGACATAAACACGGAAATAAACTAAAACTACCAAAATTAATATACATAAACATATTAAAACTAACAAAATACCTAAATAAAATAATAATTATTATAATAAACAAGACACAAATCTATAACAAAAACTAATAAAACATTTGCTTTGTTTGGACCTTGCTTTGATTTTAATATAATGTGCTTTATTTTAATCGTTGCATGTAATATGGATAATATTGTTATATTTAAGAATTTTATAATATTAAGACCTATAAAGGAGGCTGGTTCCAATGAACCGGGTATTGTAGGGGTGCTGGGCCATTTCTCACCTTCCCCACATGTACCCAACTTTTCGAACCCATTAGGGGGTTGGGGATTCCTTAGGAATCGAGTCATCCACCCCTTTCTTTTTCCCGGCCCGTCCGGGTGGCAACTCCATTTTCTCCGGGCTTAGGCCCGTGTTCTCTAAGGCCCCAAGCCTAAACAGTGCCGAAGTCACAAGAACCATTCCACTGGGAGTGGGGGTAAAAATCCCCACTCACAGGCTTTCATTTAACCCATGTCCCTTATAGACCCCATTTCAAGCCTATCAAAGACCTGTTGATCTCTCTTGGTAGGTAGAGTCTATTAGTGGAGATAGTTTGAATAAGCATGCATATGAGATAGATAATATTCAAACTCAATGAGACCTTTGGCTAAGTAATGTGTATGTGCCTATCGAAAGTGCAATAGTTCTTGCTCAAACGGAAATGATTCCCGAGTCTAGTACGGTAACTAGGGTTGTCATGTTATAGATATGTTAATTCTAAAAATCTAGTCCTGAGATAAATTGACAATAATTTGGCAAAGCCAACATTTAATTTCAAAATCAAAATTCAAAAAAAAAATTACAAAGCCTTTAAGTTAAGGGAAATATGTCGAATCATTGAACCTCGAAGGACACATTGGGCAAAGTAAATGATTGATGGCGAGGTTATGAAGAAGCTACCAATTGACATACTGAATCATAATTTGAAATGGATGTATCTTTGCTGCTTGGGGCCTCCATTATTCATGTTTTCAATATCTCGAAGATAAAAGCCATAAAAGCGAAGCCTTTTGTCATTCCAATGCAAAACCTGATCAAGCATCTAGAAGGAACCAATGAGAACACTTCAGCTGATTACCTCGATCTATGAGTCAATGGAACCATTATAAGTATAATCCATGCATGTCAGGCATACATGAACATATCACACTCTATTTTTCTTTGTAAAAAATAAATAGTAATATTCTATGAAGCAACCATAAAGCGAATATGGAATCAGGGCGCATAGAAAGCCCATTGCGAGAGGAAGCTCTAGTAATTTTGCAAAAGAAATAAGAAAAGCATGCTTTTTCGATGAGCTAGATAATCTACAAACATCAACCAAAGCCGCATAGAAAAAATCATGGGTTTGAGCCTACACATGGGCAAAGTTTCTCCTTTCAATTTTTTGAGTTTATACATGTACAAAATATTTTGAGACTCACTTTCAATATTTTGCCATCCAGGGGGCAAGGAGAAGATATGAAGGCTAGCTAAAAAAAAGTAGAGGCTGAATTTTTTACAAAAGTGCAAAGGAAGAACAAAGAGAATGGGAAAAGAAGAAAATTAGAACTCTCAAAAGAATGAAGATGCAAAAGATAAAAGATCAGTCCAGCTAAAAGAGCTGAAGCCAGGGTAAAGACCCGATCACCAAAGGATGAAGATTCAGTTTAAAGGGTGAAGACTCTATTCCAAGGATGAAGATCCATTTTAAAGAGTGAAGAATCAAAGTCAAAAAGATGAAGATCCGTTTCAAAGGGTGAAGACCTAATGTCCAAAGGATAAAGATCCAGTTTAAAGGGTGAAGACCCTATTCCAAGGATAAAGATCCAGTTTAAAGGGCAAAGACCCAAAGTCAAAAGGATGAAGATCAATTTCAAAGGGTGAAGACCTGACATTTAAAGGATGAAGATCCAGTTTAAAGGGTGAAGACCCGATTCCAAGGATGAAGATTCAACTTAAAGGATAAATATCCAATTTCAAGGGTAAATACCCAATCTCCAATGGATAAAGATTCATGTTTCAAGGGTAAAGACCCGATCTCCAATGGATAAAGATCCATGTTTCAAGGGTAAAGACCTGATCTCCAATGGATAAAGATCCATGTTTCAAGGGTAAAGACTCGATCTCCAATGGATAAAGATCCATGTTTCAAGGGTAAAGACCCGATCTCCAATGGATAAAGATCCATGTTTCAAGGGTAAAGACCCGATCTCCAATGGATAAAGATCCATGTTTCAAGGATAAAGACCCGATCTCCAATGAATAAAGATCCATGTTTCAAAGGTAAAGACCCGATCTTCGATGGATAAAGATCCATGTTTCAAGGGTAAAGACCCGATCTCCAATGGATAACGATCCATGTTTCAAGGGTAAAGACCCGATCTCCAATGGATAAAGATCCTTGTTTCAAGGATAAAGACCCAATTTTTCAATGGATAAAGATCCATATTGTAAGGGTAAAGATCTGATCTCCCATGGATAAATATCCATTTTTGGTGGGTAAAGACCCAATCTCCATTGGATAAAGATCCATGTTTCAAGAGTAAAGACCCGATCTCCATTGTATAAAGATCCATGTTACAAGGGTAAAGACCCGATCTCCAATGGATAAAGATCTATGTTTTAAGGGTAAAGACTCGATCTCCAAAGGATAAAAATCCATATTTCAAGGGTAAAGACCAGATCTCCAATGGATAAAGATCCATATTTCAAGGGTAAAACCCAATTTCCTAATGGATAAAGATCTATATTGTAAGGGTAAAGACCTAATCTCCCATAGATAAAGATCCATTTTGGTGGGTAAAGACTCACAATCCATTAAAGAATAGAACAACCAGTTAAGCCAGAATTCTCAATTGATAAAAGGTTAGTCAAATTTAGTCTCGGGTCCAAGTACCCATCCTCATCCAAAATCTGCTCAAAGTCATGTTGCTTTTCATTATTTTCTACTGAAAGTCTCAGATCATTCAAGCAGGGGGCAAACCGTAAACCCTTAATTTTTGACCCAGTCCAGTCTGATATTTTTAAATAGTCCAAAATAATTTTATGGTATTTTAATATTTATTATTTATTTTTTAATAAAATAATATTTATTTTAATAATATTTATTACTTATAATATTTATTTTTAATAATGAAAATAAAAAATAAAAAATATATAAAAAATAAAAAAGCATCGGGGCAAAATCGGCTGTGAATTGGCTTAGGCCAATTCGCTGCAGGAACACCTGCGACGAATTAGCCACGGGCCAATTTACCGTTATGACAAAATTGTGCCCTGTGAGTAATTTTGGCTGCGTCCAGCCCGCGTGCAATTTTCGCCGAAACCTTATTTTACTTAGTTTTTTATTTTATTTTCAAAATAGTTTTTAATTTCTTTAATATACTAGGTTTTTTTATTTTAGTTTCCTATAAATACCACATTAAAACACAGAAAAAGACTTTGATCTTTTGGAGGATTGGATTTGGCCAGAAGGGAGCTTTGGACTTTTTTGGAGACAAAACTCGGTGAGGCAGTGACTATTAGGGGTAGCAGTTTACCATCTAAAAATCAATCAACAACAAGAGACGATCCATAATCAAGGCAACAAATCAGTGTTGTCTTGGTGATTGTTCTGCCAAAATTTTACTTAATAAATTACAGAGGAACCAACAATGAAGGTATATTCCGAAGTAAATAAATATATTATGCTTTGATCATTTTAAGTATTAAATATGTTATTTATTCACCTAAATTAATTCATAAATGTTTATGTATTTAAAGTTTTAATACATCACAATAGCTTTAGTGGCTTCGTTTAAGTTTTTGAAAAATTATCAAAATAGCCTAAGTACTTAAAAATAATAATGATGTTAATATTCTTAATCCAAATCCTAAACTATTTTCAAACCATTAATCCCTAATTGTTTAACATTCTAAAACCCTAACTTATAAAACCTAAATCCCAAAACCATGACCTAAACCCTAATTTCTAAACTAAAAACCCTAGCCTTATTTTCTAAAACCTTAATCATATTTTTTTCAAACCCTAAAACTAGTTTTCAAAATTTTCAACACCAAAACCTACATCCCTAAAAACCAATTTTCAAAATTTTCTAGGGCGTTGCCCCCTTGACTCCCGCCCGCTAACTGGCTAGCGGGACTGCCGTATGAGCTTGTCGAAGGGGTCAATATTCATTTGTATATTATGAGTCTAAGTATTTAACTTTCTTTTTTTCAAAGCTCTAATTTAGTAATTAAAATTCTAAAACCCTATTTTAAGATGTGAACCTTAAATTTATACATTTATTGCTTTATTTAATTTTAGATATGATTATGTAGTTTATTATATGTCTTGATGATTGATTTATTTAATTTTGATGTTTGATTTATTTAATTTATCACGGATGAATATTTTTTCAATTATTATTTGTTTATTAAAATTGTAAGAGGTATGTTTCCATGATTGGGTACCTCATTAATTAATTTTTATGTAATTTAAATTATTTTTATATTTTGGGATTAATATAAAGGACACATTTTCACCTTTTGGTGGGTGCCCTATTTAGTTTTAGACATTGGACGATGTAAGGACACGTTTTCATCCTCAGATGGGTGTCCATTTATTTATTTTATTTGAACATTACTTTGATTTTAATATAATGATGTTTTATTTTAATTATTGCATGTAGTATGGATAATATCATTATATTTAAGAATTTTATAATATTAAGACCTAAAAAGGAGGCCGATTCCAATGAACTGGGCGTTGTGGGGATGTTGGGCCATTTCTCACCTTCCCCACATGTACCCAACTTTTCGAACCCATTAAGGGGTTGGGAATTCCTTAGGAATCAAGTCATCCATCCCTTTCTTTTTTCTGGTCCATTCGGGTGGCGATTCCATTTTCTCTAGGCTTAGGTCCATGTTCTCTAAGGCCCCGAGCCTAACAGTGCGAAGTCGCAAGAACCATTGCACCGAAAGTGGGGGTAAAAATCCCCGCTTACAGTTTTCAAATCATTTTTGAGCATTCTAGGAGATTCAGGACATAGAAAAACCTAAGGAGGAGAAAATTTGAAATTAGAATCTTAAAAAGTCAAGAAAAATCAACTTCTCAGAGGACCTTTGCATCAGCGACATTCATGCTATAGGCATTTGGAACACCTATAACATGTCTATATGCATAATGCATATAGACATGTTATAGGCATTCTAAATTCCTATAGCATGCTATAGGCATTCTCTAAAAAATGCCTATAGCTATAGTCATTTCCAAAAAAAGGCCTATAGCTAGACTCCTCTATAAATTTCTCATTTCAAAACGTTTGGAGGTTGGGGGGGGGGGGGGACTTTTGGGTGAGAATTAAGTTGAAACTCTAACAAATTTGTCACTCGACTATCTAAAATACTCAATCCCTCATCATTTGATTTCGAACACTAACTTTGGAAGAAATCCAATCAAACATAGAAGAAGTAACTAAACCACAACAAATATCAAAGAATTTTGGGGCTTTTATAAGGCTCTTCACTCCATCTCTCAATTTTTCAGGACTTTGGTGGAGCCGAGTTACTGGTTTGCATTCTTTAATTGTACTTTCTCCTCTTTCTTTATTTGTTTTCATGAATCATGTTAGTTTTTGCTCCTTTGAACTTTGAAGCTTTATGTTTGAATTAGTAAAAAAATGAAAAATTGATAAAAAAAAACATGAACTTCAATGTCGCCTTGGTAATTTCATCCATTTAAAATTAATTTGGTATAATTAATTAGTTGTACAGAAGGATGGATGTGGATTTGGGGCTTTTTAATCACTCCCAAGTATTGACTTCGAACCTTGAACCGTGGATGAATATATGGAATCTTTGGACATTCCTAAACTCCACTTGAACCATGAATTATTTTAGGACATAAAATTAGAGCCCTTGGGCTTTTCTTGAAAAAAAAAATACAAATTTGGATATTTTAGAAAATAGATGAGTTAATTCAAATGCGAAATTTGGACTCTTAGAGAAAATACCCAATTTTTTTATCTCGGACTAAGTTTTACCTCGGTTTTTGTGCCAAATTGGTTTTGCAATATTTCACATTTTTAAGAAGTGGTTTTCTAAATTATACATACAATGGACTAGGTATGAAGTTGAGAGTGGTTTGGGTATTTTGAAATTGATGGAAAAATAGAATTGAATAAGCATTAAAAAGTTAAAAGTTAAATCCAGATATGGATTTAATCGACATTTTTTAAAAAAGAATACTTAAATAGTAAAACTTTACAGAAATGCTCCTATGACCCTATAATTAGATACTAAAATTAGAATGAGAGATATGGGTAATATAGCCTTAACTTAATTAAAATTAATTATTTTTACGATTTTACGAAATTAAGAGTCAGATTTAGAAATAATTAAAGAAAGTAGGTATATGTTGCGCTCAATTTAATACTACTACAAAGAAACACTCGCAAGTATACGGGGTTATTGTAGCAAAGATGATCATCCCAAGGTCGTCTAACAAGGAAGAAATTAATTTGCAATAGTTTGATTAAAGAAAAATATTAAAGTTGAGTTTATGTTGTTGAAATGGCAAAAAGTAATTAAAATTTAAAAATAAACAAGTGATGATTGTGCAAGATTAATTCAATTCTTGGAATGGTACCTAGGGTTATAGGTCCATTTAATCAAAGCTTGATTCTCAAATTATCTATTAATATAACATTGTAATTTAATTTCTTCCTTGAGTATAATTAGAAATTACCAATTCATTATTTTTCATATTTATGAATTAATAATAACTAATTATTTTGAATTTGCAAATTAATATAACCCTATAACTTATATTTCTAATTCATTCTTAGGGTAGTTGATTGTATAGTTTCGATATCAAATTTAACCTCTCGGTCCATCATCTAATATTAAGAGATTAATAGGTGACCAATCTATCAACCTAACATTCAATTCAATACAATCAACTAATAACAAGGTGTAAGGTATAGACCCTTAATTTTTGACCAAGTCCAGTCCAATATTTTAAAAGAAGTCTGAAATAATTTTTTTGATATTTATTATTTATTTTAGTATTTATTATTTATTTTAGTACTTATTTTAATATTTATTTTATTTATTATTTATTATATTTATTTCTATTTATTTATTTTTTAATAATATATAATATTTATATATAAAAAAATAAAAAATCAGACAGACCAATGGGTGAGCAGCATGCGGCGAGCCAGTTCACTGCAGGCGTAACCTGTGGCGAATTGGCCTGCCTCAAAGAAAAGATGGCATTAAGTAACTCGTATCAGAATCTTGTGGATGAGATGGCACTTCCAATTGGTGAGAAGGAGAAAATGAAAGAATAATAGAAGAAGGTCCAGTCTTATGATTAAATGCGCCGGGAGCCTACAATAATCATGAGAACAGTCAAAATAAGTTGAAAAAAGAAGCAAATGCAATGATAGAATGACACGTATTTACCTGAGAGGTTCCAGCCCTGGAGTAAGAGATAGATTCTTTTTCCTTCTCTTCATCACTAGTTTTCGCATCATTTCCTTCTTCCTCCTTAGGAAATCCATGAATGCCAACAGGAGACACATTAAAGTTCAAGAGCTGTGTTCAAATGAATTGTGTGCATGACGCGCTCGATACACAAAGATAATCTTCAATATCATAGCCATTTCGAGCTAAATGCCATGAATTCTCTGTCATTGATGTAATATTCAAAGTATACATTGGACAGTTCATCGAAATCCTCCGCTGCTCAGGACCAAGGAACCAATCATACACCCTTTCTCCGAGAAACCAGCCACTAGACACAAGACCAGCAATGATTCAGCGGGAGTGCTAGTAAGGCAGTGTAGCATTCATAAAAGGAGTCCAATTCATCCACTCTTCAACTTTCCACTAAGCCAAGTCAACCTGCATGATGACAAAAGGTAAGTAAACTTTTTACAAAAACTATAAAGCATACTAATACTATTTTACCTGATCCCAGGTTAGGCAACTCAAGTGATAACGATGGGTGTGCACATGATGAGAGCTAAGAACTGCTGTGCGATCTGACAACCAAAAACCTAACCTTGGGTATTTGACTATCTCTCGAGAAATATCAGGCACCCTTACAAGATTGTGCTCATAAGCCCATACCTGTAATAACAATAGACATCAAATTCATGTGAATATATGAGTTGAATTAACAATGGCAGGAGATAGTACCTCGACAATCACCATAAAGCCAATGAAAGAATTCTTATTCCTGCAAATCTTATCTAGTCCATGATAGAGACAAGTAAGGCCAGCTTCACCCTAATTGTAAAGTGGTATCATATCCATTTCAACAAGGGCCCTCAACACCGACAAATGGATAGTGGATTTGGTACTGCATAAAATGGTCGACCCAAGCAAATACAGCAAAAATCCTCGAGCATATTGTTTTGTTATTTCTTTATGAACTCGTCAATCATAGCTCATCCAATAACTCTAAATCAGCTCAATTTTTATCTTAAAGGGCTCTTTTAGTGATGGTTCCATACTGATTAACTATTGAATTTCTTCGTGTTTCAGGATATCATTGGTAAGAAGAACCGGAAGGCCATAGTATGGATGCCAGTTATGGCTAAAAAATCAACTAGGACAATAGTCATTTCTCCCACAGATAGGTGGAAAGTATGGGTCTTATCCATCCACCGCTCCGACAATGCTTAAACTACATTACAGTCTATTGGACATTCCTTGGATGGTAATTACAGAATAAAGCTTTCAAAATCGTACTCTCGGATGATCCATTTTACCCAATGAGGTGCTACGTAATACCATTGTCAGGCTTTATAGACACACCCTCCACCCCCGACAATGCAATGATCACGCTAACACCGAACAAGATAAGCCAATACAAGATAATTATATCATCTCACAACTACTATTGTTTCAAAGTATGAAATTATTCATTACTCTATTTATTTATTTTAATTTTAATTTTTAGCATTAGAATATTTTCTACCATTTGTTACAATTCATTCACTAATATACTAAATTATAACTTAAAAAAATAATAAAATAAATAATAATAACAATAATAAAATAATAATAATAATAATAAAATGATAAATATTTATGCTGCTAAAGTTGCAGTGTTACCTCAGTCTTTAAACTAGAATTGCGATGAAGTTGCATTCCAACTAGTGGATTGATAGCTTCACGTTCATGTTGTCGAATAAATTCTAGCAACTCAACATTAGATCGAGGTTCGGATCTTAAAGCATGCCTTCCTTCCAATTGATGGATAAACTCTCTATTCTCTCTACTCAAATTTAAGCTCTCTCTGTTTGTAATATAAGTAATGAAAAGTGAATGAGAAATGTTGGTAAGCCGAGCCTTTATATAGGCAAATGGCAACAAAAAAGACAAAAAGAAAAAGGAAAACAGTAATGCCTGTGAAAAAAAAAGTGCATTTACTATTAGTAAATAGTGAGCAAATAGTGATAAACAATGTCTAAATAATAAATTCAAATCATTCTATTCAATTATTCAAGTATTTGTGTGTCTAAAAATATATTTTGTACTTTTATAAAAATATTTTCCACGTAGGGGGCAGGAGAATATAGGTATGGTAAAAAAGCTAAATTTTTGTATATTTTTTTATTAATACCCTACTAACTACAATTATCTTTTCCAGCTGCTAGGTCCAGAATCCAATTCATTTTTTAGTCCAAGACTCACCCCGGATCTAAAACCCAAGTCATTTTTTAGTCCAGAACTTACTACCGAGTCAAGAACCTAAAATCGTTTTTGAGCCCAAAACTCAAATCATTTTTTAGTCCAAAACTCACCAACGGGTCCAAAACTTAAATTATTTTTTTAGTTCAAAACTCACCTCGAGTCCAGAACCCAAATTATTTTTTAGTCCAGATCTCACCTCGTGTCCAAAATTCAAATTATTTTTAGTTCAGAACTCACCAACGGGTCCAGAATCCAAATCATTTTTGAGTTCATAACTCACCTCGGGTCCAGAATCCAAATCATTTTTTAGACCAGAACTCACTATCGGGTCCAAAACCTAAATCATTTTTAAGTCCCGAGCTCATCTTGAGTTGAGGACCCAAAATCTATTCTTGGTTTGAGCACCCAACTCTTATGTCAGGTCGAGCACTCAACTCTTATCTCGAGTTGAGTATCCAAATCCAGTTTTGAGTCGAGCACCAAAATTCTGTTTAGGATCGAGTATCCAAATCTAATCTTGGGTTGAGTACTCAAATCAAATTTAGTCTCGAGTCAAGTACCCAAACCATTGCCAATCTCAGGTCGAGAACCCATCCTCATCCAAAATTTGCTCAAAGTCATGTTGCTTTTCACTCTCTTCTACTAAAAGTCTTAGATAATTTTTGACCAAAGTCATGTTGCTTTTCACTCTCTTCTACCAAAGTGTAGATCCTTAATTTTTTACCAAGTCTAGTCCAATATTTTAAAATAAGTCTGAAATAATTTTTGTTTTATTTATTATTTATTTTAGTATTTATTATTTATTTTAATACTTATTTTAGTATTTATTTTATTTATTTATTTTTTAAATAATATATAATATTTATATGTATATATATATAAAATAAAAAATAAAAAAATTAGACAGACTAATCGGTGAGCGGCAGGCGACGAGCCAGTTCGCCGCAAGCCGAAAAGGCCTGCAAGAATTGGCTTGGGCCAATTCCCCATAAGCGTAACCTGTGGTGAATTGGCCTACCCCAATTCACCGTAGGCCAAGCCTACAGTGAATTAGGCAGCGCCTTGCCTAGCCTCGTTGCTCGCTCGCCTGTTGCTCGCGTCCCAGCAGCCCATGCCAGCGCGTTGGCCAATTTTTGCCAAAACTTTATTTTACTCGGAAACTTCAATCAATTTCCTAAATAGCTTTTAATTTCCTTAATTTATTAGGTTTCGTTTTAAATTCCTATAAATAGCAGTTTTAAACACAAAAATGAGGATGACAATAATTACTCAAGAATTATTATTGGACTTTTGAACTTTGAAGCAACCCTATGCAACCAAAAATAAAAAGAACACTCTAATTCACAAGGCAACAAGGCTGTGTTATCTTGATCAAGCTCCCCCAGAATTCCAATGGTGCAATTGTGGTGGAGCCAACAAACGACTAGATTTTCTTAATTAATTCATTATAACATGCTTTTGATAATTTTTAACATGGAACATGCATGATCTTTATTTAAAATTGAATCTAGTAGCCTATTAGCATAACCTCGTCCAAATATATGATTATTTAGTCAGCATGCTAATAGCTTTGTTTAAAGTTTTTATGATGTCACTTAATTTTTCTCAAATATTTTTTAGCAGTAGCTTGTTTATTCCAACTTCAAAGCTTTGATCATTATATTTATAAATTCCAAAATCCTAATTTATTTCTTCATAAATCCTAATTGCATAGTATGAGCCCTAAACCCTAATTTTTTTTTTCAAAATCTTTACAGTAGCCTAATACTTAAAAAATAATTATAATAATATTAATTTCTCCAAACCCTAAAACCATAGTTTTTGAATATAAACCCTAAAACTTTAGAACCCTAATCCTATTTTTAAAAATAAGAAACCCTAATACCTAATTGTATTTTCCTAAACCATAATTCATAAAACCCTAGCTTGTATATTTAGTCTTTAATTATTATTTGAATCCTGCTTCACATACTGTATTCTTAGTTTACATCTTCATATATTGATCTTGATTTGACTTTTAATGAATGGTTTACTTTCATGATGACTGGTTAAATGTATTTTATTGGTTTACTTTATTTTTTATTATGTAAGAGGTATTTTTCACCTTGTGGATACCTCATTAATTAAGCTTCATGTAATTCAAATTATTTTCATATTTTGGGATTAATGTAAAGGATATGTTTCCACCTTTTGGTGGGTGTCCTATTTAGTTTTAGACATTGGACAATGTAAGGGCATGTTTTCATCCTTGGATGGGTGTCCACTTATTTGTTTTGTTTGGACATTGCTATGATTTTTAATAAAGTATTTATTTATTCTTATGATCGAATGTAGTATGGATAATGTCATTATATTTAAGAATTTAATAATATTAAGACCTAAAAAGGAGGCCGGTTCTAATGAACCAGGCATTGTAGGGGTGCTGGGTCGTTCTCACCTTCCCCACACGTACCTAACTTTTCGAATCTAATAGGGGGTTGGGGATTCCTTAGGAATCGAGTCATTCACCCCTTTCTTTATCCCTGCCCGTCCAAGTGGCGACTCCATTTTCTTCGGGTTTAGGCCCGTGTTCTCTACGGCCCTAAGCCTAATAGTGCCAAAGTCAAAAGAACCATTCGATCGGGAGTGGAGGCAAAAATTCCCGCTCACACAAGGTATATTAATGGAAATATTAAATCAAGTCATTCAATCAAATCTACTACAAACCCTAGGCATGGGTAATTTAGCCCATCATGATTTTCAAATAAATATTCATCTCATAAATCAATTCACAATTATCCATTGAAATATTAATGTTCATAAAAAAACAATAATAATCTAGAAATGAATTAAATGAGAATATGAAAAACCACTTGAAGATGCCAAGAGTTAAACTTCTTATTCTTCCTTCTAGCTTCTACTTAAATGTGATGAAGAACTCACAAGCCCTTTTTAAACCTTCAATCAAATATCTACCCTTGAAAGATGAAGTGGAAACTCTCCCAAGCCTTAAACCCTTTAATCAAAGCCTTCTTTAAACCCTAACCCTCTCAAGAGCTTGTTAACCCAAAATCCTGTCCCAAAAATGTTGTCTTCTTTAGGGAAGAAGTTCAAGATGAGTGAAAGATGTAGATGAAGGTAATGAGAATGGTGTCTTACCTAAAAACAAGAACTATCACAAGATGATAAAAATGGAAAATGGAGAGAGCGTCCCCCTTAATAGCCTCTCCCGTGTATGTATATGTCTCCACTTCCCTCCAATTAGTGTTTAATTCTTTAAAACAAAAAGAATGTTTCCATCTCATCTCACTCATCTTTGTCCCCTCCTTTTTCATTGTTTAATATTTCACCCTATAAAACCATCCATCTTTTACTCCTTTTTATCATTTCATTTTAAAAGATAATACATGTCATCTCTCACTTGTCGTGCTCATAATTCAAAGAATTCACTCAGGACATGGCCAAGCCATTAGTGACTTGGCCGTGTCACCTTAGTTTTCCTTAGACACGGCCAAACCATTAGGCCATTTCCATGGCTGCCTCTTAATGCCTTCTTCTTTTTCATGTGTAACACGGCCAAGTCACTGGCTGTGTCATGTGACATGGCCAGTGGCTTGGAAGTGTTTTGTGCTTTTGTTCACTTCTGTCTTTATACTTATGGTCCCTCTTCTTATTGTTCTTCTGGCTGGATACGACCAAGTCTCTGGCCATGTCATGTGACATGACTAGTGGCTTGGCCGTGTCTCTTGAATGTGTCCTTCTTAGGGACATGACCAAGCTAACTTTCCCTAGCCATGTTCTGCTTGTTCGTTGCCCTTGATGAGGGGCAAGGCCAAGCCAGTAAGTTTCTTGGTCATGTCTCATGCTTTTCCACCAATTTTGATCCCTTAAAGTGAATTAAAGCTCCATTGTTTTGCACTTCAACCTAAATCAAATACTTCAAGCAATCTTTAAATGCAAATTAAATAAAAAATAACTAAAAGCCAATAAAATTACCCTAAAATATAAACATAAATGATTGAAACAATTACCCCACACTTAATCATTTGCTTGTCCCTAAGCAAAGTTAAAATCAAAACAAACTAAAAAAGAAAAATTTAGTCAAGTTCAAGAGTTATAAGGATGTATCGAGACTCCCATTTTCTTAAATCCACAATCATTATCAAATCAAACAAAATCAATACTCAAGTAATTTAATGGCTTTCCATGCATAACCAATGTTTTCACTCCTTTACCAACTCTTTAAAGTGTTTAAATATGGTGGTGTTTATACTCATAACATTCAATGAATGATTATCACCATAAGCTTGCTTGTCAATCAAATTTTATCTACTAAATTTCAATCAATTGTCAATCATAAGGTCTTTCATTTGGTTATAACAGGGCTAAGGTGAAGGTACGGCATTTGAGAGTGTGAGTTTATTGATTAAGTTCAAAAGCACTTCAAGAATGAAGTAAACAATATACTAATACCAAGCAATCCTAAAATACCTTCCACTCAATTAGCACTAGGCATTTAAGTACTTTTAAGGGACTCCACTTATTTTATTCGCAAGGATAATTCCCAAACTTATTCTAACCTTACCGTCAGATCAAAATTTCTATTATTATCATTTTATTATTTATTTTTTTTATTTTTTAAAATCAAAATAGGTTTTGCAACTAAAGAACACAATAATTTGCAATTTTAAACCCACTAAATTTAACCCCACACTTTATTTAACACAACACAATTACTAAAACTCTTAAAATGCTCTTGACCTAATGAAAGGATAATTGTTAAAACAAAATGGTTCAAGGCTAATGATGTTGTGAAAAAGAAAGAAAAGGAAAAAATGAAATAAGCTCAAAATTGGCTAACTAAGGTTGAATATAAGGTTGGTCTTTTAAGCTAAGATGGATACACCTAATTACCTTAATCATATTGATGCCCAATCGAAAATTTTACGTAGTCTCAAAATGCATATCAAAGTAAGTTCTAGTAATTCATCAATCAAGGATGTTCACACACAAGAAGAATTATAAGTTGGCATCCAACTTAAGAGGCTCAACTTCTCACACGTTTAAAAGGCAATGTAAGGAATATCCATCCAAATCAACAATAAGCACTAATTTTATCCAATTCTCAATTTATGCTTCAAAAATTAAAAGGTCAACTATCAATAAAACTATAACAATTGAACTTTATAACATTCTAAACAATATAAAACAAGGCATTGCACTTTAACAAAACAACTAAATTGAAAATAAAAACTTAAATTGAAAATAATAACTTTGCACCCCACACTTTAAAAATGACATTGTCCTTAATGGAAAAAAGCATAATTTAAGAGAAGAAGAGTTAAGGAACAACCTGCTTTCCATCGTTTCCCTGCATGAGACAAAGTGATACCTTATCCTTTCATCAACAAAACATTAATTATTTAAGGAATGAAATAGTAATAACATAAGATAACAAAAGTTAAAGGTTTAAATAACTAAAATCCATAAGTGAAATAACAACTAAAACATCCAACAACTGAAAATAAGGAAATAAAAAGTGTTATCAATAAGTTAAAGTTGGTAGGATCTATGGTGATGGATGATGTTACGATGATGCAGCCGAAGGTTGAAGGGTAAGAATCTTGGCAAGGTTACAGTTGATCTGCTCCAATTGATTTAAGAATTTGTGCATGATTGCAATCCACCTTATTTTCCAAGGCTTCGATCCTACTAATAGTCTCAGAAGTTTTAGGAACTGGGGCATCTTCATCCAAGTTGAGTGGATCCGAGTTAGACTCCTCATCCACTCATTGTCTCTTTTGATGGTCCCCTAGTGCACTTGGCTCTTTAGAAGCCATCACATAAGCCCATCCCCTCTAGGTAGTCATACGCATTTTCTCAATAGTGGCTAGGTCAAGCGATTCACTACTTAAAATTCTTGTCATGTTGCAATTGCTAGGGTCAAAACTATCATCAAGTGCTATGGGTAAGGTGGTCACCAATCCACCAATACAAATTGCCCTTTTTTCCTATTAGCCACACTATAAAAAATATCAGCTAACCAATAATCGGTACTCACAGGTATAACATTATTTGCACAATCCAAGAAGAATATCTTGCTAAGTTCAACTATTCTCGAGCTTTCCTTCCCAACAGAGAATCCATAAGACATAAAATGGTGAAAATATTTCAAATTTTATTGCTTTGGCTAATTTGGCTACATACATCCCGCTCAATCCTAATGCTCCCCACTTAAATTATTGCTTAAAATCCTTTGGCACAGATTTTTCCCCTTTGTGATTGAAACCAAAAATATCTTTTATTCGTGCAATATCAATCACATTTGATTTCACAAGCAATTTAATCCCTAGACTAGTGCAAATCTTAGATTCATCTCTTTCAACCTTAAGAGAGGATAGAAATTCAATGGTGAGTTCTTGAAATTGCAAAGGTTTGAGGGAAACAAATCTCTCACATCCTAGGTTTTGCATATACCTAGTGAAATTTTCCTTAATTTGAAGAGCATTAAGAGATTCTTCACTTACATACCTTATTGGAAAGAAGCCTCTTGCTATGAAAGTCATTCTTCTTGTAGAATATGATGAAGATGATGATGGTTGCCTTCTCTTGTGGTGGGACACCATTTTGGTTCTTGGCATTTTGAATCTTGGTGAAAATTGAATATTTGAGTGATTTAGTTGAGTTTTTATAAGGGAAAATGGAGGATTTTGGTGAAAATTTGAAGATTGTGGAGTGGGAATGGTGGAGTTGAGAAAGAGAGGTGAGAGAGTGATATAGAGAGTGGAGATTAGGGTTTTAAATGGGGAAGAAACTGGAAAAATCAAGATTAAAATGGGTTAAAAAGTTTGTGACACGGCAAAGTTGGAAATGACTTGGCCGTGTCATGTTATTTTGGATGGGCACGGCCAGTGGCTTAGCTGTGTCCATTGAGTGTGTTTGTGTTTGTGCAACTGCGCATTAGAGGAAAAGGAGGTAACATGGCTTGGGACTTGGCCATGTCCAGGTGACATGGCCATGGACATGGACCAGTCGCCTGGCCAAGTCCACAACTGCTATTCTAGGCATATTTCTGAATTGCTTGACATGGCTAGTGGCTTGGTCGTGTCAAGTGAAAATGTCTACTACTGCCCTTTTTCCTTATTTTTTTTAATCAAATAAGGTTTTAGCCATGTCACCATAGTCAATGCAATCTTTCTTCATTTCTTTTCCCTAAAACTCCATCAAAATAAAAATCGATCACAACACACATTCCATTCTCTTTATTACAAACCAAAAGAAATGAACATTTAGAATGCTAAAATATGAAAATTTAATATAAAAAAAATAAAAACAGATGGGTTATCTCCCATTGAGCACTTCTTTAACGTCGTGTAGCTGGACATCATTGCATCACTCGTCAATGAACACCATACTTTCTATGATTTTTGCAACCTTGATTTCTTTAAAATAGGGCTTCACCCTTTGTCCATTCACCTTAAAAGTCTCTTTGATTTTCAAATTTAGCAATTCAATGACTCCATAGGAAAATGTTTGAACTACTTGAAATGGTCCAGTCCAATGGGACTTTAATTTTATGGGAAACAACCTCATCCTTGAATTAAATAAGAGGACTTTCATTTCTGATTCAAAGGTTCTTCTAAGATCATTTTGTCATGTATAGCTTTTGTTTTCTCCTTGTAGATCCTTGAACTTTCATAAGCCTCGTTCCTAAGCTCATCAACCTCAAAACCTTGCAACATCCTATGCTCTTTTGCTCCATCCAAGTCCTTATTTGTAACCTTGATTGCTCAACAAGCTTTATGCTCTAATTCCAAGGGTAGGTGGCAAGCCTTTCCAAAGACCAATCTATATGGACTCATTCCCAATGGTGTTTTAGAAGCCATCCAATAAGCCCATAGTGCTTTTAAAAGTCAAATCGACCAGTCCTTTCTCGTTGTGCTCACCGTCTTCTCTAATATCCCCTTAATTTGCTTATTGGATATCTTGGCTTGTCTGAATATTTAGGGTGACATAGGGTTGCCACCTTGTGTCAGATGCCCATCTTGGTCATTAACCTTTCAAACCATTTGTTGAAAAAATGGCTTCCTCCATCACTCACGATTTCCTTGGGGGTCCCAAACATGTTTAAAATATTTTCCTTCAAGAATTTCAATACGACATTAGCATCATTAGTCCTAGTATGGATATCCTCAACCCACTTGGACATATAATCAACTGCAAGAAGGATGTATTCAAAGCCAAAAGACTTTGGAAATGGCCCCATGAAGTCTATTCCCCACACATCAAAAATTTCTACAACAGAAAAATATGGAAAGGCATTTCATTTCTTTTGCTCATATGGTCCAAGAGACTGGGTCTGTTACAGGTAACAGTCTAGCCGGGTTGAGGATCTCTTCAAATTGAGTTGAATTAAGGTCCAAGAGACTGGGTCTGTTACATTATGAGAATTGTGAATATGAAATATATGAATAGTAACAGTCTAGCCGGGTTGAGGATCTCCTCGATTTAGTCAGGTTGATGGTCCAAGAGACTGGGTCTGTTACAGGTAACAGTCTAGCCGGGTTGAGGATCTCCTCAAGCTTGTTGAGTTGATGGTCCAAGAGATTGGGTCTGTTACCCTATCCATGGATAGAGAGATATGTATATTGCCTACGGGCTTGATTATTGTGATTATGGACCAAAGCAGCAACTCCTAACTTTGAATATCATATTAAATACTAGTTTGGGCCCATAGGTGTCTATTTTGAATGAGTATAATGGATGATGATATGATTATTGAATTAATGAGATGCAACATTTATAAGTATGATCTTCATTGGTTGAATGCATATCATTGATATATATATATATTGCATAATTCTATCATGGTTTGTACCACTGAGTTGTTGGCTCAGCGCGATTGTGGTTCATCGCGCAGGTGATAGGGTTGATAGGTTTGAGACGGAGGATTCTTCTAGACCTAGTTGAGTTTATGCTTGAAGAGTTGGGCTAGAGCTTAAAGATCAGAGAGTCAAGCTGCCAATCATGTATATATATTCTATGTTTTGTATATTTTGATTTTTATGTATTTGAACTTGTAAAAGTTTGTAATAATTTCCGCTGCGGATTACTAAATGTTTTTATATATAGTGTCTTTTATATTTCTTTTAAATGTTGAGATTTGTGTCATTTATTTTTAAAGATATGATTTTGTGTATTTTTAAACTGTGGCATTTTCTATATTCAGTATACGTATTTTACGATCGTATAAGCATGCTTGGTACGTATATGGGATATAGGGGTGTTACAATTATTTTGGTATCAGAGCCTAGGTTTGAGATTCTCAACCTAGGTCAAGTGTAAGAAAAAGAATATTTTGATTTTTAAAAGTGGGTTTTTAAATAAAATACATGTTTGGTGTTGGTAGTCTCTGATCTTTAATGAGGTGTATTCTGCTGTGTTTACAGATATAGGTTATAATGGATCCTCATTCGCGTCAATCTGTTGAGGGTAGAGCGGAGAATGTAGCTCCTGATGATGGAGCTAGAGTGGATAGAACTGGAGAGATACCTGTTTCTGTGTCTGGGAGACTAGCTGGTGAGGAGGTTCCACCAGTTTGGCTTAGGCATATGGTTGATTTATTGAGGCAGGCACCAGTGCAACCACCGCCACCCCCACCCCAGCCAATGGTACCAGTGAGACAGTATGATAAATTAAGAAAGTATGGAGCAGAAGATTTTCTGGGTACTATTGATCCAGCGGTAGCTGAGCAATGGCTGGATAAGGTTCAAAGGATTTTCATTCAGTTGCAAGCCACTCCAGTAGAAAAATTTGATTATGCCAGATCACTGTTGCAGAAGGATGCTTATGATTGGTGGAAGACAGTTCCGCATGCTATGGATGATCCACCAACATTATCCTACAGTGATTTTCTACGAGAGTTTGAGCTGAAATATACTCCGAGGGAGTATAAAGATGTGAAGAAGATGGAGTTTCTGACCTTGAGGCAAGATCACCGGTCTGTTACAGAGTATGAGCTAGAGTTCATCAGGTTGAGCCACTACGCTGGGGGAATTATTTCTTATGAGATCGACCGGTGTAGAAGGTTTGAGAGGGGGTTGAGACCCTCAATTATGTGTCTTGTGGCCGGTTCGAGATACCAGGATTTTTCCCAGCTTGTTGCAGTAGCTAGGAGTGTGGAGAGAGCTCAAAATATTGCAGCAGCTGCTACAGAGGAGGAGACCAGGGTTAGGAGACCCCAGTTTGAGGCAGGGTCTTCATCTGTGAAGAGAGGTAGGGGAAGTTTTGTTCCCAGGATCAGTCGGAGTCAGAGGCAGGCTGGTAGGTCAGTTCAGTTGCAGAGACCGAGATCGAGACATATAGTTTCAGTAGCGAGTGCTCTGACTCCTGTAGTTCAGAGATCCCTTCTACCTGTGTGTGCTCAGTGTGGAGGGTCACATAGAGGTGCTTGTTGGCAGAGTAGTGGACCAGCTGTGTGCTTCAGATGTGGTTCTCCTGATCATTTTATTAGAGAGTGTCCAGAGATGCAAGAGCAGAGGCCGGCAGATTTTGCAGTTTCTCGACCTAGTGTCAGAGGAGGTCGAGGGGGCAGAAGTTTCACCAGAGGGGGTAGACCTGGGTATAGTCGTAGAGGAGGATCTTCATCCAGGGATACTAGGCCAGATGAGGCTGGGCCTTCTCAACGAGTATATGTGATGCAAAGACAACCAGATGCTTCTGCAGTCATTGCTGGTACTTTCTCTTTATTTGGCATTTCAGTTCTTGCTTTAATTGATCCAGGCTCAACTCATTCATATATTAGTGCATCTATTTTGCCTGTGTCTGAAATGCATTCTGAGTCCCTAGGATTTGATGTGTTGGTGACAAATCCATTAGGGCATAGTGTGGTTGTTAGTAAGGTACACCGGGATAGTACAGTTGTGGGGCAAGGTGAGGAGTTTTGTGGAGACTTGATTGAAATGCCTTTTAAAGAGTATGATTTGATTTTGGGCATGGAATGGTTGTCTAGGCATGGAGCTGTGGTAGATTGTCAAAAGAAATGTGTCACTTTGAGAACTTTTGATGGTAAGAGTGTAATGGTGTCCAGTGTGCAGAGACAGCTTGCATCCTTGTTTGTATCAGCTGTAACAGCTAGAAGGTTGATTAGAAAAGGGTGTGATGCTTACCTTACTCATGTTGTGGATACTAGAGTAGGGGGTTCTCAACTTAATGATATTACCACAGTTGCAGATTTTCCAGACGTGTTTCCAGAGGAGTTGCCAGGGTTGCCACCTGAGAGAGAGGTTGAGTTTGGTATCGATTTGTTGCCTGGTACCACTCCCATCTCTATCACTCCTTATCGCATGGCACCTGCTGAATTGAGAGAATTGAAGGTGCAGTTACAAGAATTGTTGGATAAAGGATTTATTCGCCCTAGTGTTTCTCCTTGGGGAGCTCCCGTATTGTTTGTGAAGAAGAAGGATGGTACCATGAGGTTATGCATTGATTATAGGCAATTGAACAAAGTGACTATTAAGAATAAATATCCTTTGCCTAGGATTGATGATCTCTTTGATCAATTGAAGGAAGCATCAGTGTTTTCCAAGATTGATTTGAGATCAGGGTACCATCAATTGAAAGTGAGAGCTGAAGATGTTCCTAAGATAGCCTTCCGCACCAGGTATGGGCATTATGAGTTTTTAGTAATGCCTTTTGGGTTGACGAATGCACCTGCAGCTTTCATGGATTTGATGAATAGGGTGTTTAGACCCTATCTGGACCAATTTGTGGTGGTTTTTATTGATGATATCTTGGTGTATTCACGTAATGAGGAGGAACATGACAAGCATTTACGGATTGTGTTGCAGATATTGATAGAGAAGCAGTTGTATGCTAAATTATTAAAGTGTGAGTTTTGGCTTAACCAAGTGACTTTTCTTGGTCATATTATTTCAGCAGATGGTATTAGAGTTGATCCAAGTAAAATTGAAGCTATTTTGAATTGGAGTCCACCAAAGTCTGTGACAGAAGTTAGAAGTTTTCTGGGTTTGGCAGGCTATTATCGACGCTTTGTGAAAGGTTTTTCTTTGATAGCCACTCCACTCACCCGATTGCTCCGGAAAGGATTTAGATTTGTGTGGATGGATCAATGTCAATCTAGCTTTGAGCAGTTGAAAGAGATGTTGACTCAAGCACATGTTCTTACTTTACCCGTGGAAGATAAACCATATGTGATTTTCAGTGATGCTTCACATAGTGGTTTAGGGTGTGTGTTGATGCAAGAGGGTAAAGTTATAGCTTATGCTTCTCGACAGTTGAAGCCGCATGAGCTTAACTATCCGACTCATGATTTGGAGTTGGCGGCTATAGTGTTTGCTTTGAAGATTTGGCGCCACTATTTGTATGGAGAGAAATGTTTTATCTATACAGATCACAAAAGTTTGAAATATTTGGGTGTTCAGAAGGAGCTGAATCTTCGGCAAAGACGATGGTTAGAACTGATTAAAGACTACGACTGTTTGATTGATTACCATCCAGATAAGGCAAATGTTGTTGCTGATGCCTTAAGTCAGAAATCTTTAGCAGGTTTGGCTGTTTATTCGCTCTCGTTGCTTGTTGAGTTGAGAGCGTTGCATGCTAGTTTTGAAGTATGTAATGATGGTGCATTATTAGCTCAACTGCAGTTGAGACCAGTATTGTTGGATCAGATAAAGGAGGCTCAATTGGCGGATAAGAAGATTCAGAAGATTGCTTCAGATTGCCGAAGTGGAGAGAGCCGAGATTTTCTTGTGAAAAGTGATGGTAGTCTTTGGTTCAAGGATAGGTTATGTGTTTCTGATGATGATAATTTGAAAAGGATCATTTTGGAAGAAGCACACCAATCGGTTTTTGCTATACATCCGGGGAGTACAAAGATGTACCATGATTTGAGACAGTATTATTGGTGGTCTGGTATGAAGAGAGACATAGCAGAATTTGTGTCCAAATGTCTCACTTGTCAAAGGGTAAAAGCTGAGCATCAAGTTCCAACAGGGTTGCTTCAACCTTTAACAGTGCCTGAATGGAAATGGGAGAGGGTAACAATGGATTTTGTATCAGGGTTGCCATTGACTCAGAGTAAGCATGATGCTATTTGGGTGATTGTGGATCGGTTAACAAAGACAGCTCATTTTCTTCCGGTTCGGATGGATTATTCTCTTGAGAAGTTAGCTGAACTATATATCCGTGAGATTGTGAAGTTGCATGGAGTCCCAATTTCTTTAGTGTCGGATCGAGATCCCCGGTTCACTTCAAAGTTCTGGAAGAGTTTACATGGGGCTATGGGTTCTTGATTGCACTTTAGTACTGCATTTCATCCACAGACAGATGGACAGTCAGAGAGAGTGATACAGATTATTGAGGATATGTTGAGAAGCTGTGTCATTGATTTCTCTGGAAGTTGGGACAAATTTTTACCACTTGTGGAATTTGCTTACAACAACAGTCATCAATCCAGTATTGGAATGGCACCATTTGAGGCATTGTATGGTAGACGTTGTAGAACACCTTTATGTTGGAATGAAACTGGTGAAGGTAAGCTAATTAGTCCTGATTTGGTTAGAGAGACTGAAGAGAAAGTGAAGATGATTCGGAATAGATTGAAAACAGCTTCAGACCGACAGAAGTCTTACTCAGATTTGAAGAGGAGAGACATTGAGTATAATGTAGGAGATAAAGTAGTTTTGAAAGTGTCTCCTTGGAAGAAAATTTTAAGATTTGGTCGTAAAGGAAAACTTAGTCCTCATTTTGTTGGACCGTATGAGATATTGGAAAGGGTTGGACCAGTTGCGTATCGACTTGCTTTGCCGCCTGAATTGGATAAAATCCATAATGTCTTTCATGTTTCTATGTTAAGAAGGTATAGATCGGATCCATCTCATATCTTGTCAGTGGAATCCATTGAAGTTAGTTCGGATCTGACATTTGAAGAAGAACCAATCGCTATTTTGGCACACGAAGTAAAAGAGTTGAGAAATAAAAGAGTGCCATTGGTGAAGGTTCTATGGAAGAATCATGGTAGAGAAGAGGCAACTTGGGAAAGTGAGCAAGCAATGCGAGATCAATATCCTCAATTGTTTCGGACTTGATATCAGGTAATTTCGAGGACGAAATTTCTTTTTAGAGGGGAAGAATTGTAATATCCCAAAATATACCCTAGATGTTTTGGCTTTATTGTTGTTTAAATTGGATTCAATGTATATGTTTATTTGGAAGAGAAAAGGGTTTTTTAAGAGAGTGTATATGTTGTGTATATTAGAATATATACAACATATACACAAGTCATTGGAAAGTCAAAAGGATGATAGTGGAAGAAGATATTTTGTGTTTTTGAATTTAATAATTAAATAATAAGGAATTAATTGAGTGGAAGAGATTAAATGGGATTAGTTTAATATTATAATTGCTTGGTTGAGAGGGTTTTAAGGAAAAGGAGGTTGACTTTGTGTTTCTCTTTCTTCTTTCTTTCTTCCTTGCCGTGGCTCATCTTCTTCTCCTTCCTTTGCTTTTGTTTTGGCCGGCTAACATAGAGACAAGAGAACAAGGGAGAGATTTGAACCTCTAAACTCAAGATCTAAGGAAGATTTCAAGAGATCAAGTTGAAAAGTTAAGAGTTTCTTCATCCTTGGTGAGTTCTTCACTTGACTCTTTGATTTCTTTGAGTTTTTGAGTTGAGTTTGTGGATGGTATGTGTTTATGTTTGTTTAAGATGGGTTTAAGAGTGTTTGGGTAACTGATTTCTTGTTTTGGGGATGGATTGAAGGAAAGAGTAAGTTGTTGGAAGTGATTGTTTTGTAGTTGTGTTTTAGGTTTTTGGTGATGATCTTGAATTGTGTTAGAAGTATGTTTTTAGTTGTTTTGGTGTATTTGTAAGTTTGTTGTGATTTTTGGGTATGTTGAGATGACTTTGATTGAAGTGGATTTTGGTGAAAGGTAGTGCTTTGTTGATTGTGTTGTTGTTTTGGCCGGAATCCGGGTTTTTGGCCTGACACGCCCAAGGGCACGTCTAGGATTTTGGGCGTGTCGATGGTTATGTATTTTGGATGAGTGACACGAGCAGTGACACGCCCAGGATACTGAGCGTGTCATAACATCTGTGTGGCAGTAGGATTGACACGGCCAGTAACACGTCTGTGTTATTGAGCGTGTCATAGCCACTGTGTCTTTGGGGAATTGACACGGCCATGAGCATGCTCATGATGTTGGATGTGTCAATGTTGTTGAGAGGCAGAATGTATTACATGCCCAGGAACACGCCCATGTTGTTGAGCGTGTAAAAACTTCTGTGTTGTGGAGTTAGGGCACGGTCAGGGACACGCCCGGGTTGTTGAGCGTGTCAAGTTTAGAGTTTGCCCTAGTTGGTTCTTAGCCTTATGATCTTATGTGGGTTTCATCTTCCTTTTGGAATAGGTTGTGAAGAAGGTGAATTACCCTAATTCAAGTGAAAGATTATTGGAGGAATAAGTGTTTAATATTGTGAGGGTTGCATTTAAGGTAAGTACAAACATTGCATTGTTTCATACATTCATTTGATGTTGTATTGTTGATATATATATGTATGATGATGAATTGTCTTGATGTGAATGGAGATATAATGAAACCATTGTTGTTGGACATGGTTATGTAAATGAAATTGATGAGGCATGATTGCTTATTTGAGTATGAGATAGGAATTGAGAAAGAGAATGATAAAGAGGCAAATGAAATAATTGTATGTTTAATATGTTTATTCAATTTCAGAGTTCTGGATTTGGCGGCATGCCTATAAAATGAATAGTAACAGTCTAGCCGGGTTGAGGATCTCCTCGATTAGTCGGGTTGATGGTCCAAGAGACTGGGTTTGTTACAGGTAACAGTCTAGCCGGGTTGAGGATCTCTTCAAATTGAGTTGAATTGAGGTCCAAGAGACTGGGTCTGTTACACTATGAGAATTGTGAATATGAAATATATGAATAGTAACAGTCTAGCCGGGTTGAGGATCTCCTCGATTTAGTCGGGTTGATGGTCCAAGAGACTGGGTCTGTTACAGGTAACAGTCTAGCCGGGTTGAGGATCTCCTCAAGCTTGTTGAGTTGATGGTCCAAGAGACTGGGTCTGTTACCCTATCCATGGATAGAGAGATATGTATATTGCCTACGGGCTTGATTATTGTGATTATGGACCAAAGCAGCAACTCTGAACTTTGAATATCATATTAAATACTAGTTTGGGCCCATAGGTGTCTATTTTGAATGAGTATAATGGATGATGATATGATTATTGAATTAATGAGATGCAACATTTATAAGTATGATCTTCATTGGTTGAATGCATATCATTGATATATATATATATATATATTGCATAATTCTATCATGGTTTGTACCACTGAGTTGTTGGCTCAGCGCGATTGTGGTTCATCGTGCAGGTGATAGGGTTGATAGGTTTGAGACGGAGGATTCTTCTAGACCTAGTTGAGTTTATGCTTGAAGAGTTGGGCTAGAGCTTAAAGATCAGAGAGTCAAGTTGCCAATCATGTATATATATTCTATGTTTTGTATATTTTGATTTTTATGTATTTGAACTTGTAAAAGTTTGTAATAATTTCTGCTGCGGATTACTAAACGTTTTTATATATAGTGTCTTTTGTATTTCTTTTAAATGTTGAGATTTGTGTATTTTATTTTTAAAGATATGATTTTGTGTATGTTTAAACTGTGGCATTTTCTACATTCAGTATACGTATTTTACGATCGTATAAGCATGCTTGGTACGTATACGGGATATAAGGGTGTTACAACAACAATAATCTAGAAATAAATTAAATGAGAATATGAAAAGCCCCTTGAAGATGCCAAGAGTTGAACTTCTTGTTCTTCCTCCTAGCTTCTACTTGAATATGATGAAGAACTCCCAAGCCCTCTTCAAACCTTCAATAAAATATGTACTTGAAAGATGAAGTGAAAACTCTTCCAAGCCTCCAACCCTTCAATCACAGCCTTCTTCAAACCCTAACCCTCTCAAGAGCTCATTAACCCAAAATCCTATCCCAAAATTGTTGTCTTGTTTATGGAAGAAGTTGAACATTAATGGAATATGTAGATGAAGGTGATGAGAATGGTGTCTTCCCCTAAAAACAAGAACTAGCACAAAGATGATAAAAAATGGAGAATGGAGAGAGCGTCCCCCTCAATAGCCTCTCCCATGTATGTATATGTCTCCACATCCCTCCAATTAGTTTTTAATTCTTCAAAACAAAAAGAATGTTTCCAACTCAACTCACTCATCTTTGTCCCCTCCTTTTTCATTGTTTAATATTTCATCCCATAAAACCATCCATCTTTTACTCCTTTTTATCCTTTCTTTTTAAAAGATAATACATGTTGTCTCCCACTTATTGTGCCTATAATTCAAAGAATTCACTTAGGATATGGCCAAGCCATTAGTGACTTGGCCGTGTCACTCAAGTTTTCCTTGGACATGACCAAGCCATTTGGCCATATCCATGGCTACCTCTTAATGCCTTCTTCTTTTTCAGGTGTGACATAGCCAATTTACTAGCTGTGTCATGTGACATGGCCAGTGGCTTGGTCATATCTTGTGCTTGTATTCACTTATGTCTTTCTGCTTCTGGTCCCTCATCTTATTGTTCTTCAGGTTGGACATGGCCAATGCCTTGGTCGTGCCACTTGAATGTGTCAGCCTCTGCTCCATTCTTCTTAGGGACACAACCAAGATAATTTTCCCTGGTCGTGTCCTGCTTATTCCTCTCCCTTGATAAGAGACACGACCAGGCCAGTAAGTGTCTTGGTCGTGTCTCAAAGTGAATTAAAGCTCCATTGTTTTTCACTTTAACCTAAATCAAACACTTCAAGCAATCTTTAAACACAAATTAAAGAAAAAATTTAACTATAGGCCAATAAAATTACCCTAAAAATATAAACATAAATGATTGAAATAGTATACCGAGCTTTTGGTATGAGCATCACATATGATTAAAACCTTAAATAATATATATATGAGAGTTCATTTTTTTTTCCTTCTTCTTCTTCCCCAAAACTGACGTGCCTCCATCACTACCACCATATTTCATTTCTTCTTTCTTCTTCCATCGTCAAACTTGAAAAATAAAGGAACTTTACTTATAACTTAAAATTTTTAAGGGAATTCACTTGTTTATATGAGATTCACTAAGATTATCACCATATAACCTAGGGAAATTGAAAAAAGGAAGGAAGAGGCACTTGAAAGAAGGTTTGTGCTATCGTATTGATAATTTTCTATTATTTAGTTTTCTTTTTTATTTTTAATGCTTATGGAAGTTAGTTAAACCATGGATTGAATTAGAAGTGAAATAATTGATTGATGGAATTTTTGTGCAAAGAATTGAATATAGAACTTTTTGAGTTAAGAAATTGGTTATTGACCTATTAATGTAAGATATCAAGTGTGTTTGTATAAGTTTTAGTTTAAAATCATATTTAAAACAATGTTTGATCCATTAAAGAGTTATTTTAGTGTTTTGGCAAATTTAGGGTTTAAAAATGAATATGGAACTAAGTGATGAAGATATTGATTATGGATTCATTATTGATTGAGATTAAGTGTATTTGTGTAGTTTTTAACTTAAATTTATGCTTAAAGGAACTTTTGAACTAATAAAGTATTGGTTTTAAGGTTATGGAAAATTACAGTGCTGGGAAAGTTTAAAATTTTGGAAGAAAAGTGATCATTTATTGTATATTTGATAAATGTATTTTAAAAGAAATATGTTTAGTTTAAAATAAAGTATAATTACATCAAGTATATTGTCAAATTTTAAAAAATAATTGAATGATAAAGAAAGGAATGGTTACTTTGAAGAAATATTTTTTGCAAAAATTGATATTCTATGTGTGAAATTAATTAAAAGAAAATAAAGAAGTGTTTACTTTAAATTAATGTTTTTTTTTTATCAAAATTGGCATAATTAAGAATTGATTGCATGGTTAAAAACCTACTATCAGATTGAATGGCTAGTCAGAGGATGGATGCCTATAGTGTTAGTAGGCATTTTGTGCCATCAGTGGACACTTTGTGTCATTAGTGATATTAGGCATTCGTGCAACCAGTAAGCCTTTGGCCATATCTAATCTATAAAAGTTGGTATTTATTTACCAATAGTGAAACCGTTATCCGAGTCTAGTATTTTAAAATTAGGATATGAGGCAAAAATAAATGAAATGAATTGAAAATGAGTAATGTACGATGTAAGCATTTATAAGAATTGTATGAAAAAGTGAATGTAAGATAGAATTGTTATCTTAATAATGTTTTACCAATTAATCACAAAGTGATTATTTCCCTTTAAATGAAGTTAAAATTTGGAACTTATTAACAATCAGATAAGTATTTAGAACTTAAATGATTAAGTGATTTATTTATTTTCTGTTCAAAGTTTCAATTTTATTTTCATCTATTATTTCAATTATTTCCTCATGTTATAATTTGGATAATTATGAATTTACAAGTACGACTAATCAAAAGCTTAGCATGTTAGATTTTTCTTACACATTAATCAGACGAACAAAATAAATCCAGCAAAGTAAGCTTTAGAGTTTCAAGATCAACTGTAGGTAGGAATGTTAAAGAGAAGGATTTTCTAATATGTGTTTATTACTGTTCACATGGCAATGTCTAATTTAAATGAAAGTTGTATAATTATAGATAGCAATGAAATTTTTATATCTTATAGATATGATATGGCTTATAATTCTATAGTAAAACATATAAATTTTAAAGAATGTTTCTTATGTATATAGGTTGATAAAATATAGGAATTTGAACTTAATTGGTAACGTTTATGGATGGGTTGATGTATTTGAAGTTGAGGTTGAATGTAAGGATATTGAAAGTGCTTTTTTCTACAGGTTGTGTTTAATTAGAGAAGATGTTAGTAGTGATAATTACAGGAGACCCTTTGCCAAAATGTTTATTAAAATTGCCTTTACTGCCCATTAAATATTGATTGTAGGTTCATAAAGGTAATGTATTGTGTAGCATCTTCTTATAGTTCTATGTTAGAACTATCAGAGGTGTTACATTTGGTGGTATTAGAGCTTGGTTTAGGCAATTTTATTATGCAGGGTTATGAAAAGAGTGAAATATAACTGTCATTACAATGTGAACTATATAAGTGGATAAGTATTATGATGCAAATGATCTTTTATATTTGTATAGGTGTAGGATGGCTTCAATATTTCATCATGGCCTAGAGGAAAGAGCTATATCCTCACATAGTTAAGCAAGTGTAAGGAATCAACAACAGGTTGCCCTCTACAGCGTAGGTGCCATTGGACCCCTAGTTTATGAAGATCATGGAGGAGATTCTTAGACAGATTATAGATAGGTGTAGCTCCTCTATCACAGCCACAACTACCAGTATCCAAGAGGTCTCCATTTAGAAGAATTAGGAAGTTAGGAGATGAAGATTTTAAAGCATAGGATATACATTAATCGTGGGTAGCAGAGTATTAGTTAGAAAAGACTGTAAGGGTTTTTTTATCTTCTCCATTGTACTGATAAGGAGAGACTGGTGTGTGCATTTTTCTTATTATAGGAGCAATCTTATGATTGGTGGGATATAAAACAAAAAACTACTCTAGCTAATAGGCTCACTTTGGCATTTTTCTAGGAGGACTTTAAAAAGAAGTGTACCAGTGAAGTTTATATAGAGGAGAAATGTAGAGAGTTTTATATTTAAAGTAGAGGCAGTTGTCTGTGTTAGAATATGAGAGACAGTTTATCTATCTTAGTAAATAGTTTATGAGTTATTTGCATCTAAAGAAATGAAATGCAAGAAATTTGAGCACGGTTTGAATAGCTAGATCTATGTTTATTTAGTGGCACTGAGAATTAACAAAATTTCTACACTTGTTAATGCAGCAGTGGCCATAGAAAATGAAACCAAACATGAGCATAATAGAAGACAATTACAACAGAGGAAAGGATCACCTAGTGAGTAGTAGCAAGGTGGTTAGAAAAAGTAAAAAAGTGTTTAAGCACTAACACATATACAAGGATCTAGTAGAAGGGGTTGCACCAGTGGAGCTGGTTCCAAGAGACCTCAAGTGGTTGGGTCTAGGACTCCTGCTGTAACATCCAAAATTTTTAAAAATTAAATTAAATAAATTTAAATTAAATTTGATAAATTAAATAAATGATTTAAATGGTAAATGGAATGGTTTTAAGTGAAAAAGTGGAAGGTATATGTGAAATATACATGAAATATATGTAATATATACAAGTCAACCAAAAGTCAACTCTTTTAAAAAAGTCAAAGTCCAATGGCATTTTTGTAAATATACTTTAGAAATTAAAATTTATTTAAATAATTCAAAAATAATTTATTATTGTATGGAAGAAGAAAATTATCATTTTTATTAATTAATTAATTAATTAAAAATATAATATATTATATATATGATTGGAATGGAAGTGGAAGGAGAGATAAATTAAATAAGAGTCTTCTTCTTCTTCTTCTTCTTCTTCTTCTTCTTGTCTAGGCCGAAACTCCATCAAAGTTCAAGACAAGGTTTTGCTTCTTCCATACTCCATTAATTGAAGGATTTCTAGAGTTCAAGTAGGATTTTTTTGGACTTCTGCCATAATTAGTAAGTTTTTCAACTTTTTCCTTAAAATTCCATGAATTTGAGATTATACTAATTTTAGATTTTTGAGGTGGTATGATTTAATTGTTTATTTGAGTATAAATGAAGTTTTTTTGAGTAGTTAACAGTGATTTTGAGGTTGGATTGAAAAGATGGTTAAGTTTGAGTGAGGTTTGGTGAAGAGAGAGAATTTAGGGTTATGGGAGAATTGGACTTTTGAATTCTTATTATTTAATCGTGCAATTTGGTTCTAAATGTGTTATTTGGATTCATAAATAAGTATTTTAAAGTCAAATGATTGATTTGGCTATGTTTGATTAGAGTTCGGGAATGGAAATGTTGAATTTAGGTTTTTGGAAAGGAAATTTTCAAACTATGGTTAATTGATTGGTTTTAATGTTTAAAGCTTGTTTTTTAATGGTATAAGTGATGAATATAAGCTTGGATTGATAACTGGATTGAGTTGGAATGGAAAACCTTCAATGGTGAAGGTTATGCCATTTTTAGGGTTTTATACTAAAGCATGTGTTTAACTAATGTGAATGGTTTAAACATGTTAAAATATGTTTATAATGATATTAATAAACTTAAAATACCAGTTCATATGGTTTTTCAAAGTTAAAGTGAGGTAAGGCTTAATTTTGGAGTTTTGTCTAGAATTATGTTTAATTATGGTTTAAGTTTGGAAATGCCTTTAAATATGATACTAAATGATTATTTATGGTCACATTTGATATAGGCATTGAGAGGTAGTAGTTTGCCCAATCCTAATGTTGAAGAACAACTTGGAAGAGAAGGTTGGTGATAATTTTCAGCTTGATTTTTGGTTGCATTCTAAGGTAAGTAAAAACTTTGGATAAATTGGATATGTTTGCATTACATTGGGCTTAACACATTTTGGATTGAAAAATGTATTAAGCTATTTGATGCATTGAACATTCATGAACAATGTGCTATGACATGTGTAATGTTATGTATGCATTATATGCATTATGAAAAGCCAATGTTAATGGCTAAATTGAATAAAATGTGAAATATGTACATTATGTGAAAATAACCCAAAATATTTGGGTGTTGTGTTTTTAATGATAAATGTGTATACATTGTCATAAAATGATGAAATAAGATGAATTAAAGTGAATTGATATTGATATGAATGAGATAAATGAAAAAAATGAGGCAATGTGCCTAGTTGATTATGGGAAAATGAGAAAGAAATTGAGAATGAAAAATATGAAATAAATATGTGCCTAGTATGTTATTCGATTTCCAGAGTTCTATGTTTGGCGGTATGCATATGAGGTTATCCTCGTTATTTTTCTTCGGGGATAGCTTTTGAGCAACTACTTTGATTTACCTTTGGGGCTAGACGCTTGGCATCACTGTGATATAATTTGCCTTTGGGACTAGCTTTTAAGCATTACTATGATTTGCCTTCGGGGCTAGACACATGGCTAGACACATGAGTTGGGTAATGTGAGGTTGATATGTGTTTTTAATAAATATATGTATATGTATAAATTTTTTGAGAAATATGGAGAAATTGAGAAGTGTTGGGGAAATGTGAGATTTATTGTATATTGGGAGTGTGTTTGGTGCAGGTTGTATTTTGTTGAAATTTGGGATGTCCAAATTATAGTCAAAACTCTGGCAAATTTTTTCCAGAGACTTTTATGAAAATACTATTTTGGAACCTATAGTTAATAACAAATATTTTATTTATTATTTAAATATACATTTTTAAGAATTTGGGATTTTTAAATTTGAAATGTGAAAATTTTTATTAAATCGGGTTGTAAAATTTTTATACTGCAAACACATATTTTACATATACTGGATGTATGTATTATACGTATAAAGGGTATATGATAATCAAATATTTTATGTAATTCTAACCATGATTTTAATTATTTTCAATTGAATTTGATGGAGTTTGTTTGCTTGAGTTAGAATTATAGTGTTTAAGCTTTGGAAGGCAATATTCAAGGATTTTAATGATCAGTGTTGCAAAATCTAAGAAAAGAAAGCCAAAATGAAGAAAGAATCAAATGCCACGCCTGTGGCCACTCAAGGCCACGACCATGGGATACATTTTGGGTCTGCCTCTCCAAAAATTGAAGAAAAATAAAAGTTTCAGAAGTAATATGGATGCCACAACCGTGGGAGCCATTTCCCTACTGCCAGAGTCAAGATTAGGAAGAAAAGATAGATTTTGCAGTCTTTATTTAAATGCCATGACCATGGAAATCAAACGTCCATGATCGTGGCCCACAAAGCCGCCATTTACAGCTGGAAAATAGCTTGTAACAGTCAAAATAAACCCAGGCCACAACCGTGGCATACAAATGCCACGACCATGGGGTAGAAATCGATGAATTTTAGCCGAAATAATTTAATTTTTAAGATTTAAACAGCTGCAACTTGCATTTGACAGCTTACCATCAACAAGAAGCCTCCAAGCACTCTATATAAACACCATTCCTCCAAAGATTCAAGGCTGCATGATGTTATGTTATGTGAAGTTTAGTTTTAGATTCAAGTTTGATTGGGTTTTAAGGGAAAGAGAGAGTTTGAATACAAGTGTGGTGTAGTAAGGTTAATTCTTTATTCTTATACTTGTATTAAATTGAGTTCTAGTCTTTCTTTTGAGAGAAGAGTGAATTAGGGTTTCGGGGAAGAGATTCAAGAAGTCATAAAGGAGTACATCTCCAATTCAAAGAACTAGAGTTTGCTCTTTCTTATTTTTATGTTTTCAATATATAATTGTTGCATCTTTATGTTTTCAATATATAATTGTTATGTCTTACTTTCATTTATGAGGAACTAAACTCTTTTTAGGGTCAGTCCCTTGTATTGAGTTTATTATGGAACACTTATTGCTTATTTGATTTAACTAAGTTTACTTTTGATTATTTTGTTGTCTTTGATCTTAATGTTTTGATTATCTGGCCAATAATTAATTGAATTGAGATGTTGTATGATGGAGCGAGAGTTGATGCAGAATATTTGTCCATGGAGATAACAATCTTAAGGAAGTTTTTCACTTAGAGATAAGGTTAAATACTTAAAAAGTTGATTCAAGATTCTCACATAACTTAATGAATTAATTTAATTACTTATGATCCCAAGAGTAGACGTAAGAATTAAATTGATATGAGTTTTAATACTTGAGAGAGACTTTAGCCTAATTAAGGAGAATTCAACCATTAATGAAATGGGAAACAAAATTAAAATAAAAAATTTAAAAAATTCATAATAAACTCACAAAGGTGACTTAACCCTAAGTTTCATATCATTAGATTTAAATTCAAATAATTTATTTTTAAAGTTCAATTCAATCATAAAATCAAATTTTGCCATCCAAATAATAATCAGTTTAATTGTTTAGTACTTAAAATGACCTTCCTCATGGGAACGATTCTCTACTTATCACTGTATTATTTGATATGACCTGTGCAATTACAGATAACTAGGCCCGAGTCCTAATTACTTTTTAGCGCCGTTGTCGGGGAATCAACCGTTTTGACATTAATAATATTAAACTTTTATTGCTTTAGATTTTTATTTTCTGTTTTAATTTACTTTTAATTGAAAATTTTTGGTTTATATGTGAAGATATCCAAATACAAAACTTGAGCCATATAATCCAAAAATTGAATGACTTTTCAGGAAGAGGATGAAAGAGAGGAAAGAAGAACAAACAGAGGAAGGTACTTCAACATCAATTCTTAAAATTGAAAATTCAACCGATTCATCTGACGAAGAATCAATCATGGGAGATCCATAAAATATGTCACTCAAGCAATATGTTATGCCTTCTGCTCAATCAAGATTTGGCATAGCTAATCCCCTTGTTTAGGCAAACAATTTTAATTTAAAGCCAACACTTATTAATTTAATTCAACAATCAGTGTTTCATGGCTTACCACATGAAGATGCTTATGCTCATATATCTAATTTTTTTGAAATGTGTGATACTTTTAAAATTAATGATGTATCTAATGATGCTATTCATTTGCAACTTTTTCCAGTTTCCCTTAAAAGATCAAGCAAAGGATTGGCTCACTTTCAAACCACCAGGCACATTCACAACATGGGATCAATTAGCTGCAGCTTTTCTTGCCAAATATTTTCCACCAGCAAAAAAGCTAAATTGAGAAATAATATCACAAAATTTATTCAACTTGATGGAGAAAAGTTTGTATGAAGCTTGGGAACATTTCAAAAATTTGCAAAGAAAGTGTCTGCACCATGGACTACCTGAATGGCTTTTAATTCAAACCTTTTATAATGGTCTTCATCCAAATATGAAAGGAACAATTGATGCAGGAGGAGGAGGTGAAATTATGAACAAATCTCCTTCAGAGGCCAATGATTTGATTGAAAAAATGGCAACAAATAATTATCATTGGACTTCAGAATGAGTTATGCAAAAAAGAGTTGCAAGTTTACATGAAAGTGATAATTTTTCTTTGCATGCATCTAAAGTGGATACAATTGCTAAGAAGTCGGAGCATGTCAATTTGTCATCATCATCATTAGCATGCGAAAGATGTGGAGGAAACCATGAGACAGTAGATTGTAGAATTATGGAGCAGGACCAATTTTTAAGGAATCAAAATAGGGGCAAAAACTTTCAAGGAAATAATTATAACCCAACATGGAGAAATCATCCAAATTTGTCATGGGGAAATAAAAACAACCAAAAAACTCCATATCAACCTCCATACATGAGAAACCAAAATCAAGGATTCCCCTCTTCAGAAAAACCAGGTTATGAATCAGCTTTAGAAAAATTCATAGGAGCAACATCGGAGAGATTTGATAAAATTGAAAAGTAACATGACAAACTTGAGTAGAAAATTGAACGTCTCATGAAACAAAATAGAAATCTTTAAACTCAAAAAGGTCAATTTGCAGGATCACTTAATACTCATAATCAAGGAGCTCTTCCCAGCCAAATGAAAATTAATCCAAGGGAACATTGTAACGTTGTTACTTTGAGGAGTGGTTTACAACTTAAAGAACCTCAACCAAATGAAACTCCATACTTAGATAAGGATAAGGAAAAAGAAAAAGAAGAAAAAATTGGAGAGGCACTAAAAGAAACTATTAAACCTTATGTGCCTCCAATTCCTTATCCTCAAAGATTAAAAAAATAAGAATTAGATAAGCAATATGAAAAATGTTTAGAAGTTTTTAAACAACTTCACATTAATATTCATTTTACAAAAGCTCTTGTGCTGATGATGACATATGTGAAGTTTCTTAAAGAATTACTTTCTAATAAAAGAAAGTTGGAGAACAACACAAAAGTTGCATTAATAGAAGAATGCAGTGCGGTAATTCATATTAAGCTTCCACCAAAATTAAAAGATCTAGGGAATTTTTCTATACCTTTCACCATCGGTGAAGTTGATTTTCATAAAGCATTGTGTGATTTAGGAGATAGTGTTGTCTAATGCCTAGTTCTATTTGCAAAAAACTTGGCTTCACTCAATTACAACCAACAAGAATGTCTCTTCAATTAGTTGATCATTCAATAAAATATCCTGTTGGCATTATTGAAGATGTTCTTATGAAAGTGGATAAACTTTACATTCCAGTAGATTTTGTGATTTTTGAAATGGACAAGGACGTTGAAATAGCACTTATTTTAGGAAGGCCATTTTTTGCTACAGTTGGAGCCATGATTGATGTTTGAGGAGGAAAATTTACTTTTCAAGTAGGAGAGGAGAGAGTAGAATTTAACCTGACAAAAGCAACCAAACATCCGGCATTTCTTGATGATTGTTTTCTAATTAATGTTATAGATGATTGTGTGTAACAAAAATGTGAACAAACAAATAATCATTCTTTGGGAACATGTCTTGTACAAGGTTCTACAGTAGAAGATGAAAGCGAGGAAGTAGCTGCTTATGCTTCAGCTTTTCAACAAACTCCAATTATGTCCTTTCAAAATTTTGAACCTCTTGGAAAAGGTAAGACTTTACCGCTACCTTATATAGAAAAGGCACCGGATCTAGAATTAAAACCTCTTCCAAATCATCTCAGATATGTGTATCTTAAATCCAATAATACTTTGTCTATTATTGTCAGTGCTAATTTGTCCGAAATTCAATTAAGTCAAACCTTGGATTTAATTTGAAAATATAAGAAAGCAATAGGTTGGACTATATCTAATATTATAGAAATTAGCCATTCAATTTATATGCATAGAATATTATTGGAAGAAAATTCTAAACATGTGATAGATCATCAAAGAAGATTAAATCTGAATATGAAAGAGGTAGTAAAGGCAAATTGACTAAGCTTTTAGATGCATGGATTATTTATCCTATCTCTGATAGTTCTTGGGTAAGTCTTGTATATGTGGTTCTAAAGAAAGGAGGAATGACTATTATTAAAAATAAAAATAATGAATTAATTCCTTCAAGAATAATCATTGGAAGGCATGTTTGTATAGACTATAGGAAATTAAACAAAGCTACTCGCAAGGATCACTTTCCCTTGCCATTTATTAATCAAATGCTTGAGAGACTTATAGGTAATGCTTTTTTTTATTAGATGGATATTTAGGATATTTTCAAATTCTTATAGCGCCAGAAGATCAAGAAAAGATAACATTCACACGTCCATATGGCACTTTTGCTTTTCGAATAATGCCTTTTGGATTATCCAATGCACCGACAACCTTTCAAAGATGCATGATGGCCATAATTTTTAGATATTGTGGAATTTATTATTGAAATATTCATGGATGATTTTACTGTTTATGGTACCACTTTTGATATTTGTTTACAACATTTGGAAAAGGTACTTAAACATTGTAAAGAGAAGAATCTAGTTCTTAACTAACATAAATGTCATTTCATGGTGGAAGAAGGTCTTATTCTGGGACACAAAGTTTCCAAAAGAGGAATTTAAGTAGACAGAGCAAAGATTGAAGTTATTGAACGGCTACCACCACCAACCAATGTTAAAGAAGTTCATAGTTTCTTAGGACATGCATGATTTACACACATTTTATAAAAGATTTTATCAAAAATTGCTAAGCATTTGTGTAAATTATTAAATAAGGATGTTGTTTTTAAATTCTCTAATGAATGTTTAATTGCCTATAATAGGTTAAAAGCAACATTGACAACAACGCCTATTATTTCACCTCTGGATTGTTCGTTACCTTATTAGAGCTATGTTGAGTGAAAAGAAATATAAGAAATATCATGTCATTTATTATGCAAATTGAACCCTTGATGATACTCAAATCAATTATGCTACAACAGAAAAAGAAATGCTTGCTATAGTTTTTGATCTTGATAAATTCATATCTTATCTTCTATGCTATAAAGTTATTGTTTATACTGACCATGCAGCAATCAAATATCTTATGAGCAAGAAAGAAGCCAAACCAAGGTTGATTAGGTGGATTTTGCTTCTTCAAGAATTTGATCTTGAAATCAAAGATAAAAAGGGAGATGAAAATTTAGTAGCAAATCATTTGTTAAGATTAGATAAGCACACCGATCAGGACATTTTGCCTATTAATGAATCATTCCCTGATGAAGAACTTTTCTCTGTTAAAATGTATATTCCTTGGTATGCTAATTTTGTGAAGTATTTGGCAGGTGGCGCCTTTCCATCTGAATTAACTTATGCTCAACGAAAGAAATTTCTTTCTGATGTTAAACATTACATGTGGCAGGAAACTTTATTGTTCAAACATTGTGGCGATGGAATGATTCGCAGATGTGTCCCGGAAGAAGAAATAAAAAGTATTTTAGAATTTTGTAATTCAAAAGAATGTGGAGGTCATTCTAGCACATCTAAGACAATTGCTAAAATTTGGCAATCTGGATTTTTCTTGCCAACTATGTATAAAGATGGCAAAAATTTTGTTCAGTCTTATGATAGATGTCAATGGGTAGGTAATATATCCAAAAGGCAAGATATTCTACTTAACAGAATTTTTGAGGTTGAATTGTTTGATGTACGGGGAATTGATTTTATGGTACCATTTCCTCCATTATTTAATAATCAATACATTTTAGTAGTTGTAGATTATGTTTCAAAATGGGTAGAAGCATTATCAAGTCTAACAAATAATTCCAAGGTCATAACTAGGTTTATCAAGAAAAATATTTTCACTAGATTTAGAGTTCCTAGGGCTATAATAAGTGATGGAGGTACTCATTTTTGTAACAAGAGTTTTGATGCTATTCTTAAGAAATATGGAGTACAAAATAAGGTGGAAACACCTTATCACCCTCAAACTAGTGGACAAGTGAAAATTTCTAATAGGGAACTTAAATAGATATTGGAGAAAATAGTGAAAAATTCAAGAAAAGACTGGTCGATTAAGTTGGATGATGCTCTTTGGGCTTATAGAACATCATATAAGACTCCAATTGGTATGTCACCATATAGACTTGTTTTTGGAAAGGCATGTTATTTACCTGTTGAACTAGAACATAAGGTATATTGGGATATTTAACAACTGAACATGGATTGGAATAAGGCTAGCCAAAAGCGTTTGTTACAATTAAATGAGTTAGATGAGATTAGGATTCAAGTTTATTAGAATGCCAAAATCTATAAAGAAAGGACCAAAATGTGGCATGATAAATTTATCAGATTTAAACAATTCCAAGAAGGACAATAAGTTTTATTGTACAATTCTAGATTAAGACTCTTTCCTGGTAAACTTAAGTCTCGTTGGTCAGGACCATTTAAAGTTGTGAAGGTTTATTCTTACGGTGCAATCAATATGCAAAATCAAAGTGGAGAAATCTTCAAAGTAAATGGCCAACGATTGAAACCTTATTTTATTAGTGATCCAATAGACATCGAGACCGTCTATCACTTCGATTTATAAGCATTCAGCCGGGGAATTTCATGCTATCAATAATAAACCTAGCACTTGTTGGAAGGCAACCTAATTTCTTTTCATTTTGTTATTTTGTCATTGATTTTCTTTTTAACATTTTGAATAATGATGTTTGATTTTTTCTTTGTAGGTTATTAAAAATGCCCAACCATAAGAATTTGAAGGAACAAAGGTGCCACGACCATGTTCAATCATCCTTATGGTCATGGGAATCAATTTAAAGCTGTAAAATTGGAAGCAGGCAAAAATTTTTAAAAAACAAAAAAGAAAAGAACTCCATGACCGTGGCTTTCTAGATGCCACGACCGTGGGTTTGATGAAGACGCTGCTAACATGAAAACACAAAAGGAAAAAGAGGTTGTAGAGGCAAAAGCAATCCCACGACTGTGGGATTACAATCGAGGCTGCCAAGGAAGGAGAGTACCAGAAAATGAAGTGGCAGATTGAAAGGAAAAACCACGACCTTGGCCTCCAAAGGGCCATGAACATGGAAAACCATGAAAAACTGCTTTTGACCAGTCAAACAGAAGGCCATGACCATGGCACTAATAGGCCATGACTGTGGCACTTATAGGCCACGACCGTGGCACACCAAAACTATATAAATATCTTATCTTTCTCTCTCCCTTGACTTTTTGAAGCACTGGCCGCTCAAGTTTAAAACCCATGTACAAAACCTTTCAACCCACCACCTAGACTCCATTTTTCACTCAAATTTCTCCATATCTTCATTATTTTCAACAAATCCAACACAAATTTGGTTAGAAGCAAGACGTTTGCCATGAAATCAATAGTAGACAGATCAAAAGGTGGTGGATCTAAAAGAAGGCGCCAAGATAAATCATCATCATCTTCATCAAACACCTTCTCCACCATAATCTCCAACACCTCAAGGACCACGCATGTACCCTAAAATTCACTTCTGTGATGAGAAGCAACAACAAAGGTACCAAAATCTCAAATCATGAAAAATTATTCTTTCCAGGTTCATACATGGAAATGTTATTAGGAAATTGAGATGGAACAATGCATTGCTTAAGATGTTTACTTATATGGAAGCAATTATATTTGCTAGTATGTGTTATTCAGCATATGCTTAATTAACCTTAGAGTTCCTGAGCAATTTTTAATTCATCCCACCAGATAGTAATGCTGCCCATAATCGAAAGGTAGAATTTAGATTAGCCGATCAAAATTATAATTGGTACGTTGGTGAATTTGGGAATCCTTTGGGATTAGTTGGATTATAAGGAATATTTGGCAGAACTGAAGGGTTTGATGAAAAATGAAACTTGGACTAGACTAGGGGGCGTAAGAAGGTTTAATAGCAAAATATTTAAAGCCTCTAATTTTATAAACCCATTTTATCGATATTTCCATTTTGTCCTAGCAAACACCATTTTTGGACAAGGGGAGAGTCAAGACATGGTTAATTCCAAAGAGTTGCATTTCTTTTATTATGCCATGAAGGAGAAGTGTTCAATGTTGGGCTTTGGTTTGCCAAGAGGTGTGAGGAAGTCATTAGGCAAAGCGGTAAGATTGTCATTGGGGGAATGATCACAAAAATTACTTCATATCTAAATATAGGATTTGATCACCTTGCACCCGTCCTAGGTAAACTTACCAATTACATGGGTACCATTTTAGCCATGAGATTAGCAAGAAAAAAAGAGAACAAATATGAAATTTTAGGACCACCAGATGATGATATTAATATTGACATAGATGAGATATTTGGAGAGAGAGGTGATTTTGAGGAACCTGAAGATCAACCACCACCTCCATCTTTTGAGTTCTGACCATATGCTCCACCACCAAATACATTTGATTATATTGCTAATATACTTGATTCTTTTGAAATGAGATGAGACGTAGGAATGCAGTTTGGGATCAGCATTTTGACAATATGGAGCAGTTGTTTGGAGGAGTTGAGCACGAGGTGCACACTATTTCAACTCATATGATGGGCCTTAGTGAGGAGTTCAATTCCTTCTTTGCTCAATTCAGGCTGTACTACCCACCTCCACAGCAACCCCCTCCACTTGGGTGATGATCCTAATGATGGCACCCACAAGGACAGTGATGATTCAAATTTGGTGGAGTTTTCCCTCGAAATTGTTAATTTTCTGAAAACAAGTGGTACTTTGGTTTACTTTGTTTCATTATGTTTGTTTTAAGAATACTTATATTTTTATTTGTGATGTTTTAATTTATGTTATTCTATTTTAGTTTTATGGAGTATATATATGATTTAAAGTTTGAGTATGAATTAAAATAATGAATTTTTCTTATATATAATATATGATAGGACCTTAGATTTCCTTATATGTTATTTTATATGTTAAAATTTTTTTAATTAAAATTTTTGCAATTTTAAGGTTAAGATTTGGTGGAATAATAATACCTTATAAAGTTTTAACCAAATTTAGCTCTTCAAATAAATTAAAAGTAATTAGTTATTGAATTTTAGTTTAAGTTTATATTTTTTCATATTATTAATTGTCTAGGCCTAGAACATGTTTAAAAGAGCTTTTAAGGTGAAATTGAACCTTGCTAAATAAAAGGGAAAAATTATTTAGGCATTATTTGTGAAACCAAATTCTTATACCCACCAATTTAACATTGTCCCTAGTTGTCCTTTTGAGCCTAAATTAAAGTTTTAGCTTTGGATTTGATTTGATTTGATAAGCTACATAAACCACCCTTTTCAAGGTTAATTATCTTTTGAAAATTTTCTCAAAATCAATTTTTTCATATGATGAGGATAACAAGTTTATAAGAGACTTCTAAGTTTAAAGTTTAGGGGAATATAAAAGTATTGTATTTGAAAACAAAAATAATAATAAATAAATAAATTCCCCTAGAGGAGGGGAAGGAGATTAAAGAAAGGAGCAAAGCATCAAAGAATCGTCTACAAGAGCTACGATGTAAGAAATTTTTTGAAAAGATACTTAACCTATTTTATTTAAACCTTATGTTAAGCCCTCACCTTTATAGTCCCATTACAAGCCTATCAAAGACCTTTTGATTTCCCTTGATTTAGTAAGCTCTATTAGTGGAGAAAGCTCAATTAAGCATGCATATGAGAATAGGATAAGCTTGTATCAAAAAGAATATTTATTTATCTAAAGTTTTATGATTGATTACACTTAATTAAGTTTTTGAGTAAAGGAGGTAAGAATAAAGAAGGTAAAGTTGTGAAGCTAAATTATAAACCAGAAATTTTGAAATTTTTATTTTTAAAATTTTTTATATAAACTAACATAGAAAAGAAATCTATAGTATTAAATTTAAATTGCTTGAGGACAAGCAATGATTAAGTTTGGGGGAGTTTGATAGAGTGAAAATTTGATCAAATATTTTATGTAATTCTAAACATGATTTTATTTATTTTCAATTGAATTTGATGGGTTTTGTTTGTTTGAGTTAGAATTATATTGTTTAAGCTTTGGAAGGCAAGATTCGAGGATTTTAATGATTAGTGTTGCAAAATCAAAGAAAAGGAAGCAAAAATGAAGAATCAAATGCCACGCCCATGGCCCCTCAAGGCCACGACCATGGGATACATTTTGGGTCTTCCTCTCCAAAAATTGAAGAGAAACAAAAGTTCTAGAAGCAATATGGATGCCACGACTGTGGCTTTTCATAGCCACGGCTATGGGATCCATTTCCCTACTGCCAGAGTCAAGAATAGGAATAAAAGACAGATTTTGTAGTCTTCATTTAAATGTCACGACTATGGCAATCAAATGGCCCCGACCATGGCCTATAAAGCTGCCATTTATAGCTAGAAAATGGCTCAAAAAGTCCAAATAAACCCAAGCCATGATGGCATCCAAATGCAATGACCATGGGGTAGAAATCGATGACTTTTAGCCAAAAAAATTGAATATTGAAGATTTAAATAGCTACAACTTGGATTTGACAGCTTACCATCATCAAGAAGCCTCCAATCACTCTAGATAAACATCCATTCCTCTAAAGATTTAAGGGTTTCTGATGTGACTTTTAACCCACATGTAATTCTTTGCTTGTCCCCAAGCATAATCACAAAACAAGATGAAAAATTAGTGGATGGAAGTTACTTCAAGACTTCCCTTTTTATAATTTCCACACTCATTTCTAAATTTCACAATATCGATACTTACACTATTCGATGGCTTTTCATGCAAACCCTAGTGGCACTCTTTCACTAAATCTCTCAAGTGTTTTGGATGGAATAGTGTTTTCACTCTTTACATCCCATTACTGAACGTTCCCATAGGCTTGCTTTAAGAATCAAGTCTCCGCCACTAAATTACCATTGAGCATTAATCATAAGGCCTTTTATTGGTTGTAATGGGGCTTAGGGTTGAGGTAAGATATTTTTGGAATGTAAGCTAAATCATTAGATTCAAAAGCACTTAAAGAATGAGACAATATTTATGACAACAACTTCCCAAATATTCAATACTCTTTATTCTTGATTGTCCCGTTTGAAGAAAACTTAGCTTATTCCCTTTTGCTATAAGAGTTTTTTTTTTATTTGAATTGATCCCTCATTTTGGCTTCAATGATATATGAGGAACCTTGAACTTTTAGAAAGATTTATTTTACAACTTCAACTTACTTTCATCAAACCTACGCTTAATTCACACTATTACTTAAATTATTAATTTGCTCAATTGCTCTTGTTCCTTATGAAGGGGCAAAGCTTGGTAGAACATGTTTTAGGGCTAATGCTTTTGTGTAGAAGGAGGAAATGGGAACATGAGGTAGGCTCAAAGTTTGCTTACTAAGGATGTAATAGGGTTGGCTTCTTAAGCTAAATGGTTTTTTCCTAAGTGCCTTAGTCATATTGATGCCTAACTAAAAATTTTTACGTGGCCTTGAAATGAATTTTTAAGCAAGTTCTAATAACAATTCAACCCCTGGTGCTCACTTAAAAAGAAGAAATAAGTTGGTATCCAACTTATGTAAGCTTAATTCTTGCAAGTTTAAAAGTAGTTGCAAAGAAAATCCATCAAAATTGATAATAAATATCAATTATATTTAATTCTCAAAATTTCCAAGGACCATCTATCCATAATCTTGCAACTAGTAAAAAAAGGTATATATATTTTAAAGAAAAATAAGAAAATTGATTTTAACCATCATAAAATTTAACAAATGTGAAAAAGAGGAAAGCAATTAAAAATAAAGCAAAGCAAAAATTTAAAATTTACACCCCAAACTTAAGGGTTCACATTGTCCCCAATATGAATGAACAATGACAAAAGAGGATAAAAGTTAAGATAGTACCAATTTTAATTATCCCAATGTGAGGCACAAATTGTTTCTTGAACCTTGCTTAAAACACAAGTAAATTGTTCATAAAGAGATAAAATTTAACACAACAAACACATAGTACTATAAGTTACGAAAACAAACACCATAACATAATGTAAAAACTAAAGAAATGAAACGATGACAACTAGATAAAAAAAACTAAATATTGTGCAAGTATCAAGCTTAAGTCATTAGGGTGAAGGCTATGAAGATGATGCTGAATGGAGGCCTAGAATCACAGCCAAGTTGTTGTTGATAAGCACCAGCTGGTGAAGTACTTGCTTATGATTACGGTCCACTTTCTCCTCATTGCTTCAATCCTGCTTAGTATCTCCTCATTATCCCTAATGGGAGCATCTTCATTTAGGTCTAACAAATCAGAATTAGTGTCATACCCATGCATTTTGAAGAAATTAAATAAGTACTTGGAGATATAAAAGTTGTAAATACTCAATATATATACCTAGTGTATATATAACATATATATATGGTATATTAATTGTATATGTTGGATATATACATTACATACTTAATATATTTAATACACATATAAGGTACATTTGATATGTATATAAGATACACATTATTTGTGCATATATGTAATATCCCAAAATTTTTTTTGAAAATTTCTAATTTTTAGAAATTTGATAAAATATATTATAATTAAATTGGATAAATTAAATTAATAGTTTTAAATAAAAAATAAAGGGATTTTAAATGAAAAGTGGAATATATATGTGATATATATGTAAAATATATACAACATATAAAAGTCAACACTTTTTAAAAAAAAAGCCAAAAGTCAAAGTAAAAAGGGTATTTTAGTAATTAAATCTTAAAAATTCAAAATTATTAAATTAATTCAAAATTAAATAATTTTTAAATGGAAGAGGGATTTTTGGACTTTTAATTTATTAAATAAATAATTAATTATTAAATTAAATTAAATAATATATATATAGTTGAAATTAAAAGATGAAAGGAAAGAGAAAATCAAAAGCCATTTTCATCTTCTTCTTCTTCCTCCTTGGCTGAAACCTCCATTGGTGGTGTCCAATGAATTTTTCTCTTCCATACTCAATTTATTGAAGGATTTAACAAGTTTAAAGTTAATTTTTGGTGATTTCCACTAAATTTGGTAAGTTTCCAACTCCTTTCTTTAAAATCCATAGAAATTTTGATTATGTGTGATTTTGAATTTTTAAGTAGTATGTTATAATTATTGGAATTGGTGTGTATGATGTTATTTTGGGTAGTTAACAATTATTTTAAGGTTGGATTGAAGAAATGGTTGAGTATAGGTAAGATTCATGAAGAGAGAGAATTTAGGGTTATGTAATTTTTGAAATTTTAAAATATGATTTTTAATTATACAAATTGATTCCAAATGAGTTGTTTTGTTGCATAAACAAGTATTTTAAAGTAAAAATTTGGATTTGGTTGTTTTTGGTTGGAGTTTGAGAATGAAAGTGTGATTTAGGGTTTTGGAAAATGATTTTTCCAAAGTTGTTGAATTGTATAAGTTTATTGATTTAATCTTGTTGCTTGGTTATATAAGTGATGAATATAAGCTTAAAATGATTAATGGATTGTGTTGGAATGGAAAACCTTCAATGGGGGAAGGTTATGCCATTTTAGGATTTTGTGTATAAGAGTGTGTTTTTGTAATGTAAATGGTTTAAATGTATTAAAATATGTTTTTAATAATATAAATAAGCTTAATATATTAAAATGAATGGCCTAGTATGAGAATCCAAAGTTAAAGTGAGGTTAGATTTAAATTTTGAATTTTTGCTTGGATGGGGTTTAATTATGGTTTAATATTAGAAATGCCATTAAATGTGATAGTAAATGATTATTTGCTATCACATTTGGTTTAGGCATTGAGGGAGGTTGTTTTGCTTCATCCAAGTAGTGAAGGGCAAGTTGGAAGGATAGGATTGGAGGTTGTTTTAAGCTTATTTTGGTTGCTATTTGAGGTAAGTACAAACTTTGAATACATTGGTTATGTTTGCATGACATTTGGCTTAACACATTTTGGTTGGAAAAAGTGTTAAGCTACTTGATACATTGGTTATGTATGAATAATGTGCTATGACATTTGTAATGTCATATTTGTGTTAAATGCATTATGAAAAGCCATTGATAATGGCTAAATTGTGTAAATGTGATTAATATGTGAATTATGTGGAAATACCCAAAGTAACTAGGTAATGTTTTGTGAATGCAAAAATGTGATATAATGTAAGGAGATATGTTGAAACATAATGAAATGAATTGATATTGATATAAATGAGAAAAGTGAGAAAAGTGAGAAAAAGATGAGAAAATAAGGCAATGTGCCTAGCTTGATTATGTGACAATGAGAAAGAGATTGATAATGATAAATATGAATAAATTGTGTGCCTAGTATGTTATTCAATTTTCAGAGTTCTGTGTTTGGCGGCATGCCTATGATTTGCCTACGGGCTAGACAATGGGCGTCATTGTAAAAATATTTTTGAGGTGAAATAATCAGGTTGTAAGCCTCAAAAATAAGTCCTTGAAACTGGGCTGGGTGAAATGACTGGGTCATAAGCTCAGACCTAGTTGGACTATTACATTGATATTTTGCTATGGGGCAAGACACATGGTGTCATTATAGACTAAAATAGTAACTCTGGAATTTAAATAGCATATTAGCTATCTTTGGGCCCACGTTTGTGTTTATTTTTATGTGAACTGTTGATTATGAAATATTTGAAAAGTATGAGAAAATGGAATGATGTGATATCCACAAGCATTTCACATTGGCCTTACTTTACAGTTTTATTATTATTAAAATTTGTACTGCTAAGTTTTTAGCTTAGCGCGATTGTAATTCATCGCGTAGGTGACATGGGCGATTTGGTAGAGCTGGAGAGTCCTACTAGACCTAGTTGTGTCTGGGCTTGCATTTATCGAGCTTGAAGTGTTTTTGTGTATATCAAGATCAGAGCCATTTGCCAGCATGTACATATTTGATATTATAGTATATTTTGATATTATGTATATTATGCTTATTTTTGAAGTATATATTGTAAATTGTAAAGAATGTTTTAGATAATTTGTTTAAAATGGGATTCTATATGTGTTGTTGATATATATATACATCTATATATAAATATTTTTAGAAAATATAGAGAAATTGAGAAGTATTGGTGAAATGGAGATTTGATTTTATTGGGAGTGTTTGTTTTATGTAGGTTGAATTTATTAAATTTTGGGATATCCAATTTACAGATAAAATTCTAGCGAATTTTTTCCATAGATTTTCATATAAAATGTTTTTTTTTGGGTTCCTATAACAAATAAAGAATACTTATATACTATTTAATTTTATATATTTAGTTTTTGAAATTTTAAATTAGAAATGTGAAAATTTTTTATTAAACAGGTCTATGACATTTTTGTACCATATATGCGTATTGTACGTATGCCAAAAATATGTATTGTGTGTATATAGGGTGTAAGGGTGTTACATTTATTTTTGTATCAGAGCCTAGATTTGAGGTTCTTGACCTAGGCGGGTTGTTAGAGAGAGAAAATTGGGATTTAAAAAAATGGTTTTCAATTATAATACATGCATTGACATTGGCAATTTATTTGATCCCTGATGTGGAAATATCCATTTGATATACCGGATATGAGTTGAGATGACGTCTGGGTTATATAGATCAAAGTGGCACAATAGAAGCGTCATTCTGGAGCTTATGGATTAAGAATTTTTAGAACTTTTATTAGAAATTAAGATTCATAGTTTATTGAATTGATGAATAAGTGAAATTTAGAAAAATAATCTAGGAAATGATTTAAGATATGAAGTAAAAAGTTTGAGAAATGGCCATGATAGTTACAGAAAATTCTATATGTGTACTGCAATGTGATATTATTTGAATTTTTGGATAAATCTAGGAATTTTGGATAAGTTTGAAAATTTAATGGAAAGTTATTCTATATGTTAGAATCCAATGAATAAAAAAATTCATAAATTTTAAAGATGGATTTCTAATTAAGAAAAATAGAAGAACACGGGTTATTGGAACAGTTCCAGCAACTCAGAATATGTAAAAATTGAGAAAAATATTTAAAAGTTATGGCAAACCAACCCAAAAAAAATAATCTAAAAATTTACATACAATATTATATGTATTCCTAGAACATATGATTAAAAGTTTATGAATCTTTATTAAGGTTTAATAACTAAAAAAAATAGATAACCGGGTGCTTCTAGAGAAATTATTAAAGAGACAAATTTTGCGGGTTTGGAAGATTTAATTTTTAAATATAGTAAATCAGCTTGGAAAAATCTAAAATTTTAAATATAAATCCATATATGTGTCAAGTGCACATGGCTAAAATTTTACAAGCTTTTATAAATAATTGATAAGGAATATAAAAATTGAAAGTGAGATTGACATGAAACTAAGGAAGTCATACAACTTTGTGTACATGAGTAATAAATCAATTTCATGAGACAAATGAATAAGAAAAATTATGACAATTCATATGCAGACGGGTAGAAGTATGAAGAAGGAATATGGAGTTATTAATAATTTAGATCAAAGAGTTCATAATTAAAAAAATCAAAGAGGGAAATGATATGTGATAGTGAATTATTTATTATGAAAAAAAAATGATGCATGATTTAGGGTTTAAGTATGTAATGATGAATTCGAAGAAAATTAGGTCATGAATTGAAAATTAAGATTTGAGAATAAATTTGACCTAATAGAATTAGGTCATGAATTGAAAATAGATTGATGAATTTAAAATAGACTAAAGGTTGGTCAGAATAGAATAAGGCTGTGATGGTCATATTGTGATAGTTAGATCAATTGATCTGAAATGTAATAAATTTACAAGTATTTATTAAAATTTAATATGTGTAGTGGTATTAAGAATATGCAAGTTATATGATAATGTGCATCATACAACGCTCTGATATGTATATGCATATGAAAGGAGCTAAGTTATATTAGTTTCAAATAATTATAAGAGAAAAACGTTAGCTATAGCATAATTGAAATGAATCTTAATAAGGAAATAAGATTTTGTTGTTGTATAACGGTGATATTAAATTAATATGTGGTAATTGTATAAAGAGTAGGATCAAAGTGAATATGTGTAAAATTAGTATGTTAAGACTTATTAGTTGGAATTGGGAGTTGTTATCATTTGTGGTTTTTACAAATAACTATTTATAAATATAAGCAAGGTGATAATTAAACAAAGATACAATTTTAAAAATGATTATGATGACAAAATAGTCGGTGTTAAAATATAAGTTATTAACATTTGAACTTAAGGTTATAAGAGTATATTTTTTTTAAGATAATGAAGTGATTAAATATCTTGAGTGCAATAGGTGTGTGGTGTATATATATTAAAGAGATGAACTAATTTTGTCTAATGATAATTTAATTGATGATATGATAATATATTGTGACTGTTTGAGTAAATAGATAGTATAATGATGAGTTATGGAATGGTAAAAAGGTATTTGAGAATAAACCTAAGGGGGATAGTAGAAATTATGTAATTTGATGAAATAATGATTTGATGAGATGATTAATTTAATATGAGATTTTAAAATTATGTTTTTATTTGGATGATTTATTACCGTACTGGATAATTTAACGAAATTATTTAAGAGGGAGAAAATTGTCATATCCGTAATTTTGGAGAAATTAGATAAGTACTTGGAGATATAAAAGTTGTATATATCAATATATATATACCTAGTGTATATATATCATATACATATGATATATTAATTGTATATGTTGGATATATACATTACATACTTAATATATTTAATACATATATAAGGTATATTTGATGTATATATAAGATACATATTTATTTGTGCATATGTGTAATATCCCAAATTTTTTTAAAAAAATTTTAATTTTTAGAAATTTGATAAAATATATTATAATTAAATTGGATAAATTAAATTAATAATTTTAAATAAAAAAATAAAGGTATTTTAAATGAAAAAGTGGAATATATATGTAAAATATATACAACATATAAAAGTCAATACTTTAAAAAAAAGCCAAAAGTCAAAGTAAAAAGGGTATTTTGGTAATTAAATCTTAAAAATTTAAAATTATTAAATTCATTCAAAAATAAATAATTTTTCAATGGAAGAGAGATTTTTGGACTTCTAATTTATTAAATAAATAAATAAATAAATAATTATTAAATTAAATTAAATAATATATATGGTTGAAATTAAAAGATGAAAGGAAAGAGAAAATCAAAAGCCATTTTCAACTTCTTCTTCTTCCCCCTTGGCCGAAACCTCCATTGGTGGTGTCCAAGGAATTTTGCTCTTCCATACTCAATTTATTGAAGGATTTAACAAGTTTAAAGTTAATTTTTGGTGATTTCCACTAAATTTGGTAAGTTTCCAACTCCTTTCTTTGAATTCCATAGAAATTTTGATTATGTGTGATTTTGAATTTTTAAGTAGTATGTTATAATTATTGGAATTGGTGTGTATGATGTTATTTTGGGTAGTTAACAATTATTTTAAGGTTGGATTGAAGAAATGGTTGAGTATGGGTAAAATTGGTGAAGTGAGAGAATTTAGGGTTATGAAATTTTTGGGGTTTTGAAATCATGATTTTTAATTGTGCAAATTGATTCCAAATGAGTTGTTTTGTTGCATAAATAAGTATTTTAAAGTCAAAATTTTGATTTGGTTGTGTTTGGCTGGAGTTTGAGAATGGAAGTGTGATTTAGAATTTTGTAAAATGATTTTTCCAAAGTTGTTGAATTGTATAATTTTATTGGTTTAACCTTATTGTTTGGTGATATAAGTGATGAATATAAGCTTAAAATAATTAATGGATTGTATTGGAATGGAAAACTTTCAATAGGGGAAGGTTATGCCATTTTAGGGTTTTGTGTGGTTTAGGCATTGAGGGAGGTTGTTTTGCTTCATCGAAGTAGTGAAGGACAAGTTGGAAGGATAGGATTAGAGGTTGTTTTAAGCTTGTTTTGGTTGCTATTTGAGGTAAGTACAAACTTTGAATACATTGGTTATGTTTGCATAATATTTGGGTTTAACACACTTTGGTTGAAAAATGTGTTAATCTACTTGATACATTGTTTATGTATGAATAATATGCTATGACATTTGTAATATCATATATGTGTTAAATGCATTGTGAAAAGCCATTAATAATGGCTAAATTGTGTAAATGTGATTAATATGTGAAAATACCCAAAGTAATTTTGTAATATGTTGTGAATGCAAAAAATATGGTATAATGTAAGAAGGTATGTGGAAACATAATGAAATGAATTTATATTGATATAAATGAGAAAAGTGAGAAAAATATGAGAAAATAAGGCATTGTGCTTAGCTTGATTATGTGACAATGAGAAAGAGATTGATAATGAGAAATATGAATAAATTGTGTACCTAGTATGTTATTCAATTTTCGGAGTTCTGTGTTTGGTTGCATGCCTATGATTTGTCTATGGGTTACATGTTGGGCGTCACTGTAAAAATATTTTTGAGGTGAAATGACCGGGTCGCAAGCCTCAAAAATAAGTCCTTGAAGCTAGGCTAGGTGAAATGACCAGGTCGTAAGCTCAGACCTAGTTGGACTATTATATTGATATTTTGCCTACGGGGCTAGGCACATGGTGTTATTATAGACCAAAATAGTAACTCTCTGAAATTTGAATAGCATATTAGTTATCTTTAGTCCCATGTTTGTGTTTGCTTTTATATGAAGGATTGTGAAATATTTGAAAAGTAAGAGAAAATGGAATTATGTGATATCCATAAGCATTTTGCATTGGCCTTACTTTACAGTTTTATTATTATCAAAATTTGTACCACTAAGTTTTTAGCTTAGCGCGATTGTAATTCATCGCGTAGGTGACATGGGCGATTTAGTAGAGCTGGAGAGTCCTACTAGACCTAGTCGTGTCTAGGCTTGCATTTATCGAGCTTGAAGTGTTTTTGGGTATATTAAGATCAGAGCCATTTGCCAGCATGTACATATTTGATATTATAATATATTTTGATATTATGCATATTATGTTTATTTTTGAAGTATATATTGTAAATTGTGAAGAATGTTTTGGATAATTTGTTTAAAATGGGATTCTATATATGTTGTTGATATATGTATGTATCTATGTATAAATATTTTGAGAAAATATGGAGAAATTGAGAAGTATTGGTGAAATGGAGATTTGATTTTATTAGGAGTGTTTGTTTTATGCAGGTTGAGTTTATTAAATTTTGGGATGTCCAATTTACAAACAAAACTCTGGCAAATTTTTTTCAGAGATTTTCATATAAAATATTTATTTTGAAATTTTAAATCAGAAATGTGAAAATTTTTTATTAAACAGGACTGTGACATTTTTATACCTCATATGCGTAACGCACATATGCTCGAAATATGTATTGTATATTTATAGGGTATAAGGGTATTACAATCAGAGTCATCATCGACTCGGGGCTGCTTCTGCCTTTCATCTCTAGTTCAAGATTTGCCTGAAGCCACAACAACTCACCCCCCATTTTTCTTGATCATTTTCATCTTTTCTAAAGTGGCTATGTCTAACATGTCACTACCAAAGATTCATTGCATTCCACAAGTATCATCATTAACATTGTTGTCTAATGCAAGTGTTAATGTAGTGACTACCGCTCCAATACATAAAGCCACTTTTCTCCTACTCACCACACTATCAAGAACGTCGGCCAACAAAAATACAGTGCAAACTAGAATTGCCTTATGAGCACACCAAAGTAAAAATAGTTCATTGACTTCAACCACCTCGGGACTGTCGTTTCTTATAGGAAAAGAACTTGCCATAAATCGGTGTAAATATCTCAATGTCTATCTCTCCCCATGCGAGTTGTTGATTGAAATCTTTAGGTATAAATTTATGCCCATCAAGAGAAAACCAAAAGATATCATTCAATTGTTCAATTGAAATAGAATGTTATTTCCTATTCAATTTAAAACTCAACCTAGAGGCAAGCTTAGATTCATCTCTTTGTATCTTTAAGGAGGAAAGAAACTCAAGATTAAGCTCTTGAAATTGCAAGGGTCTAAGACTAACAAACTTTTCCCAATGTAAATTTCTCACATAAACCTCAAAATTGTCCTTAATTTGCAAAGCATTTAAGGAATCTTCACTTACATACCTTGAAGGGAAGAAACCTCTTGCTCGAATTGCCATTTTCATTGAGGAAGATGAAGAGCTTGATGGTGGAGGACCTCTTCTTTGGTGGTAAGAGAAAATCTTTATTCTTGGCATGATTATGTTGATTTTAATGGGGAAGAAGAGTGTTTCTTTTGATTTGGTGAAGAAAATAATGGATTTTGATGGAAAAATGTATTTGGAGTTTTGGGAGGTCTCTTGGCCATGTCTATGGTGATGAATAGAGAGAGAGAGAGAGAGATAAAGAGAGGGGTTCGGCTAGGGTTTAAAAATGGGGAAAATGAAAAAGAAATCAGGCGTTTTATATATATGGATTGAGTGACATAGCCAAGATGTGATTTTCTTGGTCGTGTTGCTTAAAAATTTGAAGTGGTTTATGAGGCAGTGTAAGGGACACGACCAATATCAAATTAGAGTTGGCGATGTTCGATGACATGGCCAAGATCAATGGGCATGGCTGCTACTGTGATTGGAAATGAAAAATTGGGGTTCTAACACGGCTAGGTCACATGACCAAGATGATTGGTCATATCTGGGTCTGTTGAAATTTTAGGAATTTATAAGGGCTGACATGGTTTGGGGACATGGCCAAGATGACTGGCTGTATCCAGGTCTATAAAAAATATACTTTAAAGTGAGGTTGGACATGGTGATAAAGAAGACCAAGATGGTTGGTTGTGTTAACTTTTGGATTTTTTTTTAAAGGTTTGTTCTATCTTGGCCGTGTTCCTTGAGTGTGTCACCCACTGCCCTTCTTTTCATTTTCTTCTCTTTTTCCCTAAAACTTCAATTACAACAAAATAAGAGAAAGTATAATATCTATCCAACAAAATTTATTCAATCTTAACAAATGATCATGAAAATTTGAAAATTCAATAACTCATCAGAACAAATCAAAAAATGCAAATTGATGGCAAATTTGTGCTATCGCAATGTTACCGCAAGTGCACAAGTCGTGCAAGGAATAAAGTAGTGAGTCAGATATCGTTCCACTGGGGTCATGGTCAAGTATTAGTGCAAATTTTAACTGTTGTTTAGCAAATCAATAGTTTTTGTGATGATTAAAATAAAGGACAAATTACTTAATAAATTAAAGTAACAAAAAATTGAATATTGTGCAACAAGAGTTGATGATGAAAATACTATCCAGATATTGAATCCCCCTCGCCATAAAAATATTTATGAATATCAATTCAATTAAATCAAATAATAGAGCTGAATTGGCATTCCTCTAAATTATATTAAAACCTCTCTCGAGTGAATTAATCCCTAATCACTAAGTAGAATGCTAGGAATCTCTTCTCAAGCATAATTAAATAGATCTTGCAATAAGAACAAAGAACTTTGAACCAAAGGGTCTTGCAAGTCTATCTCTAGCACTCCAATTAACCCTCAATCCTAATGAAAATTCTGTTCATATTAAGCTTTCTCAAGTCAATAATATGAAAATTTCAACCAATAAATAAGCGTGCTATTATCAATTGGAAATAAGAAATTAAGAATCAAAAGGACAAAACATCTCAATCAATTGATTTAATTTACAAAGAATTATTTAATCCATACAACAAGGATAGGGTTCGTCAATATCTAGATAGAAATAATTTAGCTCATGTTTATAACCAGAAAACTAAAACAAAAGAAATAAGTAAAAGAATTCAAACAATCCATAATGAACGATTTGTGTTTCTTCACTTCAATCCTTGAATCTTGAATTAAATCTCGCATGAATTGGATCTTCACCTTCACTCTTAGCTGCCAAAAACTCTCTTTTTCTTATTAAGTCTGCTCTAATCAAAACTAGATCCCTATTTTGCATTTTAGCTCATATTTTATAACCCAAAAATTTTTGCCTGACATGCCTATGGATACGCCCGTGTCTATGGGTGTGTCAATGGTGTTGTTTCAAAGTTTAATGATATGGGCAGGTGTGAGCTGGGATTTTCGCCCCCACTCCTATTGGAATGGTTCTTGAGACTTCGGCACTATTTTGGCTCAGGGCCTTAGAAAACACGGACCTAAGTCCGAAAAAAATGGAGTAGCCACCCGAACGGGCCGGGAAAAAGAAAGGGGTGGATGACTTGATTCCTAAGGAATCCCCAACCCCCCAATTTGTTCGGAAAGTTGGATACGTATGGGGAAGGTGAGAAATGGCCCAGCACCCCCACAACGCTCGGTTCATTGGATCCGGCCTCCTTTACAGGTCTTAATATTATAGAATTCTTAAATATAACAATATTATCTATATTACACACAACAATTGAAATAAAGCATCGTTATATTAAAATCAAAGCAATGTCCAACCAAAGCAAATAAATGGACACCCATCCAAGGATGGAAACATGTCCTTACATCATCCATGTCTAAACTAATAGGACACCCACCAAAAGATAGAAACATGTCCTTTACATTGGTCTAAAATATAAAAATAATTTAAATTACATGATATTTAACTAATGAGGTACCCACAAAGTGAAAACATACCTCTTACACTTTTAATACTAAAACAAGCAAATAATAACAATAAAGAAAACATCCATCCAGGATAAATTAAATAAATCAAGCATTGAAATTAAATAAATCAACCATCAAAGCACATAATAGACTACATAATCAAATCTAAAAATAAAGCAAGTAAAGATACAAATTGAGGTTTACAGTTTCTATTTAAAGTTCTTTAATTAATATTTTAGGGTTTTGGAATCTTAAGATATTATTATTATTATTATTTTAGGCTACTGTAGGTTTTAATAGAATTGAAAGGGATTATGGTTTTATAAATTTAAGAAATTAGTAAGGTTCTTTGATTGATCAAATTAGGGTTTGAGGGATAAAATTATGAAATTAGGGTTTTATGGTTTGAAACCTTGATTTTGTTTTGCCGTGATCAAAGGTAAGTATGGTTTTAGTATTAACTATAATAACTACTTAAGTATTTTTGGATGGAAAAAATATAGAAAGTCTTTAAGGGAGTTATATGAAAGATTAAAATATCTCAGTGAATAAAATTATAAAAAGCTACTGTGAAGATTTGAAAACAGATTTTAAATTTATGGTTTGAATAAATTAGGGTTTAGATTTGTATTTTGAATAAAGCTACTGTATTTTGAATAATCATAATAAAGGAAGTTAAACATAAAGAATTATAATACATAAATAAATATTGACCCGAGCCCACACGGCTGTCTTGCTAGCCGGTTAGCGGGCGGAGATCAAGGGGGCAGCGCCCCTTGCGGGGTCAAAAATAGGTTTTAGGATTTTAAAAACTATTTTTAAAATTTTAAAAACTAGCTTTTAGGATTGTAGGTTTTGGTGTTGAAAATTAAGATTTTAGGGTTTAAGATTTATAAAATAGGGTTTTGAAGTTGGAAGAAACTAATGTTATTTTTAAAAGAATAATGCTTACTGTGTGATTTTGGAAAGAATGATTAATTAGGGTTAAAGCTTTTGATGCTTAAAAAAAAGAAGGCTACTGACTTTTTGGAATAGAGATTAGGGTTTTGGGAATTAATAAAATAATTTAGGATTTTTGGAGTTTTTGGAAACAGAAGGATGATTTAAGGTTTTTGGAAACAAAAGAAACAAATTAGAGTTTTTAAGGTATTTGGAAAAAATGTTTTAGGGTTTTAAGGTTTAGAAGAAACAGAAGAAATAATTTGTTAATTTTCAGTGATTGAAGCTACTATAAAAAAAGAAAATAGAGATTCAAACCTCCGTTCGTTGGTTCCACCAAAAGTTGCTTTTTGGATTAACAAAGACAAAGGCAAGATTGTTGCCTTTGATGGCTTGATTGCTTGCTTGCTTATTTCTCTCAAATCTGAAGTTTCACTATCCGATCCAAGTCCCAAGTTTTTCTCCTTAATGTTTTTTTTCCATCCTTTTTTTTGTCCTTTAAAGTGTTATTTGTAGGAAATTTTATATGATTAATCCTAATTGTTTAAGAAAACTAAAATTCATTAGGAAAAGAAAGCAAAACCAAATAGAATTTGGTTTCGGAAAAAATTGCGTTGAAAAATTTTGCAGGAGAAAAAACTGCTATGGGCCGCGAGGAAATTTGCCAGAAACTTCTTGGAAAATTGCGAGCTGGGCGCGGCCAGCCAATTTCGCCACAGGAATTTCCTACAGCGAAATGGATTCGGCCTCCTGCGGGCAAAATTGGCCTTGGCCAATTACTTTTGGCAATGAATTTTTTCGTCGCCGATTTTTTCGTAGCCGATTTTTATTTTTATTTTTATTTTTACTTTTATTTATTTATTTTTATTTTTATTTTTATTTTTATTTTTATTTTTATTTTTATTTTTTTAAAATTATAAAAAATAAATACTAAAATAAATATTATTTAATTAAAATAGCATAAAAATTATTTTAGACTATATAAATATATTGGACCGGACTATGTCAAAAATTAAGGATTTACAGCAAAGACACGCCTGTGTTAGTGGGCGTGTTATTGCTACTATAATGCTAAGTTAGGGGCACGGTCAGGGACACGCCCATGTCAGTGGGCGTGTCACATCTTCTTTAAAGCAAGATCAATGGCACATTTAGTGACATGCCTATATCTTCGGTTGTGTCAAAGCTTTTGTAAAGTAGTTGAACGACATGGCCATTGACACCCCCATGTCACTGGGCATGTCAATTGAAGAACTTTCACAAAATAGCTCCTTTCCTTGTCTTTCGTCCATGATTCCAGCCTAAATAACCTTAAGTTCCCAATATGTCAAGGTTCCTAGCATCAACCCTAATAAACACTTGAACAAAAAAATTAAACCCAATTTGACAATAAATATCTTAAGAAATAGGGGCAAAAATATCATTAATTATTCACTTTTCAAATTCCTCCACACTTGAGTTTTTGCTTGTTCTCAAACAAACCAAATCACTATAATAGGTAGAAATGAAGGACCCCTCTATATCTAAAGAAAATAAAAAGTTTTACAATACTTTAATTAGAAAACCCAACATTCTCAACCAAAAACTAATCTCAAACATGATAGCTGAATTAAGAAGTTTCAAAACAAAAATCTAACATATCTAAAATCTAAAAATTCATAGTTAAAAGATTGAGCATAAAATTCCAATAACTCAAAAGTCATGAACGAAGTAAGAAAGTGTAAATTTTCTCTTAAGTTCTTTGACCCCTTCGTAAAAAGCATTGCGTGAAACATTTTTTCTTTTTTTAAAGGAACCTGACTTGTTAGAACTGATACTAACTTTTTGACGCGAAGGTAAATATTTGTGATGTCGACCCAAGGTTACTCAGTTAGAATCACCATCCAAATGGTTATTAGCACTATTCATGATTCCAACTCATTCGTTCCAATTCAAGAGTTAAAATTAGTGGAACAAGGATAAATTTTCAAAGCTCCTGAAAAATTATTTTAATTTATTATATTTATTTTTTTTATTCAAGTAAAGTGGTCAAGAACTTAAGATAATAGAGATGTCATACTAAGTTCGACTCAAGTATCTAAGGAATAATTGGGACATGCTAAAAAATGTAACTAAGGTTTTAAACTTCAGATGTGCAACTCTCATCAATCAACTACCTAATTCAAACTATTACATTTAGTCTTTAGCAATTAATTAAGAAGATCAAGTCAACCTCAACAAGAAATTATCGTTCATTAAATCAACTATTAATAAAAAGAGGAACCATTTCACTTCATATTATTATAGTAATCTAGTTTACGTGAACCCAAAAATAAAATTGAAGAAACTAAATGAGACAAATGTATCAAATGGCAAGAATGAAAACAAAAGCTCAATCTATAAAATAGACCTCTCCCCCACACTTAAGATGCACATTGTCCTCAATGTGTGTAAAATAATAAAAAAACAAAAGAGAGAGAGAGAACTGCCCTAACATGTCTTGAATCAACATATATGTATATGGTGCCAAAAGTGTTGCGAAGTCGAATAAGCTACATGACAAAAATGGACATATAGAATTGTGAAGGTTTAAAGATATATATATATATATTAATAATAAAAAGAAAGACAAAAATACAAAATTAAACCTATAGTCATCAAGAAGAAAATAAAATAAAATAAAATAAGAAAAAAATGAACTAGTCAGTCATGGGCTCGGCACTGGAATCATCACTAGCACCGGTATCATCACCGCTGACACTAGCATCATCACTAGCACTATCATCCGAAACACCAACATGGGTATTGGAGGCTGGTATGATGGAGGCAGTGGCTGCTAAATCCCTGAGATCTCTAAAACTCGAGAATGGACTTCTCAAGCCATTGCCTCTTTAATATCTCGTAATCCAGTTGCACTTGGAAGGATGAGTAGTGCTACTCCATGGAACGCTGGGTCTAATCCTGTTGAGTCAATAATTTATTCTAGTTCAGCTTGATGTTTCCAACTTTTCCTTCTATCCTGCATATCTGGCGCTCAAACTCAGTTGGTTTTCGGTCATCATCTCTCTCAACATTAACAGAATGATGCCAGTCTCTAAAGGTAGGGCTAGAGTAAAAGGCGAGCAAGCTGAGGAAGAAGGTCTGACAGTGGTGGACGGGCCAGGGACATCTGTCGATGGAGGTATGTCGGCAGTGGGAGCAGGAGGAACTGGCTCAGAGTGAGTAGGAAAAACTTGCTCAGAGTCCGTAGATGGTGCCTGCAACTCCACCACCTTCTCCTGGTTCAACTGTTTTAAAGTGTCCATGCCTAAAAGTTTGGGGAGCCCATCCAAAGTCATCTGGAGACATCCATCCAACACCCCAAAACTGCGAGCTAGTCTCGTGACATACATGCCACCATGCAAGTTACCCGGTGCCCCTTTCTTGGACTGCTCATAGAAAAAGAGTGTGATAGCATGAGCTACATTGCACTGGATCTTTTGAACCATACAATTTAAGAAGAATAGCTCCCTCAGGCAAATAACTACTGCTAAGTCAAGCCACAATAGTGTGAACCAACAGATTATGTACCACTCGACAAGGAAATGACTCAAAATTTGATGCCTTGGATACCTTTGGCTAATACTTGGCTACATTTGGTGCAAACGTGATCCAAACCCTGGGAGGAATGACTTCGTACTCTACAAAGTCTACCTCAGAGTTGAGATACTCTATGGTTTGCACCTCCTCTGCAGTAAATAAACCCAAATGCATGCCAAGTTCAATGATGCTCATATGGAATCGCTGACCTCTCAATCAAAACTTCATCATTGGCTCAATAATAGAGATCTTGGTTTTATCAAACTAAAAAGTGCAGAAGAACTCTAGGGTTAACTCCCTATATGAAAGCTCGTTAATGGAGAAAGAGTTGTTCCCATCACGGTTGGTTTATCAAATCCCGAATCTCGGTGAGTATGTTGGCTTGCTCCATGGCACCGCAATCCAAAACCCTAAGTGGCGACCAATCCTTGTTCCATAACAGTTCAAATCATATCTGTTCCTCTAAAGTTGAGAATCAATGGAACTTGTGGCCAGCCATAAATTTCGAGATTTGATGTGTAGCGGGTCAGCTTGAGCTGTCTTCACCTCTAGTCTGTTTAGTTGGTAATTTAGATGGCACTTGTTTACGAGGACCCATTATCTACAAAATAAACAAGAATCGCCTCAAAAATGAAGTACACCATATAATCCAGAAATAGCAACACAATAAACCAACCCAATTAAACCAACAATAGCAATGCATTATCAAACAATAAAAGTAATGAAACTAAACCAATAAGAGCAATAAGCCAATTCTCAACAAGGGCAATTTTTGAAATCCACACAATAATCAATCTCCATAACAGGCATCGCTCCAATTCAATATCGCCATAGCCCAATGCAATAAAATAAAGGATTTCAAATAATTATGCATAAACAATCAATAAATAGTGTGCCAATATATGCAACTCAATTCTAGCCATAGAATCCTCAAAAACACAATGAGTAAATCACAACACATCCACAAAACTAGGGTCAAAATTTGGAATCCCTAGAAACTGGCTATGGAGAATAAATAAATCCAAAACAATATAAAATAGAGTCCCTAAGAATCCAACAAAATAAAGCAAATCCAACAATCAATAAATCTCAAAGAATCTCTAATCAAATCGCAAGAAATAGAGTGTTGAAATTGTAAGAAATTGTAAGAAGCAAAATAAAATTTCAAAAGTTAAGAGTATCTACCTGAATATCATGAAGAATGCAATGAAATCGAAGGAAAAATGATTAAATTCCCTCTAAATCATGAAATGGGAGTCGAAATCCCCTCTATGATGAATGGGTAAGTGATTTCGAGTGTGAGTGTGTGAAAATTTGAGAGAAAATCAACAAAGAGGGAGAGAGGAGAGAGGCAATTATGTTTAATTCAAAATCAGGTACCACTTAAAAACACATAGACAAGCCCATGGGCATGACCATGTCAATGGGCATGTCATAACTACTGTCTTTGAACTAGTGTGACATGCTCATAGACACAGTCGTGTTAGTGGGCGTGTCATTACTACTGTGACTCAAATAAATCAACATGGCCCATATCACTGGGCGTGTGGTTACTATTGTGAATCTCAAATTTAACCAAAACAACACGACCAATAACACGGTCATGTTAATGAGCATGTTATAGCTACTGTGGTGCCATTTTAATGACACATCCAGTGACACGGGCATGTCCCTGGTTGTTTCATAGCTTCTGTCTCTGAAAATAAATGACACATCGAGTGACACGGGCATGTCTCTAAATCAAGCTCAAGTTACCCCTCAAAAGAAAACTTTCCTCTACAAATTCAAGTGAACTCAAAGCAACACACCACCCACCAATGATAGAAGAATTAAAAACCAAAGAAACAAACTAAAAACATGAAAATTAAAGAAACAAATATCAAAAACAAATAAAATAGTGGATTGCCTCCCACCCAACACTTCTTTAATGTCGTATTAGTTGGACGTTCGGATTGGTTCATCTCTAGTCTTGAAGGTATAAAACCTCCTTTAACTCACTCAAGTCTCCCCCTAAATACAGCTTAAGTCTTTGCCCATTAACCTTAAAATTCCCTTTTTCTGGATGAGAAGTTTTGATTGTCCCATAGGGAAAAACTTCTTTGATTGTAAACAGACCAGACCATCTTGATTTTAACCTACTTGGAAAACGTTGAAGCCTCGAATTGTACAATAATACTTGATCTCCAACTTGAAACTCTTTATGTTCCTTAATGTGAGCATCATGCCATCTCTTAGTCTGCTCCTTATACATCCTTGCATTGTCATAAGCTTATAATCTCCATTCATCCAACTCATTGATCTGCAATTTCCTCCTTTCACCAGCACTAGCTAGATTAAGGTTAATCTATTTTATAGCCTAATAAGCATTATGCTCAATTTCCACAGGTAAATGACAAGCCTTTCCATATACTAGCCTAAATGGCATAGTACCTAATGGAGTTTTGAATGCAGTCCTAAAGGCCCACAGAGCATTGCCTAATTTCTCAGACCATTGCTTTCGGGATCACTCTACAGTTTTTTCAAGAATCCTTTTTATTTCTCTATTTGTGTTCTCAACTTGGCCACTAGTTTGGGGATGGTATGGAGTAGAAAACCTATGTGTAACACCTAGCCTTTTTGAAAATTTCTCAAGCTGAGCATTACAAAAGTGAGTACCCCTATCACTTATGATCGCTTTTTGTATACCAAAATTGACAAAACAACTTTTTCAAAAACCTCATCACTACCCTAGCGTCATTCATTGCGAAAGCTTGGGCTTCAGACCATTTAGAGACATAGTCTATAGCTACGAGAATATATTTATTACCAAAAGAACTAGGGAATGGTCCCAAAAAGTTGATTCCCCATACATCAAAGACTTCACACACTAGAATTCTATTTTGGGGCACCTCATCACGAGATGAGATGTTTCCAGTTCTTTGACAATGATCACAACATTTCACAAAATCATAGCTATCCCTAAACAATGTGCGCCAATAAAATCCTGATTTTAGCACCTTTAAAGCAGTTCTATTGGCTCTCTTATGACCACCAGCTGGTCCAGCATGACAATGATGAAGAACATTCATCTTTTCGGGCCATGCCATGCAACGCCGTATCATGTGGTCTTTATATAACCTAAATAAGAAAGGATCCTCCCAAAAGTAATATTTCAAGTCAAAAAAGAATTTCTTCTTCTTTTGATAAGTTATAACTTTAGGGAGTTCCCTAACAGCCAAGTAATTAGTAAAATCTGCAAGCCAAGGCACTTCAAAAGTTAAAACATTTACCTTACTTACCATGGCGTAAAGCTGCTCATCGAGGAAATGATCATCAATGTTCCCTTCTTCAAACTTCTCCAAGGTTGGGTTCTCCAAGCAAGAAAGGTGATTTGCTGCCAGATTTTCAGTTCCCTTTTTATCTTGAATCTTCAAATCAAATTCTTGCAATAACAAACCCAACGAATTAGCCTAGGCTTTGCATCCATTTTGGCAAATAAATACCTCAAAGCTAAGTGGTCCGTATACACAATCACTTTGGACAAGATCAGATATGATCTAAACTTGTCAAAAGCAAAAACCACAGCTAAAAGTTCTTTCTTTGTGGTTGTGTAATTGGCATGGGATGTGTTAACATCATGCTTGCATAATAAATGGTCTAAAAATGCTTCTCTTTGCGTTGACTCAAAACTGCCCCCGCTATAATATCACTTGCATTACACATCAGTTCAAATGGTAAATTCCAATATAAGCCACCATGATTGGAGCATGGGTCAATTTCTCCTTAAGAGTTACGAAAGATCTTAAACATTCCTCGTCAAACACAAAATCAATATCCTTCTCAAGGAGTCTTGTTAGAGGATGAGCTATCTTAGAAAAGTCACATATAAACCTTTGATAGAAGCCTGCATGTCCCAAAATGCTTCTGATGGCCTTGACTGATGTAAGGGGTGGTAGTTTTTCAATGGTTTCCACCTTAGCCCAGTCCACCTCAATACCCTTGCTTGAAATCCTATGTCCCAACATGATTCCTTCTTGAACCATGAAATGACATTTTTCCCAATTAAGTAACAAGTTTGTTTCCTCACATCTTATCAAGACCCTCTCAAGGTTTTCCAAACAACCTTCGAATTAGTTGCCATAAACTGAGAAATCATCCATGAACACCTCCATAATATCCTCAATAAGCTCATCAAAGATTGCCACCATGCACAGTTGAAAAGTTGCAGGTGCATTGCATAATCCAAATGGCATCCTTTGATATGCGAATGTCTCATATGGATAGGTGAATGTAGTTTTCTTTGGTCTTCCGGGGCAATAGGAATTTGGAAGTAGCCTGAAAGGCCATGCAAAAAGCAGTAGTACTCATGCTCAGATAATCTCTCCAAAATCTGATCAATGAAGGGCAAAGGAAAATGGTCCTTCCTAGTTGCATCATTTAACTTCTGATAGTCGATGCAAACCCTCCAACCAGTAACTGTTCTTGTTGGAATTAGCTCATTATTTTCATTGGGGACCACTGTCGTCCCTCCTTTCTTTGGTACTACCTGAACTAGGCTCACCCAAGAGCTATCCAAAATTGGCTATATAATTCCCAAAGCAAGTAGCTTGATTATTTCAGCTTTAACTACTTTCATCTTAGGGTTTGGTCTCTAATATGGTTGCACCACTAGCTTGAATTCATCCTCCATTAGTATTTTATGAGTGCAATAGGATGGACTAATACTCTTGATGTCTGCTATCTTTCAAGCTATAACTTGCTTATGCTTTTGTAACAATTCGATGAGTTTTACCTTCTGCTCAGAAGATAAGTGGGAACTCAAAATAATTGGCAATTTATTCTTCTCTCCCAGGAATCCATACTTAAAGATGATCTAAAAGGATTTTAAGTTCTAAATTGGGTGGATCAATCACAGATGGTCGTGACTTCTATTCTTTTGGCATTTTAATGGTTTCATATGCCCGACTCTTAAATGATTTGCTTGCTTTAAGATAAGCAAGCTGCTCTGGTGCTTCCTGATCCTCAACATTATCCTGCAATAAACACAACTCAAGGGGATCGTTGGAAACAACATTAGTAACACAATTTAAGGTTTCATGGTCAATGATATCATTGCATGAATCCACCTCATTGAGTGTAAATGGGTGCTTCATAGCATAATGTATATTAAAAATAACTTTCTCGCTTCCCACTCTTAAGGTCAATGTGCCATCATGGATATTTATAAGGGCACGAGCTATATTAAAAAATGGCCTACCAAGGATAAGCGAAACATCTACATCAATTACAAAAAAATTATTGGGGAAAAAGAAATCCCCAACTTTTGCCAACAAATCCTCTATAATACCACGAGGGTGAATTACTAACTTATCTGCAAGTTGAATGGTCATGAGTGTTAGTTTAGATTCTCCGACACCTAACTCTTTAAACATCTTGTAGGACATAACACTTATGCAAGCCCCCAAATCAGCCAATGCCCTTTGAACTTCAAGATTACCTATCAAACATAGAATAGTAAAACTACCAGGATCTTTTAATTTCTTAGGCAACCTCTTCTGCAAAATTGTTGAACTCTTTTTTGACAATCGCACCAAACATACTTCCTCAAGTTTCCTTTTGATAGAAAGGATATCTTTCAAAAATTTAGCATTTTTGGGCATCTGTGATAAAGCTTTAGCAAATGGAATATTAACGTGCAGTTGTTTAAAGAGTTCAAGAAACTAACCAAAATGAGCATCCATCTTGTCCTTGTTCAACCTTGCTAGATATGGCACTCGAGATCAGTATTTCTTCACTATTGGACTGGGTTCTTGTGGTTGATTCCCTTTCTCATTTTCCACTGTAGCCTTCTCACCCCAAGCGATAGTAGGGTTATCTTCTTCTTTCTGTGTCTCAACCTCTTTTGCCTGTGACTCAGCCTCTTTTTCAACTACACCACCCTTAATTTCCTTTTCACTCCTTAGAGTAATTACCTTCAACTACTCCTTCTGGTTTGCCTCAGTATTGTTAGGTAAGCTCCCTTGTGGTCGTTCACTAAGTAACTTGGCAATTTGCCCCACCTGATTTTCCAAATTGTGAATGGAGGCTTGCTAATTTGTAAGGATGGTTTTTGTTTATTGAAATCTAGTTTCTGAAGCTGCTACAAACTTCTCCATCATGTCCTCCAAATTGCTCTTTCTTGGAGGGTCAGCTTGTTGATGTTGAGATTACAAAATTCCAAGGGGAGACCTTGGATTATTCTGATTACTCCGAGAGAAATTAGGATGATTTTTCTACCCCAGATTATATGTGTTGCTATAGGGGTTATTCTATTGTTTCCTAGGCATATTTCCAACATAATCTACTTGCTCATGTCTAGCAAACATATTGCCATTTTGGCAATCTTAAATTTGATGTCCAGCCCCACACCATTCACAAGACATCACTTGCATTGATTTCCATGAAGATGAAGCCTAAGAATCAATCTTTTTATTCATTGCTTTCAACTGTGCTGTCAAAGCAACCACGGGATCCAATTGATGTGAACCAGTGACCCTCAGTTTTCCTTGTTCCCTTAGATTTTTCCACCGATAATTGGTAAGGGTCGTATCTTCAATCAAATTCCTTGCTTGTTCAGATGTCTTATTATTTATGGTACCCCGTGTGAGCGGAGATTTTTACCCCCACTCCCGGTGGAATGGTTATTGCGACTTCGACACTATTTAGGCTTGGGGCCTTATAGAACACGGGCCTAAGCCTGAAGAAAATGAGTTGCCACCTGGACGGGCCGAAAAAAGAAAGGGGTGTATGACTCGATTCCTAAGGAATCCCCAACCCCTTAATCGGTTTGGAAAGTTGGGTACATGTGGGGAAGGTGAGAAATGGCCCAGCACCCCCACAACACCCGGTTCATTGGAACCGACCTCCTTTGAAGATCTTAATATTATAAAATTCTTAAATATAACAATATTATCCATACTACATGCAACAATTAAAATAAAGCATCGTTATATTAAAATCAAAGCAATGTCCAAACAAAGCAAATAAATGGACACCCATCCGAGGATGAAAATTTGTCCTTACATTGTCCATGCCTAAAACTAAATGGGACACCCACCGAAAGGTGGAAACATATCCTTTACATTAATACCAAAATATAAAAGTTAAATTACATGAAAATTAATTAATACATGAGGTACCCAAAATATGGAAACATATCTCTTATAATGTTTTGAAACCAAAATAAATTAATAAAAACAACCAACCAACCATTCATCATAAATAAATCATTCATTGAAGGCATAAATTGAATATATAAATAAATCATTAATCAAACTATATAATAAATACTCACTTAATAATAAAACAAATTAAGATACAAATTCTAGTGTATCAACTTAGGGTTCTTTAATTAACATTTTAGGTTTTGCCTAGATCATCTCTCCCTTAAATAAGCAAACAATGCCTAGATCATCTCTTCCTTAAATAAGCAGAGTTCAATTTAACATCAAAAATTTGCCAAAGCATGTTCTAAGACTGACTAGGACATAGACAAAGGTAATTATGTAGGAGCCCTCTCTAAGTAAGCATACACAACTCAATTCTATAGAATAATTTCCTCATCTAGTAAAGTTATTCAAATCATGATGCACAGATATGCTAATTTATAAATATTAAGTTAAATTCCTCATTGGTTGAGCACCAAAATGAACAAAGACCTACAAAAATTTTGATGAAAGTAATTTATTCAAACAAATTTAAATTTGAAAAAATATGATTGTTCCAATTAAATATTAAAGAAAGTAAATTTGAAAAGCAACATTCAAGCTAAGGAAAGTTTGTTGAGTTAAGCTTCTTTTCCTTTCACATCTTTAATATTTCCATCTTGAAAGGATGATAAAACAAAATATTCTTCTAATCCTTTTCCTACCATGAAGGTTGCTGGTGGTGGCACCCTGTTGAACCTTGGAAAAGGATTACTTTTGGTATTGGGCTTATCCTGCTCAGGCAACTTGCCATTATCAATTAAATTCTAGATCTCATACCTCAACTTCATACAATTGTCCGTCTCGTGTCCGGTCCTTTGATGGAATTGGCAAAATGCATTAGTATCAAAGTTAGGTGGAAGAGGATTAGGCAAAGGACGAGGAGTCAAGAGTTGCAACAATCCCTTCTTTTGTAGCTTATTATGAACCCAAGATAACGGCTTCCCTAATTCTAAAAACTGCCTCATTCCTCCTTGACTAGTGGCATTAACATCAGCTTCCTTTTGTGTACTTTGATTGCCAAGCTGATAATTCCCTTTCTCATTCCTTCTTATTGAAAAGCAGTTCTTCTCCCTTTTTCATTCTTCAATTTGCAGATCAGCTTGAAGAAGATCTTTGAAATAACGGATGAGTGTATGAGACATCCTTTCACGAAGACTAGGCAACGCCCCTCTCACAATCATCCTTATTTGATCATATTCATCGGGCCTTTTCTTGAGCAAAGCAGCCTTATTTCTCCATCTTTTCACATATTCCACAAAATTCTCATTTGGCCTTTGTCTAATGGACTCAACTTCTATTAAGGTAACTTCCAGCTCGACATTGTACCCATATTGCTGAATGAAAGCCTTGTACAACATGTCTTAATCTTTTTGAGTACTTTCCTCTAAGGTATTGAATCAATTTTGGACAATAGGGTCCAATGAGAGCACAAAATACCTCAAAGTTTGAGCTTTAGTAGCTCGGGAAGACTGCATAGCAGTGATGTACTGCTTCACATGGAGATGAGGATTTCTAGTACCATTGTACCTAGCGAAGGAAGGGATCTTGAACTTATAAGGGACCTCCTCATCTTGTTCAAATAGTTTGTCGATCTCAGACATCTCTTCAGTTTTTAGCTTCTTCTCAAATTTCTTTTCTAAATCAACAATCATCTTCTCAACATCAAATGTCTCAGTCTTTTTAATAGTTGTCTTCTCCATAACCTTCGGCTCCTTTTTGTCTTGAGGATCTTAGAAGTACTGAGCCAAGTCCTTGTCATCATCAAGGACTACCTTGTCTTCATCAAAAGCCACTTCACCAACCTTATCCTTCCCTTTGTCCTTTGGCTTCTTAGTGCTAGAAGATGCTTCAGCATTGTTCCCTAAAATTATAGCTAATTGATTCTTTATGGTCTCAGCCAGGGCCTCTTTTATTTCTTCCATCTTGGGATTGAGGGCATCATCCACCATTCTTTAAATTTTTTCGGGCTCCATTGCTTTTGGTGAGCAAGTGATTGAGTCGTTGCTAGATTCTTCGTCTTCGGCATAGGTCGGATTGTTGTAAGCTTTTGAACTATTGTAATCCAGGGCTGTGAGCTAGAAGGGATTAATGATATGTCATGTGATGCATGTATGCATGTATGCACAAACAATAAATAAACAAGGATAAATAGGGCGTTCCTTCCAATCTTATAACTTCCACACACGAATGGCAAGTCTCTTTTTCTAGGTATATGGTTAATAAAATATCAACATGGGGTATCTTGTTTTCAAATAATTCCCTTGAACGTTTCAACCAATAGTTATATTTTAAAAATGGAAATCAGTTCATGATAATTTCCATTAATTAGGCTTTAATCCTTTTAACCAACTAAAGTATCTTTTATGCTACATTGGATTAAAAATAATTAAGAGGTTTATTATAAATAGATTTCTTACTTGAAAAAGTAACTAATTATCCTTCCAAAAATAAGCCCATGATTAATTATTCTTTGTATAAACTAAGCTCACAATTGATTTTTGGTATTTCATAATTGACCTAAATAATTTGCAAGCTCTTTGTAAGAAAAGGTTGGATGAAAATAATTTTGTTTCTAAGCCCATTGTAAAAAGATTTTAGAAAAAATGGATTTTGGGCTTTGTATTTGAGCCATGAGAAAAGAATTTGTTTATGGAAAAGTTTTATATCCAAAGACCATTTTGAAAAGTTTTGAAAATAGCTTTGGTCTTTTGGACTTTAAAGAAAAATTTATTTTGAGCTTACAATGTACTTAGGTCATATTAGAAAAAGAACAAACCAAATAAGTCATGATTTATGCCAAGATAAATTAACCATAGTCAAATAACAAGTATTTAGAGTAAAAATCTAAGGAAAGTAACTAGGCAAATTACATGAGCTTTAGTCTTTGGGTTGAAAGCCTTAGGTTCACATAGCAAGTATATACCAAATGGTACAAGGCTATGAGTGGTTATACCATGCTTGATCTCCATACCTTAAGTGAAAGTATGGTATCCCTTACATAACACAACACGGGTAACACGGGCGACCTAACTCACGCACACGATGCAATCTAAATGATGCAATGGATAATATCATGATAAGAAAGAATAGAATAATATAAAGACCAATGGAATCAACTTCTCTTATCCCCAGTGGAATCGCCACTGTGAGTGGGAATTTTTATCCCCACTCCTGGTGGAATGGTTCTTGCGACTTCTGCACTGTTTAGGCTCGAGGCCTTAGAGAACACGGGCCTAAGCTAGGAGAAAATGGAGTCGCCACCTGGACGGGCCGAAAAAAAGAAAGGGGTGGATGACTCAATTCCTAAGGAATCCCCAACCCTTTAATGGATTCGAAAAGTTTGGTATGTGTGGGGAAGGTGAGAAATAGCCCAGCACCCCATAACGCCCGGTTCATTAGAACCGGCCTCCTTTGCAGGTCTTAATATTATAAAATTCTTAAATATAGCAATATTATCTATACTACATGCAACAATTAAAATAAAGCATCATTATATTAAAATCAAAGCAATGTCCAAACAAAGCAAATAAATGGACACCCATACGAGGATGGAAACATGTCCTTACATCGTCTATGTCTAAAACTAAATGGGACACCCACTGAAAGGTGGAAACATATCCTTTACATTAATACCAAAATATAAAAGCAATTTAAATTACATGAAAATTAATTAATACATGAGGTACCCAAAATATTGAAACATGCCTTTTACAATGTTTTGAAACCAAAATAAATTAATAAAAACAACCAACAAACCATTCATCATAAATAAATCATTCATTGAAGACATAAATTGAATATATAAATAAATCATTATTCAAACTATATAATAAATACTCACTTAATAATAAAATAAATCAAGATGCAAATTCAAGTGTATCAACTTAGGGTTCTTTAATTAACATTTAGGATTTTGGGATTTTGAAATTATTATATTTATTATTTAGGCTACTGTGAGGGTTTTTGGAAAAATGAAATTGATTAGGGTTTTATAATTTTAAGAAAGTAGTAAGGTTTTTGGTTAATCAAATTAGGGTATAGGGCTAACATCATGAATTTAGGGTTTTGGATCCTTAAGATATAAGGGTTTAGGGCTCACGGTTTTAAATTAGGGTTAGGGTTTCTAAGAAAACTAACACTATCATATTTATTTTTTAAAGAAGAGGCTACTGTGAAGATTTTGAAAAATTGATTTAATTAGGGTTTGGGACTAACATCATGAAATAGGGTTTCTAGGGTTTTTAGAAAGAATAAATTAAAGTTTGATATTTATAAAAAATAATGTTTATAGCTTAAGGTTTTAGATGAATTAGGGTTTAGTGTTTACGAAAAACTTATCGAAGTTCATAAGATATGTGAACTATGAATATGTTTAAAGAGAGTAGATGCTACTGTGAAGTTTTATATAAAAACCCTAATATGATTCTGAATGATGTATTGATAAAATAGGCATAAGATAAAAAAAAAACAATCTATGAAAAATAAGTCTACGGGTTATAATTGATATGACTTATAGAAATAATAATTTGTAATTCACATAAACTAACATATGAACCAATTTTTAGAAGAATTTGTCTACTGTAACATTAACTAAATGAAGAACGGGCTCATTCAATATTTAAAATAATCAAAACATATAGTATTTACTTAATTTAAAGCATACCGTCTTTTGTTGGCTCCATCAAAATTGTTTGAACGGAATTCTGGATGAGCTTTGGCAAAGACAATGATCACACTGCCTTTGTATTTGTTGGTTGAATTGAGGATAAGACCGTGAGCTAAGCCACTCCCTTATTGATTGCTTTTCTGCTTGATATTTAAGATTCATTGCTAATTTCTTTTTCTGTTTGATATTTCAAATTCGTTGCATAAGTAATTGGATTTAGCCCAAAAGTTCCCAACTCTCCTCGGAAGAAATAAAAGTTCAAAGTTTCTTTCAACAATTGTCCCTCTTCCAATCCGTGTGTTTAATGCTAGTATTTATAGGGAAATAAAGAGTCCTAATCCTATTTTAATAAGAAAATACCAATTGTTTAGGAAAAATTAGAAAATTGGGTAAAACAAGATTTGGTCAAAAAATCGGCAACGCGTGGGTTGCGCTGGCAAAAATTGCTGCGAGAATCGGTGGCGGGCTAGTTGGGCAAGCCAGTTCATCGCAGAACTGGGCAAGCCCAGCTGTGGCGAATTGGGCACTACCCAAATGTCCTGCCGCGCATCGCTTGTCGGTCCAATTTTTTTTCATTTTTTCATTTTTTTATTTTATATTTTTATTAAAAATAACTATTAAATATTATAAGTAATTAAAATATTATTAAAATACTAAAAAAATTATTTTGGACTATCGAATTTGACTGGGTCAAAAATTAAGGGTCTACACCCTGCCAGCTGCATTGATAGATTGCTTACTTACATAATTCAATCGATTGTAGAAAGTTTGAATATGGAGCCACAGCGGAAGCCCATGATGAGGACATCTTCTTAATAAATCTTTAAAACTTTCCCAAGCATCATAAAGAGTCTCACCATCTAGCTGGAGAAAAGATGAAATATCATTCCTCAACTTGGCAGTCTTGGACGGTGGGAAATATTTTTCTAAGAACTTTTCTGCTAATTGACCCCATGTGGTGAAAGTGTTTGGAGGGAAAGATTTCAGCCATTTCTTCGGTCGATCTCTAAGTGTGAATGGGAATAACCTCAGCCTTATTGCATCTTTGGAGACATTCTGTATCTTGAATGTGTCACATATTTCTAGAAAAATCTCAATATGTGCATTAGGATCTTCATCTGGAAACCCATCAAACTTGCAAGTCCACTGCACCATTTGAATTACATTTGTCTTTATCTCAAATTTGTTTGCAATAACTATCGGTCTTTGTATGCTTGAATCAGCCCCATTAAGTGTGGGCTTAGCAAATTCCTGCATTGTCCTTGGCTCATTTCCTGCCATCACTTCAAGTTCTTCTAAGCTGAGATCTTCAAAGTTTGGTTTCATTTCTGCCAAAACTACTTCCCTTTCTTCCTTCCACTTTCTCCTCAATGTTCTTTCTAGCTCTAGATCTAATTCAAGTAATTGGGAAGACCTAGCTCGGGTCATAAATGGGAAGAAGTACCTAAAATGACAATCAACAAGCAAGAACTAATGTTAAAACAAATAAAAATAGAAACTAAATCAACATTCTTGATTATATTACTAGTATTGAAAACCGTTGTCCCCGACAGTGGCGCCAAAAACTTAATGGCGAATCTTTGCTATCGCAGTGTGTACCACAAGTGCATGGGTCGTACAAGTAATAAAGTAGTGAGTAAGATATCATTCCACTAGGGACAAGGTCAAGTACTAGTGAAATTTCAACTGTTGTTTAGTGAATGAATAGTTTTTGTGATGATTAAAATAAAGGATGATTTACTTAATAAATTAAAGTAAAGAAAAATCAAATATTGTGCAACAAGAGTTGATGATGAAAATATTATTCAGATATTGAATCCCCCTAGCCATAAAAATATTTATGAATATCAATTCAATTAAATCAAATAATAGAGCTGAATTGGCATTCCTCTAAATTAGATTAAAATCGCTCTCGAGTGAATTAATCCCCAATCACTAAGTAGAATGCTAGGAATCTCTTCTCAATGGTGCCAAAAACTTGATGGCGAATCTATGCTATCTTAGAATTACCGCAAGTGCATAGATTGCGCAAGTAATAAAGTAGTGTGTAACACCCCAGAGATCCATAGGACCTACCCCACACACCGAGCATGTCATAGTCCACTTCCCCTCACGGTTCCACGGCAGGATTTGTTTATTTGGCCCAATTAAGGGTTGCCTCCCTCATTTCAATCCCAAGACCTCACTTAAGAGAGTCTTTTTCATTCAATGAGTACCATTTCTTCTAGAAAAATCCTGCCGTGAAATCGTGAGGGAAAGCAGACTATGACATGCTCGATGCGTGGGGTGGGTCCCATGGATCTTCGGGGTGTTACATTAAAAAGGTGCCAGAAGAAATGGTACTCGTTTAGTGAAAAAGACTCTCTTAAGTGAGGTCTTGGGATCAAAACAAGGGAGGTGACTCTTAATTGAGCCAAATAAACAAATAATGTCGTGGACCCGTGAGGGGAAGCAGACTATGACCATTTCAGCACACAGAAATGGTTGGGCCAGAGACCAACGCGTCGAGGTAGTTGGGCTGTTACATAGCGAGTAAGATATCATTCCACTAGGGACACGGTTAAGTACTAGTGTAAATTTCAACTGTTGTTTAGCGAATCAATAGTTTTTGTGATGATTAAAATAAAAGACGAATTACTTAATAAATTAATGTAAAGAAAAATTGAATATTGTTCAACAAGAGTTAATGATGAAAATACTACCTAGATATTAAATCTCCTTGCAATAAAAATATTTATGACTATCAATTCAATTAAATCAAATAATAGAGCTGAATTGGCAATCCTCTAAATTAGATTAAAACCTCCCTCGAGTGAATTAATCCATAATCACTAAGTAGAATGTTAGGAATCTCTTCTCAGGCATAATTAAATAGATCTTGCAATAAGAAAAAGAAACTTTGAAGCAAAGGGTCTTGCAAGTCTATCTCTAACACTCCAATCAACCCTCAATCCTAATGAAAATTCTGTTCATATCAAGCTTTCTCAAGCCAAAAATATGAAAATTGTAACCAATCAATAAGCATGCTATTATCAATTGGAAATAAGAAATTAAGAATCAAAAGGATAAAACAATTCAATCAAATGATTTAATTTAATAAGAACTATTCAATCCATACAACAAGGCTAGGGTTCATCAATATCTAGATAGAAACAATTTAGCTCATGTTCATAACCAGAAAACAAAAACAAAAGAAATAAGTAAAAGAATTCAAACAATCCATAATGAACGATTTGTATTTCTTCACTTCAATCCTTGAATCTTGAATTAAATCTCGCATGAATTGGATCTTCACCTTCACTCTTAGCTTCCAAAACTCTCTTTTGCTCAAGAAGTCGGCTCTAATCAAAATTGGATCCCTATTTCACACTTTAGCTCAGATTTTATAGCCCAAAATTTTTTTCCTGACACGCCCATATCTGTGGGCGTGTCAACAGTGTTGTTTTGAACTTTAATGACATGGGCAGGGACACGTCCGTGTCAGTGGGCTTGTTATTGCTACTATAATACTAAGTTAGGGACACAGTTAGGGATACGCCCGTGTTAGTGGGCGTGTCACATCTTCCATAAGGCAGGATCAATGGCACGTTCAGTGACATGCCCATGTCTTCGGGCATGTCAAAGCTTTTATTAAGTAGTTGAATGACATGGCCATTGACACGGCCTAAATAACCTTAAGGTCCCAATGTGTCAAAGGTTCCTAGAATCAACCCTAATAAACACTTGAACAAACAATTTAAATTTAATTTGACAATAAATATATTAAGAAATAGGGGCAAAAATATCATCAATTATACACTTATCACAAATGCAAACCAATGGGTTGCCTCCCATCAAGAACTTCTTTAACATCATATAGTTGGACATCATTGTATAACTCATTGATGAACACCATACTTTCCACGTTCTTTGCAACTTCGAGTTCTTCAAAATAGAGCTTCACCCTTTGTCCATTCTGTAGACGCTTGAATTTGGCCCTGGCTAGTCTGGTGCTAATTCGAAACCTTTGAATAAACTAATATATTGCAATAGAACCTAAAATAAGCTAATTAAACTTTTAAAACACTAATAAAGTCTGTTTTAGAAGATTTGGTTGGTTTTTACATGATACTAGTGCACTAAACCCTAAAACGGGTTCGATTCGAAGGTTTGGCTGCTTTTTTGCTTAATCTAGATGGTTTTTGGGTAGTAGGGGTGTTTCATGTAGAATTAGGGCATCCAATCTGACATGGGAAAGCCCCATATCGAATGAAATGGGGCTCTTTTAGTTTGATATGGACAATTGTTTTTCAATTTCAAGTCAAATTCGAATACCTACTTCGATATGGGTTTAGTTTCTATCGAAACAAAGTCATTTTAATTCAAGACGGACTCGGTCTATATTGAATAAAAGTAATTGTAATTCGATATGGAATCGGTTTATGTCGAACTTGTGAATTTGACATGCATCAGAATAAACCGTTCTTAAATAAGAAAATTTTTAGGTTTAACCTAAGAGAGTGATTATAAATTCAAGTTTTAAAAACCTGAAGGAGGATCTTTTGGGAGGGGGATTTTTTTTTTTTTTTGCACTTTTGGCTTTTGGTTTGGTGCTAGAACTCTGGAAAATCCAGTAATCAAAAAACGAAAAAGCCCTAGCAATCTTGAGAAATAAAAGAGACAGCAAGGATAGATGAAGAAGATCAACAACACAAAACCCTACAAAGGTAGTGTACTCACTATCTTTGCCAAAGCTCATCTAGAATCTCGTTCAAATAATTTTGGTGGAGTTAACAAACAATGGTATGGTTTAAATTAAATAAATACCATATACTTTGATTGTTTTAAACATTGAATAAACATTGAATAAAGTCACAATATGCAATTTCTTATTGAATCAGTGTACGTTAGTTTGCATGGAGTGCATATTGTTGTTTTACTAAATCATAACCTTTAGAACCAGTAAAGTTGTTTGGCTTAGGATGTTTATTTGTTTTTCTTTTCTCATAGCTATTTAATCAATGCTTTACTCGGAAATTAAATTAGGGTTTTTTATATATAAACTCATAGTAGTCTTTAAATCTTTTTAAAAATATTCACAGTTCACATAATCTATATACTTTGATTGGTTTTTTAGAAACACTAAACCATAATTCATTTAAAACCTTAAGCTACAAATATTATTTTTTATAAATACCAAACTCTAATTTATTCTTTCTAAAAACCCTAATTTCATGATGTTAGCCCTAAACCCTAATTTGATTAACCAAAAACCCTACTACTTTCTTAAAATTATAAAACCCTAATCAATTCCATTTTTCTAAAAACCCTCACAGTAGCCAAAATAATAATAATAATTGTATTAATTTCAAAATCCTAAAACCCTAAATGTTAATTAAAGAACCCTAAATTGAGACATAAACCTAAACTTGTATCTTCATTTGCTTTATTTAAGTTAGGAGCATGTTTATTATATGTTTTGATTAATGGTTTATTTATATCTTTAATTTATATATTTAATGAACAATTTATTTATGTGAGTGATTATTACTTTTATTTATTTGTTTTGGTTTCAAAAAATTGTAAGAGGTATATTTCCATGATTGGGTACCTCATTAATTAATCTTTATGTAATTTCAATTATCTTCATATTTTGGAATTAATGTAAAGGACATGTTTCCACCTTTCGGTGGGTGCCCTATTTAGTTTTAGACATGGACGATGTAAGGACATGTTTCCATCCTCGGATGGGTGTCCATTTATTTATTTTGTTTGGATATTGTTGTGATTTTAATAAAGTATTTATTTATTCTTATGATCGCATGTAGTATGGATAATATCATTATATTTAAGAATTTTATAATATTAAGACCTAAAAAGGAGGCCGGTTCCAATGAGTCATCCACCCCTTTATTTTTCCCAGCTCGTTCGGGTGGCGACTCTATTTTCTCCTGGCTTAGGCTCGTGTTCTCTAAGGCCCTGAGCCTAATAGTGGCGAAGTCGCAAGAACTATTCCACCAGGAGTGGAGGTAAAAATCTTCGCTCACACATTCACCTTAAATGTCCCATTGGTTTTAAAATTTAATAATTCAACAACTCCATAAGGAAATGTTTGAAATATTTGAAGTGGTCGGGACTTCAATTTTTTGTGAAACAAACGCATTCTTGATTTGAAAAAGAGTACTTTCATTCCCGATTAAAGGTTTCTTCTAAGGATCATCCTATCATGAATAGCTTTTGTTTTTTTCCTTGTAGATCCTTGAACTTTCATAAGCCTCATTCCTAAGCTCATCAAGCTCAGAAATTTGCAACATCTTTGCTCTTTTACTCCATCAAAGTCCATATTTGTGGCCTTGATTGCCCAATAAACTTTGTGCTCTAATTCCACCGGTAGGTGGAAAGTCCTTCCAAAGACCAATCTATATGGACTCATTCCCAAAGGTGTCTTGAAAGCCATCTATTAAGCCCATAATGCTTCCAGAATTCGGATCCCCTAGTCCTTTCTCGTTGTGCTCACCGTCTTCTCCAAAATCCCTTTAATTTGCTTATTGGATATCTCGGCTTATTCGGATGTTTGGGATGATATGGGGTTGCAACTTTGTGTCAGATTCCCATCTTGGTCATCAACCTTTCAAACCATTTATTGCAAAAATGGCTTCCTCCATCACTCACGATTGCCTTGGGGGCTCCAAACCTACTTAAAATATTTTCCTTCAAGAATATCAACACAACAATAGCATCATTAGTCCTAGTAGGGATAGGTTCAACCTACTTTGATACATAATCCACTACAAGAAGGATATATTCAAAACCAAAGAACTTGGAAATAACCCCATGAAGTCTATTCCACACACATCAAAAATTTCTACAACAACAAAAATATTGAGAGGCATTTCATTTCTTTTGTTTATGTTCCCTACTCTTTGGCATTTATCACACCTTATACAAAAATGATAAGCATCTTTAAAAAGAGTAGGCCAATAAAACCCACTTTGAAGAACTTTCTCGGTGGTCTTCTTTCCTCCAAAATGCCCTCCGCAATACATTTTGTGGCAACATTGCAACACTTGTATTTGCTCTTCTTCAGGCACATATCTTCTGATAATTTCATCCCTGCAAATTCTAAATAAATATGGCTCATCCCAAAAATAGTACTTACAGGCATGCAAAAACCTCTTCTTTGCCTTAAAATTCAAATCTTTCCTCACAACACCATAAGAAAGATAATTAGCAATATCTGCATACTATGATGCTTGAGTCAAAGCAAACAAGCGTTTATCCAAAAATTTTTCAAAAGCATTGTCACAAGCAATTTTTGCATCACTCTCATGAGAATTTAATCTAGAAAAATGGTCAGCTACCACATTTTCACTTCCCTTTTATCTTTAATTTCAAAGAATGGTGGACGATGCCCTCAATACTAAAATGGAAGAACTAAAGAAGACCCTGGCTAAGACCATGAAGAACTAATTGGCTGCAATTTTGGGAAACAATGCCGAAGCATCTGCTAGTACCAAGAAGCCAAAAGACAAAGGGAAGACTAAGGTTGGTGAAGTGGCCTGTGATGATGACAAGGTAGTCGTTAATGATGATGACGACTAGGCTCAATACTTCCAAGATCCTCAAGACAAGAAGAAGGAACAAAGGTTGTTAAAAAATCAGCTGTGGAGAAAACTGAAACTTCTAATGTTGAGAAATTGATTACTAATTTAGAAAAGAAGTTTGAAAAGAAGCTAAAAACCGAGGAGATGTCTGAGATCAACAAACTGTTCAAACAAGATGAGGAGGTCCCTTACAAGTTTAAGATGCCTTCCTTCGCTAGGTATAATGGTATAGGAAATCCTCACTTGCATGTCAAACAATACATCACTGCCATGTAATCTGTCAGAGCTACTAAAGCTCAAATTCTGAGATATTTTATGCTCTCATTGGATCCTATTATGTAAAATTAGTTTAATACCTTGGAAGAAAGTACCCAAAAAGATTGGAACATATTGTACAAAGCCTTCATTCAACAGTATGGGTACAATGTTGAGCTGTAAGTTACCTTGATGGAGGTAGAGACCATTAGGCAAAGAACAAATGAGAACTTTGTTGATTATGTAGAGAGATGGAGAAATAAGGTTGTTCTGCTCAAGAAGAGGTCTGATGAGTCAGATCAGATTAGGATTATTGTGAGAGGGGTGTTGCCTAGTCTTCGTGAAAAGATGTCTCATACACTCTTCCAGGATTTCAAAGATCTTCTCCAAGATGGTCTACAAATTAAAGAGTGGGAAAGGGAGAAGAACCGCTTTTTGGCAAGAAGAAATGAGAAAGGGAACTATCAGTCAGGTAATCAAAGCATGCAAAAGGAAGTTGATGTTAATGCAACTGGTTAAGGAAATAGAAGACAGTTTTCAGATCTGGGGAAGCCTTTGTCTTGGGTTTTCAACAAGCTACAAAAGAAGGGACTATTACAACCATTGGCCCCTCAACCTTCGACAAATCCTTTACCCCTAAAATTTGATACTAAAGACTTTTGTGAATTTCATCAGACACAAGGACATGAGACAAATAAAAGCATACTACTAAAACATGAGATCCAAAATTTAATTGACAGTGGTAAGCTTCTTGAGCCTGATAAGCCCAGCATAAAAGATAATCCTTTGCCAAGGTTCAACAGAGTGCCACCACCAGCAACCTTCATGGTAGGAAAAGGATTGGAGGAAGATTTTATTTTATCCTCTTTTCAAGATGAGAGTATTGAAGATGTGGAATGAGGAGAAATTTTGTTCAACAAACTTCCCTTAGCTTGGTGTGTTGCTCTATTTATTTTGCTTTCTTTAATATTTAATTAGAACAATTATATTTTTCAAATTATGTTTGTTTGAATAAATTATATTCATTGGTCTTTGTTCATTTTGGTGCTCAACCGATGATGAATTTAGCTTGATATTTATGAATTAGTATATTTATGCATTATAATTCGAATAACTTTACTAGGTGAGGGAATTGTTCTATAGCATTTAGTTGTATATGCTTACTTAGAGAGGGCTCCTGCATAATTACCTTTGTCTAGCCAGTCTTAGAACATGATTTGACAAACTTTTGAGGCGAAATTGAACTCTGCTTATTTAAGGGAGAGATGATCTAGGCATTGTTTGGTTAGCCAACATACTAGTATCCACCCAATTAAATAGCAATCTGTGAGCGGGGATTTTCGCCCCCACTCCCGGTGGAATGGTTCTTGCGACTTCGACACTGTTTAGGCTCGGGGCCTTAGAGAACACGGGCCTAAGCCTGGAGAAAAATGGAGTCGCCACCCAGATGGGTCGAAAAAAAGAAAGGGGTGGATAACTCGATTTCTAAAAAATTTTCAACCCCCTAATGGGTTTGGAAAGTTGGGTACGTGTGGGAAGGTGAGAAACGGCCTAACACCCCCACAACGCCTGGTTCATTGGAACCGGCCTCCATTGCAGGTCTTAATATTATAAAATTCTTAAGTATAACAATATTATCCATATTACATGCAACAATTAAAATAAAGCATCATTATATTAAAATCAAAGCAATGTCCAAACAAAACAAATAAATGGACACCCATCCGAGGATGGAAACATGTCCTTACATCATCCATGTCTAAAACTAAATAGGACATCTACTGAAAGGTGAAAATGTGTCCTTTATATTGGCCCAATAAAATAAAATAAATTACATGATGCTCACTATATGAAGTACCCAAAATATGAAAACATACCTCTTACAATATTTTTAAATAAAAACAAATCAATAAAAGTAAACATCCATTCATCATAAATCAATCATTCATCAAAGACATCAAACATCAATCAAAATAAATAATAAACATTCTTCCAATTTAAATAAAACAGTAAGTATATAATTTTAGGGGTTCATGCATCAATTATGGTTTCTTTGGTTTTATGTTTAACAATTAGGGTTTTGTATATACTAGTTTAATTATTTGGGAATTATTTTAAAGAAATAACATGGCTACTGGATGTTTGAATATAAAGATTAAATTTGAAATAAATTAGGGTTTGAATCTAAAGAATGGATGTTTTGGATTTAGGGTTTTAAAAATTGTATGAAAATAATATTAAAATTTATGGTTTAAATAAATAAGATTGAAAATCATAAAAATTGGTTTTCAGATTAGGTTTTTGAAAAAAATAAGCTACTGTGATTTTAGAAAAATAGATTTGGTTAGGGTTTTAAGAAAACAGATTATTGTGATTTTAGAAAAGTGTAAATTAGGGTTTTAGATTTTAAAAATATGTGTTATGGATATTAAAGCATTAGGGTTTTGAAAGAAATAGTTTTAGGGTTTCAAATAGAGTTTGAATGGTAAGTAGAATAATTGATCAAATTGTATAATGAAACAATTAATCCAATTTGATGAAGTTAATATAAACATAAACAAATAAATAAAGATTCAAACCTCCGTTGTTGGTTCCACCACAATATTTGAATTCTGGTTGAGCAATAATAAAGACAGTGTAGGCTGCTTTTGATGGATTGTTGTTGTTTGCTGCCTCTTGATCTTTCAAGCTTGAGGCTGGCCGAAACAATCCAAAGGTCCAAGGTCAAGTAAAAAATTTCAGCTCCCTAATTATGTGTCTTTGATGCGGTATTTATAAGAAAAAATAATAAACCTAATCCTAATTGGCTAAAAAATTAAAAATCTTTTAGGAAATAAAATTAAAAATCAAGTAGAATAGGGTTTTGGCAAAACCGCTTGCGGTACGGGCGTGTAAAAGTGCGCTGGCAAAAAAATTGCTACTGGCGATGGGTGCGGGCCAGCCAATTTGCCGTAGGAAAATCCTGCAAGGAATTGGCTTGTGGCCAATTCACCGCAGGAGAAAAATCTAAGGCAAATTGGCTTGTAGCCAATTCACCGCAGGTTTCTGCGACGAAAATTTTTCATCGCTGATTCATCCGTTGTCGATTTTTATTTATTTATTTTTATCTTTTTTTTACTATTACCTTTTTTATTTTTATTAAAAATAAATATTGTAAGTAATGAATATTAAAATAAATATTATTTAATTAAAATACCACAAAAATTATTTTAAACTATTTTAAAAAAATATTAGACTGGACTGGGTCAAAAATTAAGGGTCTACAGAATGCCCCCTGCTTAAGCGATCTAAGACTATAGCAAAAGAGAGTGAAAAGCATTATGATTTTTTACTGGATTTAGAGCCATACTAGACTCCACACCCAAGGTTGGTTTGAGCTCTGGACTAAAAAATAATTTGGGTTCTGGACCCAAGATAAACTTAGGATTTGGGTTCTGGACACGGGGTAAGTTCTGGACTTAAAAATAATTTGGGTTCTAAACCCGAGGTGAATTTGGAATTTAGGTTTTGGACCCGAGGTAAATTATATATTTAAAAATAATTTGGGTTTTGGACTAGAGATGAATTTATGATTTGGGTTCTGGGCCCGAGGTAAGTTTTGGACTTAAAAATAATTTGGGTTCTGGACCCGAGGTAAATTTAGAATTTGGGTTCTGGACCTAGGGTAAGTTCTTGACTTAAAAATAATTTGGGTTCTGGACACGAGATGAATTTAGAATTTGGGTTCTAGACCCAGGGTAAGTTCTGGACTTAAAAATAATTTAGTTATCTGCAAAAAATAATTGTAGTCAGTAGGATACTAAAGAAATTTTTTAAAATTTTAGCTATTTTTATAATTTTTTTTACCATACCTATATCTTCTTGTCCCCTGCATAGAAAAATATTATAAAAGTGAAAAAAATATTTGTATACACGCAAATATCTGAATAATTAAATTGAATAATTGAGTTTACTATTTATTCATTATGTAGTCACTATTTATGCACTATTCACTAATTATTCATTTACTATTTATCAACTATAATATTTACTTTTTCTTTTTTTTTTATTTTTCTTTTTCACGAGAATACTATTTTTCCTTTTTTATTTTTGTCTTTTTCCTTTGCAATTTTCTATATAAACCTCAGCTCATTTCTACCACATTCATCCACACTCACATATTTTGATAGTTAAATCAGAGAGTTTAGCATAGAGTTGAGGATAAAATACATATTTCGAGATCAGGACCTTGATCCAATACTGAGTTATTAGAATTTATTCGACGACATGAAAATGAAACTGTAAGTCTACTAGTTGGAATGCAGCTTCATCGCAGTTCAAGCCAAAAAAAAACTAAGGTAACAATGCAATTATTTATTTTAACAACACAAATATGTATTTATTATTTTATTATATTTTTGTTTTTTTCTCTTTTTTTAAGATTTAGGAAAAATAAATTAATTAGAGGACTATGTTTAAGAATTTAATAAACAAGTAAACAGCTAGACTAAAAATAGAACATAACGAATAAATTTAGTCTATAAATAAGTGGTATTGGTATGATGTTATACTTACCTTGTGTTAACTTACCTGGCTCTATGTTAGCGTGATCATTGCATTATCTGGGGCAAAGGGCGTGTCTATAAAGTTCGACAATGGTATGATGTAGCACCTTCTCAGATAAAACAGATTATCCGAGATTGCGATTTTGAAAGCTTTATCTTGCAATTACCATCTGAGGAGTATCCAATAGACAAGAGTGTAGTTCAAGCATTGTCGGAGTGGTGGATGGACATGACCCATACTTTTCACCTGCCTATAGGAGAGATGACCATTGACCCAGTTGATTATACAGCCATAACCGGTATCCGGTACTATGGCCTTCCGGTCCCTCTTACCAATGATATTTTATCATTCTAAGAAGTCCAACAGTTAATTGGTATGGAACCATCATTAAAAGAGCCTTTCAAGGTAAAAATTGAGTTGATTCGGAGTTATTGGATGAATTACAAAGGATGGGTTCGTAGAGAAACAGCCAAACAATATGCTCAAGGATTTTTACTGTATTTGCTTGGGTCGACTATTTTATGCAGCACCGAATATGTCATCCATTTGTCGGTGTTGAAGGCCCTTATTGATATGAGTATGGTACCGCTTTACGGCTGGGGTGAAGCTGGCCTTGCCTATCTCTATCATGGACTAGACAAGATTTGCAGAAATAAGAAGTCTTTCATTGGTTTCATGGTGGTTGTCGAGGTACTATTCTTCCACCATTGTCAATTCCATTCTTATTATTGAATGAATTTGATTTTCATTATTATTATAGGTATCGACATATGAGCATAATCTTGTGAGGGTGACTGGCATTTCTCAAGAGAGAGTCGGGTATCTGAGATTAAATTTTTTATTGTCAGATCGTGTAGTAGTTTCCGGCTCTCACCATGTGCACACCCAACGCTATCTCTTGAGTTGCTTAACCTAGGGCCAGGTAAAATAGTATTAGTATACTTTAAAATTATATAAAATTTGACTTACCTTATGTCATTTTGTAGGTCAATTGGCTTGGTAGAACACAAAAGAGAGGAAAAACTGGACTTCTTTCATGAATGTCGCATTGCCTTTTTAGCATACCGATCGAGTCATTGTCGGCCCTGTGTCTAGTGGCTAGTTTCTCGGGGAGAGAGTGTATGAGTGGTTCCTTGGTCCTGAGTGGTGGAGGATCCCGATGAATTGCCCAGAGTATACTTTAAATATCACATCAATGTCAAAGAATGCATGGTGGTTAGCTCGGCACGGTTATGATGTTGAAACCTTTCTCTATCCACCGAGTGCATCATATACCCAATTTATTCGAGTAGGACTCTTAAAATTTGATGTATCTCCTATTGGCATCCGGGATATTCCCAAGGAAAATGAGGATAGAGATGAAGAGGAGTATCACGGAGAGGGAAGAGGGTCCATCTCGCATTTCAGGGCTAGCACATCTCAACTAAACTTTCACCATTTTTCCATTGCAATTACTTCTTTCTTAACTTGTTTTGACCACTTTTATACTTGTTGATGATTACTCAAGGTTTACATAGGATTTCTTAACTCAAAAGAATGAAGCTTTCAATTATTTTAAAATTTTTGCTAAAAGAGTTCAAAATGAAAAAGGCTATTTAATCACTTCTATTAGAAGTGATCATGGCAAAGAATTTGAAAATGAGAACTTTGAAAATTTTTACAATGAGTTTGGTATTTTACATAACTTTTTGGCTCCTAGAATACCACAACAAAATGGTGTGGTTGAAAGAAAAAATAAAACATTAGTTGAAATGACTAGGACAATGCTCAATGAGTATGATTTACCATCTTACTTTTGGGCAGAAGCCGTTAATACCGCATGTTATATTTCAAATAGTGTTTACAAAAGGCCTTTGATAAACAAAACCTTTTATGAGCTTTAGTATGGTAGAAACCAAAAATTGCATACCTTAGAGTATTTGGATTTAAGTACTTTATATTGAATACCAAGGACAATCTTGAAAAATTATCATCCAAATCGGATGAAGGCATATTTTTAGGATATTCATCTTCTAGTAAAGCATATAGAGTATTTAATAAGAGAACACCAATAGTTGAAGAATCTATGCATGTTATTTTTTATGAATCCTCTAAACTTGATCAAAGGAAAGGTAGTACTCTTTATGACTTTGTAGGTACATTTGAAGAACAAGAAACAAATAATGTTCCAAAGGACAATCACAATGAAATTGAAATGAGAATGGAACAAGAAGAAGAGTCTCAAGAAATACCCAAAGAATGGCAATTCAAGAAGGATCATCCAAAATAACTTATCATTGGTGACACATCAAAGGCAGCAACTACTAGATCTAAACATAAATACTTAGATGTTAATGTTGCCTTTATTTCTCAAATTGAGCCAAGGACCATTTAGGAGGCTCTTAGTGATGATTGTTGGGTGATTGCTATGCAAGATGAACTCAACCAATTTGAGAGAAACAAAGTATGAAAACTTGTTCCTAAACCTAAAGATCATCCAATTATAAGATGTAAATGGGTATATACAAATAAGCTTGATGAAAATGATCTCATTACTAGAAATAATGCTAGATTGGTAGCCAAAGGCTATAACCAAGAGGAAGGCATTGACTATGATGAGACATTTGCTCTCGTTGCTAGGTTAGAAGCTATTAGAATATTGCTTGCATTTGCTTATCACATGAATTTTAAACTTTTTCAAATGGATGTTAAAAGTGCATTTCTAAATGGGTTTATAAATGAGAAAGTTTATGTTGAACAACCTCCCAATTTTGAAGATTATAAATTTTCAAATCATGTTTTTAAATTTACAAAATCACTTTATGGATTGAAACAAGCTCCAAGAGCTTAGTATGATAGACTTAGTGCTTACTTGCTAGAAAATAGTTTTTCAAAAGGCAAGGTTGACACAATACTTTTTGTTAAAAAGAAAATGCATAACATTTTGATCGTGCAAATTTATGTTGATGACATCAGATTTGGTGCTACTAAAGATTTCTTTGTGCAATGAATTTTCTTCTTATATGACTAGGGAATTTAAAATGAGTATGATGGGTGAACTCAAATTCTTCCTTGGACTACAAATCAAGCAATGAAAGGATGGAATTTTTGTAAACCAATCCAAGTATACAAAGAAACTTCTCAAGAAGTTTGGAATGGATGGTTGAAAAGCAAGTAAAACTCCAATGAGTACATCCTTGAAACTTGACAAAGATGAAAGTTGTAAGGTAGTAAATGAGAAGAAATATTGAGGTATTATTTAATTACTACTTTTCTTAACCGCCTCTAGGCCCGATATAATATATAGTATTTGCTTGTGTGCTAGATTTCAATCTTGCCCTAGGAAATTACATTTCAATGCTACTAAAAGAATTTTAAAATATTTGAGTGGTACATTGCATTTAGGTCTATGGTATCCTAGAAACACATCTTTTGACATATTAGGTTTTTTCGATGCAAATTTTTTTGGTAGCCTACTAGATAGGAAAAGCACCACCGAGGCATGTCATTTTCTTAATGAATGCCTAGTTTCTTAATTTAGAAAGAAATAAGTGTCGGTTGCTTTATCTACCATGATAGTCGAATATGTTACTGCATGATTTTATTGCACACAAGTTCTTTGGATGAAAAAATAATTGCTTGATTATGGAAAAATATTTTATCACATTCCTATTAAGTGTGATAACACAACTGCAATTAACTAATCCAAGAACCCCATTAAGCATTCTAGGTTAAAGTATATACACATCAAATATCATTTTTTGAGGGATAATGTTCAAAATCATAATGTAATCTTAGAATTCATTGACACCGAAAACCAACTTCCCGATATTTTCATAAAACCTTTAAATGAAGAAAGATTGAATTTCATAAAATAACACATTGGCATTGTTGTGGACTCAGCCTAGCTATCTGCAAGTGCACAGATCGTTAATAAGCAATATAATAATAAGTAGAGTATCGTTCCCATGAGGAAGTTTTCTTCTAAGTACTGATTAATTAAAACTAAATATTATTTGGATGATAAAATTCGATTTATGATTAAGCAAAATAAATTACTTTGAATTAAATTTAATGTTATGAAACTTAAGGTTAAGTCACCTTATTGATTTATCATGGGTTTTCTAAAGTATTGATTTAATTTAGTTTTCCTTTCATTAATGGTTAAATTCTCCTAAATTAAGCTCAAGTCTTTCTCAAGTACTAGAACTAATAACAATTTAATCCTTATGTCTATGTTGCGCTCAAATTAACTCTACCACAAAGCGTCACTCGCAAGTATACGAGGTAGCTGTAGCAAAGGTGATTGCCCCAAGGTCGTTCTCTCAAGGAAGCAAAAGTGGTTAATTGCTTATCAGATTATGTTTAACAAGTAATAAAGAGATTTATAAATTGCTAAATAATAAAGAAGATTGATTAAAGTTTAAAACAATAAAAGTAAATTGAACTGTGTTTTGATTCACTTGATAGAATGGTCTAGGGTTTGCACTTCTTTACTACTCATATGTATGAACGGTTATTCCACTTAACTAATTTAATTTCTAAGATTAAATCTCAAGCAACTTAATTAATTGAGTCAAGGAAATAAGCTCTCGCATTCAAACCTCTTACAACTAATCTTGTTATAATTGAAACAATCTTTTTAATAGGTTATATCTCTAATTCACCTAAGTCCTTAATTGAATTATTCCAGCATTAGATTTCATCTCTCAATCCATCATCTAATACCTAAAACACACAATTGGTGGCCAATCAATTATATGTAACAATTTTTCATTCAATAAAGGCTAAAGAAATCAATAGTTAAGAGAATAACCAATTCATACAATTCATAGCAAATCCATACAAACCCTAGACTAGATTAAATTAGTTCATGATGTTATCAAGCATACTCATCTCATTAATAATCAAAGAAATCAATTTAGACATGATAATGTTCATAAACACAATTTCAATGAAACTAAAGAGTCAAAGTTTAAGAATAAAACCAAGTTACAAACTCCTTGAAGCTTTTGATGAATCTCTTGATCGAATCTTGCAAAAAGGATGAAACAATGGCATGAACAATCCAATCTAAACTAGTTTAATCCAAAGTAAAATCAAAATCCAAGAAAACAAATGTTTAAACCCTAAGATCTCTCTCAGACGGCTAATTTGCTCTCAAAATCGTCAAAGACCCCTAAACCCTAACTTTCTTTTTCTTTTATATGAGTCGTACGCGTTAAAAATCCGATGCGGGCTTGGAAAATGAGGGACACAGCCAGGTGATGAGGGACAAGGCCGTGTGAGGGCTTGATGGAGGGACACGGCCAGGTGACACCGCCGTGTCCCCTGCATGTGTCCTCCTCTGTTGCTTTTGGTCTTCTTTTCTTCTTTGTTGAGTGACACGGCCAAGTGGAGCTTGACTTGGCCGTGTGAGTGAGATGGGAGGGACACGGCCAGGAGACACGGCCGTGTCCCTTGCCTGTGTTCGTTTCTGTGTAATGGTTGACCTCCCTTTCCTTTGGTAACAAGTGGGACACGGCCAAGTCATGATGACTTGGCCGTGTTGCTCTTCTTTGGAGGGACACGGCCACATGACTTGGCCGTGTCCCTTGCTTGTGTCTGCTACTGGGACTTGTTCTTCCTTTTAACTTGGTATGGGACACGGCCAGTGACTTGGCCGTGTCCTCTGCCTGTGTCAGCTACTGCCCATTTCATCTTCAATTCATTTCCTTGCCTGTTTTAACCTAACACAAAACTCAAAACAAACTTAAAACACGAAGTAAATAAACAATAACCGACAAAACATAAACACAAACTAAAAACTAGATCAAAAACGACATAAAACTAAAAATAAACTAAAACTTCACAATTAAAGAAAACACTAGACAAACCGATAAAAACTAACAACATACCTAAATAAAACAATAATTAACCTAATAAACAAGACACAAAACTTATAACAAAAACTAATAAAACAACCTACTCTCATGATTACAAGTAATTAAACCAATTCATTAGGTTTTGTGAGAATTTTTGAATCAACCTCTTAAGTGTTTAACCTTATCTCTAAGTGAAAAACTTCCTTAAGATTGTTATCTCTATGGACTAATATTATGCTTCCACTCTCGCTCCATCACACAACACCTCAATTCAATTAATTATTAGCCAGATAATTAAAGCATTAAGAGTAAAGATAACAAAATAATTTAAGGATAAACTAAATTAATTCAAATAGGCATTTATAACTCCATGATAAATTCAATGAAAGGGACCAACCCTAAAGAGGATTAGTTATTCATTATTGAAATAAAAACATTGAAAATATTAAAGAAATACTTTAAAAACATAATTTATAGAACAGGAAATATCAAACTCTATTTCTTTGAAGAAGAACTTGACTTGGAACTTGAATCTCTTCTTGAACCAGAATTTCACTCTCCTTCTTAAGAAAACTCTAAACTACATTTATTTCTTGAATGAATCTAATCTAATTCTTGTAAATCTTTCATATCTTGAAACCTTAGAGGAAGTGAAAGTCATTAATTTTGGCCCCACAGCCATGGCTTTTGAGTGCCATGGTTGTGGCCCGAGTTGGATTGGATGATTTGAGCACTTTACAACTGTAAAATGGTCGGGAGGGTAGGCCATAGTCGTGGTCTTTCAATGCCATGATCGTGGCATGTAAGTGGAGACTTCCAACTTTGAATTTTCTTCTCTTTCTTGGCTCGGGCAGTAGAGAAATCAATCCCACGGTCGTGTCCTACCAATGCCACGGTCGTGGCATTCATTTGGCTTCTGGATTTTTGTCTTTTTGCTGTGGAAGACTTCATTTAAATCCTATGGTCGTGGCCTTGAAGAGCCACGGGCGTGGCATTTGTTATTTCTTCATTTTTGCTTGCCTTTCTTCATTTTTTGCACCTCTAATCATTAGAAACTTTGAATCTTGACTTTCTAAGAATGATTATAATAATTCTAACTCAAATACACAAAATCCATCAAATTCAAATGCAAAATGATTAACATTATGATTAGAATTATAAAAAATATTGATCATATTTTCACTCTATCAAACTCCCCCAAACTTAAATCGTTGCTTGTCCTCAAGCAATTGTAGTTTAGTACTATCTATTTATATGTTGAGTTTATATGAAAATTTTAATAATTAAAACTTTAAATTTTAGGTCACAATTTACTTTCATAATTTACCTACTTAATCCTTACCTCCTTTACTCAAGAATTTTAATCAATTATAACCAATTATCAAATTCTAGATAACCAAATATTCTTTTGATGCAAACTCAACCTAGTCTTATATGCATGCTTAATTGAACTTTCTCCACTAATAGATTATGCTAAATCAAGGGAAATCAAAAGGACTTTAATAGGCTTGTAATGGGTTTTATAATGGTGAGGGTTAATAGAAGGTTTAAATAAATTTGGTTAAAATGTCTTTCAAAAATTTCTCTTGTGTAGAGGGTTCTTGGATCCTTGCTCTTTTCTTGACTAGGGGATATTATTATTATTATTATTATTATTATTATTATTATTATTATTATTATTATTATTATTATTATTATCATCATCATCATCATCATCATCATTTTATTTTATTTTATTTTATTTTCAATATATATATTCCCCCAAACTTGAAACTTATGAGTAATTTTGGGTTTCAAAATAACCTTGAAAAGAGGATTAGTTATTCATTGAAGTTTGGTTATTAAAATTTATTATAAGCAATTTTATTTTTGAGAAAATTTTTGAAAGACAATTAACCTTGAAAAGGGTAGTTAATTTTGGGTTATTAAATCAAAGAAAACTCAAGCTGAAATGTATTTTGGTTTCAAAAGGGACAACTAAGGAAAATGTTTATTATTGGTGGATATAAGGATTTGGCTTTACAAACAATGCCTAAATCATTTTTCCCTTTATTTAGCAATTTTTCAATTTCACCTTGAAAGCTCTTTTAAACATTTTCTAGGCCTAGGCAAATTATAATATGAAAGAATATACACTTATGCTAAAATTCGAAAACAATCATATTGAATTAATAAAAGAGCTCAGTTGGTTTAAAATCCATAAGGTATAATTATTCTACCAAATTTTGATCTAAAAATTTTAACTTTTAACTGAAAATTCTTATCATATAAACCAACATATAAGAAATCTATAGTAAAAACATAACTTAATATATAATAACAATCCAAATTTCAAACCATAAAATATCTCAAAACAAACACAATTTTAAACATAAATATTCAAAACTACCATAAAATAAATTTAAAGTACCAAATTTCACTGCAAAACCAACAATTTAGGAAAATTTCCCCCAAACTTGAAATATCACTGTCCTTAGTGGTCTCCAGTAGCAGCATCATCACCGGGTGGAGGAGGCTATGGTGGCAGAGCATAGTGGAGTCCAAAATGAAAAAACAATGTGTTGAACTGCTCATTGATTTCGGTTATCTGAGTTGAAATAGTCTGGACCTCATACTCGACTCTGCCAAATCATTGCTCCATGTTTTCAAAACGCTGCTCCCATGCTATATTCATGTGGTTCATCTCATGTTCAAAAGAATCAAGCTGTTAACAATATAATCAAATGTATTAGGTGGTGGAGCAGATGGACCAGCCTTGGAAGGTCCAGTAGGTTGTGGTTGTTCATATGCTTCTTCAAAATCTCCTTCTTCTCTGAATAATTCCTCCTCATCAATGTTAATATCGGCATCGGGGGTCCTAGAACTATATATTGGTTCCCTCTTTTGGCTGCTAATCTCATTGCCAAAATGGTACCTATATCAATTGTAGTTTTACCCGAAATAGGAACAAGGTGATCAAGACCTATATTAAGATAGGTAGCAATTCGGCTAATCATTCCCCCAATTATAATTTTACCGCTCTGTTTAATGACCTCTTCACAGTGTTTAGCAAATCAATAACCAACATTAAAAACTTTTTCTTCCATGGCACAATAAAAGAAATGCAATTCTTTTGAATTAACATTGCCTTGACTCTCCCCTCTCCCAAAAATTGTATTTGCCAAAACTACATGGATGTACTGGTAGAGTGGGTTTGTAAAATTAGAGGCCTTTGAAATTTTACTATTAAATCATCTAATGCCTCCTAGTCTTGTCCATGTCTCATTTTCATCAAAACCCTCAGTTCTATCGGGTGTTCCCTGCAAGTCTAATAATCCAAGTGCATCCCAAATTCAAGCATTAGCCAGTTATAATTCCGATTTTCCAATCTAAATTTGACTCTCCCATTGTGACCAACTTGTCTATTTGATGGAAAAAATCTAAAACTACTTAAGAATTCCAAGGTTAATTCAGCATAGGTCGGGTAACACATGCTAGCAAACAAGATCCATTGCATATCAGTGAACATTTTGAGCAACACATCATTCCATTATAATTTTCTAATAACATTTGCATCAATGAATCAAGAAGGAATAATTTTTTGAGAACTTAAATCATGGTACCTTTTTCATTGCTCCTCATCACGGAAGCAAATTTTTGGATAGAAATGAGGCCCTTGATGTGGTGGAGATAAAGGTGGGGATGGTGTTGAGGAAGAGGATGATGATCCATCTTGGTGCCTTCTTTTTGATCCTCTAGATTTTGATCCTTCAGGACCCTTTGATTTCTTGGCAAAAGTCTTACTTCTAACCATTTTGATGTATGATTTAATGAAAAACTTGAAGAAATTTGAGTGAAATTGGAGTATAGGTCGTAGGGGTAGAGGTTTGGGGTATGGGTTTTAAATTTGGGCGGCCAAGGCTGCAAAAAGTGAAGGGAGAGAAGAAATGAGATGAATATATAGGTGGGAGAGGCCACGGTCGTGGCATGACAGTTGACTGGTCAAAATTGGCTTGCATGTATTGCCACGGTCATGGCCCTTGGAAGCCAGGTACGTGGGTTCGAGATTACTACTACCCAAGTGTTCTTGTCTCAGTGCTATTTTAAACAGACCTCTTGGTGATCCCACGGTCGTGATGTGTGCAATGCCACAGTCGTGGGATTGGGTTCATCACTGGATTTTTAAAAATTCTTCCCCTGGTTCCATTTTGACATCTCCCATTTGATTTCCACACCCCTGGAAATGATCCACCATGGTCGTGGGGTCTCAGAAACTCAAGTTTCCTGAAGATTTGGTACCTAGAAAATAATTATAAAATATCAGTATATTTTTTTTTATAGAAAATGGCTAAAAATGTAGAGAAATCGGGTTGCCTCCAGACAAGCACTAAGTTTATAGTCGATAGCACGACATTCTTTTGGATGTTCAGCTATTAAAATAATAGACATTGCCGATGTCTATTGGATCACCAATGAAATAAGGCTTCAATCGTTGGCCATTTACTTTAAAAATTTCTCCTTTTTGATTTTTTATATCTATCACACAATGAGGATAGACCTTTACAATTGTAAACGGTCCCAGCCAATAAGATTTAAGCTTCCTAAAAAAAAGTTTTAATCTTGAATTATACAACAAAACTTGTTGCCCTTCATGAAATTGCTTGGGTCGGATTGATTTGTCATGCCATGCCTTTATTTTCTCTTTGTAAATCTTAGCATTCTCATAAGCATGAAATCGAATTTCATCCAATAGGGGTCTTGTAAGATGTTCTGTAAGCCCAAAGTGCATCATCCAATTTAGAAGACCAATCCTTTCTTGAAGTGCTAACTATTTTCTCCAAAATCCATTTGAGCTCCCTATTTGATATTTCTACCTGTCCACTGGTCTGAGGATGATAGAGTGTTGAAACCTTATGGTGTACCCCATATTTCTAAAGAAGAGTGTTAAAGCTCTTATTGCAAAAATGGGTACCACCATCACTAACCATAGCTCTTGGAACTCTAAACCTTGTGAAAATATTCTTTTTAATGAACTTAATGACCACTTTAACATCATTTGTTGGACTTGCAATGGCTTCCACCCATTTGGACACATAATCTACTGCTACTAGAATATATTAATTATTGAATAAAGATGGAAAGGGCCCCATAAAATCGATTCCTCAAACATCAAAGAGTTCAACTTCAAGAATTGAATTAAGTGGCATGTCTTGTCTTTTTGAAATATTTCCAGTTTGTTGACAACAATCACTAAACAGAACAAAAACTCTAATATCTTTATACATTATCGGCCAAAAGAATCCAGATTGCCAAATTTTAGCAATTGTTTTAGATGTACTAGAGTGACCACCACATTCTTTCAAATGACAAAACTCTAAAATACTCTCAATCTCTTCTTTTAGTACACATCTACTAATCATTCTGTCCCCACAATGCTTAAACAAGAGTGGATCTTCCCAAATATAATTTTTGACGTCGGAAAGAAATTTCTTCCATTGAGCATACGGTAGGTCTGGTGGAAGAACATTACCTACCAAATAATTAACTAAATCAGCATACCAAGGAATAGAATTCTGAATAGAAAACAGTTGTTCATCAGGAAATGACTCATTGATAGGCAATTCTCCTTTATCCATTTGATTATTTAATCTTGATAGGTGATCTGCCACTAAATTTTCAACTCCCTTTTTATCCTTTATCTCAAGATCAAATTCTTGAAGAAGCAAAATGATAAGAGCATTTTTATACTTTTTTTAGTATGATTTCTATGTGTTTTTAGTTAATGTTTCATCTGATTTTGGTTTACAGTTTGTTTTAAGTGTTTGTTTTAGGTCAAAGTGCAAAAACTCCCTTGGATGATCAAAATAATGAAGAAAAAGCATGAAGCAAGCAAGACATGGCCAAGCCAAAGCAAGCTTGGCTGTGTCCCTCAAATGAAATCCAAGACAGTAGCTGACACACCTAAGAGACACGGCCAAGCCACTGGCCGTGTCTCACCCGAGGAACAAAACCAAGAAACCAAAGAAAGAAAGGAAAATGAAGGCTGAAGCTGACACTGGCAGGTGACATGAGCAAGCCAGTGGCCGTGTCACATGACACGGCCACAAGCTTGGCCGTGTCCCATCCTTAGGCAAAGAGCCAAGCAAAGAAGGAAAGAAGAGAAGCAGAAGGTGACACACCCAAGTGACACGGCCAGGAGCTTTGTTGTGTCACTCCATGAAACCAAAGAGGAAAGAAAGAAAAGGAAGAGGGCCAGTAAGAGACACGGCCAACTAGCATGGCCGTGTCCTAAAGAAAAACAAGAGACACTACCAAGCCACTCATGGCTTGGCCGTGTCACATATGAAAACTTTAATTCTTTTGCACGAATTAAGGGACAAGTAGGAGACAAACCAATTGCTTTTTCCAAAAGAAAGATTAAACAAAGAGAATGTGGGAAACAAGAGAATGTGGTGTGAGTTGGAAATGAGTTGGGAAGCATGGCTTGAGTTTTGGAGGGAAATAAAAAGAGAAGAGGAGGGAGTTTTAGGGGATTTTCTAGAGCTTGGACGTGGAGACTGGAACAAGGGAGAAGGAACCAACTGCTGGAGCAAAGAGGAGAGTCTTGAGCCGAGTTTGAAGAAGGAAATACATCCTATACAAGACCTAAACCATGAATCAAGGATTGAAGTGAAGAAATACAAATTATTTGCCATGGATTGTTTGGTTTCTTTTACTCATTTCTCTTGTTCTATGTTTCTAGTTTTGAACATGAACTAATTCCTTCTCTATCTAGATATTGATGAACCCTAGCTTATTTGTATGGATTGAATAATTATATTTAGTTGAATCATTTGATTGAGTTGTTTTATTCTTATAATGCTTAATGATTTATTTCTAATTAATAATAGCATGCTTATTGATTGGTTGCAATTTTCATATTATTAAGGTGAGAAAGCTTGATATGAATTGATTACTCATAAGGGTTGAGGATTGATTGGGGTGCTAGAGATAGACTTACAAGATCCTTGCATGATCTATTTAATTGTGTTTGAGAAGAAATTCTGGCACTCTAATTAGTGATTAGGGATTAATTCACTCGAGAGAGGTTTTAGTCTAATTTAGGGGAATGCCAACTCAACTCTATTGAATGATTTAACTGAATTGATTGTTCATAAATATCATTGAGGCTAGGGGGATTCAATATCTGGATAGTATTATTATTATCAATCCTTTTTGCACAACATTTAATTTCCCTTTACTTTCAGTTATCAAATTAGTTGTTTTCAATTACAAAGCATCACACAACTATTAATTTGCTAAACAACGGTTAAGGTTTGCACTAGTACTTGGCCTTATCCCCAGTGGAACGATAACTCACTCACTACTATATTACTTGGGCGACCCGTGCACTTGCGGTATTGCTATAGCGCAGCGCGACGTGCACCAAGTTTTTGACACCGTTGCCGGGGACAACGGTTTCAATATTAGTAATATAATCAAGACTGTTGATTTAGTTTTTATTTTCATTTGTTTTTTACATTGGTTCTTGCTTGTCGATTATCATTTTAGGTATTCCTCCCCATTTATGACCAAAGGTAACTCATCCCAATTGTTTGAGTTAGACCCAGAGCTAGAAAGAACATTAAGGAGAAAGCAAAAGGAAGAAGAGAAGGTAATTTTGGAAGACGCAGAAACAGAAATAAATATGGAAATAGCAGAAGAAGAAGAAGAAGAGTTTGAAGTGATGGAAGGAGCTGGACTAAGAACAATGCAGGAGTTTGCTAAGCCTAATCTCAATGGAGCTGAATCTAGTATCCGGAGACTGACAGTTGCTGCAAACAAGTTTAAAATAAAAGCAAATGTAATTCAAATGGTGTAGCAGACTTGTCAGTTCAATGGGTTTCCTAATGAAGATCCTAATGCACATATTGAGAATTTTCTGGAAATATGTGACACATTCAAGATAAATAATGTCTCAGATGATGCAATTAGGCTAAGGTTGTTCCCATTTTCCCTTAGAGATAGACCAAAGAAGTGGTTGAAATCTTTTCCTCCAGGAACCTTCACCACATGGGGACAGTTGGCAGAGAAATTTCTAGAGAAATACTTCCCACCATCCAAAACTGCTAAGTTGAGGAATGATATCTCATCCTTTCTGTAGCAAGATGGTGAGACCCTTTATGATGCCTGGGAAAGATTTAAAGATTTGCTAAGAAGGTGTCCTCATCATGGACTTCCACTATGGCTTCAAATTTAAACATTTTACAATGGGTTGAATTATGTAAGTAAGCAATCCATTAATGCAGCAGATGGTGGTACCATAAACAACAAGACACCTGAACAAGCAAAGGATTTAATTGAAGACATGGCTATCACCAATTATCAGTGGCAAGCCCCAAGGGAGCAAGGAAAGCTAAAGATCATGGGTTCACACCAATTAGATCCTGTGGTGGCTTTGACAGCCCAATTGGAAGCATTGAATAAAAAATTTGATTCCTTGGCCTCTTCTTCTGGGAAAGTAATGCAAGTGATGTCTTATGAATGGTGTGGGGGTGGACATCAAAGTCAAGATTACCAAAGTGGTAACATGTTTGCTAGGCAAGAGCAAGTAGATTATGTGGGAAATATGCCAAGGCAACAACAGAATAACCCCTACAGCAACACATACAATCCAGGGTGGAGAAATCATCCAAATTTCTCATGGAATAATCAAAATAATCCAAGACCTCCCCCTGGATTCCAGCAGCCCCAACATCAACAAGCAGCCCCTCCAAGAAAGAGTAGTTTGGAGGACATGATGGAGAAATTTATAGCAGCTTCTGAAACTAGGCTCCAATCAACTGAAACCACCCTAAGAAATCAGTAAGCCTCTATTCATAATTTGGAGAATCAGGTGGGGCAAATTGCCAAGCTGCTCAGTGAGAGACCACAAGGCAGTTTACCTAGCAACACTGAGGCAAATCCTAAAGAGCAGCTTAAGGCAATTACACTAAGTAGTGGAAAAGAGATCAAGGGTAATGTGGATGAGAAAAGAGGAGAAGTGGCAAAGAAAAGGGTTAAAGTACAAGAAAAAGAAAAAAAGACAACGATCCTCCTATCACTTCAGGAGAGAAAGCTGCACTAGAAAGTGAGAGAGAAAAGCAGCCGCAAGAAAGCAGCCCCATATTGAAGGAATACCGACCTAGAGTACCTTATCCGGCAAGGTTGAACAAGGATAAGATTGATGCTCAGTTTGATAAGTTTCTTGAACTTTTTAAACAATTGCACATTAATATTCCATTTGCTAAAGCTTTGTCACAGATGCCTAAATATGCTAAATTTTTGAAATATATCCTTTCTAACAAAAGGAAACTTAAGGAAGTATCTTTAGTGCAGCTATATGAAAAGAGTTCAACAATTTTGCAAAGGAGGTTACCTAAGAAGTTAAAAGATCCAGGTAGTTTTACCATCCATGTTTAATAGGTAACCTTGAGGTCAAGAGTGCATTAGCTGATTTAGGGGCTAGCATAAGTGTTATGCCCTATAAAATTTTCAAAGAATTAGACATTGGTAAACCTAAACCAACACTCATGACCATCCAACTTGCTGATAAGTCAGTAGTCCACCCTCGTGGCATTATAGAAGATGTGTTGGTAAAAGTCGGGGATTTCATTTTCCCCAATGATTTTGTTGTCATTGATATTGATGAGGATGCAGATGTTTCACTTATTCTTGGTAAGCCATTTTTAAATACAGCCCGTGCCCTTATCGATGTTCATGATGGCACATTAACTTTGAGAGTGGGTGATGAGAAAGTTATTTTTAGGATACATGATGCCATGAAACATTCACTTTCACTTGATGAAGTGGAATCATGAATGATGTTGTTGAGCATGAGACCGTAAATTGTGTTACTAACATTGTTTCCAAGGATCCCCTTGAGTTGTGTTTATTGCAGGAAAATGTTGAGGGTCAAGAAGCAATGGAGCAGCTTGCTTTTCTTGAAGCAAGCAATTCATTCAAATGCAGGGCATATGAGACTATTGAGATGCCAAAGGAAGAGAAGCCAAAACCATCGGTGCTTGATCCACCCAACTTGGAACTGAAACCTCTTCCAACTCACCTTGAGTATGGATTTCTGGCAGAGAAGAAGAAATTACCAATAATTCTGAGTTCCCACCTATCTTCTGAGCAGAAAGAAAAGCTTATCCAGTTGTTGCAAAAACATAAGAAAGTGATAGCTTGGAAGATAGCAGGCATCAAGGGTATCAGTCCATCCTATTGCACTCACAAGATACTGATGGAGGACGAATTCAAGCCGGTAGTGCAACCACAAAGGAGACTAAACCCAATGATGAAAGATGCAGTGAAGGCTAAAGTGATAAAACTACTTGATGCAGGGATTATATATCCGATCTCGGATAGTTCTTAGGTGAGCCCAGTCTAGGTAGTACCAAAGAAAGGAGGGGTGATGGTGGTCCCTAATAAAATGATGAGCTAATTCCAACAAGAACAGTTACTGGTTGGAGGGTTTGCATAGACTACAAGAAATTGAATGATGAACTAGGAAAGACCATTTTCCTTTACCCTTCATTGATCAGATGTTGGAGAGGTTATCCGGCCATGAGTACTACTGCTTTTTAGATGGCCTTTCAGGCTATTTCCAAATTCCTATTGCCCCAGAAGACCAAGAGAAAACTATATTCACCTGCCCATATGGGACATTCGCATATCGAAGAATGCCATTCGGGTTGTGCAATGCACCTGCAACTTTCTAAAGGTGCATGGTAGCAATCTTTGATGAGCTTATAGAGAATATTATGAAGGTGTTTATGGATGATTTCTCGGTCTATGGCAGCTCATTTGAAAGATGTTTGGAAAACCTTGAAAGAGTCTTGACGAGATGTGAGGAAACCAATTTAGTGCTTAATTGGGAAAAGTGTCATTTCATGGTTCAAGAGGGAATCGTGTTGGGACACAAAATTTCAAGCAAGGGCATTGAGGTAGATCGGGCAAAAGTAGACATTATTGAAAAGTTACCACCACCCACATCTGTGAAGGCCATCAGAAGTTTTCTAGGACATGCGGGTTTTTATCGGAGGTTCATTAGAGATTTTTCTAAGATAGCCCATCCATTGACAAGACTCCTTGAGAAAGATGTGAACTTTATTTTTGATGAGGAATGTTTGAGAGCATTCACAACTCTTAAGGAGAAATTGACCCATGCTCCAATCATGGTAGCTCCCAATTAGAGTCTACCGTTTGAACTAATGTGCGATGCAATTGACTTTACAGTGGGAGCAATCTTGGGTCAACGCAAGGAGAAATACTTCCAGCCTATCTACTATGCAAGCAAGACCTTGAACACAGCTCAAGCTAATTACACAACTACAGAGAAAGAGCTGCTAGCTATGGTTTTTGCTTTTGACAAGTTTAGATCATACCTAATCTTATCAAAAGTGATTGTTTATACAGACCATTCTGCTTTAAGCTATTTATTTGCAAAAATTGATGCAAAGCCTAGGCTAATCCATTGGGTTTTGTTGTTGCAGGAATTTGACTTGACAATTCAAGACAAGAAGGGAGCTAAAAATCTTGCAGCAGATCACCTTTCTCGCTTGGAGAATCCAACCTTGGAGAGGTTTGAAGAAGGGGACATTGATGATCACTTCCCCGATGAGCAGTTGTACGCCATGGTAAGTGAGGTAAGTAACTTCAATTTTGAAACACCTTGGTTTGCAGATTTTGCTAACTATTTAGCTGTTAGGGAACTTCATAAGGACTTAACCTATCAAGCAAAGAAGAAATTCTTTTCTGACTTAAAGTATTATTTTTGGGAGGATCCCTTTTTGTTTAGATTATGTAAGGATCACATAATCTGACGATGTGTGGCATGGCCCGAAACAATGAACATTCTTAGTCAATGCCATACTGGACCAACTGGTGGTCATATGGGATCCAATAGGACTGCTCAAAAGGTACTAGAATCAGGATTTTATTGGCCCAATCTGTTTAGAGATAGCTACAAATTTGTAAATCATTGTGATCGTTGCCAAAGAACTGGAAATATTTCATCTCATGATGAAATGCCCCAAAATGGGATTTTAGTTTGTGAAATTTTTGATGTATGGGGGATAGATTTTATGGAACCCTTTCCAAATTCATTTGGTAACAAACATATTCTTGTAGCAATAGACTATGTATCTAAATGGCCTGAAGCCCAAGCCTTGGCAACCAATGATGCTAGGGTTGTGGTGAAATTTTTGAAGAAGTTGTTTTTTCGATTTGGTACACCAAAAGCAATTATAAGTGATAGGGGTACTCACTTTTATAACTTTCAGCTTGCGAAAGTTTTCAAAAGATTAGGAGTTACACATAGGTTTGCTACTCCCTATCATCCCCAAACTAGTGGCCAAGTTGAGAATACGAATAGGGAGATTAAAAGAATTTTGGAAAAAACTGTAGAGCGATCCCGAAAGGATTGGTCTGAGAAATTGGACAATGCTCTATGGGCTTTTAAGACCGCATTCAAAACTCCCTTGGGCACTACACCATTTAGGTTGGTATATGGAAAAGCTTGCCATTTACCTGTTGAAATAGAGCATAATGCATATTAGGCCATAAAACAGATTAACCTTGATCTAGCTTGTGCAGGTGAAAGGCAAAAATTACAGGTAAACGAGTTAGACGAGTGGAGATTGCAAGCTTATGACAATGCAAAAATGTATAAGGAATGTACCAAGAGATGGCATGATGTTCACATTAAGGAACAGAAAGAGTTTCAAGCGGGAGATCAGGTATTACTGTACAATTCAAGGCTTCAACTCTTTCTAGGTAAGTTGAAATCTCGATGGTCTGGTCCTTTTACTGTCAAAGAGGTTTTCCCCTACGGAGTGGTTGAAATAACCCATCCGGAAAAAGGAGATTTTAAAGTCAATGGGCACAGGCTGAAATTTTATTTTGGAGGGGAAATACAGGACCTAAAGGAGGTTTTACACCTCCAAGAGTAGGAACATTTGCCCTGAACGTCCAACTAATACGACGTTAAAGAAGTGTTGGGTGGGAGGCAACCCACCATTTTATTCCTTCTTTAAATTTTATGTCTTTAATTCTTGTATTTTTGGTTTGTGAAAAAAAAAAGGGGGGGTTTTATCTAAACTCTCCTTTAGTTTATGCATACTCACATAGAGGAAAATGTGAAATTTTAAGTGTGGGGTGAATTTTATGTTTTGTGTTTTCATTTTTAATTGCATTTTGTGTTTTGTGTTTTTAATTTTAATTTATTTTTTGTGTTAGTTTAGTTAATGTTTTTCATGTTTTCTTTCAATAAATGAATTTTGGGAAAGTTCAATTGTTATAAACATTGTTGATTGATGACCTTTGAATTTTTGAAGAATAAATTTGAGAATTGAGTAGAATTGGTGCTTATTGTCAATTTTGTTGGTTTTTCCTTACATTACCATTAACCTAGTGAGGAATTGAGCCATCAACTTATTATTCTTTTTCTGTGTGGGCATCTTTGATTGATAATTTGCTAGAACTTGCTTTGACATACATTTTAAAACTATTTAAAAATTTCACTTAGGCATCAAGATGATTAAGGCAATTAGGTGAACTCACTTTGGCTTAAAAAGACTAACCCTATTTTTAACCTTAGTTAACCAATTTTGAGCCTATTTCGTTTCTCCTTTTCTTTATTTTTCGCAACACTACCAACATTGAACCTTGTTGTTTTAACTCTTACCCTTTCATTAGGTCAAGAGCATTTTAAGAGCGTTTATGACCAAGTGTTGTGTTGAATTAAGTGTGGGGTTAAATTTAGTAGGTTTAAGATTGCAAAAAAAATATATAAAAATAAAAATAAAAAAATCAAGTAAAAAAATAATAATAATAATAATTGTTGTTCTTGTTGAAAGGGTTGGAATATGTTTGAAATAATCATTGCATGATGTAATAAGTGAGTTCCCTTGAAAAGTTCCTTAATGTCAAGGAGTAGATAAGAGGAAGGTGTTTTGGGACCATTGGGTTATATATATATGATCGGTTACTTCATTCTTGAAGTGCTCTTGAACTTAATGATTAAGCTCACATTTCCTAAATGCCATGCCTCTACCTTAACCCCATTACAACCCAATAAAAGACCTTTTGATTGATGCTTGATTGTAATTAAGTGGTGAGATTTGATAGATAAGCAAGCCTATGGCAATAATCTTTCATTGATTGTTATGAGTGTAAACACCACCTTGATCAAACACTTTCTAATATTTGGTGAGGGAGTGACAATATAGGTTATGCATGGAAAGACACTTAATTGCATTGGTATTTATTTTGTTCAATTTGATATTGATTACAGATTTAGAGATAGGGAAGTCTTGATGCAATTTTTATAACCCTTGAACTTGACAAATTTTTTGTATTTAGTTTGTTTTGATTTTAGCCTTGCTTGGGGACAAGCAAGGAATTGATAAGAGCATTTTTATACTTGTTTTTAGTATGATTTCTATATGTTTTTAGTTAATGTTTCATCTGATTTTGTTTAAAGTTTGTTTAAAGTATTTGTTTTAGGTCAAAGTGCAAAAACTCCCTTGGATGATCAAAACAATGAAGAAAAAGCATGAAGCAAGCAAGACATGGCCAAGCCAAAGCAAGCTTGGCCGTGTCCCTCAAATGAAATCCAAGACAGTAGCTGACACACCCAAGAGACACGGCCAAGCCACTGGCCGTGTCTCACCCAAGGAACAAAACCAAGAAACCAAAGAAAGAAAGGAAAATGAAGGCAGAAGTTGACACTGGCAGGTGACACGCCCAAGCCAGTGGCCGTGTCCTATCCTTAGCCAAAGAGCCAAGCAAAGAAGGAAAGAAGAGAAGCAGAAGGTGACACACCCAAGTGACACGGCCAAGCCACTGGCCGTGTCACATGACACGGCCAGGAGCTTGGCCGTGTCACTCCATGAAACCAAAGAGGAAAGAAAGAAAAAGGAAGAGGGGCAGTAAGAGACACGGCCAACTAGCTTGGCCGTGTCCCAAAGAAAAACCAGAGACACGGCCAAGCCACCCATGGCTTGGCCGTGTCACCTATGAAAACTTTATTTCTTTTGCACGAATTGAGGGACAAGTAGGAGACAAACCAATTGCTTTTGCCAAAAGATAGATTAAACAAAGAGAAAGTGGGAAAAAAGAGAATGTGGTGTGAGTTGGAAATGAATTGGGAAGCATGGCTTGAGTTTTGGAGGGAAATAGAAAGAGAAGAGGAGGGAGTTTTAGGGGATTTTCTGGATCTTGGACGTGGAGACTGGAACAAGGGAGAAGGAACCAACTGCTGGAGCAAAGAGGAGAGTCTTGAGCCGAGTTTGAAGAAGGAAATACATCCTATACAAGACCTAAACCATGAATCAAGGATTGAAGTGAAGAAATACAAATTATTTGCCATGGATTGTTTTGTTTCTTTTACTCATTTCTCTTGTTCTATTTTTCTGGTTTCTTTTAGGAGTTGCGCCTTCAATATGTTCAAAGCAAATAAACATTCATTAGAAAAATTAAAAACAACATCCTTAAAAATTCACATAAAGGTTTAGTAATTTTTGAAATTTTTTTTATAAAATGCCTATAAAACCCTGCATGTCCTAAGAAACCTCAAACTCCCTTTACATTAGTTGGTGGTGGTAGCCTTTCAATAATTTCTATTTTAGCTCCATCTACTTTAATTCCTTCCTTAGACACCTTGTATCCGAGTATAATTCCTTCTTCCACCATAAAGTGGCATTTTTCCCAATTGAGGACAAGCTATATATCTTCATATCTTTTAAGTACCTGTTTCAAATGTTGTAAACAATTATCAAAATTGGAACCATAAACTTTAAAGTCATCCATAAAAATTTCAACAACTGATTCTACAATATCAGAAAATATAGCCATCATGCATCGTTGAAAAGTAGTTGGTGCATTGCATAGTCCAAACAGCATTCTTCTATAAGCAAAAGTGTCATATGGACATGTGAATGCAGTCTTTTCCTGATCCTCTAGTGCTATAGGAATTTGAAAATAGCCTGAATATCCATCCAATAAATAAAAATAACAATTACCTACAAGTCTTTCAAGCATTTGAACAATAAATGGTAATGGAAAATGATCCTTTCAGGTGGCTTTATTCAACCTCCTAAAATCTATGCAAACACGCCATCCAGTCACCATTTTGAGGGAATTAATTCATTATTTTCATTTGTTATGACTTTCATCCCTCCTTTCTTAGGAACTACATGTATAGGACTTACTCATGAACTATCAAAAATAGGATAAATTATTCCTGCATCTAGTAATTTTGTCACTTTTGCTTTTACCACTTCTCTCATATTTAGATTCAATCTCCTTTGATGATCTATCACTGGTTTCAAATTTTCTTCCATTAAAATCCTATGCATGCATATTAAAGGGCTAATTCCCTTGATATCAGATATAGTCCATCCTATTGCTTTCTTATATTTTCTAATCATGTTCAAGGTTTGACTCATCTGAATTTCTGACAAATTATTGTTAATAATAATAGGCAAAGTATTATTAGGTCCAAGAAATGCATACCTGAGATGAGTGGGTAGTGATTTCAATTCTAATTCTGGAGCTTTTTCAATAGAAGGGAGAGGTAAGGCTTTACCTTTGTCAAGTGTTTCAAATTTCTGCATATACATTCGTGGAGTAGTCTCGGAAGCATAAGAACCTACTTCTTTATTTTCATCTTCTAGGGTTGGATTTTGTGCAAGACAAGTTTCTAAACGAATCATAATGTTTTTCTCACAAAATTATTATACACATTCATCAATAACATCAACCAGAAAACAATTATCAAGAAATGCGGGATGCCTTGCTGCTTTAGCTAAATTAAACTCCACTTTTTCCTTTCCTACTTGCAAGGTGAGTTTCTCTCCACGAACATCAATCATAGCTCCAGCTGTAGAAAGTAATGGTCTTCCTAATATAAGTGGAATCTCCACATCTTCATCCATTTCTAGAATTATGAAGTCTACTTGAATATAGAGCTTATCTACTTTCACCAACACATCCTCCACTATTCCTACTGGATATTTTATTGAATGATTCACCAACTGAAGGGACATTCTTATTGGTTGAAGCTCAGTGAAACTAAGTTTCCTGCAAATGAAACTAGGCATTAGACTGATACTTGCACCTAGATCACATAAAGCTTTATTAAAATCTGTTTCACCAATAGTACATGGAATAGAAAACTCCTTGGGTCTTTTAACTTTGAAGGAAGTTTATTTTGAATAACCACACTACATTCTTCTGTAAGTGCGATCTTTGCATTTTTTTTTTCTAACTTCCTTTTATTAGATAGCAATTCCTTTAAGAACTTCACATATGTTGGCATATGAGCAAGCGCATCTACAAAAGGAATATTTATGTGAAGTTGTTTAAATACTTCTAAAAAAATTTTCATATTGCTTATCTAATTTTTATTTCCTCAGTCTTTAAGAAAAAGGGATTTGAGGCTCATAAGTTTTTAGAATTTCTTTTGGTGCTCCCTTCTCCCTAACTTCTTCTTCTTTTTCTTTCTCCTTTACCAATTTTTGATGCTGGGTTGGTAAAGGGTCTTTAAGTTGTAAACCACTTCTTAAGATCACAGCTTTGCAATGCTCTCTTGGATTGACTTCCGTTTGGCTAGGAAGTGCTCCTTGATTCTGATTATGGAAAGAACTTGCAATATGACCTATTTGTGTCTCAAGATTCCAATTTTGAGTTGAGAGAAGTTCAATTTGTTGCTCAATCTTTTCATGTTGCTTTTCAATTCTCTCAAATCTCTCTGATGTTACTCCAATGACTTTCTCCAATGCAACTTCATATGACGGCTTTTCTGGAGGATGGAATCCTTGATTTTGATTTTTGATGTAAGGTGAATGATAAGATACTTTTTATTGCTTTGGGTTCCCCATGACAGGTTGGGATGATTTCCCCATGTTTGGTTGTATGTGTTTCCTTGAGGAAAAGCTGGACCTCTATTTTGATTGCCCAAAAACTGGACTTGCTCCATAATTCTACAGTCAGTTGTATTGTGGTTTCCTCCACATCCTTCACAAGTTATGGATGAATTAAGGTTGACATGCTCTAATTTCTTTGCTATTGTATCTACCATGGCTGCAAGCAAAGAAAAATTGTCAATTTCATGTAAACCAACAACTTTTTTATGAACACTACGTTCCGAAGTCCAATGGTAGTTGTTTGCTGCCATTTCTTCAATCAAATCGATTGCTTAAAAAGGAGCTTTATTCATAATTGCACCTCCGGCTGCTACATCTATTGTGCCCTTGATATTTGGATGAAGGCCATTATAAAAAGTTTGAATCAAAAGCCATTCAGGAACTCGATGGTGAGGACATTTTCTTTGTAAATTTTTGAAACGTTCCCAAGCTTCATAAAAACTTTCACCATCTTGTTGAACAAAGCTTATGATATCTGTCAGCGGGGATTTTCGCCCCCACTCCCGGTGGAATGGTTCTTGCGACTTCGGCACTGTTTAGGCTCGGGGCCTTAGAGAACACAGACCTAAGTCCGGAGAAAATGGAGTCGCCATCCGGAAGGGCCGGGAAAAAGAATGGGGTGGATGACTCGATTCCTAAGGAATCCCCAACCCCCTAATGGGTTCGAAAAGTTGGGTACGTGTGGGGAATGTGAGAAATGGCCCAGCACCCCCACAACGCCCGGTTCATTAGAACCGGCCTCCTTTACAGGTCTTAATATTATAAAATTCTTAAATATAACAATATTATCCATACTGCACACAATAAAAAAGAAATCATCATTATATTAAAATCAAAGCAATGTCCAAACAAAACAAAACAAATAAATGGACACCCATCCGAAGATGAAAACATGTCCTTACATCACATGCCTAAATAGGACGCCCACCGAAAGGTAGAAACATGCCCTTTACATTGGTTCTAAAATAGAAAAGCAAATTAAATTACATGATATTTAACTAATGAGGTACCCACCAAGTGGAAATATACCTCTTACAACATTTGCAAATCTAAATAAATTGATAAAAGTAACTAACCATTCATAATAAATAAATCATTCATCAAAGGTACCAAATATCAATAAAAAGTAAACATCCATCCATGATAAATAAAATAAACCAAGCATTGAATTTAAATAAATTAAAGCATAAGAAATAAACCAAAGCATGATCAAATATGGAATTGAATAAGGTAAATAAAAATCCAAATTATAGCTACTGTTTCCATTTAAAGTTCTTTATCTCATGTGTTAAGGTTTTGGAATTCATAAAATTAAGCTACTGTGACTTTTTTATGGAATTAAAATAGATTGAGGTTTTATGTTTTAAAAGGTTGCTAAGACTCTTTGATTAAACAAATTAAGGTTTGAATGGTGAAATCATCAAACTAGGGTTTTAGACACTTTAAAATACTTTTGATTCATGGTTTTAAATGGTGATTTCAAGCTTACTGTGTAAATTTAAAATATTTATGGTTTTATGGTTTTTAATGTTTTAAAGGATTAAGGTTTAGAAAAAGTTAGGGTTTAAGGTTTTAAAGGAGTTAGAGTTTACTATTTTAGTTTTGGAAGTTGAATTTAGGTTAAGTGTTTTAGAATTTAGGGTTTCGGTGATGCATGATTTTTAGGGTTTGGAAAAAGCAATTGAAGATTTTATGGAATTTTCTGAAAATAAACCAACGATTTAAAGTTTATAAAGCAAAAAAAAAGATATTTTTAAAGCTTTTGGGAAAGTAACAGAACACAATTTTGAGTTTTGAAAATTTAGAAAACAAATTTTGGTTTTGGAGTTTTGAAGAAATAAATCTAATAACTTTAAACTTTTAGAAAATAAAGCCACAATTTAAGAATTTTAATCCTTAGTAAAAGTGAATTGAGGTCCCACGATTTAAGAATTAAAAGAAACCAAAGGATGATTATGCTACTGTGAAAAAAAAACAAAGAATTTAATACATACCTCATTTTGATGATTCTTCCAAAAATTGTTTTTCTTGGATTAATTAAAATAAAGACAGTTGTTGCCTTTTGAATTGCTTAAATCATGTCCCTGCTATTCCAGAAAAAATAAATTGAATTGCTCCTTTTCCTTCATTGATTTGGTTTCAACTTTTCAAGCTACTGTCCAATTTTTTTTATTTTCAGCCTCCCTTTATTTCATTGCCTTTGGTCTTTTTTATAGAGGTTTTATATGGTTTATTCCTAATTAATCAAAGCAAGTAATATTGATAAAAAAAAAAAGGAAAACGAAACCTAATTGAATTATGTTTCGAAAAATTTGCGTCGAAAAAATTGCGCTGCCAAAAAAAATTACCGTAGGAAAAAATGCGCTGGCGAAAAAATCTGCTACAGCTAGCTGCGGCAGTAAATGAGAAGCGGGCAACCATTTCGCCCGCAGGCAACTTCTGCTGCGAAATGCCCACGGGCCCGCGCGATGATTTTTTTGTCACCAATTTTTCCGACGCCGATTTTTATTTTTATTTTTATTTTTTGACTTTTATTTGTTTATTTTTATTTTTTTTATTAATAAAATTAGATACTAAAGCAAAATTTATTTTTAAAAAAATATTTTGGACCAATTAGACAACAAAAATCATTTTGGACTAAATAAAACATATTGGACCGGACTAGGTCAAAAATTAAGAATCTACAGTTTGCCCCCTGCTTGAATGATCTGAAACTTTATGAAAGAGAATGAAAAGCAATAAGACTTAATTTTTGAGATGGTTGAGGTTTTGGGTTTTGGACCCGGTTTTGAGTTCTGAACTCAAGAATAAATTCTAGGTTCTAGACCTAAGAAAAATTTGGGTTCTAGACCCGGTTCGAGTTCTGGACTCAAGGATAATTCTAGGTTCTCGAATCTAAGCAAAATTTGGGTTCTGGACCCGGTTTGAGTTCTGGACTCAAGAATAATTCTAGGTTCTGGACCTAAGAAAAATTTGGGTTCTGGACCCGAGCTAAGTTCCGGACTTAGAAATAATTCTAGGTTATGGACCTAATGGTAAATTTGAGTTCTGGACCCGAGCTAAGTTCTGGACTTAGAAGAGATTCTAGGTTCTGGACCTAAGGAAAAATTTTGGATTCTGGACCCGGTTCGAGTTCTGGACTCAAGGATAATTCTAGGTTCTGGACCTAAGGAAAAATTTGGGTTCTGGACCCGGTTCGAGTTCTGGACTCAAGGATAATTCTAGGTTCTGGACCTAAGGGAGATTTGGGTTCTGGACTCGGTTTGAGTTCTGGACTTAAGGATAATTCTAGGTTCTGGACCTAAGGAAGATTTGGGTTCTGGACCCGACAGGTTTGGATACTCGATCCTAAACTGGATTGGGATACTCGATCCTAACTGGATTTGGATATTTGATCCTAACTGGATTCGGATACTCGATCCTAAATTAGATTGGGATACTCGATCTAAACTGGATTTGGATACTCGATCCTAAATTGGATTGGGATACTCGATCCTAACTAGACTTGAGATACTCGATCCTAAATTGGCTTTGGATACTTGATCCTAAACTGGATTGGGATACTCGATCCTAAATTGGGTTCTGATACTCGATCCTAAACTTGATTTGGATACTTTATCCTAACTGGATTTGGATACTCGATCCTAAATCGGATTTGGGTACTTGGACCAGATATTTGAATTTGATTTGAGTATTTGGACCCAAGATTGGATACTTGGACCCGAGAATGAGTTTGACTAACCTTTTAGGTGAGAAGTCTGACTGCTCTGGCCATTCTATACATTGTGGTTCTTTAGCCTCAAAACAGATCTTTACCTTTGAAAATGGACCTTCCTTCTTTGAGATCAGGTCTTCACCCTTGAAAATGGATCTTCATCCTTTAGACTTCGGGTCTTCACCCTTGAGAATGGATATTCATCCTTGGGGATTGGGTCTTCTTTGTTCTTTGAAGATAGGAGTGACACGGCCAGTGGCTTGGCCGTGTCCTGGGTGTGTCAGCTTCTGTGTTTTTTCTTTAGTTCTTCTTTGTTCTTGGCTTAGGATGGGAAACGGCCAGTGGCTTGGCCGTGTTGCCTGCCAGTGTCACCTACTGCTTCTTTTCTCTCTTTGCTTGGTCTTTCTTGGCTTTGCCCTTTAGGTGAGACACGGCCAGTGGCTTGGCCGTGTCTCCTGCCCGTGTCATTTTCTGCCAAGATTTTCTTTGAGGTGACACGGCCAAGCTTGATTTGGCTAGGCCATGTCTTGCTTGATCCATGTTCTTCTTTCCTTGTTTTGATCTTCCAATGGAGTTTTTGCACTTTAACCACTTTTCCCTTGCAACTGCTTTTTCCTTTTTCCTTCCAATTTTGATTGGATATTATATCCTCTCCTTGCCCCCCCCCAAGGATTTTTTTATTTCATGCAAGCTTTGATTGACGTTTTTCTTGTCTAGTTCTTTGTATAAGCACGCATTTCTTCTCTTTGCAAAGTGACTGGGGCTTCCACAAGCGAACAGGATTTCCATGCCCCCTTGATTCAATATCTTCTTTTGATTCTTTAATTCGCAGGGTGTTTGCTGTTTATTAAGACAAGAAAGCGTGATGTAATATGCTCATGTATGCATGATATGCATGAATAATTCTTACAGTCATTCCATTGACTCACAGACTGAAGTGATCAGCAGAAGTGTTCTCATTGGTTCCTTTTTGACGCTTATTCCAGTCTCGCATTGGAATGATCGAAAGCTTTGCATTTAGCTTTTATCTTCAAGATGATGAAAACATGAGTGGTGGAGACCATAAGCAGCAGAGTCAGGGATGCATCCATTTCCAACTATGTTTCAGCATGTCGGTTGTTAGCTTCTTCATGACCTTGCCAATAATCATTCCCTTTGCCCAATGTGTCCTTTGGAGGTTCAACATACTTCCCTTAACTTGAAGGCTTTGTATGACAAAACATTTTTTGAATTTTTTTTTGAATTTTGATTTTGAAATCAAATGTTGGCTTTGCCAAATCAATATCAATGTACCTCAGGACTTGATTTTCCAAATTAATATATCTGTAACATGACAACCCTAGTTACCGTACTAAACTGGGGAATCATTTCTATTTAAGCCAGAATTGTTGTACTTCGGATAGGCACATACAAATTACTTGGCCAAAGGTCTCATTGAGTTTAAATATTGTCGATCTCATATGCATGCTTATCCAAACTATCTCTACTAATAGACTTTACCTACCAAGAGAGATCAACATGTCTTTGATAGGCTTGAAATGGGGTCTATGAGGGACATGGGTTAAATGAAGGCCATTTTGAGATAGGAGTTGATGTGACACAATGGACAAACCCTCACACTATAAATTTCTTCTTGGAACTTTTAGGCAGTTGGGAGCAATCTTGCTAGTCTCTAAATTCTTTCTGTCTTCCTGGCATTAATCTGGATCTTGATAAGGACAGTCTTTTCCCTTGCAAAAAGTTTAAGACCCAAATTCGTTTCTTTCCTTATTTTCCCTTTTCTTTCCTCTTTATTTTTCTTACTCTTCCCTTTTCTTTCTCTTCCTTTCTCTTCCCTTTCTTTTATCATTTTGTCCTTCTTTCTTGTAGGACTATCAGGTACAGAACTTTCAAGAACTGGATGGTCTTTCTCCTTTTCCTTTGATTTTAATCGAATCTTTGGTTGGGTTGGACCAATTCAAGTCAATCCATCCTTATGAACTAAATGGAAGCCTTTTGCCGTCTTAGGTAAAAGAGAACTCGGTTTGATTTCTGAACCATTTTGGGTTTTCTTTTCTTTTCTTTTTCTTTTCTTTTTTCTTTTTCTTTCTTTTCTTTTTCTTTTGTCCTTTTTCTTTTCTTTTTCTTCTTTTTCTCTTCTCTCTTTTTTTTGTTTATTTTTATATTTTTTTTGTTTGGTTCTAGCTCTAAAAGAGTCTCGTTTGTACTAGCATAAACTTTTAGAGATAAATCATTTGTTACTCTAATGATGATGTTGTTTTGATATATTGGAGATATCAAAGGAACTTCAACTACCCTTATGGTCTTGAAAACTTCAACTACCCTTATGGTCTTGAAAACATCAACTATCTTTATGGTCTTGAGAACTTCAACTATCTTCATGATCTTGACCAATCATTGCTTTCTTTTTATCTTCTTGCCTCTTCATCTTAGTGATCATAAGACTTGTCAAAAGTATCACAACAGCTCAGGGCAGGTTGTTGGGGTTATATGCCAATGAAAAGAAAGCTAAAATTTTATGAAGGCTCAAAGGGATAACTAGGGATTGATATTTAATTGGGTGGATACTAGTTGTTGGCTAACCAAACAATGCCTAGATCATTTCTCTCTTAAATAAGCAGAGTTCAATTTCACCTCAAAAGTTTGTCAAAACATGTTCTAAGACTGACTAGGACCTAGACAAAGACAATTATGCAGGAGCCCTCTCTAAGTAAGCATACACAACTTAATGCTATAGAGCAATTCCCTCACCTAGTAAAGTCATTCAAGTCATGATGCCTAGATATATTAATTCATGAATTATCAAGCTAGATTCCTCATTGGTTGAGCACCAAAATGGACAAAGACCAACAAAAATTTTGATGAAAGTAATTTATTCAAGCAACTTTAAATTTGAAAAACACAATAGTTCCAAAATATATAGAAAGTAAGATTGAAAAGCAACATTCAAGCTAAGGAAAGTTCATTGAGTTAGGCTTCTTTTCCTTTCACATCTTCAACATTCCCATCTTGAAAAGAGGATAAAACAAAATCTTCTTCCAATCCTTTTCCCACCATAAAGGTTGTTGGTGGTGGCACTCTTCCAAATTTAGGCAAAGGGTTGTCCTTGGTATTGGGCTTATCCGGCTAGGGTAGCTTGCCACTATCGATTAGGTCTTGGATCTGATGTCCTGGATGAGCACATTTATCTGTTTCATGTCCTCGCATTTGATGAAATCGACAGAAGGCCTCGGCATTGAAGTTTGGTGGCAATGGATTATGTAAAGGTCGAGGAGCTAACGGTTGTAATAACCCTTTCTTTTGCAGCTTGCTAAAAACTCAAGATAGAGGTTTCCCCAATTCTGAGAATTGTCTTTTATTCCCTTGACCGGTTACATTAACATCAACTTCTTTTTGTGTGCTTTGATTGTTAGGCTGGTTGTTCCCTTTCTCATTCCTTCTTATTGAAAAGTGATTCTTCTCCCTTTCCCACTCTTTAATTTGTAGACCAGCTTGGAGAAGATCTTTGAAAACCCTTATAAGGGTGTGAGACATCCTTTCACAAAGATTGGGCAAGACAACTCTCACGATCATCCTTATCTGATCGGATTCATCTGGCCTCTTCTTGAGTAAAGCGGCCTTGTTTCTCCATCTCTTGACATAATCTACAAAATTCTCATTCGGCCTTTGCCTAATGGACTCCACTTCCATTAAGGTAACTTCCAACTCAACATTATATCCATATTGTTGGATGAAGGCTTTGTAAAGTAGATCCCAACTCTTTTTTTGTTCCTTCATCTAATGTATTGAACTAATTTTGGATAATAGGGTCCAATGAGAGCATGAAGTACCTTAGGGTTTGAGCCTTAGTAGCTCGGGCAGATTGCATGGCAGTGATATACTGCTTCACATGGAGATGAGAATTTTCGGTGCCATTGTACTTGGCAAAAGATGGCATCTTGAACTTGTACGGGACTTCTTCATCTAGCTCAAACAATTTGTCGATCTCGGACACCTCTTCGGTTTTCAATTTCTTCTCAAATTTCTTTTCTAAATCAGCAATCATCTTTTCAACATTAGAAGTCTCGGTCTTTTCAATAGTTGCCTTCTTAACAACCTTCGACTCCTTTTTGTCTTGAAGATCTTGGTAGTATTGAGCCCAATCATCATCATCAATGATCTCCTTATCATCATGAAAAGCTACTTCATCAATTTTAGCCTTCTGGTGCTAGCAGATGCTTCAGCATTGTTTCCTAAAATTGCAGCTAGTTGATTCTTTATGGTCTCAGCCATGGCCACTTTTATTTCTTCCATCTTGGTATTGAGGACATCATCCACCATTTTTTGAATTTTTTCGGGCTCCATTGTTTTAGGTGAGCAAGTGATTGAGTGGTTGCTAGATACTTCGTCTCCGGCGTAGGTCGGATTGTTGTAAGCTTTAGAACTATCGTAATCCAGGGCTGTGAGCCAGAGAGGATCAATGATATGAGATGCAAATGTATGCATGTATGCACAAACAATCAACAAATAAGGATAAATAGGACGTTCCTTCCAACCTTATAACATCCACACACGAATGGCGAGTCCCTTTTCCTAGGTATATGGTTAACAAAATACCAACATGGGGTATCTTATTTTCGAATAATTCCCTTGAACGTTTCAACCAATAGTTTTATTTTTAAAAATGGAAATCCATCCATGATAATTCTCATTAATTAAGTTTTAATCCATTCAACCAATTAAAGTAGCTTTTATGCTATATTGGATTAAAACTAAATTAAGAGGTTTACTATAGATAGATTTCTCACTTGAAAAAGGTAACTAATGATTCATGCCAAAAACAAGCCCAAGGTTAATTTATTCTTAGTATAAACTAGGCCCACAATTGATTTTTGGTATTTCATAATTGACCTCAATATTTTGCAAGCTCTTTGCAAGAAAAGGTTGGGTGAAAATAGTTTTGTTTCTAAGCCCATTGTAAAAGATTTTAGAAAAATGGATTTTGAGCTTAGTATTTGAGCCATAGGCCAAAGAATTTTTGATTTATTTTTAGAAAAGTCCTATGTCCAAATACCAACTTGAAAAAATTTTGAAAATAGCTTTGGTCTTTTGGACTTTAAAGAAAATTTTATTTTGAGCTTACAATATACTTAGGTCATATTAGAAAAAGAACAAACCAAATAAGCCATGATTTAAGACAAGATAAATTAACCATAGTCAAACAACATGCATTTGGGGTAAAACCTAAGGAAAGTAACTAGGCCAATTACATAAGCTTTAGTCTTTGGGCAATACAGCTTAGGTTCTCATAGCAAGTATATACCAAATGGTACAAGACTATGAGTGGTTATTCCATGCTCGATCTCCATACCTTGAGTGAAAGTATGGTATCCCTTACATAACATAACACGGGTAACACGGGCGTCCTAACTCACGCACACAATGCAATCTATTATGATGCAATGGATAATATCATTATAAGAAAGAATAGAATAATATAAAGACCAACTGAATCAACTTCTCTTGTCCCCAGTCGAGTCGCCACTGTGAGCGGAGATTTTCGCCTCCACTCCCGGTGGAATGGTTCTTGCGACTTTGACACTGTTTACGCTGGGGGCCTTAAAGAACACAGACCTAAGTCCGGAGAAAATGGAGTCACCACCGGACGGGCCGGGAAAAAGAAAGGGGTGGATGACTCGATTCCTAAGGAATCCCCAACCCCCTAATGGGTTCGAAAAGTTGGGTACGTGTGGGGAAGGTGAGAAATGGCCCAGCACCCCCACAACACCCGATTAATTAGAACCGACTTCCTTTACAGTTCTTAATATTATAAAATTCTTAAATATAGCAATATTATCCATACTACACACAATAAAAAGAAAGCATCATTATATTAAAATCAAAGCAATGTCCAAACAAAACAAAATAAATAAATGGACACCCATCCGAAGATGGAAACATGTCCTTACATCACATGCCTAAATAGGACGCCCACCGAAAGGTAGAAACATACCCTTTACATTGGTTCTAAAATAGAAAAGCAAATTAAATTACATGATATTTAACTAATGAGGTACCCACCAAGTGGAAACATACCTCTTACAACATTTGCAAATCTAAATAAATTGATAAAAGTAAATAACCATTCATAATAAATAAATCATTCATCAAAGGTACCAAATATCAATAAAAAGTAAACATCCATCCATGATAAATAAAATAAACCAAGCATTGAATTTAAATAAATTAAAGCATAAGAAATAAACCAAAGCATGATCAAATATGGAATTGAATAAGGTAAATAAAAATCCAAATTATAGCTACTGTTTCCATTTAGGGTTCTTTATCTCATGTGTTAAGGTTTAGGAATTCATAAAATTAGGCTACTGTGACTTTTTTATGGAATTAAAATAGATTGAGGTTTTATGTTTTAAAAGGTTGGTAAGACTCTTTGATTAAACAAATTAAGGTTTGAATGGTGAAATCATCAAACTAGGGTTTTAGACACTTTAAAATACTTTTGATTCATGGTTTTAAAAGGTGATTTCAAGCTTACTGTGTAAATTTAAAATATTTATGGTTTTATGGTTTTTAATGTTTTAAAGGATTAAGGTTTAGAAAAAGTTAGTGTTTAAGGTTTTAAAGGAGTTAGAGTTTACTATTTTAGTTTTGGAAGTTAAATTTAGGTTTAGTGTTTTAGAATTTAGGGTTTCGGTGATGCATGATTTTTAGGATTTGGAAAAGGCAATTGAAGATTTTATGGAATTTTCTGAAAATAAACCAACGATTTAAAGTTTATAAAGCAAAAAAAAAAGATATTTTTAAAGCTTTTGGGAAAGTAACAGAACACAATTTTGAGTTTTGAAAATTTAGAAAATAAATTTTGGTTTTGGAGTTTTGAAGAAATAAATCTAATAGCTTTAAACTTTTAGAAAATAAAGCCACGATTTAAGAATTTTAATCCTTAGAAAAAGTGAATTGAGGTCCTAAAATTTTTGAATTAAAAGAAACCAAAGGATGATTATGCTACTGTGAAAAAAAAAACAAAGAATTTAATACATACCTCCTTTTGATGATTCCTCCAAAAATTGTTTTTCTTGGATGAATTAAAACAAAGACAGTTGTTGCCTTTTGAATTGCTTAAATCGTGTCCCTGCTATTCCAGAAAAAATAAATTGAATTGCTCCTTTTCCTTCACTGATTTGGTTTCAACTTCTCAAGCTACTGTCCATTTTTTTTTATTTTCGGCCTCCCTTTATTTCATTGCCTTTGGTTCTTATTTATAGAGGTTTCATATGGTTTATTCCTAATTAATCACGGCAAGTAATATTGATAAGAAAAGGAAACCGAAATCTAATTAAATTATGTTTCGAAAAATTTGCATCGAAAAAATTGCGCTGCCGAAAAAAATTGCCACAGGAAAAAATGCACTGGCGAAAAAATCTGCCGTAGCTGGCTACGGCAGTAGGCGAGGAGCGGGCGACCATTTCGCCCACAGGATTTTCCTGCGGGCAAAATGCCCACGGGCCTGCGCGATGATTTTTTCGTTACCAATTTTTTTATGCCGATTTTTATTTTTATTTTTATTTTTATTTTTTGACTTTTATTTGTTTATTTTTATTTTTTTATTAATAAAAATTAGATACTAAAGCAAAATTTATTTTAAAAAAAATTATTTTAGACCAATTAGACAACAAAAATTATTTTGGACTAAATAAAACATATTGGACCGGACTGGGTCAAAAATTAAGGATCTACAATATCATTTCTCAATTTAGCAGTTTTCGCAGGTGGAAAATATTTTGCTAGAAAAGCAGTGGCTAATTGATCCCATGTGGTGAATGTACCAGATTCTTTAGAAGTGAGCCAATTCTTTGCTTGATCCCTTAAAGAAATTGGAAAAAGTCGCAAACGAATAGCATCATTAGATACACCATTAATTTTAAAAGTATCACATATTTTTAAAAAAAATTAGAGATGTGAGCATATGCATCCTCATGTGAAAAACCATGAAAAACTTATTGTTGAATCGATTCATAAGCGCTGGTTTCAGATCGAAAGTATTGGCTTGCATAGGTGGTTTAACAGTGCTAGATCTTGGTTAAGTAGATGGCATAGCATATTGCTTAAGTGCCATATTTTATGGATCTCCCATGTTTGATTTTTCGTCAGATGTTTTCGTAGGATTATTTGTTGAAATTTCTTCCACGTTTTGCTTCTCTTTTCTTTCCTTTTTATTCTTCCTAAAAAGCCATTCAATTTCTAGATTATATGGTTCAAGTTTTGAGTTAGGATTTCTCATATAAACCAAAAGTTGAGAAATTTATGTAGAAAAATAAAAATATCCAAAGCAACACTAGTCTTAATATTATCAATATTAGAATGATCGATTCCCCAGCAACGGCGCTAAAAACTTGTTGTGGACTCAACCTAGCTATCTGCAAGTGCACAGATCGTTAACAAGTAATATAATGATAAGTAGAGTATCGTTTCCACGAGGAAGATTTCTTCTAAGTACTGATCAATTAAAACTAAATATTATTTGGATGATAAAATACGATTTATGATTAAGCAAAACAAATTACTTTGAATTAAATCTAATATTATGAAACTTAGGGTTAAGTCACCTTTATTGATTATCATGGGTTTTCTAAAGTATTGATTTAATTTAGTTTTCCTTTCATTAATGGTTAAATTTTCCTAAATTAAACTCAAGTATTTCTCAAGTACTAGAACTAATATCAATTTAATCCTTATGTCTACTCTCGTGATCACAAGTAATTAAACCAATTCATTAGGTTTTGTGAGAATTTTTTAATCAACCTCTTAAGTGTTTAACCTTATCTCTATGTGAAAAACTTCTTTAAGATTTTTACCTCTATGGACTAATATTATGCTTCCACTCTCACTCCATCACACAACACCTCAATTCAATTAATTATTGGCTAGATAATTAAAGCATTAAGAGTAAAGATAACAAAATAATTTAAGGATAAACTAAATTAATTCAAATAGGCATTTATAACTCCATGATAAATTCAATGAAAGGGACCACCCTAAAAAGGATTAGTTATTCTTTATTGAAATAAAAATATTGAAAATATTAAAGAAATACATTAAAAACATAATTTAAAGAACAAGAAATATCAAATTCTATTTCTTTGAAGAAGAACTTGACTTGGAACTTGAATTTCTTCTTGAACCAGAATTTCACTGTCCTTCTTGAGAAAACTCTAAACTACATTTATTTCTTAAATGAATCAAATCTAATTCTTGTAAATCTTTCATATCTTGAAACCTTAGAGGAATTGTGTTTAAATAGAGTGTTTGGAAGCTTCATTAGTGGGGAAAAACTGAAAAAGGTTAGGCCATATCTTGTATGGTTCACCACCAACCCAATTGTCTGCTCAAAGTCATGAATTTTGGCCCTGCAGTCATGGCTTTTGAGTGCCATGGTCGTGGCCTGAGCTGGATTGAACGGTTTGAGTACTTTACAACTGTAAAAAGGTCGGCAGGGTAGGCCACGGTCGTGGTCTTTCAATGCCACAATCGTGGCATGTAAGTGGAGACTGCCAACTTTGAATTTTCTATTCTTTCTTAGCTTGGGCAGTAGAGAAATCAACCCCACGGTCATGTCCTGCCAATGCAACGGTCATGGCATTCATTTGGCTTCTAGATTTTTGTCTTTTTACTGTGGCAAACTTGATTTAAATTCCATGGTCATCACCTTAAAGAACCACGGGCGTGGCATTTGTTATTTCTTCATTTTTGCTTGCCTTTGTTCATTTTTTGCACCTCTAATCATTAGAAACTTTGAATCTTGACTTTCTAAGCATGATTATAATAATTCTAACTCAAATACAATAAATCCATCAAATTTAATTGCGATTAACATTATGGTTAGAATTATAAAAAATGTTGATCATATTTTCACTCTATCCATGATTGATGGAAAAGCCCTTGTATAATCATTCTTTAACCCTTCTAAAATCTATTTTGATCATGTGCATTTGAAAATTTTGTTAGTGTATGTGCCCTAGGCCATTTATTTGGATCTTTATGTTATACATTCATTATTAATAAATGAGGTTTTATTATCATTATTGTTTGTTTGCATGTTACACAATTTTGATATTTGTCCCTGGTTTATTATTGTTATAGAGATTAAAAAAAAATTCTTAACCAGTATGAACATTGATTTGATAATCATCAGATGGTTCTGTGTATAGTGATACAAATCAATTTCATAGATACTTGTTAGAGAACAATGTATTGGATAGACCCATCATGAGATTACTACATGGGTTAGTGTCATAAGTAAATCTCATGATAGTTATGTATTAATTCTTTGACTTGAGATTGTCATAGTTTCCAATATAAGGACTATTATATTTTGACATGATCAAACATTATCCGTAACTGGATAGTAATAAAGGTTATGTTCATATATGATAGAAATTATGTAGTGGATAATGAACAATCAAGATAGAATTTGTCCCTCTCTTTGAGAGAGATATCTTTTGGGCCCCTCGATAAGTGAGACTGTGAAATGCATGGCCGTGCTCAAATGAATTGATAGTGTGATCAATTTCATTTGTTTTTATCAGTCTACTTGGAGATCGAGTAATCATAAGTTTGGACAATATAAGTATGACGTTGACCATGACTTATGTTCAAGCTAGATATCGTGTGATAAAGGGATTAATGCATATACTATTATTAGGCAAATTGGACATTCCTTATATTAATTGGGTAGTTGTAACGCCTTGCTAGAGGCCAATTATGACTTGTTGATTTAATAGAGATTAAATTGACTGCCAATTAATATGGGCCTATCGGGTCACACACAAGAATGCGTTTTGGGCTGGATATAATATTAATAATATTAATATTAGATATTAATATTTATTATTATTATTATTTTCGTTTTTATATATATATTATTAGATAATATATTCAGAATCCTAATTAGACTTGGATTCTGAATTTGACTTTCCGTATCCAATTTTGAATTGGATTCTGGAGTGATTATATTCACTCCAGACGTTAAGTCTTCTCAGAGGTAACAATAAAAACAAAAAGGAACGAAAAAGGTAACCCTAATACGTTTTTAGAGAAAACGTTTTTCAGCCTTCGCCGTTGCAGAGAGCTAGCACTCCAAACGGTAGCATTCGTGTGGATACGCGATAGAGGGTGTTTCGCGATCGAGGCATCTCTTCCAAACTGTGATTTCGAATCATCAACAGGTTAGTTCTTTGAACACTTTTGTCGAATTAAACGAACAGCATGGATCCTGGTGGGAAATCAGAGATCAAATATTTTTCCGCTGCGTGTTTTTGTTTGCAGTGATCTCTATGATTTCCTAACAGTGGTATCAGAGCCACTTGTTGTTTTCGTTTAAGTCGAAAATGCCATGTTGATATGATTATGGTGATATATATTGTTTACGTATGGCATGTTAACTATAAAACTCTAATTCGTTTTTCATATGATGAGAAAGGATTGGTTTTTGGTTTCGTTTCTGTAAAACCCTAATTCGTTTTTCATATGATGAGAAAGGATTGGTGTTTTTAATTTTGTTTTCATGAGATGATCACGTATATATGATTGGTTGATTAAAATGATTTTCATATGATGAAAACGATTAAGTTTATATGTGATATAAACATTTGGTAATGATTCTGTAATGGGTTGTACATATTCGAAATAAAACAGTAAGAAGGTTAATGAGATTAACGGTTCTGTTTTAGGGTTTCGCCAAAGAAAAATGTTAATGAGATTAACGTTTCTGTTTGGCTTCGAGGGGCGCTGCCCCTTCGGAACCCCGCCCGCTGATCGGCCAGCGGGAGCCCCGCCCGCTAACCGGCTAGCGGGACCGCCGTATGTTCGCGCCCTATAGTTCGTTACCGCGACATTAAGAATGTCAATATATTTGTTTCTATTTAACATGTTGGTGATGAATATGTTATGTTTGTTTGATGTCTTGGCATGGTGCATAGCATGGCCTTATGACCTATGTGATTGGTTTATTCATATCTTTATTTTGGGTAAATACGGCCTGCGTGTCGTTTATTTTGTTGTAATTTATTTTACTAGTAGTTAGATTTTCTTTTATTGTAATATATGAAGATTCAAGCTACAATGTTTGTGATGGAGATTCATACCAAGGAGAAGATGGTTCCATGGTGATGGAAGCACAAGCTCAAGTTTTGAAGATATGTAATATTGCAAGTGTTGTAATAGATAGGTTTTTCACCTAGGGTTGCCTTTATGATCTTCATTTGGTCTCTTGAAGATCATATTTAGTTTGGCCATGCTATGTCACGTTTACATATTTTGTCATTTGGTATATGATGCTTATGTGATAAATTATATATATACATATAGGATGCTAAAATATAATGATATGTAATGCAAGACATGATAATAATTTAGTTGAACCCTCATTAATAATTTAAGTCTAAATGCCATCCACGTTTTGAACACCTATCAAAACTAAGATTGTATTAAAGTAGGTATTGCCAAAGCAATATGCTTTAAACATTCCTAGCTAAGTAGGATGAGTAATAGTGCTACTCATATGTTTTAAAATTGGTTAGACTTAATTAGGCTATCAAAATGGTTTTGGGCCTAAGGCATTAGATGGAATTCAACATGCTATGACATATTTATATTTTTTAGTAGGAGTTTAAATAATTTGAACCTCATTATTAATTAAAATTTGACTTTGCATATTTATCAACAGATGGCTGCTAATAACAATTCCACCTTATCACTGCGATCTATCCTTGAGAAGGAAAAACTGAAAGAATGTGGGACTAATTTTGTTGACTGGTTTAGGAACCTGAGAATTGTTCTCAAACAAGAGAAAAAGTCCTACGTGCTTGATGAAGCTATCCCTGACCCACCTCCTGCCGATGCTTCTAATGCTGCTAAGAGTAAGCATAAGAAGCATGTGGATGATTCCAATGACATAGGATGTCTTATGTTGGCTACTATGTGTCCAGGACTTCAGAAGGATCTGGAACACTTAGAGGCTTATGAGATGAGTGTGCATCTCAAACAAGCTTTCCAACAACAGGCTAGGCAAGATAGGTTTAACACCGCTGTTGCATTATTTGACTGCAAAATGTCTGAAGGTGAATCTGTTAGTGCTCATGTTTTGAAGATGAAAGGCTATCTAGATCACCTTGCTAGACTTGGATATCCCCTGAGTTTAGAACTCTCCACGGATTTGATCCTACATTCATTGCCTAGCAGTTTCTCACAGTTTGTCATGAACTATAACATGAATGACATGGAGAAATCCATTCCTGAGCTACATGGTATGCTCAAAACTGCTGAGGGAAATATCAAAAAGCCTACCCAATTATTGAATGTCAATATTAAACAAATGAAAAAGAAAGTCAAAGATTCTAAAGGCAAGGGTAAGGCAAAAGGTGCTAAAGGGTCCAAGGGACAAGCCAAACCAAAACCTGTACCTAAGGCTAAAGTTCCTAAGGAAGGGACTTGTTTCCATTGCAACAAGCCTGGGCATTGGAAGAGAAATTGTCAACTCTATTTGGATGAGTTAAAGAAGTTGAAGGGTAGTGCGACTACATCTTCAGGTATTTATGTTATAGAAATTAATTTATCTATTCCTTCTTCCTGGGTATTAGATACCGGATGTGGATCTCATATTTGTACAAATATGCAGGGACTCAAAAGGAGTAGGATGCTGAAGAAGGGCGAAGTGGACCTACGTGTTGGCAATAGAGCAAGAGTTGCTGCTATAGCTGTAGGAACTTATGAGCTTGTTATGCCCAATGGGTTTTTGTTAATTTTGAACAATTGCTTTTATCTTCCTACTATGAGTAGGAATCTTATTTCAGTATCTGTTTTGGATGATGAAGGTTATTCATTTTTGATTAAGAATAAGAAATGTTCTATTTTTGATAAAAATGATCTGCTTTATGGTATTGCAAATTCTTATAATGGCCTTTATATCCTTAATCTTGATGATTCTAATGGTAATTATATCTATAACATAACTTCTAAGAGAACTAAGCCAAATGAGTTAAACCCTACTTATTTATGGCATTGTCGCCTTAGCCATATAAATGAGAAACGCATTTCTAAGCTCCATCAAGATGGATTATTAGATTCATTTGATTTTGAATCATTTGAAACATGTGAGTCTTGTTTGCTTGGTAAGATGACAAAGGATCCTTTTACTGGTCATAGTGAAAGGGCTAATGATTTATTGGGCTTGATACATACAGATGTATGTGGTCCTTTTAGCATTAGTGCCAGAGGAGGATTTCGATACTTCATTACTTTTACTGATTATTTCAGTAGGTATGGCTATGTCTACCTAATGAAACATAAGCATGAGTCTTTTGAAATGTTTAGAACTTTTCAAAATGAAGTACAAAATCAACTTGGTAAAACAATTAAACTACTTCGATCAGATCGAGGTGGTGAATATTTGAGCCAAGAGTTTGATGATCATCTAAGGGATTGTGGAATTGTTTCACAACTGACTCCTCCAGGAACTCCACAGTGGAATGGAGTTTCTGAAAGGAGAAATCGAACTCTATTAGATATGGTTCGATCAATGATGAGTCAAGCGGATCTTCCTTTATCTTTTTGGGGTTATGCCTTAGAGACAGCTGCATTCATTCTGAACCGTGTACCATCTAAGGCGATTGAAAAGACACCATATGAGATATGGACAGGTAAGACACCTAGTTTGTCTTTTCTTAAGATTTGGGGTTGTGAAGCTTATGTGAAAAGACCAGTTTCAGATAAGTTAGTTCCAAAGTCTATCAAATGTAATTTTGTGGGGTATCCTAAGGAAACTAAAGGATACTATTTCTATACTCCTTCAGAGAACAAAGTGTTTGTTGCTCGAAATGGGATCTTTTTGGAAAGGGAATTTCTTTCTAAGAGAACTAGTGGGAGTATAGTAGAACTTGAGGAAACTCAAGTACCACAAGAAATCATTGAGCCGTCTATAGAGCCTATTTCAGAACCACAAATAGTTGTGGAGTCTGAAGATGTAACACAAATCCCTCGCAGGTCTGATAGGACACGTCGTCATCCAGAGAGATATGGATTTCTTGTGACTGATGATAGTGAAGTAATGCTCATAGATCAAGATGAGCCTACTACCTATCAAGAAGCTGTGTCAGGTCCAGATTCAGACAAATGGCTTGGAGCCATGAAATCTGAGATGCAATCTATGTTTGACAACCAAGTTTGGTCTTTAATTGATCCTCCAGAGGGTATTAAGACTATTGGTTGCAAATGGGTTTTCAAGAAGAAAACTGACATGGATGGGAATGTGCAGACCTATAAAGCAAGGCTTGTTGCAAAAGGTTTCAAGCAAACTCATGGTATAGACTATGATGAAACCTTTTCACCAGTTGCTATGCTTAAGTCTGTTAGAATTCTCATTGCCATTGCAGCATACTATGATTATGAGATATGGCAAATGGATGTCAAAACCGCTTTCCTTAATGGAAACTTGATTGAGGATGTGTATATGACACAACCTGAGGGTTTTGTAAATCCTGAGAATTCTACAAAGGTTTGCAAGCTTCAAAAAATCCATTTATGGATTGAAGCAAGCATCTCGAAGCTGGAATCTTCGTTTTGATGAAACAGTTAAGAACTTTGGTTTCATCAAGAATGAAGATGAACCTTGTGTCTACAAGATGGTTAGTGGGAGTGCAGTAGTGTTTTTAGTCTTATATGTGGATGACATATTACTCATTGGGAATGATATCCCTACCTTGCAAAAGGTTAAGACTTGGTTAGGGAATTCTTTCTCAATGAAAGACTTAGGTGAGGCTGCCTATATCCTTGGTATAAAGATCTATAGAGATAGATCTAGAAGGATAATTGGCCTGAGTCAAAGTACATACATAGATAAAGTGTTGAAGAGGTTCAACATGCAAGATTCCAAAAAGGGATTCTTGCCTATGTCTCATGGCATTCATCTCAGCAAGAGTCAATGTCCTATGACATCTGATGAGCGAGATCGAATGAATAAGATTCCTTATGCTTCTGCTATAGGATCTATTATGTATGCCATGCTATGTACTAGACCAGATGTCTCATATCCATTAAGCGCAACTGGTAGATTTCAAGCTGATCCTGGTGAAGGTCACTGGACAGCTGTTAAGAATATTCTTAAGTACCTTCGAAGGACTAAAGATGTATTCTTGGTTTATGGAGGTTTGGAAGATGAGCTAGTTGTAAATGGTTACACAGATGCTAGTTTCCAAACTGACATAGATGATTTTAGATCGCAGTCAGGTTTTACATTCACATTGAATGGTGGAGCTGTTAGTTGGAAGAGCTCAAAACAAAGCACTGTGGCTGATTCTACAACAGAGGCTGAGTATATAGCAGCATCAGATGCAGCTAAGGAAGCAGTCTGGTTGAAGAAATTCATCACTGAGCTAGGAGTGGTGCCTAGCATTGCAAATCCTGTGGACATTTATTGTGACAACAATGGTGCCATAGCACAGGCAAAAGAGCCTAGATCTCATCAAAGGTCTAAGCATATACTCAGGCGTTTTCACCTCATTCGAGACATTATCGATAGAGGAGATATCAAGATATGCAAAGTTGACACAAATGATAACATAGCAGATCCATTAACAAAGCCTCTCTCACGGGTCAAGCATGATCAGCACACTAGATCTATGGGTCTTAGAAATTTGTAGGCCTAGTGCAAGTGGGAGATTGTTAGTGTATGTGCCCTAGGCCATTTATTTGGATCTTTATGTTATACATTCATTATTAATAAATGAGGTTTTATTATCATTATTGTTTGTTTGCATGTTACACAATTTTGATATTTGTCCCTGGTTTATTATTGTTATAGAGATTAAAAAAAAAAATTCTTAACCAGTATGAACATTGATTTGATAATCATCAGATGGTTATGTGTATAGTGATACAAATCAATTTCATAGATACTTGTTAGAGAACAATGTATTGGATAGACCCATCATGAGATTACTACATGGGTTAGTGTCATAAGTAAATCTCATGATAGTTATGTATTAATTCTTTGACTTGAGATTGTCATAGTTTCCAATATAAGGACTATTATATTTTGACATGATCAAACATTATCCGTAACTGGATAGTAATAAAGGTTATGTTCATATATGATAGAAATTATGTAGTGGATAATGAACAATCAAGATAGAATTTGTCCCTCTCTTTGAGAGAGATATCTTTTGGGCCCCTCGATAAGTGAGACTGTGAAATGCATGGCCGTGCTCAAATGAATTGATAGTGTGATCAATTTCATTTGTTTTTATCAGTCTACTTGGAGATCGAGTAATCATAAGTTTGGACAATATAAGTATGACGTTGACCATGACTTATGTTCAAGCTAGATATCGTGTGATAAAGGGATTAATGCATATACTATTATTAGGCAAATTGGACATTCCTTATATTAATTGGGTAGTTGTAACGCCTTGCTAGAGGCCAATTATGACTTGTTGATTTAATAGAGATTAAATTGACTGCCAATTAATATGGGCCTATCGGGTCACACACAAGAATGCGTTTTGGGCTGGATATAATATTAATAATATTAATATTAGATATTAATATTTATTATTATTATTATTTTCGTTTTTATATATATATTATTAGATAATATATTCAGAATCCTAATTAGACTTGGATTCTGAATTTGACTTTCCGTATCCAATTTTGAATTGGATTCTGGAGTGATTATATTCACTCCAGACGTTAAGTCTTCTCAGAGGTAACAATAAAAACAAAAAGGAACGAAATTCAGCCTTCGCCGTTGCAGAGAGCTAGCACTCCAAACGGTAGCATTCGTGTAACACCCCGATACCCCATATAAATACTGTACATATACCAGGTACACATACAATATGTATATAGAGTATAAGAATGTCACTTTTCATCACCATTATAACTCTTTACTTTAATTTTTAAAACCATAATACATTTAAATCATATGAAAGTATTTACAAAATGGTTATTCTTATCATGGTAATACATAAATATAAGTTACATTGTTTCTTCCAAAGATTCATTTATACAAATGAATACATTCTTATGAAAATACAGTATAATTACATGCATGCACCACCATCTAGTTGGTCTCGAACTATACTTGTCCTCGTTGTGACATAGTAGCTTATCTCCAGCTTCATCACCTATATACCTGCGCGATTAAGATAACCGCGCTAAGCTCGAAAGCTTAGTAGTACAAGTAACCATTAAAATATACAATATAAAGGAAACATACCTCATATGTTTAGTCTCATGTTTTAACATTTTCTTACTTTGTTTTCCCCTTTTTCAATGCATTCTTCATATAATCCTATTAACCTTATAGAGGATATACATATACACATATAACATAACCATCAAACATAATTCAATAAATTGATAGAACCTTCATATTATGATACTTACCAATTTCACCTCATACATATCATATATATCATTTTATACTTTATAATCGCATATTGCATATAACTTCACAAACCATATCTCCTTTCAATAATTCATGTATGTTATATAATCATATCACTAACCACAATTCATCATTCACAACTCACATTTCCAACAAAGGCAACATAGATCCCATTACTCATTTATTTCAACTTGTATATACATCACATTAACAACAAAGACAGACTCGGGCCCAAAAGACACTAATATGTCATTCAAAGTTCAGAGTTAATGCTTTGGTTTTGTTATCACATTTATCAATATCATATACCCAACTAGGCTTCAAGGATTAAGTTCAACCAAGCTTCAAGGGGAGCAAAGCATGCTAAGCTTCTACCCAACTTGGCTTCAAGAACTAACCCAACCTAGCTTCAAGGGTGGTAACATCTCAATTAGGCTTCAAGGATTCAATCCAACCTAACTTCAAGAGATTGTTACACTTATTAGGCATGCCACCAACAACAAAACTCTGAAAATGAATAACACATTAGCCACACAATTCATTTATTATTTCATTATCAATTTCATTCTCATTCTCCTCATCATTTACATCATCATAGCCAACCACAATGGCATCATTTAGGCAAAACATGCCTCATTTATCTCATTCTCAATATCATAGCCAACCACAATGGCTTTATACATCATCACCTCTCAATTACATTTCATATTCCATCACAATATCACATTTCATAGTTCACCACAATATCACATTATCACATTTCATAGTTCATCACAATATCACATTATCACATTTCATAGTTCACCACAATATCACATTATCACATTTCATAGTTCATCACAATATCACTTTATCACATTTCATAGTTCACCACAATATCACATTATCACATTTCATAGTTCATCACAATATCACTTTATCACATTTCATAGTTCATCTTTGATATTTATATACATAATCATTCATTACTCAAGTATGCACAATCAATTGCATTACCATATAAATTGGAATACACATCATACAAATCATATCCTCACATCTTTCACATTTCATAACATATATATATTGAATGCCTTCACATCTTATATGTATTAATGTATTATCATATCTCTTATCTTTTCATTGCATATACAATATTAATATTTATTTTAACAATATACTTATATGCAATCCAATAGGGTTTTGTACTTACCTCTAAAGAACTCACTCCCATATAACTTCTCTTCCATAGATCTTTCAATACTTGGATTAGGGGCAATTCCATCTCTTAAAACCTAATCCAAAAGTAATCATACACACTCACTTAGAAATACACATGAGATAATACAAATAAGAATCAATTAGGGCAAACTCAACACATGACACGCTCATCAACACGGGCGTGTTCCTGATCGTGCCCTAACTCCACAACACAGAAACATTGACACGCTCATAACCACGGGCGTGTCACTGGGCGTGTAATACATTCTGTATCTCAAAAACATCAACACGTCCAATCAACAAGAGCGTGCTCATGGCCGTGTCAATTCTCCAAACTCACAGTAGCTATGACACGCTCAATAACACGGGCGTGTTACTGGTCGTGTCAATTCTACTGCCACACAGAACTTATGACACGCTCAATAACATGGGCGTGTCACTGCTCGTGCTACCAACTCCAGAAAACAGAACCAACGACACGCCTAACAAACTGGCCGTGTCTCTGGGCGTGTCCGACTAAAAACCCAGATTCCGGTCAACACACAACAACATCCAACAATACCCATCTTTTTATCATTACTCACTTCAAACAATCTTCATCAAACACACCCAAAAACCATAACAAACTTACCAAAACATCAACAACACTCAAAACACACACCAATCATCATTATAAACATCATTCATATACCAATTTATCAAATCCCCAAATTTCATTAAACTCAACCCTTATTCAACAATTCATCATCATCTTCACAAATAATCATATTATCATCATCCAATTACCAAATCAACACATATATATACTTAAATCTTTCAATATCATCATCATCACACATCAACCATACCAAACCCAACTCAAACAATGAAAATAAATTTAAAGAAATAAATACTTACTTGAATCCTTTATCAAATCTTCATCTCTATCATCAAATCTCTTGAATTCCTTAAGAAATTTGGTAAGAAAATCACATCTTTCTCTCTTTCTCTCTCTCTCTCTCTCTCTCTCTCTCTCGGCCAAGAAGAACGAAGAAGACGAAGAAGGAGTAGAAGGAAGAAGAAGTTTCTACTTCTTTCCTTTGTCCTTATCCATATATATATATATATATATATAATAATAATAATAATAATAATAATAATAATAATAATAACAATAACAATAACAATAGTAATAATAATAATAATACTTTAAATCTCCACCACATATTCTTTCTTTGATTTTCTTCTTCTCTTTTCTTTTTGTCTTTATTATTATTATTATTATTTAGTTATACAAATATATATACAACTCACTTATCCTTCACCATTATATATATCCCATGTATATGTGATGTATATGTATATGTCTTACATATATTATCCTTATATTTCACATATACACATATACATTAAATCCAAATACAACAACAATAACTCCAAAACTCTTAGGGTCTATTCCGGGATATTACAATTCGTGTGGATACGCGATAGAGGGTGTTTCGCGATCGAGGCATCTCTTCCAAACTGTGATTTCGAATCATCAACAGGTTAGTTCTTTGAACACTTTTGTCGAATTAAACGAACAGCATGGATCCTGGTGGGAAATCAGAGATCAAATATTTTTCCGCTGCGTGTTTTTGTTTGCAGTGATCTCTATGATTTCCTAACAAAATTATCAAAATCCCTATATGTTGTCTTCGTGCGGTCGCCCACAAATCCCAAGTGGTCGCACATCATCTGAGTCTCTCGAGCCTGAGCTTCAATAGCAAGCATCTTCTGAGCCCGAGCTTCAAACCTTCTTTCGAGCGAGCACACAAAAGCTCATGCGGTTGCCCAAATTCAAATTTTTAAAATTTTCTCGACCGTTACATTTATAACACACTTGTGCAAACACCCAGCACCTATAGAGACTGCCAGACCGAGTTATCAAGCTTGCAGTCACACAATAGGTTGAGCAACCGCACAACTTGTGTAACTGAAAAATTTTTTAAACGTTGGAACTTTCAAATTGTTGGCTCATTTTGCCCCACAAATGGTAAGAAAAGGCTAGTTTTTCAAATTTTGCCTATGAATACCCTTTTATTGCATGAAAATACATCCTTACAAACTCACAAACACATTTTCAAACAATCTTTCAAGTTTTTGTTCATCAAGTAGAAGTTTTTGAAGGTTTTTCAAGCTCCATCAACATTCTATCTTCTACCTTTCTTTTCTATCTTTTACATTTCTATATTTTCTTTTGTGTTTTGCTTTCTAGTGAGGTTATGGCTTCAAAATCAAATCTACAAAAAAGAAAGATCAAACTAAGGGTAAAGGGATTGTGATTAGTGAACCTCAGCCTCAACCTCAACCTAAACTCAAACACTTTACTAGGAAGAGTGTTCAACCCCATAAACCCAAGTACAAAACAGAGGAAAAGAAATCTAAATATTACATCTCAAGAAAAAACCTTACAGCCTACTAAGATGCTTACAAAAGGGATGCTCATTGCCCTAAATATCCAAGGTGAAATCTATAGCTACCTTCATAGGATTGAGTGGAGGCACTTTGCTTTCCCAAATGAGTTAGGTTATTGTATACCCTTAAATTTTGACCTAGTCAAATCTGATAGTCCAAAATAATTTTTGTGGTATTTTATTTATTTTAATAATATTTTAATTACTAATAATATTTAATAGTTATTTTTAATAAAAATAAAAATATAAAAAATAATAAAAAATTGGATAGATGGGCGAGCGACGCGCCGCGCTGCCGTGCAGAGGGCAATTCGCCCGCAAAAAATTTTTGCGGTGAATTGGGCACTACCCAATTCGTCATAGCTGGGCTTGCCCAATTCTGCGACGAACTGGCTTGCCCAACTAGCCCGCCACCAATCCTCACAGCAATTTTTACCAGCGCAGCCCGCGGGCCCGGCAGCCCCTCGCGCTGTCGATTTTTTTACCAAACCTTATTTTACCCGGTTTTATAGTTTTTCCTAAATAGTTAGTATTTTCTTATTAAAATAGGATTAGGTCTTTACTTTTTCTTATAAATACCATATTAAAACAAAAAAAAAAGAGGATGGAGATAAAAAAAAAACCCTAAAGACAAAAGGGAGACAGAAAACCCTAGAGATAGAAGGGAACGGAGAAAACCCCAAGGACGAGGAAGAAATAAAGTTAGGACTAAAGAAGATTAATACCACTTCACTCATCCATTATTGGAAATACAAGTTGGTACAAACAAGACAACTCTTTTAGAGCTATAACCAAAAAAAAGAAAAAAAAGAAGAAGAAGAAGAAGAAAAGAAAAAGAAAAGAAGAAAAAGAAAAAAATAAAAAGAAAAGAAAAGAAAACCCAAAATGGTTCAGAAAGCCAACCAAGTTCTCTTTTACCTATAGCATCAAAAGACTTCCATTTGGTTTATAAGGACAATTTGACTTGAATTGATCCAACCCAACCAAAGATTCAATCAAAATCAGAGAAAAAGGAGAAAATTCATCTAGTTCTTGAAAGTCATGTACTTGACAGTCCTACAGAGAAGAAGGAGAAAATGATAAAATAAAGAGAAAGAAAGGGAAGAGTAAGAAAAATAAAGAGAAAGAAAAGGGAAAAGAAGAAAAGAAATGAATATGGGTACTAAACTTTTTGTAAAGGCAAAGACTGTCCCAATCAAGATCCAGATTAACGTCAAGAAGAAAGAAGAATGTTCAAAGGTCTATCTTATTCCTACTTCCAACTGTCTAAATAAGAAATTTATAGTGTGAGAGTTTGCCCATAGTGTCACAATGGCTCAAAACTACAAATGGCCTTCATTTAATACGTGTCCCTTATAGACCTCATTTCAAGCCTATCAAAGACCTGTTGACCTCTCTTAGTAGGTAGAGTTTATTAGTGGAGATAGTTTGGATAAGCATGCATATGAGGTAGACCATATTCAAACTCAATGAGACCTTTGACTAAGTAATGTGTATGTGCCTATCTGAAGTGCAACAATTCTTGCTTAAATAGAAATAATTCCTGAGCTTAGTACTGTAACTAGGGTTGTCATGTTATAGATATGTTAATTTGAAAAATCAAGTCCTGAGGTTCATTGACATTGATTTGGCAAAGCCAACATTTGATTTCAAAATAAAAATTCAAAAAAAATATTTTTGTCACACAAAGCCTTCAAGTTAAGAGAAGTTTTGCAAACCATTAAACCTCAAAGACACATTGGGCAAAGTAAATGATTATTGGCAAGGTCATAAAGAAGCTACCAACTAACATGCTGAAACATAGTTTGAAATAAATGTATCTCTGACTCTACAACTTGGGGTCTCCACCACTCATATTTTCAATATCTCGAAGATAAAAGCCATAAATGTGAAGCATCTTGTCATTCCAAAATAAGAACTGAATAAGCATCTGGAAGGAGTCAATGAGAACACTTCAGCTGATCACCTCGATCTGTGAGTCGATAGAACCATTATAAGTGTTATTAATGCATACATGAGCATATCGCATTGCATTTTCTTGTATTGTATTGTCTATTCTTTGTCAAAGTGAACAACAAACACCCTGTGAAGTAAAGAATCAAAAGAAGATATTGAATCAGGGGGCGTGGAAGACCCATTGCTTAAGGAAGCTCTAGTGATTTCGCAAAAGAAAGAAGAGATGCATGCTTATGCAAAGAACAAGACAAAATACAAATATCAATCAGAGCCTGCATGAAAAAAATTATTAGTTTGAGCCTACACAGGAGGCAAAGTTTCTCCATTTTAATTTTTTGAGTTTATACGTATACAAAATATTTTCAAACTCGCATTCAAATATTTTAGTCCAGAACCCAAATCACTTTTTGAGTCCAGAACTCACCATCGGGTCCAGAACCTAAATCACTTTTGAGTCCAGAATTCACCACTGGGTCCAGAACCTAAATTACTTTTAAGTACCAAACTCATCTTGGATCAAGCATCCAAATCCAGTTTATGCTCGAGCATCCAAATCCAGTTTAGGATCGAGCATCCAAATCCAGTTTGGGATCGAGCATCCAAATCCAGTTTGGGATCTAGCATCCAAATCCAGTTTAGGATCGAGTATCCCAATCCAGTTTACGATCGAGTATCCAAATCCAGTTTAGGATTGAGCATCCAAATTCAGTTTAGGATCGAGCATCCAAATCTAATTTAGGATCGAGTATCCAAATCTAGTTTAGGATTGAGCATCCAAATCTAGTTTCAGGTCGAGAATCTAAATTCAGTTTTGGGTCGAGTACCCAACTCCTATCTCGAGTCCAAGTACCCAACCCAATCTCGGGTCCAAGTACCCAAATTGAATCCAAGTACCCATACTCATCCAAAATCTATTTAAAGTCATTTTGCTTTTCACTCTCTTTTACTGAAAGTCTCAGATCGTTCAAGCAAGGGGAAAATTGTAGACCTTTAATTTTTTACCCAATCAAATCCGATAGTCCAAAATAATTTTTTTGGTATTTTATTTATTTTAATAATATTTTAATTACTAATAATATTTAATAGTTATTTTTAATAAAAATAAAAATATAAAATATAAAAAAATAATAATAATAAAATGAAAAAATAAGAAATCGGACAGATGAGCGAGCGCCGCGCAGTGCGGCAATTCGCCCACAAATAACAATCAGCGATGAATTGGGCACTACCCAATTCGTCGTAGCTGGGCTTGCCCAGTTCTGCGATGAATTGGCTTGCCCAGCTAGCCCGCCACCGATCCTCGCAGCAATTTTTGCCAGAGCAGTTCGCAGGCCCGGCAAACCGCGCGCACTATCGATTTTTTAACAAAATCTTGTTTTACCCGGTTTTGTAGTTTTTCCTAAATAGTTAGTATTTTCTTATTAAAATAGGATTAGGTCTTTACTTTTTCTTATAAATACCACATTAAAACAAAAAAAAAAGGAGGAGGACAGAAACAAAAAAACCCTAGAGATAGAAGGGAACGGAGAAAACCCTAAGGACGGGGAAGAAAAGAGAGAAAAATCCTAGAGGATGGCAACTATTGACAGAAACTTTGGACTTCTATTTTCTGAGGAGAGTTGGGAACTTTTGGGGCTTTCAACAAACCCTAGCAAGCAAGAAGAAATCCAAAACAACAACACAGAACAGAAGGCAACGAATCTGAAATATCAAGTAGAAAAGCAATCAACAAGGCAGTGGCTTAGCTCACTGTCTTGTTCTCAATTCAACCAACAAATACAAAGGCAGTATAATCATTGTCTTTATCAAAGCTCATCCAGAATTTTGTTCAAACTATTTTGGTGGAGCCAACAAACAAAGGTGTGTCTTTCTAACTTTATTCACTTAAATTTATATTGAGATAACTTATTATTGTGTCATTTATCAAACTTTCTTCGTTTAAAGTTTATTCTTTTGACTTTTAATTTATATACAAATATACAATGATCATAGTAGTTTATTTATCAAAATATGATTTCATGCAGTAGCTTAATTATCAAAATCTCAATCACATATTTTTAAATAAATAATAGTCTATTTTCTCAGACCCTAATCAATACAGTAAACCTTAATAGCCGTAAGCCATATTTCATATTTAAAAACCCCTAGAAACCCTATTTCATGATGTTAGTCTCAAACCCTAATTAAATTAAGTTTTCAAAATCTTCAGAGTAGCCTCTTCTTTCAAAAATAAATATGATAGTGTTAGTTTTCTTAGAAACCCTAACCCTAATTTAAAACTGTAATATCTTAAGGATCCAAAATCCTAAATTCATGATGTTAGCCCTAAACCCTAATTTGATTAACCAAAAAGCTTACTACTTTCTTAAAATTATAAAACCCTAATCAATTCCATTTTTTCAAAAACCCTCATAGTAGCCTAAATAATAAATATAATAATTTCAAAATCCCAAAACCCTAAATGTTAATTAAAGAACCCTAAATTGAGACATAAACCTAAATTTGTATCTTTATTTGCTTTATTTAATTTTAGATTTGATTATGTAGTTTATTATATGTTTTGATGGTTGATTTATTTAATTTCAATGCTTGATTTATTTAATTTATCATGGATGAGTATTTTTTATTAACATTGTAAAAGGTATGTTTCCATATTTTGGGTACCTCATGTTGTGAGTATTATGTAATCTATTCTATTTTGAAGTTTTTGAACCAATGTAAAGGACTCGTTTCCACCTTTCGGTGGGTATCCTATTTAGTTTTAGACATGGATGATGTAAGGACACATTTCCATCTTCGGATGGGTGTCCATTTATTTATTTTGTTTGAACATTGTTTTGATTTTAATATAACGATGCTTTATTTTAATTGTTGCATGTAATATGGATAATATCATTATATTTAAGAATTTTATAATATTAAGACTTATAAAGAAGGTCAGTTCCAATGAACAGGGTGTTGTGGGGGTGCTGGGCCATTTCTCACCTTTCCCACACGTACACAACTTTTCAAACCCATTAGGGGGTTGGGTATTTCTTAGGAATCGAGTCATCCACCCTTTTTTTCCGGCCCATCTGGGTGGTGACTCCATTTTCTCTAGGCTTAAGCCCGTGTTCTCTAAGGTCCCAAGCCTAAACAGTGCCGAAGTTGCAAGAACCATTCTACTGAAAATGAGGGCAAAAATCCCCACTCAAAGTTATCTTAGTCTCACAAAGGAATTCCTAATATCTTTAAGGGTAGAGAAAAACCATAATACACCCATAGGATTTTATGGAGTTTATTTTAGGCTTTCTGACCAAGATTTTGCCCTCTCCTTAGAAGAATTTAGTAAAGTTTGGGGATTCTAAACCCATGGAGCCTTTGCCTATACAGGTAAGGATTTTTCTTTGAAAATTTATTCTTCTTTTTTAGAGTGAGCTTTCCATTGAAACCAAATATAATAATAGGTTATCAAAAGCCATCCATTTTAGAACTCTCATATTTTGGCTCTTGCATAGAATTATTACTTACACTATCCACAGAAAAGGTGATAGAAATGAAAAGATCACTCAATGTAACTTGTTCTTTTTGTATACTTTGGTACATAATGAGCCAATCCAAAGTGCTAGGTTCCTCATTGACATCTTCTTACATCATGAGAAATATAAGGCAGTCACTTTCTTTCTCTCCTTCCAAACCACACAACTTGCTAGACACTTAGGCCTTCTAACCCCTGAAAATCTTGCAACCCTAAGTGATCCCCTTGATCCAGCCACTAACTCCATCAACCTAGACTACCTTGAGCATACTAGATGCATTTAAAAGGTTAATGATCACTATAAGTATACTTTTGGAAGCAAGAGAGTTATCCAAAGAGAGAAGAAGAGGCCTAGGTATGACATTACCAAAGAAGAAGGAGAACCTACCCATGTAGAAGTGGAGCACCCCCATAGACCATCTAAGCCTACTAAAGAAAAGGGTGAGTCATCCAAAACCCTAAAGCTCATCCTCAAGGCCATAACTTCTCTTCAAAAGTAATTCAATCATTTTAAGAAGGGCATAATCAAGAGGATCACAAAACTCAACAAAAAGGTTAGTTTTATCTCCTACATTCATCATGACATATATGAATTGCAAGAAAAATTTGATCTTCCTCAATGTGAGTTAAGTGAATGGAATTTAAGTGAGCATATTGAAAGCCCTTATGAAGTATTCACCCAATCATCTCATGGTTATCCTCCCTCACCTTCTCTTAACGGTGATAATGATGAAAGCACTCCAACTCCTTCTCCACCATCAAAAAAAGGAAAAGAAAACGTTATTGATTAATCTTGTTTCTTTGCTTTGTTTTTTCATTTGTTTGTTATGTTTTAATTTGTACTTGTTTTTAATGAAATGAAATTATGTTTCCATTTTAATTAGTTCTTTTTATATTCCTTGCCATTTATTGACATCTCCTTTTTGCCTTTGTCAGAAGGGGAGAAGGCGTATGTATGAATTCAATTATCCTTATATAAAGGGGAAGAAGTAAACTTAAAGTAAAATTAAAATTGAACATACCCCATACATTAAGGGGGGACAAGAGACCTAACTTAAATTTAATGTTCATATACATTTAAGGAAGAATGTTTTGAGGGAGACCAACTAAAATCAAAATAAAATTGACATTAAACATTTGCATTTGAATTACAATTGATACATGCATTTGATTATTTTTAAATTAACTTCAATTTGATTTTCCAAGTAAAAAGGGGGAGATTGTTAGACAATTAAACTCTATTTTGATCATTGACAAACAAATTGATATGTACTAATGATTTTAAATAAGTTTGTTATAGGCATGAAATACTAACATTTGTGCGACTGCTCGAGCCCACCGAGTGACTGCACAAAGCTGCAAGACAAATGTTCCGAGGATAGAAAGGATACGGGCTTGCCAAGTAGTGAAGCTAGATCATCAGCTGGACATGCGACCGCCTGAGCCAAAAGAGCGACCACACAAACCAAGCTAAGATCTATAAAATTCACAGAGGAGTTTGCGGTCTCAGTGTACAATGAAGTCAAGACATCTAGTAGGCGTGCGACCGCACCCGAGCACCAAGTGACTGCACTAACAACCGAGCTAAATTCATAAACTTACAGAAGGGTTCGCGGTGTCAGCGTGCGATGAAGCCAAGACGAGCGGTATGCATACACGACCCCAGTGCGTCGAGCGACCGCACACCCTAATGACTCAAAAGCTCAAGAATGGCAAAAGCGATAGCAGTCAGCCCGTGTGGTGCTTTCTCAATGCTCAATTAGTTGTGCGACTGCCTGAGACAATCGAGCGACCACACAAGTCCAATAAATTTGAATCTTAGTGCCAAATAGCTCGGATCAATGATAACCAAACACGTAAATGAAGAAATTCAAATCAAATGGTAACTTTGTGCCGAGCGACCAAGGCATTGTGTGACTACACGACATGGCAGCATGGGTAGTTAAGATCCTATCAGACAATAAAATCTTACCCTTGGAGTTAGTCGCTAGAGTAATTTTTAAATTATACGACCGCACAAGTGACCGAGCAACCACACAACATTACTCAAACACCAAATTAGTAGAAGACAAGCTCTAAATATGTGAGAACCAATTCAAAAGGCTAGTTCAAGTCCAATTGGCTATAAATATCCCAAAAAACCTCTTGTTTGAGGGTAATTGTGATTCCAATAGCTAAAGAAATATACTTTCAATTTCATCTACTACAATTAACATTTGTATTGATAGAGTGTTGGGTGTGAGCATCAAAAATACCCTTGTAAGTTGAGTGTTAGCTTTGAAACACTTAGGTTTTAGAGTAAGCCTTAGGAAAACTCTTGTAAAGGTTGTAAGGATTGATCTCAAACCTTGTAAAAGTTTGGTGTAAGCTTGTGAAAACACCAAGTTAGAGTTAAGCTTATAAAAACTCAAGATTAGTGGAACCTTAATAAGTTATTAAGGAAGTAGACGTAGGATTGAGGTAAATCCGAACACTATAAATCCTTTGTGTTCATTCTCTACTCTACTCAATCTTCTTCTACATATTTTTCATCTTGTTCTTTAAATGTTTAATTGATCATCACTTCTCCAATCATCCAATTCATCCCCCCTAGTTGTTAATTTGGGACAATATGTAAGATATGAGTTTTTGATGGAGTGTGATATAATTGTTGAAATGGGTTTGGAAGGTATAATTTTGATGAAGAGACAAAGACTTTATAGTTGGATGGTTAAATTGGTTAAGTTTAGATGGAGTTTAAAAGAGGCAGTGACATGTTAGGATTTTGGAAGAACTTGGTCAAAATGATGTTCATTTGATTTTATTGTTTAAAATATGTTATTAAATGGTTTCAATGATATAAATGAACTTAGAATGCCAATTAGAATTGATCAGAATGAAGTTTCAAAATTAAAGTGAATTAGGGCAAAATTTGAAAAATTAAAGGAATGTTACATAATTTATGTTTAATGGTTAAAACACCTATAAATGTGATTCTAATGTGTAATATATATTCACATTTTAAATAGGTGTTGAGTAGATAGCAATTCCTACAACCTAGTAGTGAAGGGCAATAAGTGAATTTGGTGTGGAGTGGAGCTTTGGCTAACATTTTTGTTTAAAAGAGGTTAATATATACTTTGGCACTTAATGTAATTGTTTGCATTGATTTTAAGCATAACACATTGCATACGGTGAATGTGTTATGCTACTTGAATAATTGTTCATATGTATGTGAAGCATTGTTTGAAGTAACAATGCTTGATTTGAATTGTTTATGGTATGATAAGCCATTTAAGTATGGTTAATGGTAATGCTATTTGTAAGTTGTGAACAGTGTAAATTATGCACTAAAATATAAAACTGAGCCACATTAGCAATGTATATGATTATGATGTTGATTATGAGTTGAAAATTAGAAAATGAATATGAAATGTGGAAAAACAAGAGAAAAACAAATTATGAGAAATGTGTTTGCTTATTTACCTTATACAAATTCTAGTTCCAAGATATTGTTGTTAGATATTATTACGCCTTTGGGTGAAATATGCTGGTGTCACATATATTATTATGCCTTCGAGTGAGATGCTAATATCACATATATTATTGCACCTTCGGGTAAGACACGCTGATATCACAGATGATTGAGTTAGCCTAAAATAATATTTCTAGAACTAGACCAATATATAAGGACTTGTGTAATATCTCAATGTGTGCCCTAGAAGTTTGGATATAATTGTTGTTTGTTTGAATTATGTGTATATGTTATGTTGATAAGAAAAGAAATTGAAAAGAGAATGTTTAGGTATTGTTTAAAAAGGAAAGTAATGTGTAGAGAGAAAGTGTATATGTTGGGTATATGGTAATATATATAACATATATGTTGGTCAAAATGAGGAGTCAAGGGAAGAAGATATTTTATTTGTGATATGTGAAATTACTTAAATGGGCATATAAGTGAAAGAAGCTAAGTTAAATGGATGAGGGCATTTAAGTAATTGCTTTGTTAGAATTGCTTGGTGGAGATTTAAAGAAGAAGAGAAGTTTGACTTGTCTTCATTTTCTCTTCTTTGCATTGTGTGGCCGGCTACCAAAGGAAAGAGAGAGCAAGAGAGGTGTTCTAAATTCTAAAATCAAATTGAAGGAAGAAGCAAAGGATTAAGTTGGAGATTTGTGAAATTTCCTTAATTTTGGTAAGTACTCTTTTGTTTTCCTTTGTTATTTTGAAGTTGTGTTTGAGGTGAGTTATGATTTGTTGATATTATGATTTGGTGTGTTTGAGATGTGTTTATAAGTGTTGAAATTGAGTATAAGTTAAAAAGATTGAATTGGTGTTGGTTTTGGTTTGAAGATGGTAAGTTAAGTGGATGTTGATATTGAAAGAATAAGAGTGATGTTGATTTTAGGGTTTTGAAATGGTAAGTGATTAAATGTATTGTTAATGTGAATATTGTGATGAATATGTAAAATAAGTGTTAATGACATTGATTATATCCATTTGAATGAGGTAATGTTGTGCATAATGTGTTTTAATTCAATAAAAAGAGATTTGGCCATGTTTAGGGTTTTCATTCATGAGAGACACGGCCAAACTAAAGAAGAGACACGGGCAAGACTAAAGATTTTTGGGAGACACGGCCAAGTTTAAGGAAATTTGGCCGTGTTGGATCAATTTTGGAGAGACACAGCCACTGGCTTGGCCGTGTCCCTTGACTGTGTCTGCCACTGCCTATTTTGTGTTGAGAGACACGGCCAAGCTATGGAAGTCTTGGCCGTGTTGGAGCTTTTGGTTGAGAGACACGGCCACAAGCTTGGCCGTGTCCCTTGAGTGTGTTAGCTACTGTGATTGTTCTTTGCTCTTCTTGCATTGTTTTGATTCTTCAAAGGTCTTCTTGCACCTAAACATAAAAATAAACACTCTAAACACATTTAATACAAAGAATGATCTAAACAAATATATGTGGAAGATTCTAAATCTATAAACAATGTTATGTTTTATACATTGTGAATCTTGTGAATGGTAATGTGTTATATGAATAATGTACTTTGTAATGTTATATCAATGATGCTATATGTAAAATGTGAAGGATATGATGGGGTAATTGATTAGGTATATGTGAATACTAGAATTTTGAGGCTCGGAAGGCCAATTTTCTCAAACTACTGAAAACCGGGCCGGACCGGACGTCCCCGGTAAAGTTCACCGGAAATATATCAATATGGTACCTGAAATGTACGGTGCGACGCAAGGATCACGGGTATGGTCTCGGAATAATTTTTGGAGGCCCGTAGCTCCCGGAAAGTCTGTTTTAGAAGAAGTAGCGCAAGTCGCGGTGGGCCAGGACGGCGGCCCAACCGCCGGGGCCGGCGGCCCGGCCACCGTGATGACGGCGGCTCAGCCGCTGTTCACCGCGGTTCGTCCGCTGTGGCTGGCGGCCCGGCCGCCGTCTAGCCCGATTTTGCCTATAAATAGGCTTCATATTTTCAAAAGAGGGGGACTTTTGGACTTTCTACGCCCATATGCTGACGAAATTTTTATGCTTAAGAATTTCTAATATTGTGTTGTAGAAAGCAAGAATCATACTCAAAAGTGCAAGAAACAAGATCTGGAACTTAGAAGCGGAAAAATTCTAATCAAGGTAATATCATAATTCATATTCAGTCAATTCGAGCATATCATAAGCATTCTGATCTTCTTCTCAATTTCTTCTCGGTCAAAGACCTAATCCTTTTAGGTCCGAGGGCCTAATGAACTAATCAATCAGCCTCTTTGGCACGAAGCCTAAATTGAATCCCCTTTAGGTACAAAGTACCTAAATTTCACAATTAAAGTCAACTTTTGGCACGGAGCCTCAATTGCACCTCTCTGGTACTAAGTATCTAAACGGCATTATTAAAATGAATTTTTGGCACGAAGCCTAAATTCTCTCACTTTGGTATGAAGTACCTAAATTTCACAATCAATCAATCTTTTGGCATGAAGCCATATTGCACTCTTTTGGTACAAAGTACCTAAATTTCAACATTTAGCACTAACTGTTAAATCTTACCAATTTGGCAAAAAGCCCGACAAAAGCACGAAGCATACACACACACATGCATGAAGCATAAATTTTCATCGCCTTTAAATAGGCTTTTCCGAACTACATGGGCTTTGATCTCCTATTCAAACGGGAGTATGTAGGCATGTTTGGGATTCACCCCAAATAGCAAGTCCACCAAACTACCAACAATCTTTTTGTCTTTAAATTTGTTCCATTTTTGCAAGTTAATCAAATGCATGACATAGTCCCCGAATCCTCCTTGGGTTCGCAGACTAGAAGCCTTTACATTGGATGCATTATTGGAGTCAAACAAGGGTTTTCTTAGTTTTTCCCTTCGAACAAAATAAACTGAGTGGCGACTCCCGACAACGAGTGAAATTTCGCCCGGATCCTTTTCGGGCGGAAAACCGAGGTTCACAATCTGGCGACTCCACTGGGGACTATAAAACCATTTACGGGATCCTAGTGGACTACTATTGATTATTTGATTAACTTGCCACGGGAGACCATAAAAATAATTTATGGGATCCTAGTAGGCTACTATTGCTTATTTGACTAATTTGCCCTTCTTTAGGGTGTTTTTACTCATTTTGCAGGGTACCTTAGCAATATATATCCTTCCTTTAAGGATATTGGACTGAAGATTGAAGAAAGGAATCTTTTTCTTTGGATGGATCTCTTGTTTGGCTAAATGTGCATTTGTTTTGTCATTCAGAGAATCTTTTTCTCTTGCATATATGGGGGAATCATTTTCCTCCATTGCATAAAAAATTATTTTCAAATGAATTTCTTCTCTTTCTGTTCAAAGTTCTGAGTTTGGATAGCAAGTAGCGCTGACCGGCAGGTCTCCTTGATTATGCCGGCGGACAGCCAAAGCGTCCTCCCTGTTGTCGCAAACCATTCCAATCCTTTTGGAGTGGCCCATGAGTAATCGTACTGTTGGACCCACGCGAAACTCCTTGTTTCACATGTGGTTAGGTATATCTTACTCAAGACTCAAGGGTCCCTATTATAAGCCGATTCTCTATTTTTCATGTGCCAATAGAACCTTCCCTTAGGTTGTATGTACCCCATGATAGTGCCACATTCCATTAAAATGAATTGTGATGTGATGAGGTGCATTCATGCAACATAACAACACGGTTTTGGGGAAAATCTTTTGATATGTGCAAGTGGACCAAGAGTTTTCCTACCCTACACACTACCCTGATCCTTTACCCTTGACCTTTTCAGGTACCCTCTGTCCGTGTGCCTTCACCTACACAAACTACACCAACTCCAACTGGGCAATCACCCACAAGCTTTACCACTCCAACTTCACCAACCACTCCAATTCCTGAAATGGCTACAATTGAACAGATCAAGGCCTTGTTAGATGGACAGGCTAAAGAAATTGAAGCTAGGATGCAAGAAAAAATTGATGAAGCTTTAGCCGCCCAGAGGGTAGCCATCTTGGCTGAATTAGGAGGAGCACCAAAGACAGTCCCTACTCCTGGAAATTTAGAGAAAGAACCTATTGTGGGACAAACTAGTACCCCCATGACTGCTCAGAATACCCCTGTCATCAATTTGGAGGATCCACCCTCTAAGAATGTCACTGAAGCTGATGAACTGAAAAGAAAACTTGAATTGCTGGAAAGGTCAATCACTGCAATGAAAACTCATAAAGAGGTGGTAGACATGGATTCTTTATCCTTGTTTCCCCAAGCTAGATTGCCTCCAAAATTCAAGATGCCGGGGATGGACAGATTTGATGGGACTACTTGCCCTAAAACTCACCTCAAGATGTATGTGGGGGCATTAAGCCCTTGGGGTTTAAATGATGAGCTTTTTGCTCAATTATTCCAACAATCTTTGACTGGTGCTGCCCTCAGGTGGTTTGTAAGCCTGGACCATGCCAAGATTAAGACCTGGGAAGACATCTGCAATGCATTTAACTCTTAATACCGCTACAATATTGAGGTGGATGTCACCAGAAGGGAACTTGAGACTACCAAGCAAAACAACAATGAACCCTTCTCCTCGTTCCTTACGAGGTGGAGGGCAAAAGCCACCCAGATGATCAATCGCCCTTCAGAACAAGAGCAGATTGATATCATAATCAGGAATTTAAGACCTACATATCAGGCTCAACTGCAAACCCAATATCTGCCTACTTTCAAATCGCTCATTGCGACTGCAACCAAGGTAGAAGATTTGATACAGTTGGGTAAAATAGTGGATGAGGGGGCTGCATCGAAATATAAGAAACAAAGCCAAGCTCCTTCCTCAAGCAAGGTCAATCAAGTGGCCAATATTGCCCCTGCGAATCCTTTACGTGTGGGCAATCTTGGGCCGAGAAATCAGCCAAGAAGGCAATATACTGACCTTGGGGTACCCCTTCATTTGGTGTTTAAGAAGGCTGTGGAAGGGAAATATTTGAAGCCTTTGGACCCAAGACCTCCTCCAAACCCATTACCTTCCAGTTATAAAGTCAATGAATACTGTGAATACCATCAAGGGAATGGGCATAAAACAGATGCTTGCTGGACACTGAAAAACCGCATCCAGGATCTGGTGGATAGTGGTGACATCATTCCTCTCAGGAGGCAACCAAACATTAACACTAATCATTTGCCCAATCACTCCATCCACGCCATTACTGTGGAAGAAGAGCTGTTTGATCCTTTCAAACTTCTCTTGGAAATGAATGAAGTGTGTGTGTTAGATTTGAACGACCTCGCTGAAGAGGTCAGTGCTCTGACAAGAAGTGGAAGACAATATCAGCCACTTGACTTGGGAAAAACCCCTACAACCTCAAATCCCCCCCATAAAAAAACACCAGAGCCAAAAGAAGACCCTGTCCTCACTCAGCTTAAACAAACTCAAGCTAAGGTGTCAATTTGGGAACTCCTTGCTTCCTCATTCCCACACCGCCAGGCTCTCAGCGAAGCTTTGAGTCAACTTGATACACCTGTGGACACAAGCCCAGAAGCTTTGGTGGCCACTTTGACCCAATCAACCAAGGCATTGAGCATCAGATTTTCTGATGTAGATTTACCAGAAGACGGTAAGAAACACAATGATGCTCTATACATCACCATACAGACTGGGGGAAAGACTGTGCCCATGGTTCTCATTGATAATGGGTCAGCCTTAAATGTATGTCCCTTGAAAGTAGCAAGCTGTCTGGGGTTGGAGGCTACAGATCTTACACCTTCTGATCAGATTGTGAGAGCATATGATAACACTCGAAGAGAAATTTTGGGTGTTGCCACTCTAGAAATTGCTATTGGGCCGGTGAAAATGGGAGTACCATTCCAGGTCATTGATGTACCCGCGAGCTTTAATCTCCTCCTTGGAAGGCCGTGGATTCATCAGATTAATGCTGTACCTTCTTCACTACACCAAAAACTTAAATTCCCTTTTGAAGGAAAAATCATCACTATCAAAGGGGACACCTGCGAAATCAACAGGAAAACCATGGATCAGTCTCTCCTTGAGGTTGTTCCTGGTGAAACCGCCATGACCTTGACTGGGTTTCATTACGACACAGTTCAATGCATAGAAGGTGAAAAACCCAAAGGGCCATTTGTCTCATATGACTTTGGGGAGGTCCAAATCAACTGTCTAGTGGGAATGATGCTGAGGGTAGGTCTATTGCCCGGGATGGAAATGATGAAGTCTGGGAGGAAAATACCCGTAGTACGGCCATGGGAAGAGCCTGAGAATAAGGGAACTTTTGGCTTGGGGTACAAACCTACAGACGAGGAAATAGAAGAGCTTGAGCGTGGAAGGAAGAAAAAGGGAAATTGGGGGGCAAGAAGCCTCAAAATGCGCCCTTACTTTAGAACTCTGAATGGTCACTTTTGCAAACCTGGAAAGGCGGTTCATTACCGCGGTTTTCAGGAACCATTCTATTCTCCTATGACCGGAAAGAAGCTACCGGGTTTTGAGATGTTTGCTGATGTTGTAGCCATGAAAGAAGAAGAGCCAGAACCTGAAACTGACCCCCAAATGGAAGATTTTATGCGACCTAGTCTCTTTGATGAGGTTGCTATGATAACCAATTTTGAAGACAAAAGGGACTACACAAAGCTGATCAAGATCACGGATGGACCGCTGAGAAACTGGTACGCCGAGGAGGGACAAGCTGCTGAGGTTAAACCTAGTCCAGTGTCACACCCTGAACTTGAGTCTTGTACCGAGTCTTGTACTAATTCTGAGTCAAAAACCAAGTCAGAGTTTAATTCTGAGTCTTCTGTAGTTTCAGATTTAGGGAACCCTAATGTCAAATCTAATGTAATCTTGGAGAATGACTCCGCCATTATTAATGAAACTCTTCAAATTCTTGGTTACCCTTTGTCTTTTGCTTTCCAAGTATTATCTAGCAAAAATGAAATAAATGAAATAAATGAAATAAATGAAAAGATAATAATTGGCAAAGAAAATGAACATACATACATTGCATATGATTGTGTAAATAAAGAACAGGTTGTCGAGTGCATCAGAAGATATGTTGACTGCTTCATGTGGAAGGCAAGTGATGTCACGGGAATAGACCCAGCCATAGCAGTTCACAAGATTCCGCTATACCCAGAGGCAAAGCCGGTTAAGCAAAAATTGAGAAGAATGAAGCCAGAATGGTCTTTGAAAATTAAAGAGGAGGTTGCCAAGCAACTGGACAATAAGTTCATAGAACCAATTGCCTACCCTTCATGGTTAGCAAACATTGTACCGGTCCCGAAGAAAGACGGAAAGGTCAGAATGTGCGTTGACTACAGAGATCTGAATAAGGCTTGTCCCAAGGATGATTTTCCGCTACCTCACATCGATTTGCTGATAGACAGGATGGCTGGGCATGTGATGGTTTCCATGACTGACCTCGCGGTTGGGTACAATCAGATCCTAGTTCACCCACCAGACAAAGAAAAGACAGCTTTCATCACAGAATGGGGCACTTTCTGCTACAGGGTTATGCCTTTTGGGTTGATAAATGCAGGGGCTACCTACCAAAGGATGGCGACAACAGTCTTTCATGACATGATTCACAAAGAAGTAGAGGTGTATGTCGATGATATGATTGTTAAGTCGAAATCTCCAGAAGAACACATTGAAGCACTTGAGAAGTTCTTCCTTAGACTTCGCAAGTACAATCTGAAACTTAATCCTGCAAAGTGCCTCTTTGGTGCAACATCGGGCTTATTTTTGGGATATCTGGTCAGCAAGAAAGGAATAGAAGTTGATCCAGCAAAGTCAAAGGCTATTCTGAAAATGCCTCCGCCAAGAACAGAAAAAGAGATTTGAGGCCTGCTAGGTAGATTACAGTATATCAGTCGATTCATATCACAGTTGGCTGAGACTTGTGGTCCAATCTTTAAGCTACTGAGAAAAGGTGCTTCACAAAAATGGAATGAAGACTGTCAGAAGGCCTTCGACAAGATCAAAGAATACTTGTTAAGTCCGCCAATTCTACAACCTCCCAGAATGGGAAAACCTCTGCTCTTGTATTTGTCTGTAACAGATGAAGCCATGGGGGCAATGCTAGCTCAAGAGGCTGAAGATACAAAGGTGGAAAATGCAATTTACTACCTCAGCAAAAGGATGCTGGACTATGAGTCAAAGTATAACAAGATTGAGAAGTTGTGTTTAGCCTTATATTGGGCTTGTACAAAGTTACAACACTACTTGTCTTCTTACACTACTTATGTCATTGCAGAACAGAGTCCCTTGAAATTCCTTATGGAGAGGCCTGTTCTGGACAGCAAAATGGCTAAGTGGGTGTCAACATTGGCAGCCTTTGACTTGAAATTTGTTCAAAGGAAAGCTGTGAAAGGCGGGGCAATAGCTGACCAATTAGCAGAATTACCTATAAAAGATGAGATGCGAGAAGTGGGTTTCCCTGATGAAGACCTCTTGAACGTGGAAAGCAGTGTTTGGGAGATGTATTTTGATGGGGCATCCAATTATCATGGAAACGGAATTGGAATTGTGTTCAAATCTCCTTGTGGAGAATACATTCCATTCGCAGTTAAGCTTGACTTTAGCTGCACAAACAACGAAGCAGAATATGAAGCTTGCATTAATGGGCTTGAAGCCGCCCTGGAATTGGGGATTAAGGACCTAAAGGTCTATGGTGATTCTATCTTAATAGTATCACAAGCTTTAAGGAAATGGAAGATAAGAGAAGAGCGTTTGGTTCCTTACCTACAACGCCTTGATCATTTGGCACAACAGTTCAATGATCTGTCCTTCGAATATCTCCCAAGAGCAAAGAATCAGTTTGCTGATGCCTTGGCTACTTTAGCTTCCATGATCAATATCAGGGAGGGGAAAGTCATTCGTCCATTGAAAGTTCAGCTTCAAAGGCAACCCGCCCATGTAATGCACTTGGCCGATGGTAAACCATGGTTTTGGGATATCAAGACCTATCTCAAGGATGGAAGTTATCCGGAGGGATCATCAAAGGTTGATCAGAGGGCAATAAGGCAACTTGCCATAGGTTACATTCTCAATGGAGATATCCTCTACAAGAGGAGTTGGAATGGAATCCACCTAAGGTGTGTGAATGAAGCGGAGGCCAAGCAAATAATGGAAATGGTACATGGTGGCAAATCAGGACCACACATGTATGGGATCGCCTTGGCTCGAAAAATTGCCAATCTAGGATATTACTGGTCCACCATGAATGCAGACTGCGTGGCATTTGTGCAAGGATGTCATCAATGTCAGATATTTGCTAAGCTACAGAAGCAACCTCCTGTTGCCCTGAATCCAATCACTTCTCCATGGCCCTTCGCTACTTGGGGAATTGATATAATTGGTAAAATACATCCAAAAGCATCAAATGGACATCAGTTTATCTTGGTAGCAGTGGATTACTTCACAAAGTGGGTTGAAGCAGCTTCCTATGCAGAATTAGACGCCAAAAAGGCAGCACAGTTTGTCCGAACCAACATCCTTTGTCGGTACGGAACACCATTCGAGATTATCACAGATAATGGAACTCATTTCCAAGCAGAATTTGCTAAACTCTTGCAAGATAAGAAAATCCAGCATCATAAGTCCTCTCCTTATAGACCTCAAACAAATGGAGCTGTAGAAGCAGCGAACAAGTCTATAAAGGTGATCATGCAAAAAATGATCAAGGAACATAGGCGTTGGCATGAGAAGTTACCACTGGCTTTGTGGGGATACCGAACATCAGTTAGAACTCCTACTGGGGCAACCCCGTATTCGCTGGTATACGGAATGAAAGCAGTACTCCCCATTGAACTGGAAGTTCAATCGGCGAGGATAATCCAAGAAAGTCAGATAAATGAAGCTGAATGGATCAGCAATTATCATCATCAGTTGTTGAGTTTGGATGAAAAAAGACTTCAAGCTCTACATCAGATTCAAGGGTATCAAAGGCGAATGGCCAGACATTTCAACAAAAAGGTCAAACATCGAAAGTTGGAAGAAGGTTGTTTGGTCCTGAAAGAGATCAGAACACCTGTTACAGATCCTCGTGGGAAGTTTCGTCCTCATTGGGCGGGACCCTACATTTTGAAGAAAATACTTTCCGGCGGAGCCGTCATCTTGTCTGATTTGGATGGTCTGGAGTTCACAAACCCATGCAATCTGGATCAACTGAAGAAATATTATGCATGATCATGAATTGTAATGAACTACATTAGACCTGATTCTCGCAAACTAATTCGAGATATGTAGGCAGCTCTCCTTGAGCACGGTCTAAATTTTAATAAAAATCTTTCATTCATCTTTCTTTCGCCAAAAAAAAAACAAAAACAAAAGATCCCGCTAAGCCGAAAACCCACAAAGGGCGGCTTAGGCAATAGTGGGGCCCGCTAAGTCGAAAACCCACAAAGGGCGGCTTAGGCAAGAATGGGTAAGAGCTCGCTAAGTTGAAAATCCGAAAGGACGGCTTAGGCAAAAATAAGAGCAAATAAATAAAGTAGATAATGCTTGGAAACCAAACAAAAGGGTCATCCATTAAGAATCATTCATTACAAAAGAGAATCATCTATTACAAAAAGAGTCGGTCATTACAAAAAAGAGTCAGTTGGTTTATCAAAAGAGTCAGACTACAAGTCCTATACATTCAAAAAACCAAAAAGGTAAAAACAACCCAAAAAAACAGGAAAGACAATGGAGTCACCCTGGGATCCAAATCCTACACCTCCTCTCCCTCCAACTCCTGCAGCAATGCGCACCTCCTCGGTTTCTCAACGGGCCAAACCTCAGCTATAAACCAGGTCCTGTACTCTGGAGTGGGCTGAACGAGGGAAGGCTCCGCACCAGGCCTGATCATCCGATGGTCTCTGACCCAAGTCTGTAGAACAGCCCGAGTAACCCCGGGGGTAATAGGAGAAGCAATGGTAAGCCCAACAGGAAGGGGAACTCTCTGGTCAATCCCCATCTGCCTAAGGACGCGGGAAGCACTGTACCAAGTACTGTGAGTGAACCCAAGCAGGTAGACATGGTTGTGCATGACATTTGCCTCTATGAATTGAGAAATCCTGTACCAAGGGACGAACCATAATAATTCTTCCGGTCCAAGCTCAAACAGCCAAACAGTCCATTCGGCCATAGAGGGGAAAGAAATCTGAATTTTCCGGGTGCGGTACTGCGAAGGGTTGTAGGTCAAAGTCTGGGGGGCTGCAACCACTCGAAGATGATCTCTCAGCCAAACCTAAAAAAAATGGATCATTTCTATTTTACAAAGGAAAAGAGAGATGATGGAATAAGCAAAAACGAAAGGTATAAATTACCTGAAGGATGACCGGGGTGACGGTCCAACGTTCAAATCCAAGTGCGCATCTGTCGAGACTCTGAATAGTCTCAGCCAGGATCATGCCCCCGATACAGTTGAGCTCTTCCATTTGCCTCACCATTGGGCAAAGTTTCAAATCTCCAAAGCCGGGGTCACGGTTGAAGAGGAACCCGGCTAACAGACAAAAGACGAAAGCTCGCATTCTATGCCTCAATTGAATATCGTCTTCAAAATCGGCGGTCAAGAATTCATCAATAAGGGGAAGCAGCATCGCCTTGTCCCCATCTACAATCATGGCTTGGGCTTGGGGTTTTGTGAAGCTAAAAAGTCTCTGAAAAGATCCCACGTACCCGATTTGGACCTCATGCCTCACAAGAGGGGCATTTGGGTCGCACCCAATGATCGAGCAGAACTCCTCAAAAAGAGGACACATTTCCTCCATCCGAGCCCCAAATCTGAAAACATGGGCTTGGGGATCCCAAAATCTGATGCAAGAGTGCAAGAAATCCCAGTCTACAGCCACACCTCTGAGGGTGGCGACAGCTTTCAACCCATACCTCCCCATGTTGATCCTTTCAACATTGTGAAGACTTTTGGTCCAATTATGCATCACGTGATTAAAGAGGGGATTCATTGTTATTTGAAAAAAAAATAATATATAAGATCTTTCAGTAAGAGGATTGCTTTCTGGCCCGCAGATGTAAAGCAACCTTGAGCTTTATACTGGTCTGGCCCGGGCAGCGGCTCGGCCGCCGATAGCACGGCGGCTCGGCCGCCATACACGGCGGCTCAGCCGCCACACGGCGGCCGAGCAGCCGTACACGGCGTTTTGGCCGCCGCCGACCGTCCAACCGTCCTGTTTCTTCTTTTCTTTGATGTTTTATAAAATTCTCATGTTTTGGCCCTGTTTTGGCCCTGTTATGTGCTATTTTTTGGGATTGTGTCAGGGATTTATTTTTAAAATAGATTTCTAAAAAGAAAAAGCATCATGCATACATATGTGTTGTTAATACTAACAAATAAGTGCAGGTTTACAGATAAGTTCAGATAACAGCTGAAAAAACATGAAAGGTACAGAATACAGAAGGGAAATAGTTCAAATACAGCAAGCATAGTTCAAGACAAGCATGAAAAAATCAGTGCCGGCCTCTTCGTCTTGGCGGCCTGCTCTGCCTCTCATAAGCAGCCTCAGTCAAAGCACCAGACAGTTCATCCGAAAAAGCAGTAATTAGGGCCGCCATTTCCGTGATCACACCCTCTGGTACCTGTAAAAGAGACAAAATTACAATCAATCTCAAGAGAATTTTATGAATCCTTTTCATGAAAAGTTCTATGAGGATGTACCTGAGTGACATGAGTAAAGCTCCGATATAATGCACCCTCTGCTCTAATTGGTCGGGTCACCCAACCACCAGGTGCATGATAGCGAGCAGCATAAGGCAACCTCAAGTCTGCTAAAATAGGGTCAAACTGGCCTGTAGCCGTAAGGACGAATGCGAGAGGCCTCAAATGGGATGAGCTGTCGCTTCCTCCAGTGTGTGATGCTCCAGCCCCGAAAGCAGAAGTCTCAGTCCTAGAGGAAGAGGGTCTGTCAGCTTGACGGTCGGGAGAGAGATGGTCTCTCGGAGTGCCAGAAGTGGGGGCCGAAGAGTGGGAAGACCAATGAGGAGGTACAGAGTCAAATCGTGTCCCGATGCATGGCATCAGTCTATGAAGGCAGTAGAAGTCATAATCCTCATCCGGGGCATAAGCCGACTCGAAAGGGTCGCCCTCATACTGGGACACAGTAACAGGCAGAAGTGTTGAAGATAGCATATCATCAGGGGGATCTACGGGAACTGCACGGAAACCGGCAATCTGGAAAGTCACCCTCTCAGCAAGATAATACCGTCGAAACTCTGGATGGGGAAGTATGAATCGACGGCGAGTCAGAAACTCTGATCGCCGAAAGCTGTAATCTTGAGCAATCCACTCTGCCAGTCGGTGAGACATCACTGCAGATGCAACCTGTAAAAATTTGTTATATTAGTGAATCATTTTCTCTAATATAATAAAAAAGATGACGATAAAGCATTTACTGAGTCCATCAGGCAGTTGTCGAAGAATGATCTCAGCCCTCTGATGGGAAGTTTCCTCTTTGGTACTTCTACCCTCTCTCTATACCACCTCCAAGCAATGGGGGAAAGAGGGTCGGCGGGGGCAGGTATCTCACGAAGAAGAGGGGCGATGCCAGGAAAGTACTCATAAGCCCAAGTCTAAAAAAAAAAAAAAACGAGAAGATATCAGAGTTGGTGTATGTCAACATATATAAAGATAGGGGAAATGTTCTTTACATTACCTCCCAGAAGTAATACAAGCCACACGGAGCAATACGCGTATAGCAGAGGCCTGACATGTCGTCATACAACCTACACAGCATCATGCTAGCCCAATCGTATGTATGAAGCCGGGACAGGTCAAGTAGGCTCTTCAGCACATTGAGACTCACTGCATCTTTCCTGTTTGCTAAGAAAGAGCTAGCAAACAGGAGAAGCAAGGTAAACCTAGCCGTCTGGTCAGCAGTAAGGTGGCCTGTCTCGTAACTAGTGTAGATACCTGGCGCTTGCTCCAAAAGCCACCTCCGCTGAATGCAGCGAGGCGCCTGGTATCGAGGATAGTCAACCCCGATCAAAGTAATCATGTCGGCTGAAGAAATGTCCTGCCGCCAGTCATCATAGGACTCCACCATCTCAACGCCAAAGGGAATTCCAGAAATGATGGAAAAGTCAGTAGGCGTCATCGTCATCTCCCCCCAAGAAAAATGAAAAGTGTCAGTAGTAGGCCACCAGCGCTCGGCTAAAGCACAGATCAAGTCCCGGTGGATATCTCTGCCCACATCTATAGCCCTCAAATGGTGAAGGAAAGAAGGTCTGATAAGGTCCCCCACTGGATGCCCGGCATCAAAGATGTAAGTCGGAATAGTGGTCATGGGACGCTCAGCTATAGATATCTTGATCGTAGAGTTCTAAAAAAAAAAAAATAATAATAATAATAATAATAATCAGAAAATTTGGGGGCGACTCTAGAAAAATTCAAGTTCTTTCCCCAACCGAATGTGATTCCTAAAGGATTATTTCTAAGTTCTTTACTAGAAATAATTGCTGATGACAGAACATAATGGAGCCTGGTACAGATCCTATTTCATTACTAGTACATGTAAAGGAAAAGTACCTTAAATTTATTTCTAAGTTCCTTACTGGAAATAAATAAAATTCCTAAGCATGCATACTAGATGGACAAACGGGAGAGTACTCACCTCATAGCAGCCGGTCCGAGAACTGTGCTTCTCCTCCTCATGTAAAAGATCGTAGGGAAGGAGTGGAATTTCGAGGTCTTCTAAGCCGGTGAAATCCATCGTCGAAAGAAAATTTGAAAAAGGTGAAAGAGAAGAATGAATGAAAGCAAATGAAATTTGAATGAAATGAGCCTATTTATAGGAAAAAGTGAAAACGCGGGTCTCTTTGCACCTCGCTCAAAATTCGCTCTTCAGAAGACCACTGAGTTCCATAAATCATTTTTATGGACCCCAGTGGGGGGCAATTGTGAACACTAGAATTTTGAGGCTCGGAAGGCCAATTTTCTCAAACTACTGAAAACCGGGCCGGACCGGACGTCCCCGGTAAAGTTCACCGGAAATATATCAATATGGTACCTGAAATGTACGGTGCGACGCAAGGATCACGGGTATGGTCTCGGAATAATTTTTGGAGGCCCGTAGCTCCCGGAAAGTCTGTTTTAGAAGAAGTAGCGCAAGTCGCGGTGGGCCAGGACGGCGGCCCGGCCACCGTGATGACGGCGGCTCAGCCGCTGTTCACCGCGGTTCGTCCGCTGTGGCTGGCGGCCCGGCCGCCGTCTAGCCCGATTTTGCCTATAAATAGGCTTCATATTTTCAAAAGAGGGGGACTTTTGGACTTTCTACGCCCATATGCTGACGAAATTTTTATGCTTAAGAATTTCTAATATTGTGTTGTAGAAAGCAAGAATCATACTCAAAAGTGCAAGAAACAAGATCTGGAACTTAGAAGCGGAAAAATTCTAATCAAGGTAATATCATAATTCATATTCAGTCAATTCGAGCATATCATAAGCATTCTGATCTTCTTCTCAATTTCTTCTCGGTCAAAGACCTAATCCTTTTAGGTCCGAGGGCCTAATGAACTAATCAATCAGCCTCTTTGGCACGAAGCCTAAATTGAATCCCCTTTAGGTACAAAGTACCTAAATTTCACAATTAAAGTCAACTTTTGGCACGGAGCCTCAATTGCACCTCTCTGGTACTAAGTATCTAAACGGCATTATTAAAATGAATTTTTGGCACGAAGCCTAAATTCTCTCACTTTGGTATGAAGTACCTAAATTTCACAATCAATCAATCTTTTGGCATGAAGCCATATTGCACTCTTTTGGTACAAAGTACCTAAATTTCAACATTTAGCACTAACTGTTAAATCTTACCAATTTGGCAAAAAGCCCGACAAAAGCACGAAGCATACACACACACATGCATGAAGCATAAATTTTCATCGCCTTTAAATAGGCTTTTCCGAACTACATGGGCTTTGATCTCCTATTCAAACGGGAGTATGTAGGCATGTTTGGGATTCACCCCAAATAGCAAGTCCACCAAACTACCAACAATCTTTTTGTCTTTAAATTTGTTCCATTTTTGCAAGTTAATCAAATGCATGACATAGTCCCCGAATCCTCCTTGGGTTCGCAGACTAGAAGCCTTTACATTGGATGCATTATTGGAGTCAAACAAGGGTTTTCTTAGTTTTTCCCTTCGAACAAAATAAACTGAGTGGCGACTCCCGACAACGAGTGAAATTTCGCCCGGATCCTTTTCGGGCGGAAAACCGAGGTTCACAGTATACTATGAAATATTATAATATGAATTGAGACATGACATGATATGAAGCCATTGTGATTGGCTATGATAACTCAAATGTGATATGAAGCCATTGTGATTGGCTATGATAACTCAAATGTGACGTGAAGCCATTGTGATTGGCTATGATAACTCAAATGTGATGTGAAGCCATTGTGATTGGCTATGATGATTCAATTGAGAATGAAATTGCTAAATGAATTGTGTGGCTAATGTGTTATTCCATTTTCAGAGTTTGTTGTTGGTGGCATGCCTAATATTGGTAACAATCTCTTGAAGTTAGGTTGGATTTGATCCTTGAAGCCTAATTGAGATGTTACAACCCATGAAGCTAGGTTGGGTTGGTTCTTGAAGCCAAGTTGGGTTGATACTTAGCATGCTTTGTTCCCCTTGAAGCTTGGTTGAACCTAATCCTTGAAGCCTAGTTGGGTTTATGATAATGATGAATGTGATAACAAAACCAAAGCGTTAACTCTGAAAGATGGAATGGCATATTAGTGTGTTTTGGGCCCATGCTTGTCTTTGTTTAATGTGATTCATGAATGGTATAATGATTGCCTTTGTTGGAAATGTGATTCATGATTGGTGAATTGTGAATAAAATAATGATATGAAGTATGATATGTAATGTGTGTATTGATATATTGATTGTGAGTATTAGTGATGGATTGTGGTTGGTGTTAATGATATGTATATATGTATATATAATATATGAGATTAGTAGAGATATATGAAAGGTGTAATTAAAAAGGGAAACAATGATAAGAAACTAATGGTACATGGAATTTGATATATCATTATATGTTAGAACTTTTGTAATGTATGTTTATATTATTTATTTGTACTACTAAGCTCTCGGGCTTAGCGCGGATGTGTAATCGCGCAGGTGACTAGGTGGAAGATATGAAGTCTTTCGTTATGCCACGAGAAGAGTAAGAGTTTATCGAGACCAACTAGAGGGTGATGCATACATGCATAATTTTTAATTATGATGTATTTCTGACAAGAGTGTATTTATATGTATAAATGAAGTTTTGATAAAGATAAGATTCTTATATATATGTAAGATCATTAAAAGTATAATGACTTTGTAAATGCTCTTTAAATTAATGTATTGTGGTTTAAACTCTGTTAAAGGTTTTTAAATTGTAACGAAAAGTGACATCCTTATACTTTATATACTTACTGTATGTATATCAGGTATATGTATAGTACTTATATGGGGTATCGGGGTGTTACAACTTGTGGGTCCAATGTGTGTGGATGATTGATATTTTAATAAGAGTATGTCTATGTTGCTTGACATTTGTAGTCTAATGTATTCATGGCATTGCATATAAAATATTACTTATTTTTGTACTAGGGAATGTATTGCTAGGCTTTTAGTTTAGCGCGATTGAAATTTATCGCGCATGTGGCAAAGTTGATCCGGAGGTTCTAGAGAGTTCTGCTAGACCACACCAGGTCTAGATTGTGATTGGCTGATTTTGGAGTTTGGATTGACTGCCACGGACAGAGCCAGCTGCACTTTATGTAAGTATTTTAAATTTTATAAAATTTGAGTATGTACATTATGTTTATATATTTGTAAAAGAAGTAAATTATAAAGTTTTTTTAGACTAAATGTGTATATTTGGTATACTCTTATACATTTTGTCATATGAAATGTATGTTTGAGAATTGGAAGAATTTTGAGGAGTATTGGAGTTTTGGTGTATGTGATTTATTTGGGAGTGTTAAACTTTATGGAGGTTGTGTACTTGATTTTTTAGAATTACAAATAAAATTTTAGCGAATTTTCTTAGAGATTTTTCATTAAAATAAATATTTTTATTATTTAAACTAGTATCAAATATTTTTATTTATGTATTAAAGAACAATTTAAGGCTTAAGATATTTCTCTTGAAATTATGAAAATTTTTGAAAGGACTAAAAATGTGACATTCTTGTAGCCTATATGCATATTTTATATATGCAAAGTGTATATATTATACATATATAGAGTATAAGAGTGTTACATGGTATATGTTGGTATATAACTAGGCATGCATATGTTATATATATATAAAGATATATATTGGCATTTATCGGTATTTGTTGGTATTTATTGGTATCTATTAGTATCTATTGATATATGTTATATATATTTTAACTGAAGAATAACAGTATATATGGGTATATATTGATATATGTTATATATATTTTAACTAAAAAGTAACAATATATGTGTGTATTTAAAATTAACAAAAATAATGACAATATATGTTAATATACGTCGGTATATATAAGTATATATCAGTATAAGTTATATATAAAATGACATTTATGTAATTTATAGGCTTCCTGTGTTTTGAATATTCATATTCACCTTATTTAAAAAAAATCTTTTGTTTAAAAGCAATATAATTTAAAATTAACTAAAGAATGATGGTATATATTGTTATATATTTGTATATATCGGTATATATTTGTAAATATCGATATATGTTATATATAAAATGATATTTTTGTAATTTATAGGCTCTGTGTGTTTTGAATGTCTATATCCACCGTATTTTAAAAAAATATATATTGTCTAAAAGTAATATAACATATATTAAATTAAATATATAAAAAATTAAATATATTTTAAAATTGATTAACATAAATTAATATAAAATATGAAATAAGTTAATCAACAAAAATACCGCATCATAAAAAAAATTCAAAGATACTAATTTCTTTTTTGAAAAATAATTTCTTAATAATATATGTTGGTATTTGTCACATATAACTAGATATATGTTGGTATATATTATAAAGAATAACACTATATGTTACATATATGTTAGTATATATTGATATATCAGTATATATATGTATATGTTATATATACCTTAACTAAAAAATAACAATAAATGTCGATATATGTTACATATAATTAGATATATGTGTGTGTGTGTGTGTGTGTGTGTGTGTGTGTATATAAGTTGAAGTTGAAAACAATAACACAATTCTATTTGAAAACAATAACACAATTCTATTTTTATGAGAATTTATGTTATTTATAAAAATTTTGAAAATTAGATACATATGAGTTGATTTATATTTATCAAAATTTTGAAAAAAAAAATATAAATTTTTTATCATTTATTTGACAATTAATGAAATCAATTTAGTTCAATATAAAATTAATTCAATTTTATTTCATGAAAAATAAATAAAAGAAAATATGTTAAATTTAAAAAGAATAACAGTATATATGAGTATATATTATATATAACTATATATATGTGTGGTTATATGTAACATATAATAATATATAACTAAATTTCTATTAAATTTTTATTTTAAGAAAAATAAATATAAATATTTTTTTTGGAAATTACAAAATTATTTTATTCTGTTTTAAAAAATAAACTAGCTAAATTTATTAATTTGAATATATGTTTATGTAACAATACCAATCTTATATACTTTTAAATTTTATTAATATTCACGTTTTATACAATATTTTTTTAATAATAATATCATATTAAATTTTTTATTTATAAAAGTTGCATTGGATTTTGAGTGGGACCCAAAAGTCCATAATTTCATAGAGTGGGAACCGAAATTACATAATAGAATTCAGCTAAAATATAGTATTTGGAAGGGAGAACCATACTTATAAACTCACATGTTTGCGTTGACCGAAATGAATTAGAATGCGTGGGCTCTGCTTTCGTATTTCTGCAATTAAATTTTGTGTTTTACGTAAAATTGCAATTTTTTTGTACTGTGAACTTGAAAACGTTTTTAACTTTAATGTTAATTTTATAAATAACCCAAAATTTTGAAACCCATCACAACAATATCAAGATTTCAAAACACATTTTTTTTTCCTCCATTTAATGAATCTTTTAAAACCCATCTCCAAATCACCAAATCCAATTAGATTACCAAAATCCATCTCCAAATTCCCACAATCTGGTGTCTCCTTCCTCATCACCCCCAAAACCCATTCTTTTTCTTCAAATTGATTTCAAAAATCAACAGAGAATTATCACTCTGTAGATATTGATTTTGGTCTTAAGCTAATTCGGTCCTAATTAAAGAAGGCCCAATTTATGATCGGTTCATTCTTAATATCTTAAACCTACTTTAAGTTTTTAATTAGATTGATCCGGTTTTATAAGGCCTAAAATAAATCCGGTCCAACTTTTAAAGTCCTGAAACGATCCGATTTAAGGTTGAAGCAAGTTTGGTTCGATATGGATCATATCATAATCTAATTCGATATGGACATTTTAATATTATTTTAATATTATATTCATATTCTAATTCTATACTATATAAAATAATCAAAACTATAAAAAATAATAAAAAAATAACAAATAATAAAATAGTAGATAAAATATTAGAATTATATAAATTATATAAAATTATATAAATATAAAATAAAAAATAGAATTCTAAATAGAAATAAAAAGAAATAGAATTCTAAATAGAAATAAAAAGAAATAAAAAGAAATAGAATACGAAAGATTCTTTTAGGAAATAATTGATCTATTCGATATGGATATGGTCCATATCGAATTAGAAGAAATAGAATTCTAAATAGAAAAAAAAATAAATAAAAAGTAATAGAATACGAAATATTCTTTTAGGGAATAATTGATCCATTCTATATGGATATGGTCCATATCGAATTAGAATCATTCTAATTCGATATGGGCACCACCATATCGAATTAGAATTCTAATTCAATATGGACCACCATCATATCGAATTAGACTTACTAATTTGATATGGACTTTGGTCTATGTTGGATTAAACTTGTTTTAATCCGATATGGTCATGATTTTTCTTGAATTTAAAAGAATTTAATTCGATATACTTCATAACAAAGCCGTGCTTGAATAGGAAGTTAGAGCTAAGCTAAGGCTCGGTCACAAGGTGTTAATCTAATATATTTTTCTATAACTACAGGATTAAAGGAAGGAACCAACGGAAACAAAGAACGATAAAAAAAACCCTAGCAGCATTGAAGTGAGAGTTAGCAACCAGAATTCTCAAAAAGCAAAAATAACCGAAGCAAAAGACAAAATACTAACAATTATCAACAAACAAGAAGGCAATAGACATTGCCTTCACTTTATTCAACGAAGACTTTAATACTGGTGCAAGCAGGAAGTCTGGATCATCATACAATTCTGTGGAGCTAACAAACAAATATTTGGTTTTTATTACTCAATTCATTTAAGGTTATAGTGGTCACATTGATTATTGTTTTGTTTAATGTGTTGCAACTGCTTGAGATATTCAGTAGCAATCCTTATTCATTAAAAATAATATTTTTATGCAGTAGTTATTTTCATCTAGTAACAATTAATTTGTTAAAGTTTACAATTGCAATCTTAATAACCCGGACAGTAATCTAGCAAAACCAATAGACAGTGATTGTCATTTTGTGAACCTGCTTATAGTAGAAAAAACTAAAACGCAAATTTATATTTTCTAAACCCTAAATTCTATATTAAAACCCTAAGTTCATACCTAAAACCCTAAATCCTATATAAAATCTTAATTTAAGATAAACCCTAATTTGTATAAATATAAAATCTTAGTTTAGATAGAAACCCTTAATTCACCAATAAAATCATATTATGTAGATCGTCTATCTTTCGGGAATACTGCTCTCTTGACCCCGCCAGCTAACCGGTTAGTGGGACCACCATACACGATCCCTCATCAATGGGGGTCAATATTTATTTGTGGATTGTAAGTATTTGTGATTAACCTTAATTTTCTTTTATTAAACTCTAATTTATTATTATTTTTGTAATAAATAAACTATATATTTGAATTATTTGTTTTACTATAAATAGTTGAATGATGTTAATTTTATTATTTGAATTTTAGGAATGTAAAAGATATGTTTTTACTCGTGGGTGTCTTATTTGTTTAATTTATTTATTTTTTGTAATTTAATTTATTTAAAGATTTTGGGACAATTGTAAGGATACATTTGTGAGTATCCTATTTTATTTATTTTCTTTGTGGACATTTGAACATTTGTAAGGGCATGTTTTATATCTTTGTATGGGTGTCCATTTTATTAGTTTATTTAATTTATAATATAATGATTATTTATTCAATAATTGCATATAGTATAGATAATATTATAGTGTTTAGGAATTTAATAATATTTAGACGTGAAAAGGAGGCTGATTTCAATGAACCAAATATTATGGGAGTGCTGGGTTATTCTTTCCTTCTCCATATGTACCCAACTTTCTAAACTCATTAGGGGTTGAAGATTTCTTAAGAATCAAGTCATCCGCCCTTTTTTTTTCGGTTCGTCCGGGTAGCGACTTTATTTTTCTTTGAATTTATGCTCGTATTCTCTAAAACTCTGAGCCTAACAGTGCAGAAATTGTAAGAAAAATTTCACTAAGAGTGAGAATAAAAATTACTGTTCACACACACTTTGTTATAATGCTTTGTGTTTGAATAGTAAACAAACAAAACAAATTTAGGGTTATTCTATTCCTTAACCTTCGCTGTACGTTTTTTCTCCGTTTTTTTTTTTCATTTATTTTACTTTGTTTTTGGGCTTTCTCTAAGCATACAATCATTATCACAATATGGTTATAGAAAGGTAAGAAGCAAAAGCTTTCACACCTTTATATATATATTTCTAATTATTTTTGTATTTTGTTTTACAAATCTATTTGAGTATTTCTTTCTTTTTTCCTTTTTGTTTAAAATTTTTGTTCTTGATATTATTTTTTTTTTAAATTTTATTATTTCTTGATAATATTCTAGTGTAAATTTGTTGAATACGTTTGTCTCTCTGCTATTTGTTTTTTTATTTGTTTATTTGAATCAATTGTTCTAGTGCTTCGTTCGAAGGAATATTGATAATGACAATGCTTTCAATGTTAGGTTGGGATTTAATAGATTTTGCAATTCAATAGACTAATATTGGCTAATTTCAATAGAATTAGCTGTTTTATTGGCTTTGTGATTACGTTTCTGGGTATTCTTTCAATCTACATTTTGTGTTTAATGTTTTTTTCATTGGTTTAATTTGAAGATCAAAATTGATTATTAATTAGAGGAAGATATTGTATTATTTAATTGATTGTGAGAATGTATTAAATTAAGATTTTAATGAATTTTAATTTAATTTAAAATTGATTATTATTATAAAGTATTATATAATATGCGTTAAATAAGATTTTATATTAAAAAGAAATGCATTCCATTGAGAAATATATAAAATTTAAAATAAATGTTGAATTTGTAAAATTTTTGAAATAAATGTTAAATTTATAAAATTTTCGAGATGAATGCTAAATTTATGAAATAGCTTTTTTTATTTATATTTAATATCTTAACATAAAATAAAATCTAAAAATTTATAAAATTTTAAATTTTAAATTTTTAAAAATTATTATTGTATATCTTCAAATTTTATAAAACTACAAATAAATTTAAATTGAATTGCATTGTATTTAAAATCAATTAAAATTTATTAAATTCTTAATGCAATTCTTCGCAAACAAGGCAGTTTATCATCTCTCTCCTTCTTCAGCCTTGAATCCCATTAACGCTGTAGCAACGCAGCAGCATTGGAGAGGAGCTAAAAAGGTTAAACAAGAATTAACACCGACATAGAAATGGAAGCGGCCACCACCCGCAGCCACAGCGACGAAACTACTATGAGATCGTGTGGAGTCACACGACCCTTCTTCACCGGCTTAGAGGCATGGAAAACTTCCGTTGAAGGGGCAGAGTTGCTGAAGCTTTGCAGCGAGGGGTAGACGAACCCCTCGCTGCAAATATAAATTTTTTTTATAAATTAGTCCCTAGCGAAACAGAGTCGTTTCGCCAGGGAAATAAACTTCTGGCTAAACGGCGCTGTTTTGCTAGAGGTTAATTTTAAAAAAAATAAACCGGTCCAAGCGAAACGCAGTCCTACTATTCCCTTCTTCTTTTTTTTTTTTATAAATAAACTCCTAACGAAACGGCGCTGTTTCGCTCGGGGCCAATTCAAAAATAAAAAGGATTGTGTTAAAAAGCAGCCATGCTATTCCCTTCTCCTTCTTCTCTCTCCCCATTCCCTCCCCAAAATAACCCAACAGCCACAGCAGCAGCAGCAGGAGGCCAGCCAGGCAGCAGCTACCACACTGCCGACCACCGCCACCCCGATGACCCCCAAGGTAAATTTTTTGTTCCGCGACTGCGCAGCCATAACCCTAAACGGAAACGAGACTCCTCTCCTCCGCCATCACTCTCAATCGCTAACGGTAACCTCAGCTCTACTGTTAGCGATAATTTCGACCTGTCCCTCCTTGAAGCCGTTGAGAAATCCCAAAAAGAGAGCGCCGTTGAAGCGCTCGACCTCCGTACTTTAAAGAAGCTTGCTCTATCGTTCGAGCGTCGGTAAAAAGAGAACATCTAAGCCCGCCTCAAGTACCCTGATCAGCCTGACCGTTTTGCTGACTCTGAGATCGAGCTACACCAAGAGCTCCAAAAGCTCAAAATCCTTGCCGGCGGGCCTGAGCTTTACCCAGACCTCGTCAATCTTAACACTATTCCTTCTATTTTCGGCCTACTTTCTCATGATAACTCTGATATAGCTATTGATGTTGTTCAATTGCTCCAGGACCTCACCGACGAGGATGTTCTCGAAGATAATGATGAGCCCGCCCGAGTTCTTGTTGATGCTCTTGTAGAAAACAATGTTTTGGAATTGCTGGTTCAGAATTTACAGAGGTTATCAGAGTCAGACCCTGACGAGATGGCTGTTGTATATAATTCTCTTGCAACGATTGAGAATTTGATTGAGGTTAAACCGGCTGTGGCGGAATTAGTGTGCGAAAGAACTAAAATACTGCGGTGGTTGTTAGGGAAGATAAAGGTGAGGGAGTTTGATATCAACAAGCAGTATGCTTCCGAGATATTGGCCATTTTGTTGCAGAACAGCACTGTTAATCAGAAGAGACTGGGGCAAATGAATGGCGTGGATGTGGTTTTGCAGGCTGTGGCCATGTACAAGTCTAAGGACCCCAAGAGCTCTGATGAGGAAATGGTAGAGAATCTGTTTGATTGTTTGTGTTGTTTATTGATGCCATTAGAGAACAAAGAGAGGTTTGTTAAGGCTGAGGGTGTGGAGTTGATGATTATTATCATGAAGCAGAAGAAATCTGCCTATGGCTCTGCTATAAGGGCGCTTGATTTTGCCATGACCAAATACCCACCTGCGTGTGAACGGTTTGTCGATGTTTTGGGCTTGAAGACTGGGTTTGCTGCTTTCATGGGTAAGGCAAGTTCTCTCTCCAGCTTTGCTGCTGTTTTTATCCACTATTCTTTAGCAATTTACTTTCTTTATTTTTTTTTCTCTTACTCCTCAAACATGCTAATTCTTTTATTAGAGTTGCATATTATGTTGTGGCTAATGCGTAAGTTTTGTAATGAAACTAGTCATGTGCTTAGTTCTTGGGGATCCTCAAGCCTTCCATGACACCTCCTAAATAAGTCAGGAATGCAACAATAGAGCAAAATTATGATACTTTAGTTTTCATTTTTCAGTGTGAAAAATGAATGGTCAAAGTTGGAACTCTTGGTAACTATGTGGATGCTTTTGCATTTCTAGTTATTCTCTTTCTAGCTTTTATGAGCTTTATTAGCAAAGAGGCAGTAAGATATCTTGTCTGCTGTATCTCTTGATAGTTGAATTTGTTTGCTATATCTTAGTTTGTTAATTCTTACGAGCCTCAAACCCACTATCTGCTCTTCTCATGCATCATGTGTCATGGATTATCCGCAAGAGAATCTGATTGCGTCTTTCATTACTAAATCCAACAAAGGAGTAGAGAATCTGTGATGTAGACTATTTCATTTTGTTGCATTGTCTCAGAAGCTGATAACCTAATATGCTTTTATCTTCTACCTTTTAGATCCCCATAAGCAAGAAGAACAAGAAAGAGTGATATCAAGAGGAGTTAGGAGAGCGCATTGTATCCTTAATTGCTTCACTATTTGGTAAGCAGTCAAGTTAAACACATCTCGGCATTGTGTTTATGCATATATCCTCTACTAGCAGCTCAGCTATTGCAAATCCTTCTTGCTGGAAAACAACGTACCAAAAGGAAGGATAAAAAAGGAAGAGAAAGGATCACTTTTGTTTTCCTTTTCTTTTTGGAGAAACATCCCGTATCGATGGTGTTGTCAAAAGCTGCTTTTAAACTGTTTATGAGTTGTCTTAAAATTTTTATGAATAAAACATGTCAGGTCTACGTAAAAACCATTTGTAGTTGCTATTAGTTGAGATATCAAATGTTTTTTTTTCAATGGTAGCCACAACATTGTTGCTATATTGACCGTTTCAATTTACACTATTAATCTAGTTTACTTTTAGTTGCTGTGGCTTCTAGACTTGATCATTGACCATGACCTTGTTTGTTGACGAATTGTTCTCTCTTCTATCCATAATAAATGAATTTGAGACAACACTATAATCATAATAATTTCTCTTATTTTTCTTTCAATTACCTAGTGTCGACTCTTTTGACATGGCAAACAAAAATTTTAAGAATGTGGTCTAACTGCCATTTAATCTTGCTTGCTATTTTTTTCTAGGTGGAATTTTGAGAGGCTCAAGAAAGGAAAGATTGCTAAGTAAATTTGTGGAAAGTGAATGTGAAAAGATAGATCGCCTTATGGAACTTTATATAAGGTAATAGTTCCACCTATTTTTTTCTTTTCCTCCTTAAACCATGCAAAAGATTGGAGCATTTGAATTTTGAACTACAAGATGTTATGGCTGTCCCTTACTGCATATGCAGTGAATTGGTTGTGGGTACTTGGGTACATTCACCTCTAATGCCTAAATGCATGTGGTTAACTCTGGATAATCTTGATCTAGATATTCAGATAGAGTAAAAGCAGAGACTGAACGGATGGCCAAGCTTGAACTTGATGACTTTGAGGTATTTTGCTTGTTTGACTTTGTTGTTATGGCCTAGTATATTTGGTTTAGGAATCATACATTTACTGTATGTTGATCTATTGCAGATGGATGAAGAGGAGAGGCACAATCGCAGACTAGAATCTGGCCTTTACTCCCTTCAGGTTAGATTTTTAACTGCTGATATCCTGTCAGTATTGAAATTGGTCGCAAATGGTTAGATTTGCACAAGTTGTAGTCAAAATTATGCAATTGTCTTAGGAATTACTATAATAAATGCCATTCAACAGTAGGTGGTTTCACCGTAGTCCTCAACTTTCAATTGTGGAAAGCAGCCTTCTTGTTGCATTGGGTTAATCATATGCAGTAAAAGCCTGCTCAGATTTCAACCATAATCCACAATAAATGGTATTTGCATATAGTACAAGACACCTACCTCACAGTAGAAATTGAAACTCAAATCCAAATACTGAATGACAATTCAACTATAGCTGTATAGTTGCAATAACAACTTGACAATCATGGCTATAAATTTTTAATATCAAGGTTATAAGTTTTGTACCTGTTATTTCTGAAGTAAATTTTGTATATTATTCATTGAGTATATGTGGGTTTATATACAACAAGAGAGTAGACAACTAGACACAATTATTTTTCACCTATTCCCATGTAGCAAAGTCCCATACTCTATTTAGCTAAGTATTTCTCACTTACTTCGTATCGCATTTCTCACATTGTTCCTATCACATTTCTCACCTACTTCCTATCACATTCCCCCTTAAGTTGGAGCATAGGTGTTAATCATGCCCAACTTGTTACAAAGGTATTCAACCTGAGTCCCATGCAATGCTTTTGTGAAAATATATCCCAGTTGCTCTCTAGTTTTTACATAACCCGTGGAGAGACTTTTCTTCAATTTTTTTTTTCACCAATAAAATGGCAATCAACCTCAATATGCTTTGTTCTTTCATGATACACTGAATTTGAGGCAATGTGGATAGCAGCTTGATTGTCACACCAAAGTTTTGCTGGTAATGAAGGCTTTAGTCCTAATTCAGTCAAGATGTGCTTTATCCACAAGATTTCACATGTGGATTGTGCCATGTCTCTGTGCTCTAATCCTACACTAGACCGAGATACCACGTTATGCTTCTTACTTTTCCAAGATATAAGATTCCCACCAACAAAGGCACAATATCCTGAAGTGGACCTTCTCTACTTTGGAACCAGCCCAATCAGCATCTGTAAAACACTCAATATTAGTGTCCATGATTCTTGTAGAGTATTCCAAGACAAGGAGGAGCCCCATTCAATTAACATAAGATTTGCTCTAGGGCTGTCCAATGACGGACTTTTGGAGAGGACATAAACTGACTAACAATACTAACAGAATAGGCGATATCATGTCGTGTTATTGTGATATAGTTTAGTTTTCCAACTAGCCTTCTATATTCCTTTAGATCTTCAAACAATTCACAATCTTTTGTGAGTTGCAAATGTGGAGTCATTTGGAGTACTGCAAGGCTTTGCTCCTAATTTTCCTGTCTCAGTTAACAAGTAAAGTGTATATTTTCTTTGAGATAGGAAAATACCTTTCTTTCTCCTTGTAAGCTCAACTCCCAAGAAATACTTTAACATTCCCAAATCCTTTGTTTGAAATTGAGTATGCAAAAATGATTTAAGTTATGAGATACCAGAAGTATTACTTCCATTGATGATAATATCATCCACATATACAACCACAAGAATAATACCAGCTTCAGATTGTTTATAGAATACTGAATCATCAAACTTACTTTTCTCCATTCCAAACTCTCTAATTGCTTGACTGAATTTTTCACACCAAGCCTGTGGACTCTGCTTAAATCCGTACAAGGACTTTATAAGATGACAAACTTTTCCGTACTCCCCCTGAGCAACAAATCTAGGAGGTTGCTCCATATTGACTTCTTGAAGGTTACCATAAAGAAAAACATTCTTGATATCTAATTGATGCAAGGCCAATCATGGGTAACTGCAAGAGAGATGAACAACCTGGCAGAAGTCAACTTAGCAACAGGAGAAAAAGTATCAGAATAATCAACCCCATATGTTTGAGTATATCCCTTAGCAACCAAAAACAAGCCTTTAATCGAGCTATTGACCCATCTTGATTCATCTTCACTGCAAAGACCCATTTACATCCAATAGCCTTCTTACTTGGAGGTAAATTTACCAAGTCCCACGTACCATTATTGTCTAAAGCATTCATTTCTTCTATCATAGCTTCATGCCATTCAAAATGAGATAAGGCTTTATGGACAGTTTTAGGGATTGTGATAGAGTCAAGAGATGCGATAAAGGAACAAGAGCTAAGAGATACATGATTGTAACGCACAAGCAATAGGGTAAGTACATTTGCGTTTACCTTTGTGAATAGTGATGAGGAACATCAAATATATATCCCTAACTAATAAATTTCATAAATCAAAAACCAATTTTGTTACTTCAAGAATAAGGAAGTCAAAACCAATTTTGCTACTTCAAGGAAGAGAAAGACAACTTTAACTTTGCTACTAGTTGTCAATTATAGCATTTTACATAATTCTAAAATGCTTAGCTATTAAGAATATGAGTTGTCAAGTGTGAGTTGGCAATGAGTTGTCAAATGAGTTGTATTTGAGTTGTATAAGTCTTTTGTAGCTTATAAATAGAGGCAATGCCCTCTAGCTATGTAAATTTTTGTTGATATCTTCTATTAATAAAACTTGATGTTCTCTTTTAAGATCTTGGATTAGATCTTGTGCTTTAAAGCTTTGAATTAAGCTTTTGTTGTCCGTGGATTCGGATTGCCTTAGGGCAATATCTTACAACACGTTGAAGTTGTTCCTTCAACATATTGTGTTGTTTCAATTATTCAGCACATTAGAGAGGTTCCTCTAATACTTGTGCTGCATCAGTTTGGTATCAGAGCTGGTTGATCCGCTATAGTTGTTGTTATCTCTTGGAGGAATAATGCAACAAGCTATGGAGGATCTTACAACGAGGGTGAACAACTTAGAAGAAAGGTTGGATCAGCAAATCGATGCCCTTCGTGAAGAGCTCACTAAGAGGTTTGAAGAACTTGTTATATTAGTGAGAAACAATCAAGGTGTTGCTGCTGGAAATCAAGGATTCAACATCAATAGAGGAGAAAATCAGCAACCACAACAAAGAGATATGGAGGTAAACAATAATCGGAGACAATATCGAGTTCAACAATATGTGAGAGAGGAAGGTGATGTGGAGGAGCAAGATCTTTATGCACAACCAAGAGGAAGAGGTTATGCAAATGGTGGAGATATGTACAAGATTAAGGCTGAAATCCCAACTTTCAATGGTAATGTAAATATTGAAGGGTTTCTTGATTGGATCTATGAGGTGGAGACATTCTTTGAAATTATGAACATCCCTCTGGATCGACGGGTACCATTAGTGGCTTATAAATTGAAATGAGGTGCTGGAGCTTGGTGGAATTGTCACCAAGAAGAGCTTCGTTTGAGGGGTGAAAATCGCATAAGATATTGGCCACAAATGAAAGCACTTTTAAAGGCTAGGTTCTTACCAGCAGATTATGAACAACTCTTGTACCTGCAATTCCATAATTATGTTCAAGGTAATCAATCTGTTTCAGATTATACAGAGGAGTTCTTAAGGTTATAAGTCAGATGCAACCTTTCTGAAAATGAAGACCAGCAAGTCGCAAGGTATATCAATGGTCTCAATGAATCTATCCAAGAACGTCTTGGCATACAACAAATTTGGTCTATAGATCAAGCCCAAACTCTAGCCTTAAAGGCGGAGAGATATATAAAGACCAAGAAGCCTTTTAAAGCTATGTCTTATTCTCGCCTGGAAAATATATTAAGAAATTTCCCGCGCCGAGAGGAGGAAAGGTCCATTCCAGCTAAAGGGAAGAAGACTGATAAGGGACCATCTTCTAGCAAAAATCAAGAGAAACAACCATCTAATATAATCAAGTGTTATAAATGTCGCGAAGAGGGACACATATCAAGCAACTGTCCAAGAAGGAAGTTCGTCAACACCACTCGTCGTGATGAAAGTGATGAAGAGGTGGAAGAATATGAAAGTGGAGAAGAGTCTGAATTATGTGAAGAAGAGGGAGAAAAAATAGTATGTGTGGTCAATCATCTTCTATGCTCAACCATGCAACCTGAAGAGACGCAACGGAAGAGGATATTTGAAAGCAAATGTACTGTGAATGGAAAGGTATGCAAATTGGTAATTGATAGTTGTAGCTATGAGAATTTAGTTTCTGAAAGCTTGGTCAAACACTTAAATCTTGAGACTCGCGATCACCCGAATCCATATACTATTGGTTGGCTCAAGAAAGGAGTGAAAATCAAGATCACCAAACAATGTTGGTTACCACTATCCTTGGGTAAGCATTATCGTTCAAATGTTTTATGCGATGTGGTTGATATGGATGCATATCATGTTCTTCTTGGAAGACCTTGTCAATATGATGTGAACACCACACATAAAGGAAGAGATAATTGGTATTCTTTCATTTGGAACAAGCGAAAGATTATCATACTTCCGAATAAAACTCCTAATAATGCTTCTGAAGTAGAGGAGAAGAGTACGCTTACCATCACTCAAAATTCAAGAGAATTTGCCCAAGACTTGAAGGAGTCAAAATTATGTGCCGCGTTAGTTGTAAAAGGAGATGAGCAACCTATGAAAGAAATTCCAGTGGAGATGCAAAGCCTATTGTCTGAATATCAAAGCATACTTGGAGAACCTCAACATCTACCTCCTATGAGGGATATCCAACATCGAATCGACTTTGTTCCAGGTGCTAGTCTTCCTAACCTACCACACTACAGAATGAGCCCAAAAGAGCATGCTATTTTGAAGGAGAAAGTAGAAGAGTTATTACGGAATGGGCATTTTAGGGAAAGCATAAGTCCGTGTGCTGTACCAGCACTACTCACGCCAAAGAAAGATGGGTCTTGGTGGATGTGCGTGGATAGTAGGGCTATCAATAAAATCACCACAAGATACAAATTTCCTATTCCACGTTTGGATGACATGCTTGACCAATTGAGTGGAGCAAGGGTGTTTTCAAAACTAGATCTAAAAAGTGGATATCATCAAATACGAATTAGACCCGGAGATGAATGGAAGACTGCATTCAAGACAAAAGAGGGGCTATATGAATGGCTAGTTATGCCATTTGGACTTTCTAATGCTCCTAGTACTTTCATGCACTTAATGAATCAGGTTCTTCGTCCATTCCTATCACATTTCATAGTTGTTTATTTTGATGATATACTAATTTATAGCAAGAACGTGGAGGAACATTTTGTACATGTCAAGAAAGTGCTGGATGTATTGAAGGAAAACGAACTCTATGTCAACATGAAGAAGTGTGTATTTCTAGAAACAAAGCTAGTTTTCTTGGGCTTTGTTATCTCAAGTGAGGGAATTCAAGTTGATGAGTCTAAAGTAGAGGCAATAAAGGTGTGGCCAACTCCAAAAACTATCTCTGAAGTAAGAAGCTTCCATGGTTTAGCCACTTTCTATAGAAGATTTGTGAAGAATTTTAGTACTATAATGGCACCAATTACTGAATGTCTAAAGAAAGAAAAGTTCAAATGGGATGAAAAAGCTGAAGCTAGTTTCATGGAGATTAAAGAAAAGCTCTCACAAGCTCATGTTTTAGTATTACCAAATTTTAACAAGACTTTTGAGTTGGAATGTGATGCTAGTGGAGTAGCCATTGGGGCTGTTTTATCTCAAGAAAGGAAACCTGCTGCTTTCTTCAGTGAGAAGCTAAGTGAAGCTAGACAGAAATGGAGTACCTACCAATAAGAGTTGTATTATGTCTTTAGAGCTGATGCAGCACATGTATTAGAGGAACCTCTCTAATGTGCTGAATAATTGAAACAACACAATATGTTGAAGGAACAACTTCAACGTGTTGTAAGATATTGCCCTAAGGCAATCCGAATCCACGGATAACAAAAGCTTAATTCAAAGCTTTAAAGCACAAGATCTAATCCAAGATCTTAAAAGAGAACATCAAGTTTTATTAATAGAAGATATGAACAAAAATTTACATAGCTAGAGGGCATTGCCTCTATTTATAAGCTACAAAAGACTTATACAACTCAAATACAACTCATTTGACAACTCATTGCCAACTCACACTTGACAACTCATAAACAACTCACACTTGACAACTCATAGACAACTCATATTCTTAATAGCTAAGCATTCTAGAATTATGTAAAATGCTATAATTGACAACTAGTAGCAAAGTTCAAGTTGTCTTTCTTTTCCTTGAAGTAGCAAAATTGGTTTTGACTTCCTTATTCTTGAAGTAACAAAATTGTTTTTTGATTTATGAAAATTTATTAGTTAGGGATATATATTTGATGTTCCTCATCATTCTCCTATACTTGTTTGAAACTCGACCTCGAGTTATCTTCGTAAAGTATTTGCTCTGGAAGATAGTGTGACAAGTCGGCCATATTAAAAGTATTTGAAATATTCATCTCACTTGGCAAATCTACTACATAGGCATTATTGTTGATCTTCTTTAGAACAGTGTATGGTCCATATTTCTTTTGCCTTAATTTTCCATGAACACCAGTAGGCAATCTCTCCTTCCTAAGGTATACCATTACTTTGTCACCAACTTGAAATGACATTTCTCTCCTTTTCTTATCTGCCAGCTGCTTGTATTTCTTATTTGATGCTTCTAATACATCATGAACCTCTTTAAACAGCTCAGAATAATTGTCACCAAACGTAATAGCTGATCTTGAGTTCTCCCTTGTTGGTAGTTTTACTAAATCAACCACGTCTTGGAATTTTAGTGTAGACAATGGAGAAAGGGCTACGACCTGTAGACCTATGCTCAGAATTATTGTAGGCAAACTCCTCAAGGGATAAAGCTAAATCCCACTGTCCTTTCTTTTCTCCACATATGCAGCGAATCAAATTGCCCATAAATTTGTTTACCACTTCTGTTTGGCCATCTGTTTGTAGATGTGCAGTGCTTGAAAATTTCAATTCTGTATTAAATTGCTTCCATAATGTAAGCCAAAATGCAGCAAGAAATTTGCTATCACGATCTGAAACAATTGATCTTGGAACACCATGTAGTCTAACTACTTCTCTAAAGAAAAGGTTAGCCACATGATGGGCATCCGTTGTCTTACGACAAGGAATAAAATGAGTCATTTTAGAAAATCTGTCTACTATTACATAAACAGCATCATGCCCTCGCCTTGTCCTTGGTAAACCAAGTACGAAATCCATTGATAGATCTTCCCACGGTGCACTTGGAACCGGTAATGGCATATATAGTCCAGTGTTTTGAATCTGACCTTTGTATGCTTGGCATACGGGACACCGTTGCACAAACTTGCCGGCATCTCTCTTAAGTAGTGGCCAATAAAAACGTGCTTCCAAATTAGCAATAGTTTTATCACGCCCAACATGACCACTAAGATTACCTGAATGCATTTCTCTAATCAACTTGTCTCTTAATGAACTTCTGGGGATGCATAAGCGATTTCCATTAAAGAGATATCCATCTTGTACCACGAAATTCTCTTCTAATGGTAGTCCTTTCATATGCTTCATCCATATTCGCTCGAAGTTTTCATCATTTTCATACAGTTCTTTTATTTGATCTACTCCTGGTAATTCAGCTTCAAAAGAAACCATGAGACTTGCACGTCGGCTTAAAGCATCTGTCACTCGGTTAGTTACTCCAGACTTGTGGACAATAAGATAATTGAATCTTTCTAAGTATGTCACCCACTTTGCTAACTTGCGATCCACATGCTTTTGATTTTTAAAATATTTCAAAGATTGATGATCAGTGTAGACAATGAACTCCTTAGGCAATAAATAGACCTCCCATGTCTTCAATGCTCTTGATGAGGAACATCAAATATATATCCCTAACTAATAAATTTTCATAAATCAAAAACCAATTTTGTTACTTCAAGAATAAGGAAGTCAAAACCAATTTTGCTACTTCAAGGAAGAGAAAGACAACTTGAACTTTGCTACTAGTTGTCAATTATAGCATTTTACATAATTATAGAATGCTTAGCTATTAAGAATATGAGTTGTCTATGAGTTGTCAAGTGTGAGTTGGCAATGAGTTGTCAAATGAGTTGTATTTGAGTTGTATAAGTCTTTTGTAGCTTATAAATAGAGGCAATGCCCTCTAGCTATGTAAATTTTTTGTTGATATCTTCTATTAATAAAACTTGATGTTCTTTTTTAAGATCTTGGATTAGATCTTGTGCTTTAAAGCTTTGAATTAAGCTTTTGTTGTCCGTGGATTCGGATTGCCTTAGGGCAATATCTTACAACACGTTGAAGTTGTTCCTTCAACATATTGTGTTGTTTCAATTATTTAGCACATTAGAGAGGTTCCTCTAATACTTGTGATGCATCAAATAGCAATGGGAAGATCAGAATTCGTCTGGTTTTAATGAATGAGGAAGTGGTTGTAGATCGGGATTAATAGGATCAGTCACAACATCCTTAGAGATGGGATCTGATGGCGAAGAAGTTGGTGTAGGACATGGGACATGAGGGTCTTGTATTCTGGAGTAGACTTGAATAATGGGGGGCTTAGGCCTAACTGTAGGGACAGTAGGTAGAACGGGAGGAGTAGTTGAGACAGGTACCACAGATGTGACAGAATACATTTACATGTCGTCATCTTCCTCTTGATTTATACGGTCAGAAGATGAAAAGAAGGGTATGTCTTCAAGAAAGGTGACATTAGTTGACACAATATACTTACCTGAAATAGGACAATAGTACCTATATCCTTTTTGAAGACGAGAATAACCAAGAAAGATGCTTTTCAAAGATTTTGGAGTGATATGGGGATGACCATCCCTAACAAAGCATGTGCTATCAAATATTCGATGTTCAATGGGAAAGATTTATTTGGAAAGAGGATACTAGAAGGAGTTTCCCCCTGAAGAACATTTGGGGGCATGCGGTTAATGAGAAAACAAGCAGTGAAAACCGCATCAACCCAAAAGGTTTTAGGGACATGCATTTGAAACAACAAGGCTATTGCAGTTTCAAGAAGATGCCTATTTTTCCTGTCTGCTACCTCATTTTGGGATGGCGTATCAACACAAGAAGTTTGATGAAGAATATCATTTTGGATTAGATAATATTGAAAGGACTCTGACAAATACTCCTTTGCATTATCACTTCTCAATGTGTATGTATTGGAGTATTAAATTGATTTTTAATCTTAGCACAAAAGGCATTAAAGTGAGAAACACCTTAGAATGATTTTTCATTAAATATAATCAAGTTGGACGAGAATAGTCATCAACAAATGTAACAAAATATTTGAATCCCGTTTTGGACACCATAGGACACGAATTCTACACATCTGAATGTACTAATTCAAAAGGAGAACTCACTCTCTTATTGACTCTAGGAGTTAAACTAATGCGGTGGTGTTTGGCATATTAACAAGACTCACAATCCAATGATGACAAGTTACAAAATTGAGGGAAAATCTTTTTAAGCAAAGGAAGAGGTGGATGATCAAGCCGACAATGGGCCTCAAAGGAAGTTATTGTTCTAGTACATGCAATGCAAGAGACTTTGGTACTTGTGTATCAAGGATGTAAAGACCCTCTGACTCATGTCTTCTACCAATAATTTTTTTCGTTACAAGATCTGATATAAGCAATAATCAGGAAAGAATGAGATACAACAATTAAGAGTACGAGTTAGTTTGTTAATAGAAATTAAATTGAAGGAGATAAGGGGTAGATTTAAGACAGAGGATAAAAAGATTAAAGGAGTTGGGTTGATAGTGCTACAACCTTTGACATACGATGTTGACCCGTCTGCTAAAGTGAAATTAGAAGTGGGTGCATTTTGCAGAGAAGTAGAGATGAGATTGGAGTTAACTGTCATACGATCTGTGACACCAGAGTCAATGACCCATTTGGAGGAGGAGGGGGAGATGAGGCACGTTTTTGGTTTACTTGACTCTGCGATGACAATAATAGGAGATGAAGACTTCAATGACTCCTAGTACTGAGAGAACTTGGCAAATTCATCTGCAAAGATCATAATGGAGTTATCGGATGTATTACAATTCGATGCAATATAAGCTATATGAGGTCTTTGAGTCTTGTTATGTAACTTTCTACAATCCCGCTTCATATGGCTTGACTTGTGATAGTAATGACATACAATCCCCCCGGAATCTTGTCCTTTGTTGGGATAATTCAAGCCTCCTTTTTTGCTATTCTTGTAATAAGGACGTTCAGATGCATTTTCAACACTTCAACTAACCAATGCACTAATGGACTGGACAGATGGGGTGCATTCTGTTCGAAGTACCCTGCTAAATACTTCTTGAAGGGAGGAGATGTCAAAGCTAGAGAGTATTTGAGATTTTGCAGTCTCAAACTCAGACGAAAAGTCCAGCCAAAAAGCTCATGATAGCCATCTTCTCTCTTTGAGCTTGCTAAACTTTTATACCAGGACTGAACGGTAATAACATGTTGAGCTCCTCACAAGTCTTCTTAAAATCCATGAAATATTGAGTGACTTGTCTTGCTTCTCTGCACGATAGAAGGCTTTACATATTTCGTAAATATGAGAAATATTTCCTTTTCCGGAATATAGGAAATCTAGATATTGCATTAATTTCTTAAGAAATTCACAATGATTAATCAAGCCAATTACTTCACCATCAATAGAGTTTCTTATCTGTAAAAACAATCTAGCATCTTCCCTTAGCCAAGCTTGTTTTTACTTATCTTTACGTGGGTCATCAGTCAAGTGATTATCCTTGTCAATAGTTCGCAAATACAATCTGATTGTCTTAATCCAATAGGAACAATATCTGATACTCCCATTTAATTTATGATCTGTAATTTTTGACATAATAGGAACAATATCTGATACGCCCACAGGTTTGGTTTCTTCCACAATTTCAGACATATTGCACTGCTAAAAGAAGTCCACATTGGTTGAAATAATTTTAAATCAGAAAGAAATGAGAGAGCTGGCCTGTTTGTAGCTATAATATTCAAATGCAAAATGCTGAATTCAAATCCAAGACTTAAAGACCCAGAAGTTTGTCTTAGTAGTCCAACCAGAAGGTTGTACCAGTAATCCAACCAGAAACAGACCCAAGTTTCTTCTTTCCGGAAACTGGTCTTGAGCAAACACCAAAAACTGAACAAATTTCTACTGAGCCGATCACAGTACTTCAGAAATTTTACTAGACCCAAGTGTTTTTTTTGGGTTACTGAAACTTGGTTTGACAAAAACACCCATAACCAATAATGAAGTCATAGAACTAAGCACATATTTGTGCAGCACAGAGAGAGGCGACACCAGAGAATGTGACCGGTAGAATTTTCGACACCGGACGCTCCCTCAAACGCCGGTGCGTGGAAGTCCAATAGATACTTGTGACAGCGCGTGTGACTCACGCATAGATTCAGGTCACCGGGTTCTAGGGGAACGTCGGTTGGCAGGCGGCGCTCCTTTCTAGATGGACGATGACGATAACTGACTACTTCAGACAACTAACAGCCACAAGAGAGGAGGGAGCAAACTAGAAATAGACTAGATATATTTTTTCTTTTAACGTGGCTCTGATACCATGTTATTTCTGAAGTAATTTATGTATATTATTCATTAAGTATATGTGGGTTTATATACAAGAAGATAGTAGACAACTAGACAATTATTTTTAACCCATTCCCTTACAGCTAAGTCCCATACTTGATACAACTAAGTATTTCTTACCTACTTCCTATCACATTTCTCACTTCTTATTACATTTCTCACCTACTTCCTATCACAATACCCCTAGATTAATTTAGAGGGGGGTCTAAGGAGCTTTATGTCTCAACATGCGAAGTGCAAGTACACATGTTTGAATATTGAGAATTGCTGGAGAATGTCATATAATCCCAACAATAAACAGCAACAACAAAGTCTTAAGCCCAAGTTAATTGGGGTCGATTATATGAATTTTTCTTTTTCACTCAGTTCGATTGAGGGCTATCTCTTTTGATAAATATAAAACAGTAAGATCATTTTGGAAAATTTTTGTTCAAGTTAGTTTAAGTCTACTCATGCCTCTCCTATCTATTTCTATTTTAACTTTTTCAGTTTTTCTAACCGGCCCATCACTAGGTCTTTGTTTCACATGATCAAATCATTTTAATTTATGTTCTCTTATCTTCTATAAAATAGAAAAGATTTTTCTTTTTTCTGTATATATCAAAATAATTCCAGACTTGTAGGTTAGATTATATAGACCTAGGATACACAGTTTAAATAGTCTTCTAATTTAGGACTTTTTATTTAGATAGACTCCTAATACAACTAACTAATATATAAAACAGCTAAGAGGTTTTATCTTTTAAATCACGTAATTATCTACACCCCCTCAAGTTGGTGCAAAGATGTCTATCATGCCCAACTTGCCAATTTGCTCTTCAAATGGCTGTCTTAACAGCCCCTTTGTGAAGATTTCTGCTCTCTACTCTTTAGTTGGAACAAACGGAATACAAATACTCCCATCATCCATTTTTTTCTTGATGAAGTGCTTGTCAATCTCTATATGCTTTGTCCTTTCGTGAATCATTGGATCATGTGCAATACTAATAGCAGCCTTGTTGTCACAAAATAACTTCATAGAAGGTTTAACTTTTAAGTTCAATTCTGCCATAACTCTTTTAAGCCACAAGACTTCACACACTCCTTGAGCCATAGCTCTATACTCGGCCTCTGCACTACTTCGAGCCACTACATTCTGCTTTTTGCTTCTCCAGGTTGCCATATTCCCCCAGAGATAGGTGCAATTGCCCGATGTTGATCGCCTATGAGTGATAGAGCCTGCCTAGTTTGCATTTGTATATACTTCTATGCTTCTTTCTTCCTTCTTAAAGAAGAACCCCTTGCTTGCACATCCTTTCAGATATCTCAAAATTTTGAAAACAGCTTCTGGGCGTTCTTCATATGGTGAGTGCATGAATTGGCTCACCAAGCTCACGACAAATGCTATATTAGGCCTAGTATGAGATAGATCAACTTCCCAATAGATCAACTTTCCAACTAGCCACTGGTACCTCTCCTTATCTATTGGAGTACCACTTTGGGGTTGTCCAAGTTTCATTCCTGGTTCCACAGGGGTGTCGCAGGGCTTGCATCCACTTAAACCTGTCTCAATCAACAAATGCATAATGTATTTTCTTTGGGTAACCGTAATTCCCTTCTTGGATCGAGCTACTTCCATACCAAGAAAATATCTAAGTTGCCCCGAGTTTTTTACTTCAAATTTTTTTTTTCGAGTTCTTGTAACTTCTTTATTTCTACCAAATCACTTTTAGTGATTATGATATCATCCACATACACAATTAATATAGCAAATTTACCTCCTTCAATCCTTTTAGTAAACCAGGTGGGGTCAGATTAACCTTGAGAATACCCTGTTTTTTTACAAACTTAGTAAATTTGTCAAACCAAGCTCTTGGTGACTGTTTTAGTCCATACAAAGATCTTCTAAACTTACACGCCTTGCCCCCAAAGCTTTCCTTGAACCCAGGAGGTGGCTTCATGTACACTTCCTCCAAATCACCATTCAAGAAGGCATTTTTTACATCTAGTTGGATTAGGGGCCAGTCTAAGTACGCAACCATTGATAATAGGACCCTGACAGTGTTCAATTTTGCAACTGGAGAGAATGTCTCGGTATAGTCCACCCTAAATGTTTAAGTGAAACCCTTAGCTACTGACCAAGCTTTATATCTTTCTATTGAGCCATCTGCATTGAATTTAATGGAGAATACCCACCGGCATCCCACTAACTTCTTCCCGCTTGGCAAGTCTGTTTTCTCCCAAGTACTATTTTTTTTCAGGGCCTTCAATTTTTCCAAAATAGCCTCTCTTCACTCAGGAATAGCCAGAGCATCATGTATACTTTTTGGAATTTTTGTGCTGGTTAGTGTGGACATAAAAGCAGAAAAAGTTGGGGACAAATTTGCATTGGAAACAAAGTTAGAAGTAGGGGATTTTGTGCTTGATCTCTTCCCTTTTCTTATTGCTATGGGAAGAAAAGTATTACTTGGTTGGGTGCTAGCAGCTTCAGTCTCGAATTGTAAACTTTTAGGATTCGGATTTGGAGATGAGGATTGGATTGCATCTAGAAATACTTTCCTTGCTTGGATAACAGAAGTGGAAGAATCTTACAAGAATGACTTTCAAGTCCAACAACTAATCACATTAGTTGCTATACAAAAAAGTGTCAGCCCAAATTATTCCTTTCAAGGAGGAATTCTTAGATATAAGGGGAAGCTATTCATTGGCCTGGCAACTGAATTACGTGCCAACTATTGGCCAATTTCATGGTTTTGCAATTGGAGGACATTCACGAATCTGAGACTCGAGCAGTACTTCTATTGGCCTGGTCTGCAGAGGTCGTTATTAGATTGTATTTTAGTCTTCTTTCCTGAAAACAACTGTCTTATGCTTCTTGGAGGGTACTTGACTTTAGCATCCTATGGGGCTAGTACTAAGCCTGCCCTTAAGTTAGTTAGGTCAATGGTGTCACCTTGACTAGCTCAAAGTTACCCACGTCCACTCTCATCTTTAATTTCACTGCTAAAATTCCAAATCTATTTTGGTTAAACTTTTTTATTGACATTTCTAGACTGTGAATCTCCTGCTTTGCTTCAAAAAAAAAAAACAATAATAATAAATTACATGAAACAGCGAAAACGTAAGGCATTCATACAAATTTGGAGAAGTTAAGTAGATAAACCTTTTGATTTGAAATCGAATTGTTGGCTTTCAGTTCCTAAAATCTTTCCAGAGCAGTTTTAACATAATTTTATGTGAACCTGCAGTTGATAGCTGTTATTTTGGGCCATCTTTGGTGCTCTGAGTAAGTTTCCCATCAACTAAATAATATTACCCACTATTCATCAGAGAAGTTCTATTTATGAGTTTTGTCTTTTGGTGGTTTTTGATTCCTTTGTATGGTCTTTTGATTTTTGTGAAGACACTCTCGAATTAGAGCAAGAATTGAACTATTACTGAAGCAGTACAAGCTTACAAAGAAGGATGTCAGGGACATACTGCAGGTATGTGTTTTCTTAGAGCAGCTATTTTCTGTCAGCAAGCAAATTTTGAGTTTTGCGCTCATATCATTTGCTTTCCATTGCGACTCATAGGAATATCATGACAATATTGGTGATTTTGATGGTTCTGAGGAGAAAGAGCGAGCACAGGCAAGGGTCCAGAAATTTATCTTGGCTTTCTAATAATTTGTTGCTTTTTAAGAGGCATAGATGTTTGGTAAGGTTTAGTGTTTTAAAATTGCAATTAACATGCTTATGCAATTAATCTTTGATTTTGAAATACTTGTCCCATAAGCCACTAAATTGGAAAGTCATAACTGGATAGTTATTATGTTCATTCTTTAGATGCCTCAAATATTTTTGCAGAGGGAGAAACCTTTCGGGCAGTAACTGTCTGCATGTAAACCAACGAAATCTTGGTTAAGGTTAGAGATCACCTCGTGAAACTAAGTTTTGTTTTAAGTTGTAAACTAAGTTTTGTTTAAAGTTGTATTACAATTGAGATTTTTTTTTGAGCATTAAATGAGAGAGAATTGAAACTTAGTCTATTGAGCAGGTTGTATATACATTCACTGGTGGATTATGCTTAGCTATGCATTATAATTGAGATTTTTATGAAGTGCTTGTTTGGTAGGATATAATTGAATATAATAAAATCAAAACAAATGAAATTTCAGTAGAATAATATCATAGAAAATTTATTTCATTACATTATTGTTCTGTTACGGTTTGTAAGCGCAAGCACTTTTTTTTTACATGAATGTTTGCAATATGTATGATAATTCTTTCTGTTTTGATAATACTTTTTAATGTTTAAAATATGATTTGCCTTGCTTATGTTGATCCATGTAATTGCGTAGTAAAAAATAGGTTGGGCTGAGTTTGAAAATTGGATGAACTTGCATTCAGGTGTCATTTGCTTGATCAATCTAAAGAGTCATTATATTATAAATTTTAATTTGAACTTTTTTAATCAAATTAGTTCAGGATACTTGTCTGGTTTTAAATATTGCACAACTAATCTTCCTAATCATACATTTTTGAAATTACGTTATGCAATTTGTTTTTATTTTTACATCATGTGATATTTATTTAATATCTTAATATTTTACGACTTATCTGTTTGATTCATTATTTAGAAAAAGAAATTATATTGAATATCTTTTTTATAGGTCATTAAAATTATTTTTAAGTTGAATATAGTTTGTTTTAAAAATAAATAAAAGTTCAAAATTAGTTAAACCTGCACTTTAAACTAAATTTTCTACATTTTTCTGAAAAGAATAATTTTAATCTGAATGCCTAGAGTATGATAGCCTGGAACTATCCAGCCAATCCTGGACAGGTTATTGCAGTTAATAGTTAGCTGTTTTGAAGATAGTTGAACATGATTACATTGTTTTCCAGTTTCCATGTCTACAACACTAAAATCACCACATATAAGAACACAATTTTTTATTATTTAATGTTCGTTCATTTTGAGCTTTTGAGGTTTCATACATTTTATATTTCTTTTGATACATTCTACAAGTAATTATTATTTAGCACTTTTTGAGAGACTTACTTCCATTTGAATCATTATAGGAAGGAAGAAAATCTAATAATTTCTCCATCGTTGGCCCTGGAAAAACTCTGCTACTTGTGTAGCCAACCAAACTAACCTTCAAATTAAAGGAATTAGTCTAATGGTCACTAAAAGTAAAAATTTTCCCATCGCGTTTTCACTGTAATGATTTTTGCAATTTTGATATTGTTAGATTTTAAATTTTGGAAAAAATATGCCTAAATTTGGGATTAGGAATTGTCATTCAGACTGGTCGGGAAAAATAAAAAAAAGTTATAGTAAACTTGATTGCTAAGGAATTTTCAACTCCAACTGTATTTAAAAAATTTGATGCATATGGAGGTGGTAAAATATGGCTCAAGACTCCCAATACATCTGATTCAGTGTAATCGATCTCTTTCTCAATTTTTTTTTCTGATTCAGTGTAGTCGATCTCTTTCTCAATTTTTTTTTTTACTTTTAATTATTAAAATATCACTCAATCAAAATGCATTTATAATTAATACTCCTGTCTCAAAATAATAATCCACATTTTCTTTCTGGGTCTGCCAAAACAATAGTTTCATTTTCATTTTTAGAAATAATTTTCTCGTAATTTTACCATAATGTCTTTTTATGAATATTCATTTTATAATTAATATTCTTTATATTTACTAGATAGTGGAGTGCCTAATATATTTGATTAGAAGTATATAACTACTTTTTTTTTTTAAACTGTATAAAATAAAAATGAGATTAAGAGAGTTTCACTTAAAAATTGTAAATCAACACACAAAAATTTAGTACAAAATAAAATAAAATGGGCATCACATAGTAGAAATATGCCCTCATATAAATTTATTAATTTATTAATAATATATTTTTATTATTAAAAATTAATTAATAAAAAAATATTAATATATATATACATAATTTTAAATTTATAAGATTGTTCATAACAAAAATAAAATAAAGAAAAAAAATTAAATAATAAATATAAATTTTTAAAAAATAATTAAATGAGTTCTTTAATTCATTAAATGAGTTTAAATTAATTTAGTTGAAAAATTTATCTCTTTCTTTAATTTTTTTCATTTGTATATTATTAATATTTTATTAATTTTTTATAAGAGAATTATTGCATATAAAATATATAATTTATTTTGTAAAAATTAAAAAAAATAGAGGGGGGCAATTTAAAATTTTTTAAAAAATTAATAAATAATTTAAAAATTTTTAAAAAATATTATATATATGTATAAATTTTTAAAAAGAGACCCCTTCTCTTCAATATGTCCTCGCCCCTGCTCATAACCACAGAGTAGAAAATAATAAAATAAAGTAGGTATCCACCAACATGGAAAAGATGTAAGTTTCTATAACAATCTTAGTAGGCATTTAAAAGAGGAAATTTATACGTAAGTTCTTATTTTGCAATTATACGGGACTTGGTCTCTATTTTTTTTTCGCTGCAATTATACGACTTTTGCTTAATCTTTTGACCCTTTTTTTTTAAATTTTTGTAATTTTGTTTTTCAAATTTTATTTTATTTATTTTTTTATTTAAAAATTTTTTAATGTCATATTTTTAATATATACACAATATATATAAAATATATACATAAATATATATATGCACAATATATACACAATATATATAAAATATACTCAACAATATAAATTATATCTATAACATCTATAATACATTTACAATACATCTATATAATATTTTTAATATTTATTTAATTTTTTAGTCTTACAACAACCAAATAATATTCACACAATATTTAATAATTTTTACATAAAATACATACAACTTAAATAATAAAAACATAATATATACAGAACATCTACAATATATCTACATAACATCTATTATACATTTATATAATATTTTTAATATTTGTTTAATTTTATTATATATATATAATATATAAATTTTATTTAAAAATAAATTTAACTATTTTTATTAATATATTTCTATATATTTTACTTTTTTTTAGTGTTATTTATTGTTTATAATTAAAATTAAAATTTTATCCTTTATAAAAAATTATAAATTTTATATTTTGAAAAATAATTTAAAATATTAATTTTTATTATTTTATTAGAATATTTTTATTTCATAATGAAGTTTGAAAGAAAAAAAAAGATAAAAATTAAAATAAAATATTGATTGTAGCGAAAGAAGATATACATTTTAAAAAAAATTTATTATTTTAGTGAAGAGTGAAGTATTTTTGAAAATTTGCTCAAATTTTTTATAAAAGTGTAACTATTTTTTATTTTATATAGTATTTTTAAAATTAAATTTATTTTTTAAGATAATTATATAAATGTCACCATTAAAAATGCATATAAGAATAAGTTGATATTAAAATAAAATAAAGCAATAATTAATCATAATAAAATAAAATAAAATAAAAACGTGCAAATAAAAAAATAAATAAACCAAATATATATATATATATATATAAATGTATGTATGTATAAAAGCACAAACAAAACGAAATGAACACTCACAGCCATGAATCATATTTATATCAAGCAATAGAAAAAATGGGATGATTCATAAAGAAATATATTAATAAAAAAAATTCTGTACCTGAAAATCCTAAAAAGGACAGTAGCAAAATAAGACCTAAGGACATATTAGTAAAAACCTATTTAAAACATAATAGACATAAATTACCATAAAATATATATTAACATTATACATGAAAACATATTACCACAAACACAGCAACATAAATTTGACTTGATGTTCAATTAAAAGGCTGAATTTTTTACAAAGAAGATATAAATTACTTTATGAATGTATTTTTGGTATTATAATATGTTGGCTTGTGTTGTATTTGATTTTAGGTGAGATTTCTATAAGAATCTCCCAGGAATCAGGCAAGGGTATTCTAATAGAAACAAAATTAAAGCTTAGCAACATAATTCTGATAAATTAAAGTTCTGCGACCATAATGAAATATCTGCATATTTTAGTGACAGTAGAATGCTCCAAACAAGCTTAGATTTGCCATAGTCTTGAATTTCTGTCGCCTTAACTTTTGATTTAACTTCTTTAGGTTTACTCTTCACTTGGTAGCATTAGGCGCAGGCACGGTTCTAATTTAAAAATTTATAAATATTCAGAATTATTTTCAAAGATAAGAATTTCAAAATTTTAATATTCAGAGTCATAATAAAAATAAATATGTTCGTCATATATTATTTTGATTTTTGAAGACAATACGGAATAAATATTCAATTCTTTTAAGACAATTTAGTTCAATATAAATATTCAAAGTCTTTTTTTAAAAAATAGGAGAAATAAATATGTTTAAGATTTTTCCAACTGAAACATTTATACCATTCATAATTTAATTTCACAAGCTAAAAATAAAATATTTGAAAGATCCAAAGTTAAAATAATTTAAAAAATATATATAAAATTTGGGCATAATAAAATAAATTATATTAGTTGATAATCATTTTTAAAAAAATCATAGTTTTAAAATTATATATATTAATTAAATATATTTAAGCTTTTAACGTGGAATTAAATAATATTTAATTATGATATTAGATTTTATTAAAAATTGTATTACAAAAAATTTATAAATATATTATTAAAACATAATTTGTTTTTATAGTTTGGAATAGTTCATTACAATTCAATATAGTTTAGCATAGTTTTCATTTTTTGACGTGTAATGTTCATAATCATAACAATTTAAGTAATATTACAGTTCAGTCCGATTATAGTTAAAAAATCAATAATACAATTTAGTTTTTGATCGTGCGGAGTTTTAACTATATTTTTAAATAGCAAAACATTAAATATTAAAATATACTTTGAAATTTAATTTAAGTATTTTTGTAATTAAAAAACATTAATTTTATATAAATGTATGTATAAATAAAGAGTTAAAATAAAAAAGAAAGATTTACATACATATCGGCTGTGGCAGAAGAATTTTATTCATTCCTTAGAGTAAGTGAAGCAAATGACAGAGAGTTGCAAAGGATAAGCACTAGAATTACTTTATTGGCCATCTTATTGGAACAACCAAATTTCTGCATAAAAAAATGAAGAGAAATTTTATTATTTCTTTCAGTGTTCAGATAAATTTTTTACTTTTTATAGGTTTAGGATATACAAGAAATGAATGCGGCTGATTAACTATTTACCTCTCCAAACATTTGTATTTGCAGCAATTGATCTTTTCCTCCGTATAATTCCTGAACAAGTTGTCAAGACTCTTTGCTAGCTTCGGAATATTAGATGATGGCAAGACATCCCAAATCTTCAAGGCTTGAATCTGAAATGAATTTTCCAGGAAAATATCCACACTCCAAACAATACTTAGTTGCTTATTTACTTCATATTGCTGCAACAATTGAGAAGAAACCCCATCATGCTTAATTGGGTTTTTTTTCTTTTTAGATTGTCGCCAACCATTTGAAAGTTTTTCTATCAGGCAAACCACCTGTTTACAAATTCTTCTGTCCAGCAGTTTTTCAATAGATCTCCGGAAATCATCACTGAAGCAAACCTATTTTAAAATGCAGGTAACCTGGATTAGTACATTTTAATTTTTTCGCCTTTAGTTCTAATCAGACAAGTTTCAAGTTACAAATATATAAAGGAAAGCACGTCATTGATATAATCAGATTGTCGATTATAAAATAAAATACCTTCCATTTTGCCATTCTGAATAAAGCAGAACCCATCTGCAGCAAAGCATCAAGCTGGTTATACTCAATCAAGGCATCTATAACAACATCAGCCAATCTCTTATCCTCATCAGCATTGTAGAAACACCTTCTTATATTGGCATCACTGACTACCTTCCTCCAAATAGAGCCACTCTTATTTAAAGTTTCTTCATTTCCCAATATCCAAAGACAATATCTATACAACCAAAACAGAACTTATTATTCCAAAATCAGCAATAGGGAAACAAGGAGAAGAAGAAAAAAATGTTTTAATAAGACTTCTGATTAATACCTTGCGCGTGTTAGTGCTACATTTGCCCTTTGACAGTTGGAAAGAAAACCAACTGATCCTTCTTTATTACATCTAACAGTGGAAAAAATAATCACGTCCTCTTCGCCACCTTGAAAACCATCAATGGAGCGAACATTTATGGACAATTCCTTATCAGAATTTGAACTATATTTTTCAATCTTTTTTTGAATTGCTTGCACCTGAGCCTTGTATGGTGATATGACACCTATGCTTACCTTCTTCTTTGTGCCAAGACATTCTAGAATGCAAAAAATAAAATGACATTAAGAATTTTCCCAAATGTATACTTACATTGAAATTTTCATGCCAAGGTTCAATTTATACCTTCACGTAGGTTTGCAACTATGTCAGCAATCACAGCAACCTCAACCATATTTTTCAAACTCCTAAACTCATCAAATTCCTCTTTTCCATGGAATATATTTATAAATGAGTAGGAACCATACATATTTCCTTTAAGAAAATGTCTCTTATGGCTTATATCTTTGACATTTTTGGCATCTGAAATTTGCTTGCCATAGAACTCTCTATTTGGAAATATGCTTATTGATGGATGCATTCTATATTGGATATTGAGGAGGTGCTTTTGGTATCCCAACTTCACCAGCCTCTCAAACAAGCTTCTCCCAAATCCAGCTTCCGCGGAAATCTAAATAGTTAAAGAGGCAAGAAAGTAAAATCACTTTAGTGATATGGAAAGAGAGAGACAGGAATATAATTATGTCACTAACTCAAACCTTGCTGTTAACCATCGCTGGCAATTGTCTTTCATCTCCTACAAGAATGGCATGGCGAAGACCAGCGAGTTGTAAGGGAATGGTTGATTCACATTCTTTAAGCTGTGCAGCTTCATCGATAACCAAGAATTCCACTGGTGCTATTCCTTCTCTGTGCAATTTAATAGAGCTTGATGTAGTACAGAAAAGCAGACACGCATTTGACAAGCAAAATTCTTTTATTGCATAAGCATTGGTGAAATCTGGAACTGGGAATTTTTGAGGAAGTAATTTTAGTGCATTGAGACACTCTTTTCTTACGTTCGTGAAGAGCTTCATATGGTTATGAAGTCTGTTTCCTACGTCCTCATTTTTCTTGAGAACCAGCTTTAACCCTTGATTAGGAATATTAGCACTGAACAATAAAGTTTCTAGAGATCTCAGCGCTTTTATCATGTTTTTCACCAACTCTAATGGAATAATAGAAGTTGGTAAATGTGTATACAAATTCACAATGCAGAATTTCAAGCGCTCCCCAATGGATGTGAATCTTTTCTGAACAAATTCCTCAAATGTCAAAGGATTGCATTTTTTAACATCCTGTCTTTCCTTATCCTTCGATTTTTGCTCATCTTTCTGGATATGCAAACTTTTCATATGTTTTTCCTTACTTTTGACTTCTTTTACAGCTACTTTCTTCCCATTTTTCTTGTCCTTGTCATAATTCTCGTCTTCCTTTTTCTTTATTGAGTTTTCATGTAAGTAAAGACGGTACTGCTTTTCAGCGTCTTCGAGTAAACTTATCATGGTTGCCAGACTATGATTCCAGCCAGATGATGGAGCAAAGCAACTGTAAAGTAACTCCACACGATTGTCAAGAAATACATTGAGAAGTTCATTCTGATTGTCAAAATTCATTTTTTCCTGATTTCCAAATATAACTATATCTCCAATCCCATAAGTATCATATTCAAGTAGCTTCATAACTGAATTCAGCACACGGGCTGCTACTTCCAACACTGCAATGTTGGTTGGGGCACAAGTAAGTGTTCTGCATTTCATGGTTAATAGGGAATATATCAGACAACCAACCGTCTTTGTTTTCCCAGTTCCTGGAGGTCCCCATATTAGTTTGACAGAATTCCGATGATAGCATCCCCGTGTACTTGTACAACTCAAAACTGCAGCTTTTTGTGAATCATTCAAGTCTCTTATGCATGACAAGACAACACCATTATTTTCTTCATAAGAGCAAGAAGTACACTTTTCCCTATCCTGCAAGATATGAAATATGTGTAAATGAGGTTGTAATGTATACATATTCACAGTACGGGAAAAAAAAACATACTAACAAATGTAAATTTGTGTTTAACATTGATAACAATCACAGAGAGCATTGAAATATATCGACTAGCAGTTTATTAAGTATGGTAGATTAAAGCAAGAAATGAATCACAATTCTTACACTAGACTTATTTTGAAGCACTTGCTTAATAATATTCATGTTCTTCCCTTCCAACTCTGAGTTTAATGCTCTCCATATTCGAATATTTGTCGTCAAGTTTGTCAAATAAACAGATAACAGTGTTTCTTTATTCTTGTTCTTTGGCATATCTTGTTCAATCATGATTGGCTTTGATGATATTATTGAGAGGTTCTTAGAATATCCATCTCTAACTCCATGAACATAAGCAACAAGATAGGATTGTTTCGACATCTTCAAATCATCAATACATTTCGGTCTCACATCAGTCAAGGCGATAAGATGTCCAACCTCAGGCTCATATGTTCCTCCTCTTTTCAGTGAGACTTCATAAAACAAGTCCTTCGGCGGTTTATACTTATAAGATACTTTAATAGAGAATATTTCACAGGTCACTGCTTGAGACAGTCCTTGTATACTTGAAAACAAATCAGAATGCGTTTCTTCAAGAAGTGGGGGAATGAATGTTTTCATATAATGTGTTGTTGATGTGAACGTCTCTGGTATTTTCTTCACCTGAAGCAGACAATAGTTAGTTGAAAATGGCACTAACAATTAAAAGGGTTGCAAGAATTTCTTGTAATGTTTCATATTTACTTTACATTTAGAAAAAAAAGAACAACATAATTTAGTATTTTATTTGTTTTAACTCCATTTTTAGTATCATGGCTTGAAATTAATTTTTGAGTTTTTCAAATTAATAATTTAGTGATTTTTATTATATCTTTTAAAGATATATAAATATCAAATATATTATTATGACTTATTTTTCATTTTCATATTTAGGTTTCTTCTTTTCTCCAATCATCGGAAAATGTTGCTACCATCTCTACAAAATCATTTGATTTTAATTTTAACAATTTGAAAATAATGGTTAATAATTTAATATGTATTTCATAAAATTTTAATATATGTCTTTAATGGAATTAAATTTTTAAATATTTTAAAAAATTTAATGTGATATTATATGAAGTTATGTTTCAAGGCATTATGTTATTCCTGTAATCATACTTTTCAGCTCGATTTTGAAAAATGATTTAATAAAAAGTTGTTCTTTTTTTTTTTAGACAATATCAAATTTGTTTCGTCAAATAAGTGTTCCCTTAGATTAACGAGTGACAAAATGTCATAACCTCGTTAAATATTTGATAAATCGACACTAAAATTGTGAGTACCACTTCAAGTAAAAAAAATATTCAATTAATATATATAAGATTATTTTTTAAAGAATAGAGCAATAATTAACTTAAAATTTATAAAATGTATAAGAAAAAATTTTATTTGAAAAAAAATAAAATAAGAAGGCAATAATTAACTTAAAAAATAAAATAAAAATAAAAAATTAATTTTCACAATTTTTAACTCATGATATGATATTTAGTTAAATTTTGATTTCTTTATAAATTATTAATTAAAAATAAAAAATTTTTCTTATTTGAAAATTTTTTAACATATATTAATTTTTTATTTTATTTTTTAGTTGAGATTCTATTATACGAAGACAGAGGAAAAGAGTGAGAACCTCAACTTTAATCAAATGCTCAATATAATAGATTACCTTTATCAAAATAATCAATTGCTCTCTCCTACTTTAATTTTTTTTGGATCAATTAAGTGCTTGTTTGTTAATAAAATTAAACAACATGATCTAATGACATTCATTTTATATTCTGAATATTAAAACATTAAAATTAAAATTATATTTCTAAATAATAAAAAAAATTAAAGTCAGTAAACTGTTCACCAAGAATAAAAAAGGAAAATTGCTCAAATAAATAATAATAATAATAATAATAATAATAATAACAAAACACCATTAATGAAAGAAACCTACCTCGTCAATATCCAGCAGCGACCATTCCTATCCGAGAATTATATATTCAAATCTCTCATCTCTCAAATACCCATCTCAACCACTCTTTTATGATGTAATAGTTTGATTTTAATTTTTAGAGTCTTTTTGGCCTCCAGAAAAATAACCCACCATCACCAATTTTCAATTAAAAAAAAAAAGCAAGGAAAAAAATTCAATATAATTTTTTAAAGTACCCAATTGCATTTAGATTATGAATTTATTGTTATCATTACTATTTATATTGGATTAATAATTTAATAATCGCCAAGTATATGTATTATTTTTATAAAATAAAGCACAATTAATAAATTTAGTATTTAAATGATATTGTACTTGTCAGATTGAAAAAATATCGAATTAAAAAAAAAATCAAATGTATCAAAATAAAATCATATATAGTTGCGACATTAAACTAATATGATCGGGAAACAAACCTGGCCTTTGTAAAGATCATTATTGAGGACCTCCTGATGAAGGGACCAAGAAAGAACTAAATCTATTAAGCCTCTGCCCATAATCATTTTTCCCTTCTTGGTTTCCTTCTTCTCCAATTTGTTAATGTGAGTACTTTAATCTATAAAAATCCACACACTCACACGAAAAAAAAAGAGAGAGTTATATTGCAAGAAAAGGAAGTTGAAAACCCAAATGGTAGAAAGAGTAGTTTGTGTTGAATGAAAGAAGGAAAAATAAATATTCTCTATGTTATATATATAAGAGGAAGCTTCTTCGAAAAGAATCCAAAAGGTTAAAGTGCGAATTATTCGATATGTTGACATGAAGTCAACGAGAATGTATAGATGACTCATAACTACTAACTTCGAAACGAAGGTTTCTTTCTCTCAACAACTAGAAATAATTATGCAATCCTTAAACCGAGGAAATAACGTGTGACCAAGATCCAATTTGTCATGTGCATATTTGAACACATTTCGATCAATACATTTTGGTTGTAGGATCGTTAAATTAGGTCATTCATGATCCAGTTACATCAAAATATATATATATATATATATATATGATAATTTTTATAAGATAAAAATTAGTTTATTCTTTAATTTAAAATTTAATTTATATGTTTTAGTTTATTATTTTGATAATTAAATTAATTATTTTAGAATTTGATTATAAATTGAGATTTAAGGTTTTGATGATTAGGTTAATTATTTTATAATTTGGTTATGATATAAATTGAGAATTTAAAATTTTATTATTATGTTAATTATTTTGCAATTTGATTATGAATTAGGTTTAGGATTTTATAATTAGGTTGATTATGTTGCAAAAAATATTATATCATATAAATTTATTAAAAATAATTAATTTAAAGACTTTTTAAAATATTTCAAAAAATATATATAAATATTATTAAAAATAATATATTATGTAATTTTTAAAAGTAATATTTAAATATTAAAATAAAAATTATAAAAATTAAAATATTTAATATGAAAATAAAATTGAATATTAATATTAATATCAATTATTTACATTAATTTTTAATATAAAAATAAAATTAAATATAAATTCGTCTATAATTTATTTGCATGGAAATTTTGTCTCTCCTTCATCTAAATTCTAGTTTCGCCAATGCCTCTTAGAAATTGACAGTTAAACTATATCTTAGGGTTGACCCGAATCTATATCAACGGAAGAAAATATTCTATTATCCTTCTACGGGTTCTTAAAAATAATTGTATACTTCATACTATCCAGTCGTTGAGGAGTATTGCTAGATATCAATCTTAATTAGTAAGTTAGTTCAACCGATTTTCTATCAGTTTAATATTAAATTTATGGGGTCGCACACTAATGCGTATTTTGATCTTTGCTATGAATTATTTATTTTATTATTTGATAATTAAATTACTGAATTTAATACAATCAAATAAATAAAATAATTAATCTAAATGAAATATTATTATACTTTTTTGGTAGCACAATAAATATAATTAATGTTGAGGATAAATCAAATATTTTCTATTTGAGATAGAATAACAAAATAATTCTCTTGGTCAAATTTAGATAATTATCAATATAAATATATTTGATATTTATATGATAATTATTAATTAATTAAAATTTAAAAAGTATAGAAAAGATAAATTTCAATTGTTCAAATTTCAATAATTATCAATATAAATATATTGGATATTTATATGATAATTATTAAAAAAATTTAAAATTGAAAAAATAAAATTCAAGAATCCATGTTTACTAAGACTCTTGTTTTCTATCATCATGATATAATAAAAGGAATTTTGGCCGTAGTATTATGTATATATCTTTTTCTTTGAAAAAACGTGATTTTGGGCAAAAAGAAAAAAATCCATTTTATTATATTTAATTTTGCTGAAATTTTGTTTGAAAATTTTAGCATACTATTGTATTCGATTTATTTATGGATTCCATTATTTAAGAAGCCGGTAGCAAGGATTGGTCTCGATGTAGATACACATAAACCCTTTGTACTATCGAAAGATTTACTATTTAAGAACTTATTATAATGTAATTTTCAAGATTCAATCTTTATAAATAAAATAAATTTTAATCTCATATAGATTTTTTTTGGATTGTTTTGTCTTCCATTGTGTGTTATGAACACTTTGCAATCCTACACCACCGGCATCCCAACCCCCACTAGCGATTATTAATCCCTTTTCATCCATAAGTATACCAGTCCCTTACACCAGTGCCCAACTCACCTTAGGGCCTTGTTCATTTGCTTTGTGGCACTTGAACTCTAACAACCCATCTCCTCCTTACCCTAGTTGATATTTCTTTATTTAATTCCCTATCCTCTACACTATCTCCAATTACTCTTATATGGAATGAATATTGTTTCCTTTGGATTTAGCCAAGGCTCAGGCAAAACCCCAAAAGGGAGAGGCAAAAAGATTAACCTCTTATGGGTTCTCCCTTTTGCGGCGTGGCTTTTGATTGAGATCATTTGATTTTCTGATTTTAGCCCAGGCTCATATCTGATTCTATGGACTAAAAATCAACAAATATAATTTTTAAAGGGATCTTATGAGCTTTTTTTTTTTTTTTGCTCATCAAATATTATTTTCTTCCTTCAGAAATATATCAATCTATCTTCGGCTTCTACGATGAATATTCAAGAGCTTTGTTTCCCTGTCTTATTGTGATTTAGTTATTTATGGTTCAAGAAGGTGGCTGCTTGGTGTCTCTGATAGCCCCTCGCTCACAGCTCATCCACAAGATCTTATCTGAGCTTTTTACTCATTTGCCCCTAATAAGAATCATTAATCATTCTCCTCCCTCAATCTATTTCACATCTGAGGTTGTTGGGGGCAGTTTGGCTTGTTAATGTTCTTATCTTCTATGATGACAATTTGTGTTTGCTTGCATATTTCTTCAAGGATTTTAGCCTTGTTCCTATTGTTGATCATATCTTTGTTTTATTTTGATCTCTTAACCCAGGAATGTCTTGCTTCAGCTCTTGGTTATGTAGAGATGGGAAATATTATATATCTTATGTACTGTTTTGTGTTTTGGATTATAAAGACTAGCTGTATTTTCCTCTTCTTTTTATCCCCAGAGGACTTGAATCCACGCTACTGTGGGTTACTGTATTTTCTATTTTATGAATGAATTTGATTGACTAAAACGATGTATATGCATTTTATTATATCTTTTACACAATAAATGTTCTACATACATGTGGAGTATTGAAGTCTCAAATTCCCAACCATTTTTCCATTGTAGTTGTTGGTAACTTGATTTTAGTTTACAAAATGTTTAAGTTTTTATTTAATTTTAATTACGTTTAGAGTTTTAATAGTTTAATTAATTGAATTTGAATATTATTATTTGCACTAAAATTTATATTGGGTCAAACCCAAAATGTAACATCAATTTAAGGAACTTTGAAATTGAGGAAAATGGTTAGAGGTTGAGGGGAGATAGACTAGCTAGAGAAAAGAACAACCTAGCCCCAGAGTGGAAACATAGGTGCCAAGCATGAAGAAATGGTTGGAGAAAATGAAGAAGTGACCGAAATATGGGGAGAGATTTACAAAGTAGTTATTAGGATGGCTATAAAATCAAGGAAGAAGAAAAACAAAGGGCATCATCAAACCCAATCCAAACACTAGCATATCATAGTTAGACTTGGCCATAGTTTAGAAATTGTCTATCTTGATTCTTAAACCTTCTCTTCCTATTTAGAAAATTCTTAATCATGAATTGAACCTTCTATAGGACAGTTCAAATACGATTTAGGAACCGTTAATTCCAGTTTGAACCTCAGTTTGAAGGCTATTCGAGAGACAATTTGAGGAAGGAGTTCGAAGGAACAATTCAAAAGATATTTACAACAGGTCAAAGCAGTATGGAACAATTTAGGAGGCGATTTACACATGATTTTAATTAAAAAGTTAAAAAAAATAAATTATTTTAAATTAAGTTTAGTAAAAAAATTAAAATATTGAGATTAACTTACTAAAAAATAATAAAAATGACACATAAATAACTTTAAAAATTAAGTTGCTTATGTATCATTTTAGACTTTAAAGAGAAATCAATGTTTATATATTTATTTTACTTTATATTTATGTAATTGTTATATATTATGATCATTATTTCAATTATATTTTATATGTCAATTGATCTAGAATATTCATCAAATATACTATTTTTTTTTAATTCAAAATTTGAGCATTAACTATTTGTCATTTTTTTTAGAAATCATAAGGTAATAAAATTTGGAATAAAAAAATAATAATACATGAGATAAAAATATTAAAATAATAGAATAAAATAAAAACAATAAAAATAAATTTTGAATATAAAATAAAATAAATTGATTAAAATTATAATGTAGAGAATATTTAAAAAATAAAAATGTAGATTGTAGAAAATATTAGAGAGTAAATTAAAAAATAAAAATTCTAGAGAATATTGAAAATTATATGTATATATAAACTGAAAAATGAAGAGAAAATTAAGAGAAATTAAAATTTAGAAATATAGAAAAAATTGAAATATGTGTGGTATTTATAGGATTAGCAAAAAATTTAAAACTAAAAAATAAAAAATAAATAAAACAAGTACAACATCCTAAATGAAGTGTACTAATTTAACGGTTGTTGTCCGATTTGTGTGTATCGATTATAACTGTAAGTGCACGGATCGTAATAAGTAATAAAGTAAAAGTAAAAATAGATCCCACAGAGAACGAGTAATGTGATTAACTAAAATTCAAGTTGACTATTATCTGAAAAATAATTAATTAACTAAAAAATAATTAATTAACGTTATATTTAAAAAAATTAAATACTTAATCCTTAATTCAAATTAAAACTCAAAATTAAATTCAAATTTAAAATGAAATTAAACCAAGATAATTATCTAATAATTAAAACTTAAAATTCAAATTCAAATAATTAAATTTAATTATTTAAGATAAATAAGTATGATTAGGTTTCATTAGGATTATTTCAAATGGATAAAAAATAACTTTGCAAACTAATTCAAACCTTTCTTGAATCAAAGTTATCAATTTTTTAAATTTTAATCTTTCTCTTTCTTAAGCAAGAAAAATTAATGATTGAAGTAATTTATAAATTTTATTTTCATGAATAATAAATTAAAACAATCTATTGAGCTCAAATGAACTAAGTTGGTCTTAAGTTATTCTTTTATTTCTAAATAGAATTTTCTTAGGTTGTTGATTCTTTAATCTAAAATCATACCTAGCTTTCACTCAACATTTAATTTCAATTAAACATACAATTGGTGGCCAAACAATCACAAACACTAAGAACAAAATTAATAAAATCTCAATTTCAAGCAATAAATAGTAATCAAATTAATTCATACCCATTATCCATAGTCTTAAATCTACCTAATCCCACTAAAGAGATTAGTTGCTCATAACTAAATTAAACATAATAAACATAAAAAGTAAGAAACTAAACATGAAATCCATAATTCTATATTCAAATAAAAAAAATAAAAGCATTAAATAAAATGTAAACTTGAAAATTTAAACCGAATAAAGAGTTTAAACTAGACGGATGAAGAATCTTGTAGAGACGACGAAGTCCTCCTCAAACCCAATTTTCTTCTTCCTTTGATCTCCAATAGTGAAAAAGCTAATCTACTCTAGAAAAATTGAAAAAGTATAGAAAAATTTCTAAAATGGCTACTGCATGCTACTGTTCACATCCTCTCCCAATTGTATCACATTCCTCTCCTTAAAATTAGAATCCTACTCCTATTCAACTTCTGCTGAAAATTTAAATTTAAAATTGCTAGCCAATTTTCTATCAGATAGAGGTATTATCTTGAATTGACTCCTTTAACAAACTTGTAGCCCCAGAAGAGTAGATAATTTTATGCTTTTGAATCACCTTTCTGATTTCAGATGCCTAAGTTATGGTCCAATTACTCTCAGTAGATCGGGCTGAAATTCTACTTTTATATTTTCAGTCCAATTTTAACTTTTATTTGGAGGCCCAAATGAACTCAAAATTTGAAGAACCAGACCTCTGTGAAAAGCTTGAGATGTCCTCTATCAGCTTTATGAAGACAACCTTTCCAATATTGCACTTTATCACCATTGAAATCTTATTTAAAACTTTAAAGGTCTAATTCTGCCTAAAATATTAGTTTACACACACCTATAAAAAATTAATTCAAACTATGCTTAATTTAAAAATAATAAAATTAAAGCACATAAATAAGCTTAGGATAAATTAATTAAACTCAATTTCATGCTAAAACCGATAAAAAAAAATATATGTTCGAATTGCACTTTTCAAATTCTCCTACACTTGAATTTTTGCTTGTCCTCAAGCAAATTAACATCATTAGATTAAATTTCAACAATCAATCAAACACAATTAACCAAAGAAAAATAATAATCACTTATTCTTAACTTAAAACACTAAACTTCAAAGAATTATAATCTTGAATAACTTTACAAACTAAGCACACTCATTTATTAGGACAATAAGCAACAGTTTCATTGTTAAAACATAGCCATAAGCAATTCATCATCATTCCATTAGTCCAAGAATATAGTAAGCATCGATATGTAGCCGAATCTACTCAATAATTTATGATTAATAACAATTATGTATTTAATATACTTATTTTTTGTTTTTTTTCCTTCAAAATGGTGCATTTTATGCTCCATCCCATTTTTTATTTTTTATGATGGATGCATTTTATGCTCCATTCCACCCTTTTATCAATAACGAGTATGTCTTACACTTTATTTCGCAAAATATTTTAATTAATTATTCATAATTCTCTTATCATCACCAATTTAATAATTGACTACTGTAGTGATACGTGCTAACTCAAAAATCTATGGCATTACAATGAATACAAAAGACTATTATTCTAATAAAGAAGTGTTCATGATTTGTAAAATTTTCAAGATCTCCTCCATTCTATGCGTTAAATTGAGAATAACTAAAAATTATTTTAATTTGGCTAAAAGAGTTCAATTATCATGTTAAAATCTAGAATAATAAAAATTAACACACTTAATAACAATTAAAGAACAAGTGGGGATCACGATAATCGAGTAGATTGCAACATATGAGTAAAACAACAATATATATATATATATATATTTAACCAAAACAAATTAGATAAAACTATAAAAATTCACACAACTAAATTAGCACAAACTCCATTAAGATAACAATACAAATTACAAAAGCAAATAGAACTAACTTCCCTCCCACACTGAATCTTTTCAATGACCCAATGAAAAATAATCTTCCACAAATAAGATCACACACAAATAACAAGAGAAAGAAAATATAATAAGAACAAGAGAAGGGATGAAAGCTTCACTTTTTTATGGCAAAATAGTTCTTGAATATAGAGATAGAAATTTCTTACCTTCTTCATTATAAATGGGAAAATGAACATTAAATTGTGAAGAGAAATCTACCTCATCCCTTAAAGAGCTTGAGACCTTTTTCTTGCCTTTTCTTGTTAATGATTTTCTTACAATGCTTTTTAATCTTAATGCTATGATTTAATGATTTGAGAAATAGGTATAATGTATTTGATAAGGATTTCTTTGATTGTGGAAGAAATTAAGGAAATTTTGAAAGTTTATGGTTGAGAATTTTGAAAGAGAAGTTGAGAGTGTGAGAGACAAAGAAAAAGAAGAAAAAATAAGTGAAACGAGAGAAGGGGCTAAATATGTGGTATTTATTTCCAAAAATTTTTCTTTTTTTTTTGTAGCATGCCCATCGCAATCACGCTATTCGGTTCAATCATGATAGAGGGCACTACCCTCTTAGCAACGCGACCGTGAAAATATGTTATATATATATATATATATATTAGGTCTGTGTGATCGCGACATACGTGATGCTCCTGCGTAGCGTGCTCGTGCTGACCAACGTGAACTCGCTCGAGCTACCATCTTTTGTCGCGATCGCGAGGGCTGTCGTGATCGTGCTAGTAGCTCTTTTTTTGTAATCCCAAAATAACCTATTCAAACTTACCTTTTCTTGCCCCTTTCTTCTCCACTTTGCTATTTGTTGAACAAATAAAAATAAAACATTAAAGAAAATAATAAAATTAAAATCTTAAAACACTAAAAATTGAGCAAAATTAAATATTTCGCTACCACTTAAAAATTTTATTTCTCCCAACCTGCAAAATACCAATAAACTTGATTAATAACTCCAATATTATGTAAAATAACTATCAAAACTTCAAATTAACTAAATCAAATAAATTAAAAGTACTAAAAATACAAAGATTAAATGAAAATAAAGAGATAAAAAATTGGGTTACCTCCCAAAAGCGCTTGTTTAAAGTCTTCAGCTTGACTTTCCTTTAAAGCTCAAGGTAGAAGATCACATTATATCCACCATATTGCTTGTTGTTGTTGGCTTGGAAGTATGCTTCCCAAGTTCTTTATACCCTTCAATTTCTATTTGTGAACTTGTATCCATGGTTGAAGTGAAATGGATTACTTTACAATTTTCTTCCTTTGGCTTGGAGTTTGGTATTGGGCAAACTTTGAGAGAATCCTCTTTAATGAAATTTTTTTGAAGAGATTATCGCTTGCCTCCACTTGGGGACTTTTGAAAGTAGAATTCTTCAGAGATTTAATCATGTTAAACTCCACCTAATCATCCCCAATTCTTAAGGTGAGCTTGCCACTCTTCATATCGATTACAGATCCAATGGTAGCTAGAAAAGGCCTCCCAATGATCAGTGGAACATCTATATATCCATTCAAATTTACAACTACAAAATCGACAGGGATATAGAATTGTTCCACTTTTATAAGTATGTTTTCTACTAGGCCTTCAGGGTACTTGACTGATCCATCTATAAGCTGTAAGGTTATATTGGTAGGTGTCATCTCTGTGAGTTTAATTTCCTATAAATAGACAAAGAAATTAGATTAATACTAGCACATGAATCACATAATAAATTTTGAAAATTAAATCTACTAATTTGATAGGGAATAGAAAAACTCCCAGGATCCTTAAGCTTAGAGGGGAGTTTATTTTGTAATAATATGTTGCATTCTTCAATAAGTGCAACTGAGGCTATTTCTTCCATAGTCGCCTTTTTAAACAAAAGTTCCTTTAAGAACTTTGTATATGTTGGCATCTGAAATTTTTTTTATGAAAGGTAAATTAATGCAAAGTTACTTAAAAATTTCAAAGAACTTATTGTATTATTCATTCCATTTATGTTGTATCAGTCACTGAGGAAAGGGAATGGGTGGCACGTAAGATTTTATCTCTTGTTTAATAGGTGCCTCCTCTTTTTCAACTTCACTCTCTTTGGATGTCGATTTAGAATAAGAAATTTGTAGAGCTGAGGTCTTCTGTTTTGAATCTTCAAGTTGTATGCTATTTATGAAAATAACATTACAATGTTCTCTTTGATTAATTTCAATTTGATTTGGAAGCGTTTCTTATGGGCGATTATTAAGAGAACTTGCTATTTGACAAACTTGAATTTTCAAATTCTTACTTTGAATTGAAATCCATTCTATTCTTGATTCCAATTTGTCAAACCTTTTAGAAGTAACTCCAATAAATTTCTCCAAAGCTAATTTATAAGATGGTTTACTTTCTTATGGTTGTAATTAGTTTTGAATTTGGTTTTTAAGAATGGAGCTTGATAAGGTACCCTTTAGTTACTTTGATTACCACCCTAAGGCAGGTTTGGATGGTTTCGCCAGCTAGGATTGTAGGTATTTCAAAAGGGAGTTGGTGGTGCAAAATTTTGATTTTTCATAAACTAAATCTGCTCTTAAAATTAACCCTTCATAATCCTATGGCTTCCTCCACAATTTTCACAATTCACAATAGAATCAAGATTCACATGATCAAGTTTTCTAGCTAGAGCATCTATCTTAGTTGCTAAGAGAGATATCCCATCCACTTCATGAACTGTGGCTACCTTCTTAGGCAAAAACCTCTCACTAGACCAATGGTAATTATTTGCTGCCATCGATTCAAGCAATTCTAATGCTTCGATTGTATTTTTGTTCATAAGGGAGACTCCAATAGCTGCATCAATTGTACTCCTCAATGATCCTATTATCCCATTATAAAAGGTTTGAACAATTAGCCAATATGAAATTCTATGGTGAGGGCACATCCTTTGAAGGTTTTTAAATCTTTCCCATGCTTTATAAAGTGATTCACCATCAAACTGCATAAAACTAGTTATATCATTTCTGAATTTTGCAATTTTCCTAGAAAGAAAATATTTTGCCAAAAATCCTTTAGACAAATCATCCCAAGTGGTGAAAGTTCTAGCAGCTTGACCTTGTAACCAAACATTTGCCTTGTCCTTCAATGAGAAAGTAAAGAGGCGTAGCCTAATTGCATCATCACTGACTCCATTCATCTTGATCGTGTCACAAATTTCTAGAAAATTTGTCAAATGAGCAATAGCATCTTCCTGGTCTAACCCATAAAAAAGTTATTATTGAGCCATATTGATGAGAGATGGTTTAAGTTCAAAATTATTGGCATTCACTGTAGGGCGAGTAATGCTTGATCCAATATGAGCATTAGGCATTGCGTGTTCTCTCATAATGAGTTTTCTTGGTTGAAGTTGATCTTGTGGATCGGCCATGTTTACTTCTTTATCACTAGATTCTTCTAACTCAACTCTACTGTTTATTTTTAGAGACTCCTAGGCATGAATTTGTTCTCTTTCTTCTCTTTCTAGCTGAAGTCTCACTCTTCTTGCTTTATTATTTTCTCTGCACTATTTTTTAATCTCAGAATTAAATTCTTCTAATACAGTGTGTCTGTTACTGTGCATAAAACTCATGCAGAAAAGCAAATGAAAATAATTAAAATGAATTTCAAATTAATAGTCTCTTCGAACTTTCTGTTATCAAATTAATTTCTCCTTCCCTGTAACAACGTCAAAAACTTATTGTGTAATTTGTGTATATCAATTCTAACCGCAAGTGCACGGCTCGCAATAAGTAATAAAATGAAAGTAGATGTCAATCCCATAGAGAATGACTAATTCGATTAACTAAAAATCAAGTTGACTATTATCTAAAAAATAATTAATTAGCTTTATATTTTTAAAAAATTAAATAATTAATCCCTAATTTAAATTAAAACTCAAAATTAAATTTAAATTTAAAATAAAATTAAACCAAGATATTTATCTAATAATTCAAACTTAAAATTAAAATTCAAATAATTAAATAAAATTAATTAAGATAAACAAGTAAGATTAGGTTTCATTAGTCAAATGGGTAAAAAATAACTTTTCAAACTAAATCAAACATTTCTTGAATCAAAGTTAACATTTTTTTAAATTTTAATCTTCCTCTTTCTCAAGCAAAAAAATTAATAATTGAAGTAATTTATAAAATTTATTTTTATGAACAATAAATTAAAACAACCTATCAAGCTCAAATGAACTAAGTTGGTCTTAAGATTATTTTTTTTATCTCTGTAATAATCAATTTTTTAAAAAAAATGAAGAAAAGTAAAAAAAGAATATATTTTATCCATAATTTAAGGCATAAAACATGGAGAGTAATTTATAGCATAAAACATGAAAATATTATGTATATAAAATTTTTTTTTATCCATAATTCAAGGTATAAAACATGAAGAATAATTTATGGCCTAAAATATGAAAAAGGTTAGTGAGATATATTTTGTTAAATAAAATTTCCCTAATTCATGGCCTAAAACATGGAAATAAAAAGAGTTAGTGGGATATATTTATTAAAAAAAAGTTTTTCTAATTTATTGCCTAAAATATGGAAAGGTAAAAACAAGCATTAAAAAAAACTTATTTTTTTTTTAGTATAAAGGAGAAGAGGAGATTGAGAAAAAGAGGACATAAAAACAAAATTTTATAAGAAAATAGAGGAGAGAAAAATTTATAAGAAATACAAAAAAGAGAAAAAAATTACAAAAAATTAGAGTAAAAAAATTAGAGAGATTGGAAATACATAAAAGCAAAAAGATAGTAGAAAAATTTCAACAAATAAATTTTCTGGTAGAGAAAAATTATGAAAAATCTTGAAGTTTGTTAAGTACATAAAATGTTCTTAACATGTCCGGCTGAAGATCCAAGGACAAACAAGAAAAAATTCATATATAACTTTCAACAATTAAGAAGTAAATCAGGTAAACATGCTATTGTGCGTGTTATTTTATTTTATTTTACATTTTTTTGTTTTAATCTAAAAAATTATGTATATTTATCTTGTTTTAAAAAAATAGAAAAATTAAAATAGTTAAGAATAGTAGGCAATATACACAATAAATATAAATGTAAGTACACAAAAGATTTAAATTATTTATAATAAATATAAAATAAATACTGATACTAACCTCATGTGTATATATACATACAAATCAGGTACATATAAAATAAAAAAAAAAGAATGAAAATAGATAATAACAAATGCTATATTAAAAATGAACGCAATAAAGACAATAAAAATTAATCAAAGCAAAAATGAAAAAAAATAATTGTGTGTGAAAAAAAATAGTATAACAATAAATCTTAAATGAATACATGGCTTTAAATATTTTAAGAACAAAATAACAAAAAAGAGTATAAATCCTCAAATATAAAAAAAAATAAATGCATAATTCATAATCTAAAAATAATAAAAAAATCAAGTAATAATAAAACAAAACTTATCAAAAAATATAATAAAACAAATTTCAAATTTTTGTAACAAAAAAAAATTAAAAGTACTTATACTTAAAAAAAATAATAAAAATAGAAGAAGCAGAAATAAAAAAAACTCAAAAATATGATTTTTTTTTTACCTTATTATCTGTAATAAATAAAATATTAAAAGACTAAATATATTAGTGGCTAGTTCTTTTTCCACACTTATTATTATTATTATTCTTGTTGTTATTGTTATTATTATTACTATTACTATTATTAATAAAGTAACATCATACTTTTTATTGGGCAGTACAACGTCAACAACTACACTTCAACTTATTTCCTTTTTTTTTTTTCCATTTCTTTTCCTTAAAAGGTTATAAAAAAATTCAAGAAACAAACATTTTTTTTTGTTGATGCTTAAGTGGGACGTGTATGTGTGTGTATATGTATATATATATTGTAAACCTTTAATTTAATTTTGCTCCCCTTTTATGTATTTGATAAATTTAAATTTTATACAATATTAAATATTTTAAAAAAAATTCTAAATGAACTTTTAAAATTTAATTGTTTTTAGTTTGAAAAATCATGGGATTTATAAACAGACAAAATTATTAATGTTGATATGTAGCATCTAAATACATACTAAGTATATATATATATATATATAAATTCATCACACTTTCAGATGAATTTTTTTTAATTTTTTGAGCATATTTCAACTAAAGCTATATTAATTTAACAATGTTACTTTATTATAATATGATTTTTACTTATTATGGAATTGATTTTTATTTGTTATATTATGGGTATTCATAAGAAGAATATTAATTTCTTTCAATTTTCACAAAAATATATATATATATATATATATATATATCTCACTTTATTCAATGTAAAATTCTATTCATTGTATCTTAAATTATTTTTTTGTTTGTCACCAACTAGGAGTTCCCCTCGAAGATAATAGATATATATTTTTAATTATGGGTTAATAATAGTATTTGTTAAACTATTTTTATTGTATGCCGATAGTGGGCATAATAATTATTAAATACATTAAAAAATTTTATAAATTTATGCACATGAATAGTATTAAATGAATGATTCATAATTATATTCAAAAAATGGATATAATTATCAAAAATAAATATATCAAAAATAACATATCAAAAATAACAACAATAAATAAATAATATAATAAATGAATTATATACAACAATAACGACAACAATAATAACAAGTAATTATGATAACAATCGAACTACGGGGACTTTAATTCCGTTAAAAGAATATGTAGGCAATCGAAATCAAGTTTTGAATTCAAGTCTACTTTAATTAAAAATAAATTTTTTAAAAAATATATTAATAAATTACAAAAATAAAATATAAAAAATATTTAATAAAAATATAAAATTTAGACAGTTATGTTGAGGAAGTGAGTATAATTAAAAAAATAATAATTATAAATTTAATAAATATTAAGCTATAAAATCTTTTATATTCAGGTAATGAATGCAATGATTAAATCATTAACTAATAAATTAAATATGTATCCACAAAGGTAATAAAATTATTAAAAATAATAAAATAAAATTATATAATTTAATAAAAAATCTTTGTGTCCAAACAGTGGATACAAGAGTCAAAAGATAAAAATAAAAAATATAATTAGGATTTATATTCAGACAATGAATATAATTTCTTTTACAAATAAAAAAAAGATAATAAAATATCACAATAATTATGGTACTAATATTTAGGCATTGTAGGGTATTTTTTCTTCCCTACATGTAATTAATCCTCCGAATCTAGAAATGCAGACTAGGACTAGGTGTCCAATCAAATCTCATAATTGATTGGTGACGACTCTTAACAAAATTTATAATAAATAAATATAAGCCGACAAAAATCAATTAAATCTATAATATCTCGCCGGCTCCCAGTCGTCCCGTGTGCGACAGCTGGCGACTCCACTGGGGAATAGTTAGTTACTAAATATAGGGGTTAAGCTATATATATTATTGTGATATTTATGTTTATGTTTTATTTATTAATTGTGTTTTGAGATTTATTTAATGTCATCATTTTATTTGTAAAATATTTAATTATGTTCATATTATTATTTATGTGTTTGGATCGATTCGGAATAGAGCTCAACCATTCACATCCTTAGATAAACTCGTTGTATCCTCTTCAAAACCTATTTAAGATCAATCAACTAAGAAATTTATATTTAAGCTCCTCTATTTGTTTGTTATTTCAAGTCACAATGTATTTTTTTCTTGTCTTAGAAACATTCCCAGCAATCAATGATAAAATGTCATTTTTATAATTGTTGTATAATTTTTACATCACATAGGATTATGATTTCATATAGCATTGTAGTTTTGCATGGCATAACATTTTAGCATTTATCATAAACGGATTTGTATACCAATCTAATAATTTATTAAACACTAATAAGTGTGTTTTATTTTTTTTAATTGCAAAAGGAGCACTTCTAGACTCTTGTGACCATCATGAATTACTGTAATAGGGTTGTTTTAGATATATCTGAAGCAGATGCCATAAACGAATTAGAGTCAGCACATAAATGAGAAGGGGATTGTGTTCTTGCAGGAGTAACGGTCCAACTTCCAACATTAGGAGAAGTAGACTTCCAACAAAATGATTTAAGAGCTTTAAAAGAAATTTGGGATAATATGAGACCACATCAAAGGATCCAATTTAATGAGGACTTTAGGTGGATTACTTACCTTATATACTCCCCGGTATTCTTGCCCATACTGAAGGCCGTGCTAAATAATTAGGACCCATACTAACATTGTTTCACAATTGGACAATTAGACTTAACACCTACAATAGAAGAGTATCGGATGATCACGAACATGTTAGAAAGAAAGATATTAAGCCACATGCATATAATAAGAGAGAATTAGGTAGAAGACAATTGGTCAAGATCATAGATGTACATGTAAGTGTGGTAGAGGGATGAGAAAATCCACAATCTAAGGTCATTCGGGTGAAACCTTTACTATAATTCGAGAAAAATAATATGGATCGAAAGGAAGGATTTCAGATTTTGGCTCTGTTCATTTACGAAATAGTTTTATTTTTGAAAGAATCAAACTCCATAGATCCCAAAGTTGTTACCCTCTTTACTAGTGTAATAAGGGGAACAAATTCAGTCATTAGTATACTGGCAAAGATAGTGGGATCTTTGAACCTTTGCAGAAAGAAAGGAAGTAGATGATTCACAGGTTGTGCCATTTTGTTAAGTACATAGGCTCTAACACATTTCAAGTGTCCTCCTTAATTCCACTTTCCTACTATTGAGTATGAATCAGGATATATTGCAACAAAAATCATCTAGCAAAATTTGGATCGGCAGAATGGCCTATAACAGCCCCGAACAAGAAGTAATGGTTAAGGTTTCTACAGCAGATAAAAAAAGAAGATATATCCTGGTTAGCCTTTTGTAAAGATAGACAATCATTAATATTCAGATATGGTAAATTTCCATAGGTGCCTTTAATAGGAATATGGGAGGTCATCACATATGCACTTGCAATGGTAAGAAGACATTGTATCTTTATAATTCATTCCTTAAATAACAGGGTTAGATCACATAAACTTTTATTATGGGGATGAGGAGACATCTGTCAAGATTGGCAAAGTCCTGGATGCATGGTAGGTTATGAGGAAGATAAGATTCGGAACCTATAGGGACTCAGTAACTCAGGGTTACTGAGAATGGCACCGAAAAAGAGAAAAAGGGTTTGTCCCTCCGATAGTAAGGATGCATGAGGAACTTTTCACGTCTAATTAGCATGTTCTTATTGATGAATCTATCATGAGAAAAATATTTTCCACAGATGATAAAGATGTAGCATATTGGATTCGAGAGACTGAAGAGGCTATGAAAAGGACTTTTGAGCTTCATAGGAAAAATAAAAAGCTTAAATATGAAATAGCAAAAATCCAGATGCAAGAATCCAATACAATGAAAAGGAAGATGACAGTCTTGGAAGTTGAAAGAATAGCTTTTAGAGCAGAGTAAGAAAATAATAAGGTAAAAGGAGAAATGTTCACACTCCAACAATTGTTAGAGGAATATAGAAAAAAGGGAAGAAAGCATGAAGAACAAGATAGAAGCTTTAGTCGAAGAATCATGACAGCAAGAAACTAATGTTCAAATTTTAGTATGGGAAATACAAGCATATCAGGACCGAATGGATCAATTGACTGCTTCTATAGATCAAATTTTGCTTGAGAAAAATGATTTAGCCTCAGGATTAAGAGCATATAAGGAAGATTATGTCTTTTATCAAGATAATTTTATAAGAGTATGCACCCAGGCTGATCATCTCACTGAAAAATTGAAAGAACTAGATCAACAAGAAAGCTTCATGGCCGAAGAGGTGAATCACATGAAGATAATTTATATGCCAGTAGGACCATATGGACAAGAGCTCTATAATTTGTTAGAAAAAATGTATCAAGAACTTTCATATTATGGAAGATTCAGATGAACGTTACAAAGAGTTAACATGATTTTATTCCTTCTGTAATTTGATAAACAACTTTTTTTTTGTAATATGTTGAAGAATGATCAATTATTTATGTTATGTTATTTTATTACTTATTAAAAAAATGAGTGTGCATAATTGTTGCATTATGATTCAAATGAAAATTGGGAAATAAAAATATTTTCTAATGAAAAATAAATATACCATCAGGAATGTCAACATAGATTGACTTTTGAAAAACAAATCTGACTTAACTCATTGTTACAGGACTTGTTTAAAAACCATATTTATGGAAAACTAAGCCTAAGAAGAAATGAGGCGTGATATTGACCATATAAAGGATAGGTTGAAAGAAGTTTCAGAATTGAGAAATCAATTAACACAACTCATGGAATTACTCAAAGGCAAGAACACAATAGAAACTGTGCCCTATGCCTTAGGATTAGGAACCCCAATAGCCCATTAATTTACAGGTATCATTGGAGATCCTGCATACCCTCTAGGTTTTATCCCACCATTCAGGCTAGTGGAAGTAGGACCAAGCAATAATGCCCATCCAAGTGAAAATATCTATGCTTCTCAACCACATCAAGGAGCACCACAAGGGCCATAAATGGGTGGACCTCAAACTAATCCCAAACCTCCTGTTGTTTCTGAAGAGCCCATAGTGAGATGACCCAAAAGTGCAGAGTAGTTTCAAAAGAGCTAGTCCTAAACCTATTTTGAAAAAGATAGAATGGTTAGAAGAATGTTTAAAGGCGATTAAAGGGGTTAATATATGTGGGACTACCGATGCAGTCCAATTGTGCTTGGTACTTGACGTGACTATACCAGTGAAATTTAAGACTCCAGATTTTGAAAAATATGATGACCTATCTTTTCCTCAAAGTCATTTATCAATGCTCTGTAGTAGAATGGCAACATATATTGGTAATGAGAAATTACTGATTCATATTTTTTAAGAAAGTCTTAGAGTACCAGCAATGAGGTGGTACATGAATTTAAATCGAACACACATTCGAAGATAGAAAGATTTGGCAGATGCTTTCATGAAATAATACAAACATGACATGGATATGACACCTAATAGGGATGATCTAAGAGCTATGGAAAAGAAAAGCAATGAAACTTTTAAGGAATATACACAAAGATGGAGAGACAAAGCATCACAAGTCAGTCCCCCTCTTATGGATAAAGAGATGATATCTAATTTCTTAGATACAATGGGACAACCATTTTATAATATGTTGCTAGCTAACATAACCGATAACTTTTCAAATTTGGTCCTAGCTGGGTAAAGGATTGAGCAAGGCATAAAAAAGGGAAAATTGAGGAGTGAAATCTTGAAGGAAATATCTCAAAATGATAATATTCAGGCAAAAAGAATGAAGGAGAAATCCACATGATAGGAGGATATCCACAGCCTAAAGAAACCTACTATCATCATCCTCCACCACATTATGTGGCTAATGTAAGGCCTGAAATGTATCATTTCTCTTATCATGCTTCTCAATTCATGAGTTATCAAAATGCTTCTTATTCCACTCCACTTAGTGTTCCTATGCCTGCTCAAGGAACAAACAATAGAACAAATCAACCCAATCAAGGAGGGTAATAAAATAATAGCCCTCAGGAAAGGAGAATAGAAATATCTGATCCTATCCTGATAACTTATACAAAATTATTGCCTCAATTACTACAAGGACAACAAGTGTGCTTGACACCATTAAAACTAATGAAACCACCTTACCCCAAATGGTATGACTCCAATGCAAAGTATGAGTACCATGTAAGGACACCTGGGCATTCTATCAAAAATTGTACTGCATTTAAAAAGAAAGGTCCAAAGTCTTTTAAATGTAAGATGGTTGAAATTTAACCAAGAATCAAAGACCCCTAATGTGAGCAATAATCCTCTGCCAAAACATGAGGGGGGCAAGATCAATGCCATTATTGAGGATGAGGTTCGACAGTATAAAGAGAAGGTAGAGGAAGTTCAAATGCCTATGAAGAAGCTTTTTCAAAATTTAATCAAAGCTGGATTAGTTCTTGAAATATAATTGAGAGAGAAATCTCTCACTCAAGAAGAACCCTTTTATGACTACCATGGTGAGTCATCAGATCATACGATCAATGAATGTTCACAGCTCTAGATGAGAGTTCAAGAATTGATGAATGCTAAAATTGTGCTTTTTATAATAGAAAGAAAGAAAGGGCAAGATGTGAGTATAATGTCTACTAATCTTTCTATTCCAGCACCCATTGTGATATCATGCTTATTGGAAGAAATGAAAAGGGAAAATCTGATATGTCTTCACTAATCCCAAAACTTGTAATCAAAATATCAACTCCTTTTGAATATAAAGATTCAAAAGCAGTGCCTTAGAAGTATGGTTGTGGGTAGTAAGTCAAAATTCTGATGTGTCTCAAGCAAGTAATGAAATTAAATCGGTAGTTAATATTTCTGGTGTAGGTGGTATGATGAGAAGTGGGTGCTGTTATACACTAGAAGAAATAGAGAATCACCGAAAAGAAGAGCTAGAAAGGAGTAGGAAAGGGAAAGCTGAAGAAGGAGAATTGGAAGAACATATCAAGGCTAGAGAGTTGCAGGATGTGGTCACTAGAAATGACCCACAATTGGAAGTAAAGAAGCCAGTGTCTGAGCATAATGCATGTGAATTCTTGAAGTTGGTAAAGCAAAGTGAATACAAGGTGATTGAACAGTTGAATAGATCCCCGACTAGAGTCTCACTACTATCTTTGATATTGAGCTCAGAATCTCATCGAAATGCACTACTCAGGGTTCTAAATCAAGCACATGTTTGCCACAATATCTCTGTAGATAGGTTGAACAACATTGCTAGGAGTGTAATGGCAACTAATTACATATCCTTCATTGATGATGAAATACCTGGATAAGGGACTGGGCATATAAAAGCTTTACACATATCAATCCAATGTAAAGGATACTCAGTTGCAAAGGTTCTAGTGGACAATGGCTCATCTTTGAATATCTTACCTAAAATGACTCTCTCAAAGCTACCAATTAATGAGACATACATACAACCTAGCTCTATGATAGTTTGAGCCTTTGACGAGACTATAAGAGAAGTTTTAGGGGATATCGAAATACCTATCCAAGTGGGTCTAGTCACAATTAATATCATATTTCAAGTAATGAAAATGGTACCAACTTACAGTATATTATTGGGGAGGCCATGGATACACTCGGCAAGAGCAGTACCATCATCTTTACATCAGAAAGTCAAATTCATCATTGAAGGAAAGATGACTGAAATTTTGAGAGAAGAAGATCTTTTAATCACTAAACTTGTTTTAATGCCATATGTTCAAGCAGCAAAAGAAGCCTTTGAAAGTTCTTTCCAATCCTTTGAAATAGCAAACACTTTATATGTTGGAGAAGGATTAGCCATGCCAATGCCTTGATTATCAGCAGCAACTATGATGGTCGCAAGAAAAATGTTAAGGGTAAGCTATTCTCCTGGAAAAGGTTTAGGAAGACATGAACAAGGAATTATATCTTTGTGCTTCCACCCCTAAGGCAAATCTTTAGAAGTGCTGGTTTTTTCCATGAAAAAATAGAGACGTCAAGAGATCCACGAGATGTGGAGGCAATATCTAAAAAATTCATTGGTGTCTATGGTGGATGAAAATGAACCTCACGATGAAGTAGCTTTATGGGTTGCACCCTTTTTACCAGGGTAAGATCTGAAAAATTAAAAAGCTTATGAATTGCCATCTCAATCAAAGTAATCCAAATAATTAGTTTCCTATGATTTTGCCCAATATCTTAAGAAAATGTTAGCATGGGCTTCCTTTTTTAAATGTTTCAAAATAATTTTTAATAAAATAAAGTGCATGTTTCATCTCCATTCTTAAACTCTCCTTACTACTTTCATTCATTTACTTTCTGCTTAATTTCTATATCTTGGTATTTTCGTTATACTCATTTTATCCAGGAATGCCAATGATGAATTAAATCTTGATTTGATGAAAAAGACGAAGAGGATTTTTCACCTAAAAAAAGTAGGATGATGGAACATGATGAAAAAATTATACAATCTTTAGAAGAAACAATAGAAACAGTAAACCTAGAAACTGAAGAAAATAAGAAAGAAACAAGAATTATCACATCCTTGCCTCTAGAACTCAAAGAAAGGATGATTAAATTGCTAAGGAAGTTTGTCGATATCTTTGCATGGTCATATCAGGATATGTCGGGGCTAAGTACGGACATAGTTATACATCATTTACCATTAAGGTTAGAATGTAAACCCGTAAAACAAATGATGAGAAAAATAAAATCTGATGTTTTGATGAAAATAAAAGAAGAAGTAAAAAACAGTTTGAGGTAAGTTTCTTAGAAGTAGCCAAGTATCCAGAATGGGTGGCGTACATTTTTCTTGTCCCTAAGAAAGATGGAAAGGTCAAGATGTGTGTTGATTATCAGGATCTTAATCAAGCAAGTCCAAAAGATGATTTTCCTCTGCCACACATCAGTGTGTTAGTAGATAATACAACTTGATTCCATATGTTCTCATTAATGGATAGATTCTTATGGAATAACCAAAATAAAATGAATACTGATGACAAGGAAAAAAATAACTTTTATCACTCTCTGAGGAATATTTTGTTATAAAGTAATGCATTTTGGACTGAAAAATGCGGGGAAACTTACCAGAGAGCAATGGTTACCCTATTTTATGACATGATGCATAAAGAAATAGAGGTGTATGTCGATGACATGATAGCAAAATCTCAACACGATGAAGACCATGTTACAGTTTTGGGAAGATTATTTAAGCGGTTAAGGAGATATCATCTTTGATTAAATCCTACAAAGTGCATATTTGGAGTTTCATCGCAGAAATTATTAGGGTTTATAGTCAGTAGGAGGGGAATTGAGATTGATCCTGATAAAATTAGGGCTATAGTTGAAATGTCAGCCCCTAAAATTGAAAAGAAACTCTAAAGCTTTTTTGGAAGACTTAATTATATTGCTCGATTTATATCACAATTTACAGCTATGCATGAGCCAATCTTTAAGCTTTTGGGGAAAAATATCCAGAAAAATGGAACGATGAATGTCAAATGGCCTTTGATAAGATCAAGCATTATTTGCAAAATCCTCCAATTCTACAACCACCTATACCCAATCATCATTTTCTTTTGTACTTAATAGTCTTTGAGAGTTCGATGGGTGGTGTTCTTGGGCAACATGATGACTTAGGAATGAAAGAGCAAGTTATATATTATATAAGTAAAAAGTTCACCAATTATGAAGTAAAATATTCTATTTTGGAAAAAAACTTGTGCTGCATTAGCATGGGATGCTCATCAATTAAGGCACTAAATGCTATATTACACCACCTTTTTGATATCTCGAATGGATCCCATTAAGTACATTTTTGAAAAGAAAGCTTTAACTAGGAGAGTTAATCGATGGTAGTTTTATTGACTGAGCATGAAATTATATATATCACTCAAAAAGTGATAAAAGGGAGTATTATAGTTGATTATTTGGCAGATTGAGCTATTGAAGGCTATCGACCAATAAGTTAGGAGTTCCTCGATGAAGGAATCATGTTGGTGGAAGAAGAACAAGGATAAAAAAGAAATTGGATTATGTAATTTGATGGAGCTGCAAATGCCTTAGGGAGTGGCATAGAAGTGATTCTAATCTCTCCAGAGGAAAAATATTTTCCTGTGACAGCCAAATTATGTTTTGAATGTACTAATAATGTGACTGAATATGAGGCATGTACTTCAGGAATACAAGCCGCTATTGATATAAAGATCAAAAAGTTGAAAGTATATGGTGATTCAGCATTGATAATTAACTAGTTAAGAGGAGAATGGGAAACCAGAGATTCAAAATTGATGCCTTATCAAGAATATATTCTTGATTCAACTCAAAACTTTGAATTAATAAGTTTTGATCATGTTTTTTGAATTGAGAACTAAATTGCAAATGCATTAGCCACATTAGTTGCAATATTTTGACTGGATGCTTGTGAAATGATGCCTCCCATCAAGATTGAAACTAGAGAGGCTAATACTCACTGTACAAAACTTGAAGAAGAATGTGATGGTAAGCCATGGTTTCATGATATCAAGCAGTATCTAAAAAATAGGACATACCCTCAAGAAGTCTCAGACACTGATAAAAGAGCTATTTGACGGCTAGCAATGAATTTCTTTTTGAGTGACGATGTCCCATACAATAGGAATTATGATACAAAGTTGATTAGATGTGTGGATGAAAAGAAAACTCAAAGATTCATAGAAGAAGTTTATGAAGAATTTTGTGGTACACATTCAAACGGGTATGTGTTGGCTCGTAAAATTATTAGAATGGGTTATTTCTGGTTGAAAATGGAATCAGATTGTATTAAATATGTTCAAAAATATCATAAGTGTCAAATATACACTGATGATATCAACGCTCCTCTAGCACCCTTGCATGTGATGGTTTCCTCATGGCCCTTTTCGATATTGGAATTAGATGTGATTGGCCTAATAGAACCTAAAACTTCTAATGGACATTGATTCATTCTAGTAGCAATTGATTATTTCACCAAATGGGTAGAGGTAGCCTCTTGTGCCAATGTGACAAAGAGTGTGGTCTTGAAATTTATCAAACAGAATATCATATGTCGATATAGTCTTCCTGAGCATATCATCACTGACAATGCGAAGAATTTCATAAATAAAGATATAATAGAGATGTGCTCAAAATTTAAAATTAAGCATCATAATTCCTTCCCATACCCTCTAAAGATGAATGGTGCAGTTGAAGCAGCCAATAAGAATATCAAAAAGATAATTTAGAAAATGGCAATCACATATAAGGATTGGCATGAAATGCTTCCTTATGCTCTTCATGGTTATAGGGCCACAGTCAGGACATCTACTGGGGCAACACCATTTTCTTTAGTATATGGCATGGAGGCAGTATTGCCTATTGAAGTTGAGCTTCCTTCTCTCAGAATTATTACAGAAGCTAAGCTTGATGATGCTGAATGGGCACAAAGTCTTTATGATCAGTTAAACTTTATCTAAGAAAAAAAGTTAACAGCCTTGTGTCATGGTCAGTTGTATCAAAAATGACTTATCAAGGCCGATGCAAAGAAGATGAAGGCAAGAGAATTTCAAAAAGGAGATTTGGTGCTCAAAAAGATTATGCTTAGGCATCAAGACCCTCGGGGAAAATGGACTCCTAAATATGAAGGTTCATACGTCGTGAAGAGAGCATTTTCTGGAGGAGCTCTTATTTTAACCAATATAAATGGAGAAAATTTGTCGAATTCGGTGAATTCAGATGCTGTAAAAAGGTATTATACCTAAAATTGCAAGGGAAAGAAGAAAAGAAGATGTGAAAAGAAAAGTTATGGATTATTAAGGTCAATTCAGGTTTATGATCATTAGATTTGTATGATTTATTGATTTTTCTTAATAATTTTTCTTTTTTTTTCTTATATAGTTGTAGCTTCTAAAAATAAATAACAATTGAGAAAATAACTACCCAGAAATTTGGCAAACCAAACTAAATATGTCCAATTTATAACTTAAAAGCATATATTTTATTAAATTTATTTTTGAAATACTTGAAAAAGGGGGGGTTTAATGCTAAAAGATGATAAAAACTAAGCTTAGCAGATCTGTATGTGATATGAGAAGATTATAAACTTGGAATGAAAAAGGTATGCTCTGATGGTGAAAAAAGTGCTAATAAGATACTTATAGAGGCAATAACAAATGATTTTGTTCTAAGATTTAGAGTTGTAGCTTAAACAGAATCCAAAGAAGATATTTTAAGGATTCTGTAACTAAAGTTAAGTACCGAAATTGTACCAGATTCAGGAATTGTTATAGTTTTGATTTTATATTTTTCTTTCAAAAAGAAAAATTCTTAATGCAAAAAGATGATTTTAAAAGTATATTAACACTTTTTCAAAGCATTTAGATACAAATAAGAAAAAATGACATACAAGTTTTAAGCATTTTTTTTAAAAAAAAGGGAGAGGCTTTCAAATTTCCAAATACAATCAAAAAGTCTACATATAATAAGTAATTCTAGAGTCAAGCTCTGAATTTTTGATTGTCAAATATTGGACATATCTAAGGTCAACCCTTGGGTTTTCTTTTCATTTTTTAAAAAATTTCTAATGTCAAGCATTAGATACACTCAGGGTCAAGCCTTGGGTTCATTTAAAAAAAATTTCTAAAGTCGAGCTTTAGATATTTTTTAAGATCAAGTCTTATATATATATATATTTTCAAAAAGGAAAATGTTCCTAATGTTGAGTATTAGATACTCCTAAGGTTAAGCCTTAGGCTTCATTTTTCTTTTTCTAAAAATTTTCTAATGTCGAGCATTAGGTACTCCTAAGGTCGGGACTTAAGTTCCCTTTTCATTTGCTAAAAAAAAGTCCATTTATGCCGAGTGATAAGTGCATAATTGATGATATTATGCCCCTATTTCTTAATATGATTATTATCCAATTGAATTTAATTTGTGTTGCGCTCGAGTTAAGTACTACTACAAGCGTCACTTGTAAGTATACGAGGTAGTTGTAGTAAAAGTGATCGCCCCAAGGTCGTCTCACAAGGAAGGTATAGTTAGTAATAGCTTGATTGACAATTAATTTAAAAGTGAGTTCGTTGTTTTGGAATTGTGAAAGAACAATTTAAACCTGAAAATAATGAATGTAAGGGTTAATGTGTGTGATGGTTATACAAGATCAAGTTGATTCTTGGGAAGGTGCCTAGGGTTATAGGTCCATTCAATCAAAGCTCAATTCTCATATTATCCATTAACTTAACCTTGAAATTAATTTGTTTCTTAAGTTTAATTAGTCAATTACCAATTCATTAGTTTTCACATTCATGAATCAACAACCAATTGTTTTACATTCGAAAATTAATAAACCCTAGAATTATATTTCTAATTCATTCTTAGGGTAGTCGATTGCATAATTCCGATATCAAATTTCACCTCTCGGTCCTTCATTCAATATCTAGAGATCAATAGGTAGCTAATCTATCAACCTAGCATACAATCCAATGCAATCAACCAACAACAAGGTACATCAATGGAAATATCAAATCAAAGCATTCAATCAAATATACTACAAACGCTAGGCATGGGTATTTAGCTCAACATCATCAATTTAAAACATTCATTCAACTCAATATAAATCAAATACAAATTGTTCATTGCAATATCAATTCTCTTAATACAACAAAAATAATATTGAAATAAATTAAAAGAGAGAATAGAAAAACCCCTTGTAGATGCCAAGAGTAGGATTACTAGTCTTCCTCCTAGCTCCACTTTGATGTATGATGAAGAACTCAAGCCCTCTTCAATGGATGATTCTCCTTTGCAACATGGAATGGAGCTTTCTCAAGTCACCAATCATTCAATTGATTATGCCTTTGAGAGATGGAATGGAGCTTTCTCAAGTCACAAAACGTTTCAATGAAGCTTCTTCAACCCTCAAGAGCTTGTTAACCCAATTTATCCCAAAGAACCAAATTGAAGCTTGTCAATGGAAGATGGAGAAGATGGAGAGGATAGAAATGGAGGATAAAGATGAAGGGACAAGGAGAATGTCACTCTCTCCTCTCCCCAAATCATTTTTCTCCACTTATTTCTTTGTTTTTTCTCTTTCTCCTTTCTTTTCCCAAAAACCCTAGCCGTCTCCCCCTCTCAAATCGACTCCCTCTCTCTGTTTTGTGCAAAAGATTTTAAATATATTAAGGGTGACACGGCCTAGCTGGATTTGGCTTGGCCGTGTCTCTCATTTTTCTTTGGGACACGACCAAGCTTGCTGGCCGTGTCCATCACTGCTTCTTTCTTTCTTTTTTCTTTTCTTTCTTTTCTTTGGTCTCAAGGGGTGACACGGCCAAGCTCCTGGCCGTGTCATGTGACATAGCCAAGGACACGGCCAGTGGCTTGGCCGTGTCACCTGGGTGTGTCAGCTTCTATTTCTCCTTTGGTTCTTCCTTGTTCTTTGGCTTAGGATGAGACACGCCCAAGCTTGTGGCCGTGTCACATGGCTTGGCCGTGTCACTTGAGTGTGTCAAGTTCTGCTTCTTCATTTTTGCTCTTTCTTTGCTTTAGTTTTTTTGTTTTGCTCCTTGGATGAGACACGGCCAGTTGCTTGGCCGTGTCAAGCTCTTCCTTCAATTTCTTTGAGGTGACACGCCCAAGCTTGATTTGGCTTGGCCATGTCTTGCTTGATTCATGCTCTTTCTTCATTATTTTGATCTTCCAAGGGAGTTTTTGCACTTAAACCTAAAACAAACACTTCAAACAAACTTTAAACAAAAATCAATCAAAACATTAACTAAGAACACATAGAAATCACATTAAAAACTAGTACAAAAATGATCTAAATAATTTGTTTGTTCAAGTGCTTTTTAGGATTAATTTTAGGAATTCCTTATATTTTGAGGGTTATGGTCATTTCGGAGGGAATTATGGATGAAAGTCGAGGAAAAGAGCAAAATTCTTCAAGTGACACGCCCATGGACATGGGCGCGTCAATGGACGTACCTTTGATACTGCCATACAGAAGCATTGATGTAATATCCCAATGTATGCCCTAGAAGTTTTAATTCAATTGTTGTTTGATTTGAATTAAATGTACATATATTTTTGCAAAGGAAATGATTGTGTTAATAGAATGTATATGTTGTATATATGTTAATATATATAACATATATGTTGGTCAAATGTAAAGTCAAGGGAAGAAGATATTTTTAATTGGGATGTGGGAATTTACTAAAGAGGGCAAGAGTTTTAAAGGAAGTGAGAACAAATAGAAAAGGGCATTTAAGTAATTTTATTTTGTTAGAATTGCTTGGTGGAGATTTAAAGAAGAAGAGAAATTGACTTGTCTTCATTTTCTTTTCTTCTTCTTCTCTTTCTCTTATGGTGGCCGGCCCTCCAAAGCCAAAGATCAAGAGTGATTTTTGTTGATTCCTAAAATCAAATTGAAGGAAGAATCAAAGGATTAAGTTGGAGATTTGTGGAATTTCTTCAATTTAAGTAAGTACTCTCTTGTTTTCCTTTGTTATTTTGAAGTGGTGTTTGAGGTGATTTATGAATTGTTGATTTTATGAATAAGTGTGTTTGAGATGTGTTTATAAGTGTTAAAATTGATTGTAAGTTAAAAGGTTGAATTGGTGTTGGTTTTGGTTTGAAGATGGTAAGTTAAGAGTGATGTTTGGTTTTGGGGTTTTGAAGTGGTAAGTGATCAAATGTATTGTTGATGTATTGTTAGTGTGTATATTGTGATGAATATGTAAATTAAGTGTTAATGACATTGATTATGTCCATTTGATTGAGGTCATGTTGTGTATAAGGTGTTCTTAATTCAATCAAAGGAGTTTTGGCTATGTTTAGGGTTTTATTCATGAGAGACACGGCCAAACCAAGGAAGAGACACGGCCAAACTATAGAATTTTGGGAGACACGGCCAAGTATAAGGAAAAGTTGGCCGTGTTGGATGAATTTTTGGAGAGACACGGCCGTGTCCCTTGCCCGTGTCTGCTACTGGATTTTTGTGTCAAGAGACACGGCCACAAGCTTGGCCTTGTCCCTTGAGTGTGTTGGCTACTGTAATTATTTCTTGCTCTTCTTACATGATTGAGTTTGAACTTACATTTGATAATGCATATGATACTATATGAACAAGGTTATGTATTATGCATTGTGAGTCTTGTGAATGGTAATGTGTTATATGAATAATGTTCTTTGAAATGTTATACCAATGATGCTATATGTATAATATGAATTGAGATATGAAATGATATGAAGCCATTGTGTTTGGCTATGATGATTTCATTGGAAGAACATAAGGCATGTTTGCCTAATTGATGATGAGATTTGAGAATGAAATAATAAATGAATTGTGTGTCTAATGTGTTATTCATTTTCAGAGTTTTGTTATTGGTGGCATGCCTATGGGTAACATTCTCTTGAAGTTAGGTTGGATTTGATCTTTGAAGCCTAATTGAGATGTTACAATCCGTGAAGCTAGGTTGGGTTGGTTCTTGAAGCCAAGTTGGGTTGATACTTAGCATGCTTTGTTCCCCTTGAAGCTTGGTTGAACCTAATCCTTGAAGCCTAGTTGGGTATATGATAATGATAAATGTGATAACAAAACCAAAGCATTAACTCTGAAAATTGAATGGCATATTAGAGTGTTTTGGGCCCATGCTTGTCTTTGTATATAATGTGATTCTTGAATGGTAAAATCAATGGAACTATGAAGATGTAATATGAATATTGTTATGACATTGAACATAGTATGATGTGGAAATGTGATGTGCTTCTATGTGTATGGTTTATGAAATATAAAGGTGTGATGTTAGCTTTTCACTTATGATGTTAACTTTATGAGTTAGATGTGTAACATTGCATTGCCTTAAAGTATAATGTTGGTATATTTTGTACTACTAAGCCGATGGCTTAGCGCGATAGTGTTTGATCGCGCAGGTGACAGAGTTGAACCTGAGAGCTCCTCGAGACCAAGTGAGACTAGACATTGAGGAATTTCTTGTGGGACCTAAAGATCAGAGAAGAGCTGCCAATCATGTATATATTTTATGTTTTGTAAACTTTGATTTATAACATATTTGTAATAACTTCCGCTGTGAATTGATAAACAGTTTTATATATGGTGTCTTTTGGATTTCTTTTAAATGTTTGAGATTGGTTTCATTTATTTACAAAGATGTTTGTTGTGTTTTCTTTTTAAACTGTGGCATTTACTATATTCAGTATACGTATATTATGATCGTTTAAGCATGCTTGGTATGTATACGGGATATAGGGGTGTTACAATTGACATGTCCAGGGATAATGGCGTGTCACCAAGCGTGCCTATTACAATGACCCACAGAAGCTGTGACACGCCCAGTGACATGGGTGTGTCACTGGACATACCTTATATTCAGAATCCCAGTAGTAATGACAAGCCTAGTGACATGGGCGTGTCACTGGGCGTGTCAGGCTAAAATATCTGCACTATAAAAGCTGAGCTGAAGCGCGAATTAGGGATTCAATTTTCATTCTTTACAACTTAGAGCCGACTTCTAGAGAGAAAAAGAGAGTTTTGAAGCTGAGATTGAAGGTGAAGACACATTCTACACAAGATCTAAACCAAGATTCAAGGATTCAAGTGAAGAAATACAAATCATTCTCCATGGATTGTTTGGATTATTTTACTTATTTCTTTTGTTATGGTTTTTTAGTTTTGAACATGAACTAATTCATTCTCTATCTAGATATTGATAAACCCTAGCTTTATTGTATGGATTGAATAATTTTATTTAATTAAATCATTTGATTGCGTTGTTTTATTCTTATGATGCTTAATAATTTATTTCCAATTGATAATAGCATGCTTTTTGATTGGTTTCAATTTTCATATTATTGACTTGAGAAAGTTTGATATGAATAGAATACTCATAAGGATTGAGGATTGATTGGAGTACTAGAGATAGACTTACAAGATCTTTGGTTTATGATTCCTTGTTCTTAATGCAAGATCTATTTAATTGTGTTTGAGAAGAGATTCCAGCATTCTACTTAGTGATTAGGGATTAATTCACTTGAGAAAGGTTTTAGTCTAATTTACAGGAATGCCAATTCAACTCTATTATTTTATTTAATTGAATTGATTTTCATAAATATATTTATGGCTAGGGGGATTCAATATCTGGATAGTATTTTCATCATCAATCCTTTTTGTACAACACTTAATCTCTTTTTATTTTAAGTTATTAAGTTAATTATCTTTAATCACAAACTTCACAAAACTATTAATTTGCTAAACAATAGTTAAAATTTGCACTAGTACTTGGTCTTGTCCCCAGTGGAATGACAACTCGCTCACTACTTTATTACTTGAGCGACCCGTACACTTGCGGTATTGCAATAACATAAGTTCGCACCAACAAGTTTTTGGCGCTGTTGCCGGGGACAAACGGTTTCAATATTAGTAATATAATCAAGACTGTTGATTTAGTTTTATTTTCATTTGTTTTTAACATTGGTTCTTGCTTGTTGATTGTCATTTTAGGTGTTTCTTCCTGTTTATGACCAGAGCTAGCTCCTCCCAACTGCTTGAGTTAGACCCAGAGGTAGAGAGAACATTGAGGAGAAAGCGAAAGGAAGAAGGGGAGGTAGTTCTGGAAGACGCATAAACAAAAATAAATTTGGAAATAGAACAAGAAGAAGTGTTTGAAGTGATGGAAGGAGCTGGACCAAGAACAATGCAAGAGCTTGCTAAGCCCAATCTCAATGGGGCTGATTCTAGTATCCAGAGGCCTACAGTTGCTGTGAACAACTTTGAAATAAAGGCAAATGTAATTCAAATGGTGCAGCAGACTTGTCAGTTTGATGGATTTTCTGATGAAGATCCTAATGCACATATTGAGAATTTTCTGGAGATATGTGACACATTCAAGATAAATAATGCCTCAGATGATGCAATTAGGCTGAGGTTGTTTCCATTTTTCCTTAGAGTGCTGAAATCTTTTCCTCTAGGAACTTTCACCACATGGGGTCAATTGGCAGAGAAATTTCTAGAAAAATACTTCCCACCATCCAAGACTGCTAAGTTAAGGAATGATATCTCATCTTTTATGTAGCAAGATGGTGAGACCCTTTATGATGCCTGGGAAAAATTTAAAGATTTATTGAGAAGGTCTCCTCATCATAGGCTTCCACTATGGCTTCAGATTCAAACATTTTACAATGGATTGAATTATGAAAGTAAGCAATACATTAATGCAGCAGCTGGGGGGTACCATAAACAACAAGACACCTGAACAAGCAAGGGATTTGATTGAAGGCATGGATATCACCAATTATTAGTGACAAGCCCCAAGGGAGCAAGGAAAGCTGAAAGTCATGGGTTCACACTAATTAGATCCTATGGTAGCTTTGACAGCCCAAATGCAAGCATTGAATAAAAAGATTGATTCTTTGGCCTCTTTTTCTGGGAAAGTAATGCAGGTGGTATCTTGTGAATGGTGTGGGGTTGGACACCAAAGTCAAGATTGCTAAAGTGGAAACATGTTTGCTAGGCAAGAGCAAGTAGATTATGTTGGAAATATGCCAAGGCAATAGCAGAATAACCCCTACAACAAAACGTACAATTCGGGGTGGAGAAATCATCCTAATTTCTCATGGAATAATTAGAATAATCCAAGACCTCCCCCTGGATTCCAGCAACCTCAACATCAACAAGTTGCCCCTCCAAGAAAGAGCAATTTAGAGGACATGATGGAGAAGTTTATAGCAGCTTCAGAAACCAGGTTTCAATCAACTGAAACCACCCTTAAAAATCAGCAAGCCTCTATTCATAATTTGGAGAATCAGGTGGGGCAAATTGCCAAGCTACTTAGTGAGAGACCACAAGGGGGTTTACCTAGCAACACTGAGGCAAATCCTAAAGAGCAGCTTAAGGCAATAACACTAAGGAGTGGAAAAGAAATCAAGGGTAATGTGGTTGAGAAAAGAGAAGAAGTGGCAGAGAAAGGGGTTGAAGCACAAGAAAAAGAAAAAAGAAGACGATCCTACTGCCACTTCGGGAGAGAAAGCTGCAATAGAAAGTGAGAAAGAGAACCAGCCATAAGAAAGAAGCCCAATAATGAAGGAATACCGACCTAGAGTACCATATTCAGCAAGGTAGAATAAGGACAATATTGATGCTCAATTCAGTAAGTTCCTTGAACTTTTTAAATAATTGCAAATTAATATTCCATTTGCTGAAGCTTTGTCGTAGATGCCTATATATGCTAAATTTTTGAAAGATCTCCTTTTTAACAAAAGGAAACTTGAGGAAGTGTCTTTAGTGCATTTTTTCGAAAAGAGTTTGGCAATTTTGCAAAAGAGGTTACCTAAGAAGCTAAAAGATCTGGGTAGTTTTACCATTCCATGTTTGATAGGTAACCTTATGGTTAAAAGTGCATTGGCTTATTTGGGGGCTAGCATAAGTGTTATGCCCTACAAAATATTTAAAGAGTTGGGCATTGGAGAACCTAAACCAACACTCATGACCATCCAACTTACTTATAAGTTAGTAGTCCACCCTTGTGGCATTATAGAGGATGTGTTGGTAAAAGTCAGGGATTTCATTTTCCCCAATGATTTTGTTGTCATTGATATCGATGAGGATGCAAATGTTTCACTTATTCTTGGTAATCCATTTTTAAATACAGCCCGTGCCCTTATCGATGTTCATGATGGCACATTAACTTTGAGAGTGGGTAGTGAAAAAGTTATTTTTAAAATACATGATGCTATGAAACACTTACTTACACTTGATGAGGCAGATTCATGCAATGATATTATTGAGCATGAAACCATCAATTGTGTTACTAACATTGTTTCCAAGGATCCTCTTGAGTTGTGTTTATTGCAGGAAAATGTTGAGGATCGAGAAGCAATGGAGCAGCTTGCTTTTCTTGAAGCAAGCAAATCATTTAAATGTCGGGCATATGAAACTATTGAGATGCCAAAGGAAGAAAAGCCAAAAACCATCGGTGATTGATCCACCCAACTTGGAACTTAAGCCCTTCCAGATCACCTTGAGTATGGATTTCTGGTGGAGAAAAAGAAATTGCCAATAATTCTAATTTCCCACCTATCTTCTGAGCATAAGGTAAAGCTCATCCAGTTGTTGTAGAAGCATAAGAAAGTGATAGCTTGGAAGATAATGACATCAAGGGTATCAATCCATCCTATTGCACTCACAAGATACTGTTGGAGGATGAATTTAAGCCAGTAGTGCAACCACAATGAAGACTAAACCCAAAGATGAAAGGTGTAGTGAAGACTAAAGTGATAAAACTACTTGATGCAGGGATTATATATCCGATTTTGGATTGGGTGAGCCCAGTTCAGGTAGTACCAAAGAAAGGAGGGATGATGGTGGTCCCTAATGAAAATGATGAGCTGATTCCAATAAGAACAGTTACCGGTTGGAGGGTTTGCATCGACTTCCAAAAATTGAATGATGCAACTAGGAAGGACCATTTTCTTTTGCCCTTCAGTGATCAGATGTTGGAGATGTAACACCCCTATATCCCGTATACGTACCAAGCATGCTTAAACAATCATAATATATGTATACTGAATATAGTAAATGCCACAGTTTAAAAAGAAAACACAACAAATATCTTTGTAAATAAATGAAACCAATCTCAAACATTTAAAAGAAATCCAAAAGACACCATATATAAAACTGTTTGTCAATTCACAGCGGAAGTTATTACAAATATGTTATAAATCAAAGTTTACAAAACATAAAATATATACATGATTTGCAGCTCTTCTCTGATCTTTAAGTCCCAAAAGAAATTCCTCAATGTCTAGTCTCTCTTGGTCTCGAGGAGCTCTCAGGTTCAACTCTGTCACCTGCGCGATCAAACACTATAGCGCTAAGCCATCGGCTTAGTAGTACAAAATATACCAACATTATACTTTAAGGCAATGCAATGTTACACATCTAAATCATAAAGTTAACATCATAAGTGAAAAGCTAACATCACACCTTTATATTTCATAAACCATACACATAGAAGCACATCACATTTCCACATCATACTATGTTCAATGTCATAACAATATTCATATTACATCTTTATAGTTCCATTGATTTTACCATTCAAGAATCACATTATATACAAAGACAAGTATGGGCCCAAAACACTCTAATATGCCATTCAATTTTCAGAGTTAATGATTTGGTTTTGTTATCACATTTATCATTATCATATACCCAACTAGGCTTCAAGGATTAGGTTCAACCAAGCTTCAAGGAGAACAAAGCATGCTAAGTATCAACCCAACTTGGCTTCAAGAACCAACCCAACCTAGCTTCAAGGATTGTAACATCTCAATTAGGCTTCAAGGATCAAATCCAACCTAACTTCAAGAGAATGTTACCCATAGGCATGCCACCAATAACAAAACTCTGAAAATGAATAACACATTAGACACACAATTCATCTATTATTTCATTCTCAAATCTCATCATCAATTAGGCAAACATGCCTTATGTTCTTCCAATGAAATCATCATAGCCAAACACAATGGCTTCATATCATTTCATATCTCAATTCATATTATACATATAGCATCATTGGTATAACATTTCAAAGTACATTATTCATATAACACATTACCATTCACAAGACTCACAATGCATAATACATAACCTTGTTCATATAGTATCATATGCATTATCAAATGTAAGTTCAAACTCAATCATGTAAGAAGAGCAAGAAATAATTACAGTAGCAAACACACTCAAGGGACACGGCCAAGCTTGTGGCCGTGTCTCTTGACACAAAAATCCAGTAGCAGACACGGGCAAGGGACACGGCCGTGTCTCTCCAAAAATTCATCCAACACGGCCAACTTTTCCTTAGACTTGACCGTGTCTCCCAAAATTCTATAGTTTGGCCGTGTCTCTTCCTTGGTTTGGCCGTGTCTCTCATGAATAAAACCCTAAACATAGCCAAAACTCCTTTGATTGAATTAAGAACACCTTATACTCAACATGACCTCAATCAAATGGATATAATCAATGTCATTAACACTTAATTTACATATTCATCACAATATACACACTAACAATACATCAACAATACATTTGATCACTTACCACTTCAAAACCCAAAAACCAAACATCACTCTTAACTTACCATCTTCAAACCAAAACCAACACCAATTCAACCTTTTAACTTACAATCAATTTTAACACTTATAAACACATCTCAAACACACTTATTCATAAAATCAACAATTCATAAGTCACCTCAAACACCACTTCAAAATAACAAAGGAAAACAAGAGAGTACTTACCTAAATTGAAGAAATTCCACAAATCTCCAACTTAATCCTTTGATTCTTCCTTCAATTTGATTTTAGAAATCAACAAAAATCACTCTTGATCCTTGGCTTTGGAGGGCCGGCCACCATAAGAGAAAGAGAAGAAGAAAAGAAAAATGAAGACAAGTCAACTTCTCTTCTTCTTTAAATCTCCACCAAGCAATTCTAACAAAGTAAAATTACTTAAATGCCCTTTTCTATTTGTTCTCACTTCCTTTAAAACTCTTGCCCTCTTTAGTAAATTCCCACATCCCAATTAAAATCTTCTTCCCTTGACTTTACATTTGACCAACATATATGTTATATATATTAACATATATACAACATATACATTCCATTAACACAATCATTTCCTTTGCAAAAACATATGTACATTTAATTCAAATCAAACAACAATTGAATTAAAACTTCTAGGGCATACATTGGGATATTACAGGAGAGGTTATCCGGGCATGAGTATTACTGCTTTTTGGATGGTCTTTCAGGCTATTTCCAAATTCCTATTACCCCAGAAGACCAAGAGAAAACTACATTCACCTGCCCATATGGGACATTCGCATATCGAAGGATGCCATTCGGATTATGCAATGCACCTGTGACTTTTCAGCGGTGCATGGTGGAAAACTTTGATGAGATTATTGAGGATATTTTGGAGGTGTTTATGGATGATTCTCGGTTTATGGGAGCTCATTTGAAAGATGTTTGGAAAACCTTGAAAGAGTCTTGATTAGATGTGAGGAAACAAACCTAGTGCTTAATTGGGAAAAATGTCATTTCATGGTTCAAGAGGGAATCGTGTTGGGACACAACATTTCAAGGAAGGGTATTGAGGTGGATCGGGCTAAGGTAGACACCATTGAGAAGCTACCACCACCCACATCTGTAAAGGCCATCAAAAGTTTTTTAGGACATGCGGGTTTTTATCGGAGGTTCATACGAGATTTTTCTAAGATAGCCTGCCCACTAACAAGACTCCTTGAGAAGGATGTGGATTTTGTTTTTAATGAGGAATGTTTAAGAGCTTTCACAACTCTTATGGAGAAATTGACCCATGCTCCAATCATGGTAGCTCCCAATTAGAATCTACCATTTGAACTAATGTGCGATGCGAGTGATTTTGCGGTGGGAGCAGTCTTGGGTCAATGCACAGAGAAATACTTCCAGCCTATCTACTATGCAAGCACGACTTTGAATACAACTCAAGCTAATTACACAACTACAGAGAAAGAGCTTCTAGCTGTAGTTTTTGCTTTTGACAAGTTTAGATCGTATCTGATCTTGTCAAAAGTGATTATTTATACAGACCACTCGGCTTTGAGGTATTTATTTGTGAAAATTGATACAAAGCCTAGGGTAATTCGTTAGGTCTTGTTATTGCAGGAATTTGACTTGATGATTCAAGATAAGAAGGGAGCTGAAAATCGGCAGCAGATCACCTTTCTCCCTTGGAGAATCCAACCTTGGAGAGATTTGAAGAAGGGGACATTGATGATCATTTCCCCGATGAGCAACTATACGCCATGATAAGTGAGGTAAGTAGTTTAAATTTTGAAACGCCTTGGTTTGCAGATTTTGCTAATTATTTAGCTGTTAGGGGACTCCCTAAGGACTTAACTTATCAAGAAAAGAAGAAATTCTTTTCCGATTTAAAATATTATTTTTGGGAGGATCCCTTTTTGTTTAGATTATGTAATGATCACATGATCCGACGGTGTGTGGCATGGACCGAAATGAGGAACATTCTTAGTCAATGCCACGTTGGACCAGCTAGTGGTCATATGGGAGCCAATATGATTGCTCAAAAGGTACTAGAATCAGGATTTTATTGGCCCACTTTGTTTAGAGATAGCTTCAAATTTGTGAACCATTGTGATCGTTGCCAAAGGACTGGAAATATTTCATCTCGTGATGAGATGCCCTAAAATGGAATTCTAGTGTGTGAAGTCTTTGATGTATGGGGGATCAATTTTATGGGACCGTTTCCAAATTCTATTGGTAACAAATATATTCTTGTAGCTATAGACTATGTCTCTAAATGGCCTGAAGCCCAAGCCTTGGCAACCAATAATCCCAGGGTAGTGATGAAGTTTTTGAAAAAGTTATTCTCTTGATTTGGTACACTAAAAGCAATCATAAGTGATAGGGGTACTCACTTTTGTAAGGTTCAGATTGAGAAAGTTTTCAAAAGAATAGGTTTTACACATAAGTTTGCTACTCCTTACCATCCCCAAGCTAGTGGCCAAGTTGAGAACATGAACAGGGAGATAAAAAGAATTCTAGAGAAAACTGTAGAGCGATCATGAAAGGATTGGTCCAAGAAATTGTACAATGTTCTATGGGCATTTAGGACTGCATTCAAAACTCCTTTGAGGCACTATGCCATAGGCTGGTATATGGAAAATCTTATCATTTGCCTGTAGAAATTGAACATAATGCTTATTGGGCTATAAAACAGATTAACCTTGATCTAGCTAGTGCAGGTGAAAGGAGAAAATTGTAGGTAAATGAGCTGGATGAGTGGAGATTGCAAGCCTTTGACAATGCAAGAATGTATGAGATGGCATGATGCTTTTATTAAGGAGCGGAAAGAGTTTCAAGCAGGAGATCATGTATTATTGTACAATTTGAGGCTTGGACTCTTTCCAGGTAATTTAAAATCTCGATGGTCTAGTCCTTTTACAGTTAAGGAAGTTTTCCCCTATGGAGTGGTTAAAATAACTCATCCAAAGGTGAATGGGCAAAGGCTCAAATTATGCTTGGGGGGAGAAATACATGACTTGAAGGAGGTTTAACACCTCCAAGGCTAAGGAAACTTACCCTAAATGTCCAACTAATATGACGTTAAAGAAGTGCTGGGTGGGATACAACCCACCATTTTATTCGTTCTTTAATTTTTATGTCTTTAATTTCTATGTTTTTACTTTGTGTCTTCAATTTTTATTTTTATTCTTCTATCATCGATTGGTGGTGTGTTTGCCTTGCATTCATTTGAATTTGTAGAAAAAATTTGATTTTGAAGGGTAACTTGAGCATATTTTAGGACACGCCCATGTGAGTGGGCGTGTCATTATTTTTAAGAGGTAGTAGCTACAATACGTCCGTGTCACTGAGCGTGTCATTTTAAATAAGACACAGTAGCTATGGCACGTCCAGGGACACCCCCGTGTCACTGGTCGTGCCTCAAAAAAATTAAGGAGAAAAAAAAGAGGGCCAGCATGCCCAAAGGACACGCCCAGACCATTGGGCGTGTCATTTCATTAGTGTCACAATACCTGTGGCATGACCAAGGACACGTGTGTGTCCTTGGGCATGTCATTTACTTACTCATCCAGTACCTGTGACACGCCTATGGACACGGACGTGTCCGTGGGCATGTGGTATACACTGCATCCCATCACAAAGGGCACGCCCAGCAACACGGGAGTGTCACTGGGCGTGTTGACATGTTTAAATACGGCCCAAAGTCGATTTAAAAGCCAAAAATACTCTCCTTTCTCCCTCATCTCTCATTTTCTCTCAAATTTCTTGCACTCCCACCGCCGCACTCATACACCCATTCACTCTAGAAGGGATTTTAACTCCCATTTTGCTTTTTTTTTTTACGTGGATCCACTCACTTTACATTTGATTCCACACGTTTTTTGCATTTTACAAGTATGAACTCTCACTTTTGCAATTTTTGTTGGATTTCTTTTGCTATTTCTTATGGATTCCTTTTATTATCTCTTGTTTTCCTTAGCATTTCGAGATTTATGCGGCGTTTGCTTTATTTTGCTTTATTTTGATTTATTTTGATTTATGCGGCGGTTGATTTATTTTGCTTTTATTTTGATTTTGATTTCATTTTGATTCGGCATTTGATTTATTTTGATTTAGTTTGTGTTTGAATTATCGATTGTTTTCTATGTTTTGTTGGGCTATGGATACAAGGGTTCATTTGTGAATCTAAATAATTTCCTTTGCTCGAATTGATTCATCGCTCTTATTGGCTTAGATAAATTTTTTTTGTTGGTCTATGTTGGTTAAATTTTTGTTGATATATATTGGTTAAACTTGTTTTCAATTGGCCGTTGACATTCATTTTATTGGAATTTACGTTGTGCTTTATCATTATAATGCTGGTATTTCGATACCCTTATGCCGGTCTTTTGTCGGTATTTCATATCATGCCATCTTTGTTGTTATTGAGTAATTCTTGTTTGTTTTGTAGACTATGGGCCCTCGCAAACAAACATCCTCCAAGCTCCCAGCAAAACAAGCACGAGGGGAAGGCAGTTCAAGCCAACCCGCTACACGACCAACCTCCAAGTTCATGGCAAACCACAAATGCCTTCGATTCTTAAATTCTGAGGAGCAAAAGTGATTTGAGCTTTTTGGAAATAAGGATTGGTCCCCACCTCGAAGTTTTGGATTGGGAAGCTATGGAGCTAGCCAACATTGCAGCCGATATTAGGGAACTGATCAACCAACTAGGATGGGAACAACTGTTCTACATCAATGAGCCTGCTTACAAAGAGCTGACATTGGAATTCTACTGCACCTTTCAGTTCTAAAAAGACCAAGGTTTCAATTACTGAGCGAACCATGAAATTCAGATTGGGGGGGGGGGTAGAGATTCCATATGATCATTAATGACCTTGGTGTGCATCTAGGGTTATACACTATAGAGGAGGTACAGACTTTCGACTATCTTAATTCTGAGGTGGATTTTGTTGAGTATGAGGTTGTTCCCCCTCGGGTTTGGAGGACCTTTGCACCCACTATAGATAAATACCAGCCCAAGGTATCTAAGGCATCCAACTTTGAGTCCTTCCCCTGCTGAGTGGTGCACAATCTGTTAGTTCACACTCTTACAGCTTGGTTGAGCAGCACATGGGTGGTGAGCCTGAGAGATCTATTTTTCTTACACTACATGGTACAGAAGACCCGGTGCAATCTCACACATGCCATCACGCACTTTTTTTGCGAGCAGTCCAAAAAGGAAGCATCAGGTACTTTGCATGGTGGCATGTATGTCACACGACTGGCTCGTCGCTTGAGTGTGTTAGATGGATGCCTACCTATGACGGTGGATGGTTTTCCCAAACTATTAGGTATAGACACATTGAAGAGACTAAATCGGGAGAAGGTAGCCAGGCTGCAGGCACCTACTATGGATTCTGAAGCAACCCCTTCTGCTCCTCCTTCAGACATACCACCACCCCCACCAATAGATTTTTTGGGTTCATCCACTGCTGCTGCTGGGCCTTCTTCCACTGCTGCACCTTCTTCTTCTGCTGGACCGTCTTTTGCCCAAACCCCTACATTTTGAGACTGGCGCCAATCAGTTAATGTTGAGTGGGATGATGACAGGAAGCCTACTGATTTTAAGCGACAGATTTGTAGGATCGAAGGTAAGTTAGGAAATATCAAGCTAAATTAGAATAAAATCTTAACTCAGCAGAACCACATGCAACAGTTCATGATTCAACAAACTACTTCTTTCTAAGCCCAGCTGGATCACGAGATCTTGAGAAGGCAAAGGCTGGAACAATCCATGTTAGAGTTCTGGAGGTATCAAGGGTTTAACCCTTCGCATCCACCACCTCCACCATACTAGCCACCTGCGCCTCTAGTCGATGTGTCCGATGATGATGCCAGCGATGATGCTAGCGGTGGGGAGACCAGCGGTGATGATTCCTGTGATGCACAGACATCTGACTAGCCCACCTTTCATTTAATTTAATGACTTACTTATTGTTCTTGTTATTTTTGTTATTCCTTTTGGACGATTGCAATTTTTTTAAGAACTATTTCTTTTGTTTAGTTATTTCATTTACTTATGTTTTAACTTTGTTTATACATCTTAGTTTCTATTTTTGTAGCTAATTTGCCTTCACCATAATCTTGGAATCGTACTCATATTTGTCCATTCATGGAAATGGCAAGACAGTTTTTCTCTCTCTTCGTTATTTCTTGTTTTGCACACACATTGGGGACAATGTGCGTCTTAAGTGTGGGGGAGAGGCATACTTTCTTGATTGAGCTACTATTATTTCATTCTTTCCATTTGATTCATTTGTCTCAATTAAGTTCTGCAACTTGTTTTTGGATTCAAGTAATCTAGATTACTATAATAGTGTGAATTGAAATGATTCCTCTTTATATATTAAATTAATTTTTGTTTTTCTAAATGACAATTTCTTATTGAGGTTGACTTGACTATCTTGATATATTGCTGAGGATCGACGGTAATAGCTATAATTAGGTAGTGGATTGATAGGAATTGGACACATTTAAAGTTTAAAACCTTAGTAACATTTTTTAGCATGTTGTAATTCCCTAGATTCTTGTGTCGGACTTAGTGTGACATCTTTAATATCTTAAGTTCCTGACCCTTGAGTAAATTTAAAAAAAAAACTAATAATACTAACAAAAGGAGCTTTAAAAATTTATCCCTGTTCTGCTGATTTTCACTCTTGAATTGAAACAAATGAGTTGGAATCATGAATAGTGCTAGTAGCCATTTGAACAATGATTCTGGCTGAGTAACCGGGGGTTGGCATCACAAATATTTACCTTCGCATCAAAAGGTTAGTATCGGTTCAAACAAGTAGGGCTCCTTAAATAATAAGAATGTATATATATATAAAGAGGGTTAAAGAACTTAAGAGAAAATTTATACTTTCGTACTTTGTTCATGACTTTTGAGTTTATGAAATTTTATGCTCAATAACTCTGGATCTTTAAGTTTTAGGTCTGTGAAATTTTTGTTTTGAAACTTCTTGATTCAGCTGTCATGATTGTGAATTAGTCTTTGGTTGAGAACGTCGGGTTTTCTAATTCGAGTATTGTCAAACTTTTCTTCTCTTTTTGGATATAGAGGGGTCTGTCATTTCTGCTTATTATAGTGATTTAGTTTGCTTGAGGATAAGCAAAAACTCAAGTGTGGGGGAATTTTATAAGTGCATAATTGATGATATTTTGCCCCTATTTCTTAATATGATTATTATCCAATTGAGTTTAATTTATTTGTTCAAGTGCTTTTTAGGATTAATTTCAGGAATTCCTTGTATTTTGAGCCTTATGGTCATTTCAGAGGGAATTACGGATGAAAGTCAAGGAAAAGAGCAAAATTCTTCAAGTGACACACCCATGGACATGGGCGTGTCAATGGACATGCCTTTGATACTGCCATACAGAAGCATTGACACGCCCAGTGACATGGGCGTGTCACCGAGCGTGCCTATTACAATGACTCACAGAAGCTGTGACACGTCCAGTGATATGGGCATGTCACTGGATGTGCCTTATATTCAGAATCCTAGTAGCAATGACACACCCAATGACATGGGCGTGCCAGGCTAAAATATCTGCACTATAAAAGCTGAACTAAAGCATGAATTAAGGATTCGATTTCATTCTTTACAACCTAGAGTCGACTTCTAGAGAGAAAAAGAGAGTTTTGAACCTAGAGCTGAGATTGAAGGTGAAGACACATTCTACACAAGATCTAAACCAAGATTCAAGGATTTAAGTGAAGAAATACAAATCATTCACCATGGATTGTTTGGATTCTTTTACTTATTTCTTTTGTTATGGTTTTCTGGTTTTGAACATGAACTAATTTATTCTCTATCTAGATATTGATGAACCCTAGCTTTATTGTATGGATTGAATAATTTTATTTAATTAAATCATTTGATTGAATTGTTTTATTCTTATGATGCTTAATAATTTATTTCCAATTGATGATAGCATGCTTATTGATTGGTTGTAATTTTCATATTATTGACTTGAGAAAGCTTGATATGAATAGAATACTCATAAGGATTGAGGATTGATTGGAGTGCTAGAGATAGACTTACAAGATCCTTTGGTTTATGATTCCTTGTTCTTAATGCAAGATCTATTTATTTATGTTTGAGAAGATATTCCAACATTCTACTTAGTGATTAGGGATTAATTTACTTGAGAAAGGTTTTAGTCTAATTTAGAGGAATGTCAATTCAACTTTATTATTTGATTTAATTAAATTGAATTTCATAAATATATTTATGGCTAGGGGAATTCAATATCTGGATAGTATTTTCATCATAAATCCTTTTTGCACAATACTTAATCTCTTTTTATTTTAAGTTATTAAGTTAATATTCTTTAATTACAAACTTCACAAAACTATTAATTTGCTAAACAACAGTTAAAATTTTCACTAGTACTTGGCCTTGTCCCTAGTGGAACGACAACTCACTCACTACTTTATTACTTGAGCGACCTGTGCACTTGCGTTATTGCAATAGCATAAGTTCGTACCAACACTGAGCATTAAGCACTCCTAGGGTCAAGTCTTAGGCTCACTTTTTCTTTCTCTAAATGTCCATAAAGTCAAGCTTTAGGTATTTCTGAGTTTGACTTTTCTCTTTTATTTTTCAAAAAAAAAATTTATGGTGTCAAGCATTAGAAACTTCTAGAGTCAAGCCTTATGTTGTTATTTTATTTTCTGAAAGGTCCCTAATGTAGAGTATTAGGTACTCCTAAGGTCGAACCTTAGGTTATTTTTCTTTGTTTTCTAAAAAATTTAAAAATTAAATTTTAAGTACTGTTGAGGTTAAATCTTTAAAGATAATTGGCTACTAACCTTTTGCATAACTTTAATTAATTAAAATATGCAAAAGGGAGGACTATAATAATCTATTTTTTTTTTAGAAAGGGAGAAAAGTAAAAAGAAAAAATATTTTATCCATAATTTAATGCGTAAAACATGGAGAGTAATTTATGGCATAAAATATGAAATATTATGTATATAAAAAAAATTATTAATAATTCAAGGCTTAAAACATGGAGAATAATTTATGGCCTAAAACATGAAAAGATTAGTGGGATCTATTTTGTGAAAAAAAAATTTCTAATTCATGGCCTAAAACATAAAAATAAAAAGAGTTAGTAGGATATATTTATTAAAAAAAGGTTTTCCTAATTCATGACCTAAAATATGAAAAGGTAAAAACAAGCATTAAAAAAAAGAAAAAAAAAGTTATTTTTTTAGCATAAAAGGAGAAGAGGAGATTGAGAAAAAGAGGACACAAAAAAAATTTACAAGAAAATAGAGGAGAGAAAAATTTATAAGAAATACAAAAAAGAGAAAAAATCACAAGAAATTAGAGTAAAAAAATTAGAGAGATTAGAAATACATAAAAGCAAAGAGATGGTAGAAAAATTTCAACAAACAAATTTTATGATAGAGAAAAATTATGAAAAATCTTGAAATTTGTTAAGTACAGAAAGCGTTCTTAACAAGTCCGGCTGAAAATTCAAGGACTAGCAATAAAAAAATTCACATATAATTTCAACAATTAAGAAGCAAATCAGGTAAACATGTTATTATATTTATTATTTTATTTTACATTTTTGTTGTTTTAATCTCAAAAATTATGCATATTTATCTTGTTTAAAAAGTAGAAAAATAAAAATAGTTAACAATATTAGGCAATATACACAATAAATACAAATGTAAGTATACAAAAGATTTAAATTATTTATAATAAATATAAAATATATACTGATACCAACCTCATGTGTATATATACACATAAATCAGGTACATATAAAATAAAAAAGAAAGAAAATAGATAATAACAAATACTATATTAAAAATGAACACAACAAAGACAATAAAAATTAATCAAAGCAAAAAAGAAAAAAAATAAGTGTGTGTGAAAAAATAGTATAGCAATAAATCTTAAATGAATACATGGCTTCAAATATTTTAAGAACTAAATAACAAAAAAAAGTATAAATCCTCAAATATAAAAAAAAATAAATGCATAATTCAGAATCTGAAAATAACAAAAAAAGTCAAGTAATAATAAAACAAAACTTATCTAAAAAAAAATAATAAAACAAATTTCAAATTTAAAAAAAAATTAAAAATACTTATACATTAAAAAATAATAAAAATAGAAGAAGCAGAAATAAAAAAAAAATAAACTCAAGAATATGATTTTTTTACCTTATTATCTGCAATAAATAAAACATTAAAAGACTAAATATTTTAGTGGCTAGTTCTTTTTTCACACTTTTTCTTCTTCTTCTTCTTCTTCTTCTTATTATTATTATTAAGAAAGCAACATCATACTTTATATTGGGCAGTACAATGTCAACAACTGCACTACAACTTATTTCTTTTTTTTTTTTTTGTTATTTTCCATTTCTTTTACTTAAAAGGTTATAAAAAAAAATTCAAGAAACAAACATTTTTTTTTTGTTTATGCTTGAGTGGGACGTGTATGTGTGCGTATATGTATATATATATATATATATATATTGTAAACTTTTAATTTAATTTTGCTCCCCTTTTACGTATTTGATAAATTTAAATTTTATACAATATTAAATTAAAAAAAATCTAAATGAACTTTTAAAATTTAATTGTTTTTATTTAGAAAAATCATGGGATTTATGAATAGACAAATTCATTAATATTGACATGTAGCATCTAAATACATACTAAATATATATATATATATATATATATATATTCATCACACTTTCAAATGATTTTTTTTTAATTTTTCGAGTATATTTCAGCTAAAGTTATATTAATTTAACAATGTTACTTTATTATAATATGATTTTTACTTATTATGGAATTGATTTTTATTTTGTCATATCATGAGTATTCATAAGAAGAATATTAATTTCTTTCAATTTTCACAAATATATATATATATATCTCACTTTATTCAATGTAAAATTCTATTCATTGTATCGTAAATGATTTTTTTTTTATTTGCCACCAACTAGGAGTTTCCCTTGAAGATAATAGATATATTTTTAATTATGGGTTAACAATAGTATTTGTTAAACTATTTTCATTGTATTCAGGTAGTGGGTATAATAATTATTAAATATATTTAAAATTTTTATAAATATATGCACATAAATAATATTAAATGAATGATTCATAATTATATTCAGAAAATTGATATAATTATCAAAAACAAATATATCAAAAATAATAACAATAAATAATAAATAAATTATATACAACAACAATGATGACGACAATTAATAACAAGTAATTATGATAACAATTGAACTACGGGGACTTTGATTCCATCAAGCGGATACGTAAGCAATCAAAATTAAGTTTCGAGTTCAAGTCCACTTTAATTAAAAATATTTTTTTAAAAAAATACATTAATATATTAAAAAAATAAATATAAAAAATATTTAATAAAAATATAAAATTTGGACAGTTATGTTCAGGAAGTAAGCATAATTAAAAAATAATAATCATAAATTTAATAAATATTAAACCATAAAATCTTTATATTCAGGTAATGAATGCAATGATTAAATCATTAACTAATAAATAAAATATGTATCCACAAAGATAATAAAATTATTAAAAATAATACAATAAAATTATAAATTTAATAAAAAATATTTGTGTCCAGACAGTGGATACAAGAGTCAAAAGATAAAATACAAAATATAATTAGGATTTATATTCAGACAATGAATATAATTATTTTTACAAATAAAAAAATGATAATAAAATATCACAATAATTATAGTACTAATTTTTAGGCGTTGTAAGGTGTTTTTCCTTCCCTACACATAATCAATCTCCCGAACCAAAAAATGCATACCAAGACTAGGTGTCCAATCAAACCTCATAATTGATTGGTGGCGACTCATAACAAAAATAATAATAAATAAATATAAATCGACAAAAACTAATTAAATCTATAATATCCACCGGCTCTCTGTCGTCCCGTGTGCGACAATCTCTAAATATAATTTTCTTAAGTTGTTGATTCCCTAATCTAAAATCTTACATAGTTTTCACTCAACATATGATTTCAATTAAATATACAATTGGTGGCTAGACAATCACAAGCACTAAGTACAAAATCAATAAAACTTTAATTTCAAGCAATAAATAGTAATTAAATTAATTAATACACATTATCCACAATCTTAAATTTATCTAATCCCACTAAGGAGATTAGTTACTCATAACTAAATTAAACATAATAAACATAGAAATTAAGAAACTAAACATGAAATCCATAATTCTATATTCAAATCAGCAAAAGAACAAAAGAATTAAATACAATGTAAATTTGAAAATTTAAACCGAATAAAGAGTTCAAACTAGACGGATGAAGAATATTGCAGAGACGACGAAGTCCTCCTTAAGCCCAATCTTCTTCTTCCTTTGATCTCCAATGGTGAAAAAGCAAATCTACTCCAAAAAAATTAAAAAGGTATAGAAAAATTTCCTAGAATGGCTACTGTACATTACTGTTCATATCCTCCCCCAGTTGTATCACATTCCACTTAAAACTAGACTCCTACACTTACTCAACTTCTGTTCAAAATTTGAATTCAAAATTTTCAACAAATTTTCTATTAGTTAGAGGTCTTATCTCGAATTGACGCCTTCAAAAATATTTTAGCCCAAGAAGAGTAGATTTGGGCTTTTTAATCACTTCATTCGGACTCCAAATGCCTCAATTATGACCCAATTACTCTCAGTGGCTCGGGCTAGAATTCTGCTTCTGTATTTTAAGCCCAATTTCAAATTTTTTTATTTGGAGGCCAAAATGAACTCGAAATTTGAAGAACCATACCTCTTTGAAAAGCTTGAGATGTCCTCTATCAACTTTATGAAGACCACTTTTCCAATCTTGTACTTTATTACCACCAAAGTATTACTTAAATCTCTAAAGGTCCAATTCTGCCTAAAATATCAGTTTATACAATCCTAAAAGAAATTAATTCAAACTAAGCTTAATTCAAAAATAATAAAATTAAAGCACATAATAAGCTTATGATAAATTAATTAAACTCAATTTCATGTTAAAACCGATAGAAAAATATATGTTCAAATTGTACTTATCAATGGTTTGAACAAGTGGTTTCAAATCATAAAAATCACCAATTCGACAATTTTTAAAAATCAAGAACCTAAACCAAATCATAAATCAAGGTTTAGGTTCTGGTTTGGCTATAGTTTTGGTTTTGACATATTTTGGTTCTGATTTTAAATAGTTTAGTTTCGGTCTGGTTTTGATTCCAAACTAGACCATGGCCATGTCTAATCATAGTAAAATCTTATCTTTTAAAATTTTAAATTTCTTTCTGTTATAGTAGCCAAATTTGTAGTTCTAGTTGTTGATTTCTAAGGATTCTTGTAATTATTTCCAGTGTTCATATCAAAGTTTCATAAATTATTGTCTTCCTAGCTTTTAAGATTTATCTCTTGTCCAAAATATATTCATGTCATCATTCTCTAACAGGTCTCTTGTAAAAATCAATTGATATATAATAGTGCATTTGAGGACTATATTATTTTTTAAAATACTTTCAAAGATTTTGCACAATCATTAGATTTAGAAGATTGATTTGTGCATTTTGATTGAGATACCTACAATCCTATGGTACACCATTGTCATGCACCTATACACCATTGTCATGCACCTATATCATGAAGCAGTGATTCTCTAAGAGCCAAGCTCTACTCAATCAGAGAAGAATTCAAGAGAAGCTAGGGTGAAGAATATCAAAAGAGAATTTAGAGAAGGAGAGAGAGAGGGAGAGAGAGAGAGAGAGGGAGAGATGAGAATAAGAGTGAGAGAGAATTGTATTGATTCTATTGTATCTTCATTTGTTTCTCAATTTGTTATTTAATAAGAAATTCCTTTCTTTCTCATATAATTCTCATCCAGTTGTACTTCACTCACTCCAATTCTAACTAACATATGCTTAACCGCTCAATAAGAATGTAATGATTAGAAAATAAAAATTCCCTCTAGAAGCTCTACAAATATACAACCTTATGCTAAATTTCTTTGGCTACTTCACATCACTAGGCTCAATAGCAACTTGCTCTCTGCTTTCTTAAAAGTACCCTCCCCATGAAGCACTTCCTTATCCTTATGGAAGAAAGCAGGGAATTGAGCTTTTATAATTACAGCTAAGAACTTCCTAAGTAGCTTTAGTTTTACTGAAATGAACCCAATGAATAAGCACTTGCTTAGGTACTATTTTTTTCCTCATCACAGTTCTAGTATCTAACACAAGCAAGGGGTTCAATTACTAATTCTCCTCTCTTGTGGATCTTCGAAAAAGTAAAGCTTATTAGAATCTCTTTTTCCCACACGTCTCTTGAGGAGTGAGACATGGAAAACATGATGGATAGTAACATCAATAAGCAATTGAAGTTTATCAGCAATAGATCCAATCTTACCTATGTGAGCGGGGATTTTTGCTCACACTCCTGATAGAATGGTTTTTGTGACTTCTCTGCTGCTAGATTTTGGATCTTAGGGAACATGATCCTAAGCTCAGAAAATTGAAGTCGCTACCCAAATAGGCTGAGAAGAAAATTGGAAGGAATGGATAACTCGATTTCTAAGGAATTCCCACCCCCCTATTAGATTCAAAAAGTTGGGTATACAAGGAGAATGTAAGAAACTGCTCAACACCCCCAGTACGCTCTATTCATTGGAACCGACTTCCTTTTCAAGACTAAATACTATTATATTTTTAAATTGTTATGATACTACTCATATTACAAACATTTTTAGATAAATAAAAATATTCATTCACCATAAAAAAAAAAAAGTTCTATACATAAACTAGATGAGTACCCACACTTTGTGAAAACATATCGATACAAAGCTTAAAGTCTATAAATACATAATTAAATAAAATAAAAAAAATAAGAAACCCACAAAGTAAAAATATGTCTTTCATATTATCTTTTTAATTGAGAAAAACAAAATGTGCAATAAAAGTAGCAATAATAAAAAAAAATAGAATTTATGATAAAACAAGTTAGATCCATCGTATAATTAAGCAACCAGAACATAGTAAAGATAAATCATTTCCAATAGGCCAGATAAGCTAAGGTGCTAAACATAAATATCAAAAACATTAACAACATAAAAGTATGAAAAAATAAATATAAAACACAAACAGTAAAAAAATAATTTATTAAACAATATGATTTATTTATTTAAACTTATTAGAATCTGATAAATACAAATTTATATATTTTTATTTTCATTATATTTATTGTTTTGAGTTATTTGAAGCTTAATTTATACAAATAAAGTGTTTTTTAATAAAATAGATTTTATTTTAAGAGTGTTGTGAATAAATGTTTTAAAATAAAGAAATTTCAGCATTATAATAAATTTGACCATTGCCTTGATTTTTAAAGGATATTTTAATTTGTAGGTCTCCAATTTGGGTGAAAAATGACTCAACTAAAAGCTAATGAACAGACCTATAAGAAAAAAAATACTCCAGATGCTAATAATGAAGGAATGTGGACGAAAAAGAGCTTCAAAGTGGTGACAGCCATGCTGTCCATCTGATCTGCACCACCTTTAGTATTAAAATCATAAGATGAGTTGTGGATGTCCAAATTGGACATAAAAATATGATTTGGAAAGCTAATGGACAGACCTAAAAGGAAAAAATTATTCCAGCATCTGGGAATCAACTAATGTGCACGAAAATGAGACTGAAGGTGGTGGCAAACATGCTGTCCATTACAGCAATGCAATAATGATGAAATTAGGTGGCATTTTAATTATTAAACCACTTTGTACAGCTAAGCTTGGCTATAAATACCTTCATTTGTATGCCTTGGAGGATCCCCATCTGAAATCATCTCCTCTCCCTTGTTGTTTTATAAATTTTCTTTGTATTTTGCTGTTGTAAGCCACAACATGAGTGGCTAAGTTTTAAATTCAGCTCAAAGACTTCAAGTTCATTTGCGTAATTTGTGAGGCCAGGTTATAATTTCTTTATTTTGATTAAATATCTATTGTTTCTTGATATTATTTTTTTATGATAAATATTCAACTAAGAAGGCCTAATAATTGATCGTTTATTATGATTAATCGCTAATCATTCTTCTTAATCCGTAATTGTTATGAAGAGTGATACTAGTAGCAATTAGGTTTTATTAATTATGATCCAAGTTTTTAATAAAAACCTAAAGAAACAATAGGGTGAATTAAATGATTTATGCTTCATAAATTATTATTCAAGCTTAACTACTTCCTGTTGTAATGCAGTTATTAATTTGTTGAGGATTGCTTAATACCAATTCAATTAATAACTAGATTCAATAAAAGTGTTGGGCTTTAATTGATGAATATAGGGAAGTGGAAGATTTATTTTGCTTTTTAATAAATCTATGTTAAGTATTTAATCTAAAATAAAATCATATGTTTTGTCTGTGATCAAATTATGCAGTGAATTATGAACGTTCTTTGAGCTGATCTTTTTATTCATTGAATTTAAGTTATTTATCATAATTGCATTTTAAACCCCCCTTTATTTTCAGCAAAATCAAGTGACACAATTCAGTCTCTGTGGAATCGACCCTACTTATTACTATACCAAAAAAAAAATCATTAAAGTAGGTTAATTAATTTTTGGAGGTTTCGACACCCATCAAGATTTTGGCGCCGCTGCCGGGGATTGATAGTCTATTTGATTTTGTATTATTTTTTTTATGACACGATCTTCTCAATCTGTTGAAATTTTGTTTGATCCAGAAATAGAGAAAACAGCAAAAAAATTGAGGAAAAAGACCAAACAAGCTAAGAAGGAAAAAGTTAGAAAAAGTTTTGATTTTTGTGAATCAAATAAGGAAGATAACTCCTCAACAGAGTCAAATTCTGAACCAGAAATTGAGATCATGGCTGCTAGAACATTAAAAGAGCTAGCTACCCCTGACTTAAATCAGCAGCCTCTATGTATCCAGTTTCCCACTTTAGATGTTGCTTTTGAACTAAAATCTGGACTAATCCATTTGTTGCCAAAGTTTCATGGTCTTGCAGGTGAGGATCCTTACAAACATCTCAAGGAGTTCCATGTTGTATGTTCTAGCATGAAACCTCAAGGCGTTTCTGAAGAACAGATTAAGCTTCGAGCTTTCCCTTTTTCATTGGACAACACTGCAAAGGATTGGTTGTATTACCTACCCTCAGGTTCTATAAACTCATGGAATGAGATGAAAAGGTTATTTTTAGAAAAGTATTTTCCTGCTTCTCGTGCTGCAAACATAAGGAAGGAAATTTGTGGCATTAGGCAATATAGTGGAGAAAGTTTGTATGAATATTGGGAGCGTTTCAAAAAATTATGTGCAAGCTGCCCGCACCATCAGATAAGTGATCAACTCCTCATTCAATATTTTTATGAAGGTTTACTTCCAATGGACAGAAGTATGGTAGATGCTGCGAGTGGAGGAGCTCTAGTTGACAAAACACCCGATGATGCAAGGCAATTGATTGCTAATATGGCAGCAAACTCACAGCAATTTGGAATGAGGATGGATCACACAACCAAGAAAGTTAATGAGGTAAGTACATCCAATCTTGAGAAGCAAATTTTCGATTTAACATCTCTGGTGAAACAGTTGGTTACAGGAAAGTCACAAGCAGTAATGATGTGTGGTATTTGTTCGATTTCGGGTCATACTACTGACATGTGCCCTACATTACAAGAAGAAGAACCAATTCAACAAGCTAATGTAGTTGGCAATTTTCCAAATCAACATCAGCGAAGATATGACCCATACTCCAATTCATTCAATCCAGGATGGAGAGATCATCCAAATTTGAGCTATGGAAATCAACCATTACAGAATCGGTATAATCCACATAAGCAGCAAGCCAATCAGATTCCTAACCAAGGTATGTCACTCGAAGATATTGTTAAAGCTTTGGCTAATAACACACAACAATTTCAACAGGAAACCAGAAACAACATTCAAAACATAGAGACACAAATTGGTCAGCTAGCAACGTCAGTGAGCAAGTTAGAAGCAAGAGATTCAGGAAAGCTACCATCCCAAACTGTCATAAATCCTAGAGAGAATGCAAGTGCTATACTATTAAGGAGTGGAAAGGAAATTGACAGCCAAGCACAACAAGATGAAGTCAAGAAGAAAAGCCAAAAAGAAAAAGAGATCAAAATATCCAAAGATAAGGTAATTTCTGAACCTAGCATGAATGATTGTACTGAACGTGTTGTTCCTCCATTTCCTAGCAGGTTGGCTAAGACAAAAAAAGAAGAAAGTGAAGCGGAGATTTTGGAGACATTTAGAAAGGTTGAAATCAATATACCACTGCTTGATGCTATTAAACAAATTCCAAGGTATGCTAAATTTCTTAAGGAATTGTGCACTACAAAGCGCAAATTGAAAGGTAATGAGAAAATTAGTGTTGGAGAAAATGTGTCAGCAATGATTCAACGTAAGTTACCTCCCAAGTGCAAGGATCCAGGCTCATTCTCAATTCCATGTAAAATAGGAGATTCTAAATTTGAGCGTGCCATGGCAGATTTAGGAGCATCTATTAATGTCATGTCTTATTCAATATTTCAAACTTTGAATTTGGGTATGTTACAGGAAACTAATGTGATTATTCAATTAGCTGATAGATCTAATGCATATCCCTTGGGCTTAATTGAGGATGTTCTAGTACAAGTTGGTGAACTAATTTTTCCTGCAGATTTTTACATCTTAGATATGGGGGATAATACTTCTGCATCAAATTCAGCATTAATATTGTTAGGAAGACCTTTCCTAAAAACTGCAAAGACAAAAATTGATGTTGATGATGGCACCATGACTATGGAATTTGATGGAGAAATTGTCAAATTTAATATATTTGATGCTATGAGGTATCCAGACAATGATTATTCTGTTTTCTCTATTGATGTTATTGATGTACTTGTGCAGGATGTTTTCAAATTGAACAATAAAGATGATCTAGAAGTGGTAATTTCTCAAGGAAACATGGAAATTGATGGTGCTTTACCACTAAGAGAAGAAATTATAGATACAATGATGGCATTGCAGTCACTCCCAAAAAATTCAAAAAGGTATGAAATTTTAAAAATAGACTTGCCTGTTTCTTATACAAAATTGTTTCCTTCTATTACACAGGCACCTGTTCTGGAACTCAAGCCTTTACCAGAACATTTGAAGTACGTCTATTTGGGGGATGGCGAATCACTTCCAGTGGTTGTTGCAAGTGATTTAACAAAGCTTCAAGAAGAGAAATTGATTCGAGTTCTTAGAATCTACAAGGAAGCGATTGGATGGACAATAGCTAATATTAAAGGTATAAGCCCTTCTGTTTGTATGCACAGGATTTTATTGGAAGATGATGCAAACCCAAGTAAGGAAGCTCAACGAAGGTTAAACCCACAAATGATGGAAGTGGTAAAAAAGGAGATTTTGAAGTTGCTTGATGCAGGAGTGATTTATCCAATTTCTGACAGTAAATGGGTAAGTCCAATCCAGGTAGTCCCTAAAAAATCAGGAGTAACAGTGGTGAAAAATCAAGACAATGAACTCATTCCGACAAGGATTCAAAATGGATGGAGAGTGTGTATAGATTATCGAAAATTGAATTCAACAACAAGAAAGGATCACTTTCCTTTACCATTCATTGACCAAATGCTTGAGCGATTGGCAGGTAAGTCTTATTTTTGCTTTCTTGATGGATTTTCAGGGTATAATCAAATTGTCATTGCACCAGAGGATCAGGAAAAGACTACTTTCACTTGTCCTTTTGGAACTTTTGCTTTCAAAAGAATGCCATTTGGACTTTGTAATGCACCTGCTACATTTCAAAGATGCATGATGAGTATATTTTCAGAATTTATTGATAATTGCATTGAAGTATTCATGGATGATTTTTTGGTATATGGTGATTCATTTGAAACATGTCTTAATAATTTAACTTGTGTTCTCGAACGTTGCATTGAGAAAAATCTTGTGTTAAATTATGAGAAATGTCATTTTATGGTAAAACAAGGAATTGTTTTAGGACATGTAATTTCTAATAAGGGAATTGAGGTAGACAAAGCTAAAATTGGTTTAATTTTGAACTTACCATACCCCACAACTGTGAGGGAAGTGCGTTCTTTTCTTGGTCATGCAGGTTTTTACCGTAGGTTCATTAGGGATTTTTCAAAGATAGCTTTGCCATTATCCAAACTGTTACAAAAAGATGTTCCCTTTGAGTTTTGCCAAGAATGTAAAGATGCTTTTGATAAATTAAAATCTGCATTGACATCGCCTCCTATTATTCAACCACCAGATTGGACCTTGCCATTTGAGTTAATGTGTGATGCAAGTAATTATGCAGTAGGAGCAATTTTGGGGCAACGTATTGGCAAGCAACTTCATGTGATCTATTATGCATCCAGGACACTAAATTCAGCTCAACGCAATTATTCCACCACTGAAAAAGAATTTTTAGCTATTGTTTTTGCTTTAGAGAAGTTTCGATCATATTTACTTTGTTCTAAAGTAATTGTATTTTCTGATCATGCAGCTTTAAAGTATCTATTAGCGAAAAAAGAAGCAAAACCAAGATTAATTCGGTGGATCCTTTTATTACAAGAGTTTGATCTTCAAATTAAGGATAAAAAAGGCGCTGAAAATGTAGTAGCAGACCATTTGAGCAGAATAATGACACAAGATAATCCAATTCCTTTACAAGAATCTTTTCCTGATGAGCAGTTATTCAATTTACAAGGTATGGTCCCTTGGTATGCTGATTTAGTGAACTTTTTAGTAACTAAGACTTTACCATTTGATTTGGAAAAAAGTAAGAGGGATAAAATAAAAAGTGAGGCTAAGTATTATGTGTGGGATGATCCATATTTATGGAAATTTTGTTCTGATCAACTTATTAGAAGATGCATTCCAGATAATGAAATTCAGTCTATCCTCACTTTTTGTCATACATATGCTTGTGGAGGTCATTTTGGACCTAAGAGAACTGCTAAAAAAATATTAGATTGTGGTTTTTATTGGCCTACTTTATTCAAAGATTCTTATTTATTTTGTAAACATTGTGAACAGTGTCAGAGAACAGGAAGCTTATCCCGTAGAAATGAAATGACTCAATCTCCAATACTTGTTTGTGAAATTTTTGATGTCTGGGGAATTGACTTTATGGGACCATTTCCTTCATCTTTTGGTTTTGTTTATATATTACTTGCTGTTGACTATGTCTCAAAATGGGTGGAGGCCAAAGCCACAAAAACTGATGATTCTAATGTTGTTATAAGTTTCATCAAATCTAATATTTTAAGCAGGTTTGGAATTCCAAGAGCTTTGATTAGTGACCAGGGCACTAATTTTTGTAATCGATCTATAGAAACTTTATTGAAGAAATATGGTATTTTTCATAAAGTAGCTACAGCTTATCACCCTCAAACAAGTGGTCAAGCGGAGGTGTCTAATAGAGAAATCAAGTCTATTTTAGAAAAGACTGTGAATCCCAATAGAAAAGATTGGAGCCTCAAACTTGATGATGCTTTGTGGGCTTATAGGACAGCCTATAAGACCCCTATTGGAATGTCCCCTTACAGGTTACTTTTTGGTAAATTATGCCACCTTCCAGTTGAGTTAGAACACAGGGCATATTGGGCTGTTAAACATTGCAATTTGGATATGGATAAGGCTAAGGAGCAAAGAAAGCTACAATTGCAAGAGTTGGAAGAAATTCGGCTTGAAGCATATGAAAATTCTAGGATTTATAAAGATAAGACCAAGGCACTTCATGACAAATTTATTCTCAGGAAGAATTTTGTAGTTGGACAAAAAGTGTTGCTTTATAATTCTAGATTGAAATTGATGCCAGGTAAGTTGCTTTCTCGTTGGATTGGACCTTTTATTGTTACTAATGTATTTTCTTATGGTGCAGTTGAAATTAAAAGCTTAGTAACTAATAAGGTTTTCAAAGTTAATGGGCATAGACTTAAGCCATTTTACGAAGGATTCCAAGAGCATTCACTTGAAGAAATCAAATTGGTTGATCCAGTTTATCTGGATGAATAAAAAAAATAAATAAATAAAGATGTCGAGCCAATGACATTAAACGAAGGCGCTACTTGGGAGGCAACCCATGACGGCTATCTAGCCACAAACAGATTTGTTTTCTTTCTCACTTTGTTTTACTTATTTTTAGTAATATTTTATTTGCATTTTATTTTACATTAGGGACAATGTAAGTTTTAAGTGTGAGGGAGGAGTTTTCACTTGGAAGTATTTTCACTTTAGAGTTTTCATTTAGAAGTATTTTCACTTAAAAAAAATATTTACTAGTGCTGGAATTAAAAAAAAAAACTTGATCTTTTATTAGCATGCTTTATTAAAAATGACAAATTATAATTAAAAGAATTAGTATCATTTTAATTTCTTATTAAATATTCTTTTATTTTTTTTTCTTCAATAGTTCAATTAAATTGATGCTAATTACTTTGGATTTACAAATAAACAAGTAAGTTTTGAGCCCAAACACTTTATTATTATTATTTTTTTTTTGAGAGAGTTCACGTTTTTGGTAAAAAGTCCTAGAACTTGCTCTTGTATCTTCTTGAGATTACCATTATTAGCTCCCTAATTAAAAAGTGATTAAGGCAAATTAGGTTTAACCATTTAGCTTAAAAAGCCTACCCTTTTACTAAACCTTTAGATAGCCATTTTGAGCCATTCAATATATACATTTTTTTTTCTTCCTATTGTACCTATGAGAATTTTATCTAGTTCTTCTTCTGAAAAAAAAAAAGAAAAAAAAAGACAAAAAAAATTAAAAAAAAAAAGAAAAAAAAATCCTTCTAAATTAAGAAATTTTGAGCTTTACTAGAGTAGCACAAGCATGAGTTGTTTTTAGCACAATTGTGCTGACTTCAAATCCCATTATTGCTTTCAATATTTCATGGCATAATTGTGCCATCTCTTGTGCTTACTTTTGTACTCTTCTCTTTTGGTTGCACAAGTTGTTGCTTTACAGCACAATTAGGCTTGTTCTTGTCTGCTTATTCTAAGCAAATCAATAAACATTTCTGCCTTTCAAAAAAAAAAATATATATATATATATATACCTCTATCATACCTACTACCCAAGCCCCATTACAACCAAAATAAAGACCTTTTGATTTTAATTAGTTGGCTATAGTAGTGGAGATTAGATCAAAAGAGCAAGCCTATGGTGATTTTTCTACTAAAAACAGTTGAACGCTGAGAGTATTTATCACCCTAATTAAACACATGAGAGTTTGGTGAGATGTGAGACTGTTAAATCTTTGTAATTAGCTCATATGTTTAATTTTACTATATATAAAAAAAAAGAAAAAAAACTTATTAAATATTTTAAGAGAAATAAAAATATAAAAATTCTTTTAAATATAACTTGTTAATTTTAATAGAGCATGCCTTGAGAAGATTAAGAGAAATTTCAAACAATGCTTGAGGGCAAGCATAAAATAAGTGTGGGGGAATTTGATAAATACAAATTTATATATTTTTATTTTCATTATATTTATTGTTTTGAGTTATTTGAAGCTTAATTTGTACAAATAAAGTGTTTTTTAATAAAATAGATTTTATTTTAAGAGTGTTGTGAATAAATGTTTTAAAATAAAGAAATTTCAGCATTATAATAAATTTGACCATTGCCTTGATTTTTAAAGGATATTTTAATTTGTAGGTCTCCAATTTGGGTGAAAAATGACTCAACTAAAAGCTAATGAACAGACCTATAAGAAAAAAAAATACTCCAGATGCTAATAATGAAGGAATGTGGACGAAAAAGAGCTTCAAAGTGGTGACAGCCATACTGTCCATCTGATCTGCACCACCTTTAGTATTAAAATCATAAGATGAGTTGTGGATGTCCAAATTGGACATAAAAATATGATTTGGAAAGCTAATGGACAGACCTAAAAGGAAAAAATTATTCCAGCAGCTGGGAATCAACTAATGTGCACGAAAATGAGACTGAAGGTGGTGGCAAACATGCTGTCCATTACAGCAATGCAATAATGATGAAATTAGGTGGCATTTTAATTATTAAACCACTTTGTACAGCTAAGCTTGGCTATAAATACCTTCATTTGTATGCCTTGGAGGATCCCCATCTGAAATCATCTCCTCTCCCTTGTTGTTTTATAAATTTTCTTTGTATTTTGCTGTTGTAAGCCACAACATGAGTGGCTAAGTTTTAAATTCAGCTCAAAGACTTCAAGTTCATTTGCGTAATTTGTGAGGCCAGGTTATAATTTCTTTATTTTGATTAAATATCTATTGTTTCTTGATATTATTTTTTTTATGATAAATATTCAACTAAGAAGGCCTAATAATTGATCGTTTATTATGATTAATCGCTAATCATTCTTCTTAATCCGTAATTGTTATGAAGAGTGATACTAGTAGCAATTAGGTTTTATTAATTATGATCCAAGTTTTTAATAAAAACCTAAAGAAACAATAGGGTGAATTAAATGATTTATGCTTCATAAATTATTATTTAAGCTTAACTACTTCCTGTTGTAATGCAGTTATTAATTTGTTGAGGATTGCTTAATACCAATTCAATTAATAACTAGATTCAATAAAAGTGTTGGGCTTTAATTGATGAATATAGGGAAGTGGAAGATTTATTTTGCTTTTTAATAAATCTATGTTAAGTATTTAATCTAAAATAAAATCATATGTTTTGTCTGTGATCAAATTATGCAGTGAATTATGAACGTTCTTTGAGCTGATCTTTTTATTCATTGAATTTAAGTTATTTATCATAATTGCATTTTAAACCCCCCTTTATTTTCAGCAAAATCAAGTGACACAATTCAGTCTCTGTGGAATCGACCCTACTTATTACTATACCAAAAAAAAATCATTAAAGTAGGTTAATTAATTTTTGGAGGTTTCGACACCCATCAGAATCGCATCGATTAAAGACAACAATGCAGTTCGGTTCAATTCTAGTTAAAAGTTAATAGTACAATTTAGTTTTGAATCTTGCAGAGTTTAGACTATATTTAAATAATAAAACATTAAATATTAAAATATATTCTAAAATTTAATTTAAGTATTTTTGTAATTAAAAAAATTAATTATATATGTGTATGTATAAATAAAGAGTTAAAATTTAAAAAAAGGATTTACACACAATAAATGTTGTGTGTATGTTATGTATTTATTATGTATATTATATGTTCATTATGTGTATATCATATATATGCTGTGTATACGCTATATGTATATAAAATTAAAAAAATAAAGTTAAAAAATATTAAATAAATTATGTAAATGTTGTTTATATATTTAGTGTTTGTTGTATATATATATGTTTATTGTTTATATTTTGTATATGTCATGTATATGTATGTGTTTTTTATCTGTATATTGAAAATATGTCAATAATACAATTATTTATGAATAAAAAATAAAAATACCATCAAAATAAAAAATAAGAAATAAAAAAATAATAATCGATTACTTAAAAAGTGGACAACAAAATCATGTACGTAAAATTCTCGAAATAAAAAGTGATGATAAAATTATGATAATTAAAATACTAAAAAAGGTTATTTAAATAATAAGAATTTTTTGAACTCTAGGAAACTTATTTGCAGCTTTGCTTATTGGTCCAGACATAACTATTTTTCACTCTCATATTTTTTCTGTTAGATTTGTTTTTTTTTTTTAGTTTCAGATTTTTTTGTTTCTCAAATAAAAGAAGATAAGTTGTGATTTAACCTTGTTTTTATTCACTTGTTTATATATTGTTTTATTTTTTATTTCTTTTGGAAAATCTTGCTTGCTCTCTACAGTGGCGGAACCAGAGACTTGTTGAGGGGGGGGGGGGGGGGGGGGCAAAATTGCTCGTGCTAGGTCGTCGCCGTCGCCGTCACTGTCTCTCTCGCCTGCTCGCCGGTCGTCTGCTGCAACTCGTCTCTGTCTCTGCCTCTCTCGTTCTCGCGTCGCTCGAGCCAGCAGCAGCCTGCTGCTGCTGGCTTTAGAATTTTTTTTTTTACTCTATTAAGTGAAACGGCGCCGTTTCAAGTAATAGAGTAAAAAAAAAAATTGAAATGCCCTAAATTCACGTGAGAGGTTGTCTTCAACCTCTCACGTGAACGGGTCTCTGCACTGCTGATGACTGCGTCTGCGTGGGAGGAGGGGCGGAGCACGGCAGCAGCCAGCAGCAACGACGGAGGAGGAGCAAAGCTCTCCCTATATATGCAGTGGTTACCACCGACGAGGGGGGTCGTCCGCCCCCACACGACCCCAGCTCCGCCCCTGGCTCTCTATACATCCATTTTTAAGTACTCATTTCATATTTTATTCAAGACTTAAAGAATTGTCTAGAGTATTGCTTCTGTCGGCCTTTTTGTATGCAACAGTCCACCAATAGTAAAAGAGAGGATTATTGTACACACGAGTACTTTTTCAGTCCATACGTAAGTTATTACGTACCAGTTAAGTAATCAACAGCTCTATCTTTTGATTAAAAAAAGAAAAAGAAAAAAAAGTCAATACTCAATAGCTCTATCACATCTTATAGCCCAGTACTATATCTCATTTTATAGGCCGACGCGATGAGTGGCCTTTTGATTTTCGCATACAAAAATAAAAAGGGCAATGTCATTCTCCAATACATTTTTTTTTATTTTTATTTTTTTATTAAAAATATTTTAATTAATGTATCATAAATTTATAATAAATTCATTATAAATTTTATAAAATTTATAAAATTATAAAAACTCATAATAAATTCATTATAAATTTATTTTAAATTAATAAAAATATAATATTTTAATAACTATTTTATAAATTTTAATATTTTAATAAATAATTTATAAATATATTAAATTTAAAATTATTTTTAATTATTTTTTATATTCTTGTCAAAATCCCTAAAAAAAACTATCATAAGGCAGAATTTTTCCTCCATATTAAATTGAAATATAAAAATTATATAATAGTAATAATATATTAATATATAATAACACATAAATAATAAATAAAAAATAAAATATCATATAAAAATTTTAATTATATAAATGTTCCGGTCCCTTTACAAGTTGCCACTCTATTTTTTTAACGGTATTTACCACTCAACGAGTCCTTGTCATTTCGTATCTAATTCCCTTCACTTCAAGATGATGCATCGTCTGATGAAAAAAAAGACGATGCATGTAATATTAGTATTTTAAATTAGATTTCAAACTATTCCCTTATTTGTTTTATTTCTATAGTTTTTCCCTTGTTTCTTTTTTGTTATTTATTTATGAGTAAGATTTAATTTTATACTTGTATACTTAAGTTTATGTTTTATAAAAATTTACAAAATTAGATATGTAATTCCTAAAAATAATATATATTTAGGTTATTTATTTGTTTTTGTTAATACGTATATAGCTAAGATCCTAAGAAGAGATATTTTAACAGAAAATCTATATTAGAGCAATTTTTTGGAGAAAAAATTGTAATAAACTAATAATTAAGGAAGTGAGTCGAGTACTTCCATATTAATACTTGGCTATAAAAATAAGACTGAATATTGTAGTGATTGAAATTAGAGGAAATTACACTGGTTACATAATTTTTGTGGCTAGTTTTTAAGTTTACGGTGATGGATTTTTGTTTTCAATTTTGTGAAGGCGAGTGTTTTTTTTTTTTTTTTTTTAAATTTTGCTTTTTTAAAACTGTGATTTTTATTTTTTATTTATGTTTTTTATACAAAAATATTTTTTTAATGTCATATTCTCAATATACATAATATATATACAACATATATAAAATACACATACAACAAACATCATTATCTACAGTGCATATATCAAACATCTATCAAACATCTATCAAATATCTATATAATATTTTTAATATTTTTAACTTTATTTTTAAAATTTTATATCTACACTACGTACAAACAATATTCACATAACATGTTCTTAAAATACACATAACATACATAACAAATTCCTAAAATACATAATAAAATCTATGACATACATATAGGGCTGTAAATGAGCCAAGCTACTCGAATTCGGCTTGGGTCTCGGTTCGATAAAAGCTCGTTTAGGCTCGAGCTTGAACTGCTCATTTGTTAAATGAGTCAAGCTCAAGTTATGAAATACTCAGCTCGTTAGCTCGCGAGCTAGCTCATTTAAAAAGCTCGTGAGTTAAGCTCGTAAGCTAGCTCATTTAGTATATTTGATTAAAAATATATATAATTTAATTTATATATATTAAACTATATATGTGAATATATTAATTTTTTGACTAACTTAATTTATATAATTTATTAATAAATGATATATGTGATAAATAAATTAAATAATATATAATATAAAATAGCTTAGTAATTTATAGTAAAATATAAAATTATAGTAATATAATATTTTATTTTTGTTAATATATAATTATATTATTCATCTTTCATAAAAACATAAATTTTAGTATATCTTTTATGAAAATTTAGAAAAAGTGAATGAAAAATAAAAATTAAAATAAGTTTATTGAGTTTGTTAAACTTATTTAAATTAAGCTCGAGATATATGATATATGAGCTGGCTCGATACAAGTTCGATCTCGGCTCGGGCTCGATTCGAGTTCGAGTTCGAGTTTGAACTCGACTATTTTATAATGAACCGAGCTTGAGCTTTCTAAAGCTCGGCTCGGCTCGGCTCGATTACAGCCCTACATACATACAAAATCTACCAAACATCCATAATATCTACCAAATATATATAAAACATCTATTAAATATCTATATAACAAAATTAATATTTTTTAACTTTTATTTTTATGTTTATAATATGTAAAATTTATTTAAAAATAAATTTAATGATTTTTATTAATATATTTTTATATATTTTGGCATTTTTTTTTATTTTTTGAGAGTTATTTGTAATCAAAATTAAATACTTTTTTTTATAAAAATTAATACATTTTATTTATTGAAAATATACTTTACACTATTAATTTTATTATTTTACTAGAATATATCTATTTAGTAGTAAAGTTTAAAAAAATAATAGAATTTGAAGTAAAATATTGATTGTAGTGAGAGATGAGTCATTTTTGAAAAAAAAATGTTCTTTATTTTAGTTAGGAGTGAGGTATTTTTGAAAATTTATTTCAATTTTTTTCTAGAAGTATAATTTTTTTTAATAATATTTTTAGAATAAAATTTATTTTTTGGGTAAGGTTTTAGAAGCCCCTTGAAATTAATTGGTGTATAAATGTTCAAGCCAAGTTCGAGTTTTGTATAGAGTAAAACCTTTTCAATCAGTTTGAACTTGCTTTTAAGTCTTGTCAACTAATTAAAATTATTAATTTGATATATTTTTCTTATCTACTAATAATATCTGTATCCCATTTTTATCTTCATAACACATAGTAATAGCTATTTTATAGTTATATTTTATTTATTAATTATTTTTGTTTGAGTTTCTCATGAGCTTTAATTTCATCCAGTTTAGAAATGATCAAAATTATCTATGAAAAAACCTAGATTTTATTTTATGTTTTAGATTGATTTGCTTTTATTAGCATATCAGTTTAATTTGAACTTTTTACGAGTTGACCTCTATCGATTCGAATCAAGTAATTATTGGCAATTGGGAAAATCCCACATCGGGAAAATGAAAGAAAAATTAAGAAGGGAAAATTGAGTGGCTCAAAAGACAAAATAGAAAAATGAAGAAGGAAAAATTGAGTGGCTCAAAAGACAAAATGGCTTAGGCCATTTTTGTAAAAAAAAAAAAACTGAATGATTTCAAAAGCATGACACTCTAATTTTAATAAGCCCAAATTGAAAATTATTCATGGAGTTCAAAATTCTAACATGGTATTAGAGTCCAATGCCCCCAACAAGCCAGAGATCATAAGAAGGCCAAAGTCAAATCTAAGTGACAATATCCATGAGGAAGTAAATTGTACATTGAAAAAAGAATGAGCTGCCAAGATCAATACTTATGGCAAATGTGAAATTAGATCCTCTGAGTTCAATGATAGAGTGACATTTTGACTAATATTTTGGATAATTCTAACCATATTTTTAGTTTATTTTTTCAAATTGAATTTGATGGATTTTCTTTGTTTGAGTTAAAATTCTCTTATTTTTGCTTGGAAAGACAATATACAAGATTTTTAATGTAAAGTGGCATGAAATTGAAGAAAAATATGCAAAATGAAGAAAAATCAAAAGCCACTCCTATGGCTCTTCAAAAGCCACTCCTATGGCTCTTCATGACCATAACCCTAGACTTCAAATTGAGTCTGCCACATCAAAAGGAGAAGAAAGGCCATGCCCAAGTTAATGAATTGCTTACTGTCCAAGTGAAGAGAAGGAAGAAAAGTCAAAAGTTCCAACTTGCATTCAAAAGCTATGACCGTGGCATTCAAAGACCAAGACCGTGGGAGTTTAACCGCCACTACTAGGTTGGAAAATTTCTTGAAACATCCAATATCCACCCAAGTCACGACCGTGGAACTCAAAAGCTATGCTCATGGGGCAGATTTTTATGATTCTAAGCTGAAAAATTGGAAAAATGAAGAACCAAACAGTTGTAAATAGTTGTACTCCAGCCTTTTGCCAGCTTTACTCCGCTAAGAATCTTCCAAGCTTTCTATATAAACAAACATCCTTACAAGGTTTCAAGCATTGAAGATTAGATACAAGATTAGATTAGATTCAATTCACAAGAAATAATTTTTTTATCTTAGTTTTGTTTAGAATTTCTTCGAGGAGAAGAGTGAAATTAGGTTCGAGGAAGTGATTCAAAGTTTCGAGTGGAATTCTTATTCAATTCAAAGAATTAGAGTTTGATCTTTCTTATTCTTCAAATTATGTCTTCAATTAATATTTTTAATATTTGTAGTGTTTTTTTTTAATTATGCAGAACTAAATCATATTTAGGGTTGGTCCCTTAAATTAAATTTATTATGGAATAATAAATGCCTATTTAATTTAATTAAGTTTATCCTTGATTTTATTATTTTTTTTATCTTAATGCTTTAATTATCTTGCCAATAATTAATTGAATTGAGATGTTGAGTGATAGAGTGAAAGTGGAAGCATAACATAAGTATAAGGAGATAACAATCTTAAGCATGTTTTCACTTGGAGATAAGGTTAACACTTAAGAGGTTGATTCAAGATTCTAATGAATTGGTTTAGTTACTTATGATCACAAGAGTAGACATAAGGATTAAATTAATATTAGCTTTAGTAATTGAGAGAGACTAAAACTTGATTTAGGAGTATCCAACCCATGTCTCTCGTAAACTAAAATGAAGAAAATTTAAAAGTCACACCCATAACTCTTCAAGGCCATGACCCTGGCCTTCAATTTGAGTTTGCCACATTAAAAAATGAAGAAAAACACAAGTTCCAGAAGGAAATCAAATGCCATGACCATGGCACTTGAGGGTCATGCCCGTGGGATCCATTTCTTACTGCCTAAGCCAAGAAAAAAAAAAGAAAAGTAAGAGTTTACAGCTTGCCTTTCAAATCCACGACTGTGATATTCAAATATCTTTCACTAGCAAAAACGACTACGTTGAGCAATGATATCACAAGCTTTATTCAATAAGATTGAGAAAGTTTGTATGAAGCTTGGGAGTGTTTCAAAATTTTGCAAAGGAAGTTTCCTCACCATAGAGTACTTGAATGGCTTTTGATTGAAAACTTTTATAATAGTCTTCATCCAAATAACAAAAGAACGATAGATGCAAAAGCCGGTATTACAATTATGAGCAAAACTCTTTCTGAAGCAAATGACTTAATTAAAGAAATGGAAGCAAATAACTACCATTGGACTTTAGAGCATAGTATTCATAAAAGAGTTGTAGGTTTACATAAAATTGATAATTTTTCTTTGTTTGCAGCTAAGGTAGATACAATATCTAATAAATTAGAGCATGTCAAACTATCATCATCATCTCCATCGTATAAAGGATGTGGAGGAGGCCACGATACAACAGATTATAGAATTATGGAGCAAGTCCAACTTTTAGGAAATCAAAATAAGGGTCAACATTTTTCTCAAGGAAACACATACAATCCAACAAGAATCAAAAAGTACCCTATCAATCTCCATACATGAAGAACTAAAATTAAAGTCCTACTTCTTCTGTGGAAAAGCCTGGATATGAGTCTACATTGGAGAATATCATTGGAGTAATATTGGAAAGATTTAACAAACTTAAAAAGCAATATGATAAGCTTGAGCATAAAATTGAATGTCTTTCAAATCAAAATAGGAATCTTAAGGTACAAGTGAGACAAATAGCAAGTTCTCTTAATGTTCAACCACAAGGAGCACTTCCAACCCAACCATATATTTATCCAAGAAAACATAACAATGCTATTTTCATAAAAAACAAATAGCTTGAAAATTCTTCAAAAGAGCCCCCAATTCTACAAATCCCTTCTTCTTAACTAGCATTAAAAAAAATGAAGCTAAAAAAGTGAAGGCACCAGTTAAACAAGAGCTTAAACGTTACGTGCCACCTATTCCTTTTCCTTAAAGGCTAAAGAAAAAGATGAAGGAGAATGCAGAGATTACACTTTCTAAAGAGTCCAATAAACCTATTCAGGATAAAATCCCCTTTAAACTTAAAGATTTATGGAGTTTTTTTATTCCTTGTAAAATTGGTGAAATTAATTTTCAAAATGCTTTATGTGATTTATGTTCTAGTATTAGTCTAATGCCTTTTTCTATTTTCAAGAAATTAAAATTCATATGGAAGACATATGAGTTAAAGTGGATACATTCTATATTCCTACTGAATTTGTAATCTTGGATGTAGATGAAGATGTAGAAATCCCACTAATTTTGGGATGACCTTTCTTAGCAACTGCAAGTGCTATAATTAAAGTGGAAGGTGTAATCTTATTTTGAATGTAGATAATGAATACCTAGAATTCAATATGATAACATCACCAAAAACCCTTCTTTACAATTCAAGGCCCCATTAAGGAAGATGATAACTAGGAAGTAGATAATTCTCCCATTATTTTTGATACAATTTGGCAACCAACACTTAAAGGGTATCAAGAATTTAGGAAAGATCACCTAACAAACAACATCATGTGCAAAGAAGTGATTCGCGATCTTTCACTTTAACAATTAGAAGAGATAGTTGAGTTATTGACTATAAACATAGCGCTTGTTGGGAGGCAACCCAATTAATTTTATGTTTTTATTAATTTTATTAATTTAGATTGTGTTTCTTTAAAGTATTTTAATTAATATTATTTTAAATTGGTTGTTTAGGTGATTTGAAGTATAAAACCATAAGAAATCCAAGGAAAATGGAAGCCATGATCGTGGTCAATCATCACCATGGGCATGGGATTCAAGTTAAAGTTGTAAAAATTGAGGAAAAGCAAAAATCTAGAAGTGGCAGAGGCAAAATAAAGGCCATGACCATGCCCCAAAAAGCCCACGACCGTGGGTTTGCATTTGAAACAACCTAAAATGAGAGGAGACAATTTAAAGGACTGGCAGAAGCAAAATCAATGCCAAGGCCATGGTTACCCAGAGACCATGACCATGGCATGCCAGTTGAATATGCCTCTCAACTTTTCAAGCACATTTGACTGGTCAAACCCCACCCCCCCACGACTGTGGCATATATGGCCACAATCGTGGCACCCCTGGTACTATAAATACACCTTATTCTCTCTCTCTCTCTCTCTCTCTCTCTTCACTTTTACAAACCCTGACCTCCTATATTCAAATCCCACTACCCTAACCTCTCAACCCATGACCAAATCAACTCTTTTCACTCAAATTTCATCAAATTAACAATCAAAATGCCTAGAAGCAAACGTCTAGCCAAGAAATCAAAGGCAGAAAGCTTAAAAAAGAGGAGACAAGTGGAATCATCTTTATCATCAACTCCATCTCCACCTTCATCACCACATCCTCAATGACTAAACAGGTGCCAATAAATTAAATTTCGTGATGAAACACAAAGAAAAAGGTACCATGAATTAAGTGCTAGAAAAATAATTCTATCTAGGTTTATTGATGGTAATGTGATTATAAAGCTAGAATGGAATGATTTGTTGCTTAAAATATTCACGGATATGCAGTGGATTGTTTTGCTTCTATACACTTTCCCACCTATGCTAAAATTACATAGAATTTTTAAGTGCTTTTTGATTTATTTCACCTGATAGTAATGCTGCACATAATGAAAAAGTAGAATTTAGGCTAGCCAATAGAAATTATCATTGGACTATGATTGAATTTGGGTATGTTATTGGTTTAGTTGAAATTCAATGGCTAAGACACTAGTGGGAGAACTTATGGGTTTGATGAAAAGGAGACTTGGACTGGATTAGGTGGATTAGGCAGGTTTAATATCAAAATCTCTAAGGCTTCTAATTTTACAAATTCTTTTTATAGATATATCCATGTTTTCTTAGATAATACCATTTTTGGTAGAGCTGAGAGTCAAGGCACTGTGAATTCTAAGGAGTTAAATTTCATTTATTATGCTATGCAAGAACGGCATTTTAATTTTGGATTTTGGTTTGCAAAACATTGTGAGGAAGTATTTAAACAATCCAAAATATTGTTATTAGAGGAATAATAACCAAAATTGCAAAGAGCATAAATTTTAGTTGTGATCACCTTACACATGCACTGTGTAAGACAATAATTAATATGGTCACTATCCTATCTATAAGATTAGAAAAAAAGAGGAATAAGCGATATGTAATTTTGGGACCTACTGATGCAAATATTGATATTGATGAAGGGGATTTATTTGGAGAAGGAGATGAATTTGAGGAACTTGTAGAATAGCATATGCTCCTCCTTGCTCTTTGGAGGTTAGCCCTTCTACTCAACCAAACACATTTGAATATTTACCTAACAAGCTTGATGCTTTTGTGAATGAGATGAATCGCAAGAATGATGCTTAGGAGAGAAGATTTGAGAACATAGAGTGAAGATTTGACAATATGGAACAAAGATTTGGAGGCATCGAGCATGAGGTCCACATTGTCTCTACTCAGATGACTGGATTGAGTGAGCATATCAATACCTTTTTCACCCAGTTTGGATTGTACTACCCACCTCCACAATAGCTTCCTCCACCTAGTGATCATGATGGTTATAGTGACCACTGAGGATAATGAAATTTAAAGTTTTGGGGAGTTTTCTCTCAATTAGTTGCAGAATATTCAAACATTGTGGTACTTTGGTTTAATTTTCTTTTGGATATTTTATTTTATGCTTATTTTTATATTTTTATTTAGAACATTTAAACTTATAATTTTATTTTATTTTGGATCTTTATTATATTGTTGGGCTCTAATAAACACTACTAAAGCCACACTCACAAGTATACGAGGTTGCTGTAGTATTTCGGTGAACACCTCAAGGTCGTCTCACAAGGAAGCTAGATAGACTAATTATTTATCAAATCGTAATGAAAAAAGTATTAATTAGTAGTTTTTGATTTATAAGATTGAATTGTTGAACAACTAATGAAAAAGAAAATGAATTGAATTTATAGCAATGAAAGGAAACTAAAAAAGGATATTGATTCACTTAATAGAAAAGCCTAGGGTTTGCACTTCTCTTCTAATTTATATGTATGAATGGTTATTTCTTTCAATTGGTTTAATTTCAAAGATCATATTTCAAGCAACTTAATTAATCAAATCAAGGAAATAAGCTCTCGCATTCAAACCTCTTTCAATTAATCTTATTACAATCAAAATGATCTTTTCCTTAGTTTTATATCTCTAATTCACCTAAGTCCCTAATTGAATTGTTCCAGCATTAGACTTCATTTCTCAATCCTTCATCTAAATACCTCAAACACATAATTGGTGGCCAATCAATTATATATTAACATTAATCCATTCAATTAAGGATAAAAGAAATAATTCAAGTAAGAGTAATAACCATTTCATACAATCATAGTAGATTCATACAAACCCTAGACTAGATCAAAATTAGTTCATAATGATGCTATCAAACAAATTCATCTCATTAAAATTCAAAGAAATTAATTTAGGCATTAGAGAATTCATAAATACAATTTCAATGAAACTTAAGAGATAGAGTTTCAGAACAAAACCAAATTACAAACTTCCTTTGGCTTCTGAAGATTCTCTTGCTCAAATTTTTGCTAAAAGAATAATGCAATGGCTAAAACTAATTTGATCTAGAGTGTTTTCATGAAAGTGAAATCCATTTCCAGAGAAAAATAAAGAATGGCTGAAAGATATGTGTTGGATGGCTGAAAGTGTGGATGATCCCCTTTCTCTTGCCCTAATCTTCTTATTTATACAAAACCCTCACTGAAAATCCACACTTTCTTTCTTTCTTTAGTCCCATGGAGTGACACGGCCAAGCTTGTGGCCGTGTCACATGGCTTGACCGTGTCACCTGGGTGTGTTAGCTTCTGTTTCTCCTTGCTCTTCTTTGCTTCTTTGGAGATGAGAGTGACACGCCCAAGCTTGTGGCCCTGTCATGTGACACGACCAGTGGCTTGGCCGTGTCTCCTGGGTGTGTCAGCTTCTGTTTCTTTCTTTTGGTTCTTCCTTTGTTCTTTGGCTTAGGAAGGGACACGACCAAGCTTGTGGCCATGTCATGTGACACGGCAAGTGGCTTGGCCGTGTCACCTGCCAGTGTCAGCTTCTGCCAAATTTTTCTTTCTTTCTTGGTTCCCTTGGTTTTGCCCTTTAGGTGAGACACGACCAGTGGCTTGGCCGTGTCTCCTGCCCATGTCATGATCTGCGAAAATTTCCTTGAGGTGACACGGCCAAGCTTGATTTGGCTTGGCCATGTCTTGCTGCTTCATGCTCTTCTTTCTTTGTTTTGATCTTCCAAGGGAGTTTTTTCACTTTAACCTAAAACAAACTTTAAACAAGAATCAAATGAAACATTAACCAAAAACACATAAACATCACACTAAAAACTAGTACAAATATGACATAAACATTGGATAAATTAAAAACTACCAAATTGATGAAATCACTAAATAAACAGATTAAAACTACCAAAATGCATGAAGAAAACAATAATCATCATAATAAATAAATAACAATTTTATGACAAAAACTAATAAAACAACTACCCCACACTTAAAACTTTGCTTGTCCTCAAGCAAATTCACATGGCATAAATTAAAAACTCAATTAACCTTAACTATAATTCAAGTATATAAGATGAAATCCTTTAAGACTCAGCAATAAATAAATACAATTTACTTCAATCAAGATTTTCTTAACTCATTCATTAATTCAGACATAACAAATCTCATCTCTCATCTAAGTGTTTCTCTCAATTTCAAAGGTTAATTCACTCAAACCAATCATGACTGCATACTGCCATAAACTTGCTTAATTATCCAATCTCTCTCACTAATTTTTCTCAAGAAATAATTCGAAGGTCTTTTCGTTTGGATGTAATGGGGCTAAGGTGAAGGTGTGAGAAAAGACATTTAAGTTTGAACATTAAGAAATGGAGTATCTAAATTAGACAATAATCTTGCGTAGAAACTCGTAACTCCCTCAAATTGCATATTCACCAACTCTTGATAGTCTCACATACTTGCATACTTAAAGAAAAGTAAATGAGTTGAAATTCCTCTTTGATGACTAATGCTAGAAAATATATGAATTTTGTATATATATATATATCTTTCTTTTTATTTTTATTTATTATTATTATATATATATACAAAATATAAAATTGCATTGAACATCTAGCTCAAATGTAGAGGAAAAGAATAATCGACTCTTAGTCAAATACAATCTGCAAAGTATGCATTTCAGCCCAAAATCTTACTAAAGTAATACTATTTTTTTTAATTTTATTTTTTTTTAAATTGCTTACCCCACACTTATGAATTAAACCACTCATATTGTCATATCATAAGAAACTCCATTCCTTCATGAAGGTATGATAATAATAAAAAAAATGTTGAGTTGTGAACTGTGTTGATCAATCAAGAAAAAGTCAAAGGCTCAACTTGGCTCACTAAGGAATTCACAATTAAGGGAGGTCTTTTTAAGCTAAAGGGGGTAATCCTAATTTGCCTTCATCATTTTAAAACTTGAAATGAAATCATAATGCGGGTTCAATTAGTATGCAAAAGTAAGCTAGAGATGCAAAATCATGAAGGTGAACACTTAAGAAAAGAAAATCGGTTGACAATAATATTCAATCTATGAGGCTCAAAACTCACAAAGGGTGGGTTCTTAAAAATTTATATGTCATGAATTGTAGAATGTGAAAACTGATCCTGAATGAATTTAAATGCTAATCTTTATGCTGATACTAAAGGCTCAAATGTAATGCTAGAATTACAGAAAAGTCAATAAGTTTCCAACAATTACGCCATGAAAAACGCACATTATAACATACAAAGAAAACAAAACAAAAATTAAAGGAAAGCTTAAAGATTACCCCACACTTATGAGTTACATTGTCCTCAATGGAAACAAGGATAATAAAGAAAAAGAGTTAAGGTACAACTTGTTTTCCATCGTTCCCTTGTGAGGCAAACACTACCTCGTTGGAAAGAAACCCCTAGCTAGAAGAGTCGCTCTCCTTGAAGATGATGAAGATGAAGATGGAGTTGAAGTTGGAGGTTGCCTCCTCTTGTGGTGGGACACCATCTTTGTTCTAGGCATATTGATAGTTTTGGTGAAAATTGAAGCTTTAACGGTTTTAATTGGTTTTTTATGAGAAAAGAAGAAGATTGAATGGGTTTTATTTGGTTTTGGTTAAGAAAAATGGAGAATTTAGTGGGATTTTGGAGCTTTTAGAAAATGATCATGGGGGTTTTGAAGAGAGAGAGCCGAGAGAGAGAGAAAGGAAAAAGGAAGCTAGGGATTTAAAATGAAAGAAAAGGGGCTAAAGTCATGTTTTTAGGCTTGAAAATAAAGGTAACACGGCCAAGATTGGTTTAGCTTGGCCGTGTCTAAAACTTTTGGAGGGACACGGCCAGTGGCCTGGTCATGTCCCTTGAACGTGTTTGCTACTGTGAAAGAAAAAATTGCAAGACAAAGAAAGGAACACAGACATAAGCTTGGCCGTGTCTATGTGACACCGCCAAGAACACGGCCAAGCCTTTTGGCTTGGCCGTGTCTGAGCCTGTGTATTTTGGGCTTGCTTGACACGGCCAGTAGCTTGGCCGTGTCAAGTGGCAGTGTCCTTCACTGCCATTTTTTTTATGATATGGTTTATTTGTGTCACCAAATCTAAAAGAAATGCAATCTTCTTCCTTGCTTAACCCTGAAACACATTAAAAATAAAAATAAAAATCGATCAAAGCACCCATTCCATTTTATTTAAACCAAACATGAAATTAAAATTGCTAAATATAAAATTGTAACTATGAAAAGAAATGCAAATTGATGGGTTGACTCCCATTTAGCGCTTCTTTAATGTCGTGTAGCTGGACATTATTGCAAGAATTAAGGATCATAGATCAAAGTACTATCGACGATCCTTACTTCTTGGAACCCCTCATTATATGGTTTAACTCTCTGTCCATTTACTTTAAACGTTTCATTTGTTCGAGAGTTAAGTAATTCTATAGTACTGGAAGGATATACCTGAGTTATCTCGAAAGGACCACTCCATCGAGACTTGAGTTTTCCTAGAAATAGTCGGAGACGAGAATTAAAAAGCAAAACCTTCATACCTGGGCTCAATGTCTTTCGTACTAAAATTCTATCATGAAGTGCTTTAGTACGGTCCTTATAAATCCTCAAACTCTCATATGCCTCGTTCCTTAATTCATCTAACTCCGAAATTCACAAAAAACATTCTCTCTTTGCCTTGTCCAAATCTAAATTCAAAGTCTTAATTGCCCAATACGCCTTGTGCTCTAACTCCACTGGTAAATGATAAGCCTTACCAAAAACCAATCGGTATTGACTCATACCCAAGGGAGTCTTGTAAGCAGTTCGATATTCCCACAATGCGTCATTCAATCTACTTGCCCAATCCTTCCTTGATGAGTTGACTGTTTTTTCCAGAATTCCTTTAATTTGCTTGTTGGATGTCTCAACTTGTCTTGAAGTCTATAGATGATATGGGGTCACCACTTTGTGTTTCACACCTGACTTGTGTATTAACTTCTCGAAAAGTTTGTTGCAGAAATGACTTCCCCCATCACTAACTATCACTCTTGGCGTGCCAAATCTGCTAAAAATGTATTCCTTCACAAATTTAACAACCACATTAGCATCATTAGTTTGGGTGGGGATTGCCTCCACCCATTTTGAAACATAATCAACAGCAACTAAAATGTATTCATAACTAAAAGATTTGGGAAAAGGACCCATGAAGTCTATTCCCCAAATATCAAACAGTTCAACCACAATATAAGATTGAAGGGGCATTTCATTCCTCCTTCCAATGTTACCTACTCTTTGACAGCGGTCACAATGCTTACAATATCCTTAAGCATCTTTGAATAGAGTAGGCCAGTAAAAACCACTTTGCAGCACTTTTTCGGCAGTCTTTCTCCCTCCAAAATGACCACCACAGTGAAGGTCATGACAAAATTGAAGAACACTAAGTTGTTCTTCCTCAGATACACACCTGCGAACTATCTCATCTTTGCATATCCGGAATAGGTAAGGTTCATCCCAAAAATAGAATTTACTCATGTGCAAAAACCTTTTCTTTTCCTGGAATGACATGTCAGAACGCAAAATACCACAAGCAAGATAGTTAGTAATATCCGCAAACCAAGGTGAATTCATTACCGCAAACAACTGCTCATCAGGAAATGCTTCTAGATTTCTATGAATGCTATCAGATGCACGATTTTCACCAAAGAAAGGTAACCTAGATAAATGATCAGCTACAACATTTTCACTTCCCTTAGTATCCTTGATTTGAAAATCAAATTCTTACAATAATAGCACCCATCTAATTAAACGAGGTTTAGCATGTTGTTTTGTCAAGAGATATTTTAGAGCTGCATGATCTGAATGCACAATAATTTTAGACCCAATCAAATATGCTCTAAACTTATCTAAGGCAAAAACAACAGCTAGCATTTCTTTTTCAGTTGTTGTGTAATTAACTTGTGCGCTATTTAGGGTCAAGCTAGCATAATAGATCACTCTCAAAAATTTCTCAACCCTTTGTCCAAGGACAGCTCCTACTGCATGGTTGGAGGCATCACACATAATTTCAAAAGGTAAAGACCAAACAGGAGCTCCAATTATTGGTGCACTGGTCAATTTTTCCTTAAGGGAATTAAAAGCTTGCATGCATTGTGCAGTAAATTCAAATGGAACATCTTTCCCAAGCAAATAACACAATGGTTGGCTTATTTTAGAAAAATCTTTAATAAACCTCTGGTAAAAACCTGCATGCCCTAGAAAGCTTCTTATTCCCTTAACAGAGGTAGGTGGGGGTAACTTAGCAATCAACTCTACCTTAGCTTTATCCAACCCCTTTACTAGACACAACATGGCCTAATACAATGCCGTGAGTAACCATGAAATAGCTCTTTTCCCAACTCAAATTGAGGTTACATTCAATGCATCTCTCAAGCACAATAATAAGTTTACTGAGGCAATTATCAAAAGAGTCGCCAAAAATAGAAAAATTGTCCATAAATACCTCAATAAAGTCATCTATCATGTCCGTGAAAATAGACATCATGCATCTCTGAAAAGTTGCAGGCACATTGCACAAGCCAAAGGGATACACCAAAATGCATAAGTCCCAAAAGGGAAAGTAAAAGTGGTCTTGGATTGATCCTTTGGTGATATTGGCACCTGATAATAACCTGAAAGTCCATCCAAAAAGCAATAATGTGAGTGTCTAGAAAGTTTATCCAGCATTTGATCAATAAAAGGAAGAGGGAAATGATCTTTCTTTGTGACATTATTTAACTTCCTATAGTCTATACACATCCTCCACCCAGTAGTAGTCCTAGTAGGAACCAATTCATTCTTTTCATTTCTTACCACAGTGATTCCTGATTTCTTAGGCACTACATGTACTGGGCTAACCCACTCACTATTGGCTATTGGGTATATCACTCCATCAAGCAATTTAAGCACTTCCTTCTTAACCACTTCACTCATGTTTGGATTAAGGTGCCTTTGGTTCTCTCTCACAGGTTTAGCTCCCTCTTCTAAGATAATTCTATGCATGCACATTGAAGGGCTAATACCTTTGATATCACTCAACTCCCGTCCTATTGCTCTTTTCAATCTTTTTAATTCACTCACCAACCTCATCTCTTCCCTTTCACTAAGTTCGCTAGAAATTATCACAGGTAAGGTGTTGTGATCTCCTAAAAACACATATTTCAGATTTTTAGGCAACTCTTTTAGTTCTAACTCAAGTGAAGGGTTATTCTTTTTTTTTTTGGATGGAGTGGAGCTCAAATGATGGTTCCTCTTTAAGTTCCTCTATTTCAGCACTTTCTAAAATATCAATGCAACTGGCTACTTCTGAGTAAAAAATTTTTAATTTTAATTTTTAAAAATTTGGTAAAATAACTATACTTTATGGATTTTTAACCAAATGAGCTCTTGAATTTAATTAAAAGTTATTAATTATTAAATATTTAGAAGAAGTTTATATTCTTTTACATTATTATCTGCCTAGGCTAAGAATATATTTAAAAGAGCTTTTGAGGAAAAATTGAACATTATTAAGTAGAGAAAAAAATAATCTAGACATTGTTTGTTGAGCTAAAATCTTATATCTACCAATTTGAACATTGCTCCTAGTTTTTTCCCTTTGAGCCAAAATAAATTTTAGGTTCAATTCTTCTTTAATTAAAATAACCAAAACAACTACCCTTTTCAAGGTTAATTATCTTTTAAAATGTTTCTCAAATAGATTTCTCAATTATGGAGGAAAAGTTTAAAAAATATTCTTAAAAATTAATAGACTTTTAAGTTTAAAGTTTGGGGAAGTTTATAGTAATATATATACATATATATTTGATTTAATTAAGAAAAAACACACATTTCCCCTAATGAAGTAAAAAAAAGGAGGCAAGCAAGGAGTGAAAGCCAAAGGATTCTCCACATGTACAAAAGCTACATTCAATGGAATGAGAAAATTTTTAAAAGATAAGTAACTTATTTCATTTAGCATTATTTTAGCCCTCACCCACAACCCAATAAAAGTTTTTTTTTTCTTGAATTAGTGAGTTCTATTAGTGGAAAAGCTCACTTAAATATGCATATGGGACTAGGCCAACTTTGCATAAAAAGAATTTTTGCTTATATAAAGTTTGATAATTAATGGCAATTAATTAAATTTCTTAAGAAAACGAGGTGAAAATGAATTAAGTAGAGTTATGAAGTTAAATTAAGATCTAAAATTTGAAGTTTTAATTGTTTAAATTTTGGCGTATAAACTCAACATATAAGAGCACTTATAGTGACAAACTTCAATTGCATGAGGATAAACAATGGTTTAAGTTTGGGGAAGTTTTATAGAGTGAAATTTTGATCAATAATTTGTGTAAGTCTAACCATAATTTTAATTATTTTCTAATTAAATTTGATAAATTTTGTTTACTTGAGTTAGAATTCTCTTATTTTAGCTTGAAAATGCAAGATTCAAGGTTTTTAATGATAAGAGAAACAAAATTGAAGAAAACTAAGCTAAAATAAAGAAAATTTAAAAGCCATGCTCATGGCTCTTCAAGACCACGACCTTGGCCTTCAATTTGAGTCTGTCACATTAAAAAATGAAGAAAAAATACAAGTTTCAAAAGAAAATAAAATGCCACGATTGTGGCATTTGAGGGCCACGCCCATGGGATCCATTTACTTGTTGCCTAAGCTAAGAAAATGAAGAAAAGTCAGAGTGTATAGCTTGCCTTTCAAAGTCACGATCGTGGCATTCAAACACCCTGACAGTGGCCCACTTAGCTGCCATTTGCAACTAGAAAATCTCTCGAGATAGTCCATTCCAGCCCAAGCCTTGATTGTGGCACTCATATACCACGACATATGCCTGGAATTTATGACTTTAAATTGGAAAAGTTGAAAATTGAAGAACCAAACAGTTGTAGAAAGTTGTATTCTAGCATTTTCCAACTCACCTCTACTAAAAAGCTTTCAAGCACTTTATATAAACACACATCTTCCCAAGGTTTGAAGCATTGAAGTTTAGATACGAGAGAGATTGAAATTTAGATGCAAGAGAGATTGAAGTTTAGCTGTAAGAGAAATTGAAGTGAGATTAGAGATTTAGTTTTAATATAGCTTACAGCTTGTATTAAGTAAATTCTAGTCTTTCTTTGGAGAGAAGAGTGAAATTAGGTATTAAAGAAGAGATTCAAAGATCCAAGTAGAGTTCTTCTTCAATCCAAAGAACTAGAGTTTGATCTTTCTTGTTATTTAGATTATGTCTTCAATTATCAACTTTAATGTTTGTTGTGTTTTTATTTCAAATATGAGAAACTAAACTCTGTTTAGGGTTGATCCCTTATATTGAGTTTATTATGGAATAATATACATTTGTTTGATTTAATTATCCTTGATAACAAAGTTTATTATGGAATAAGTACATGGAATAATCTACACTTATTTAATTTAATTATCCTTGATTATTTTGTTATCTTTGATCTTAATGCTTTGATTATCTGGCTAATAATTAATTGAATTCAGATATTGTGTGATGGAGCTAGAGTGAAAGTATGGCATTAGTCTATGGGGATAACAATCTTAAGTAAGTTTTTCAATTAGAGATAATGTTAAACCCTTAAAAGTTTGATTCAAAATTCTCACAAAACCTAATGAATTGGTTTAATTACTTATGATCACGACAATATACGTAAGGATTAAATTGATATTAGTTCTAGTATTCGAGAGAGTTTAAAGCTTGATTTAGGAGAATTCAACTATTAATCAAAAGGAAAACTGAACTAAATCAATACTTTAGAAATTCCATAGTAAATAAATAAATGTGACTAAACCTTAAGCTTTATATCATTAGATTTAATTTCAAAGAAACTCATTTTATTTAAGTTTAATTAAATTATAAATAAAATTTTATTATCTAAATAATAAACAGTTTAATTGTTTGGCACTTAGAATAATCCTCCTCATGGGAACAATACTCTACTTATCACTTTATTACTTGATACGATCTGTGCACTTGTATATAGCGCTAAGCACGGTCTGGTTCGGTCTGGAGATCTGAAAATCTCCGGAACCAAACTGAAGTTCAGAGATTTTAAAATTACTGACACCAACAATGAACTAAAATATAAAATATTCGGTATTGTATTATTCCAAAAAATTTGGTTCGGCTTTGATATTTGGTTCCAACGGAGCTGTTCCAGTTCCAAACGGAGACGGAGATTTAGATATTTGAAATTATTTTTTTTCAAATTTAAGCAATGAAATAATATTGTATTAATTTTTCCATAAAAAATAGAAAGTTAAATTAAACTCCAATATTCATATTACAAACTATTCATAAAATTAAAATTTCTAACGTCTAGTATCAAATAAAATTATTTAAATTCCAATATCTATGTTATAAACAATTTATAAAATTAAAATGTCCAACATCTAGCATCAAATAATGTTGTCTAAACTCCAAATAATTACAAATTTTAAATAAAATGACTATCATTACTCATTAGTATTAATTATTATTAATATCTACACTCATTATTGTTATTAAAAACTACAAATATTATTACATCCGGTTACTTTATTAAGCATAAATTATTATAATTAGTATGAATTACTATCATTAGTACTAGTGGTAGCAATTATTCATATAAACATGTTAATAAATTATATTTAGTTATAAAATTAGAAATTAAATTAAAAAAATAATTATTTAATTATATCTTTTATTTACATATATTTAAGTTAATACTCATGAAATTAATATTATGAATGTGAATAAAATTATGAATGGAAATAAAATAGTTTTTATAGTTTAAAAATGAGTACTATAAAGGTATACTAATGACATCTATATATTCAATTAAAAAAAATATAAAATCAAGATATATCTATATATATAAAGTATATTATAGAAAATTAGAAATCTCAAAGTGAATATATAACATGACATAATATAACTTAATAAAATAATTCTAATATATTTTAAAAATATCAAATATTATTAATAATAAATCAGTTATTATTTTAATTATTTGGTTTGGTATGGTTTGGTTTGGCTCGGTTCGGAGAAAGTAAAAAATTCAATGAATCTTTTTGGTTCTGGATATTTCTGTTAGAATATTCAGATCGGTTCAGATATTTTCAGGATCCGTGCTCAACCCTTCTTGCAGATGGCTAGGCTAGGCCCTAATAATTTTTTAAAGCCGTTGTTGGGGAGACAACCGTTTTAATATTAATAATATTAAATTGTTATTGCTTTGAGTTTTTATTTTATGTATTATTTATTTACTTTAATTGAAGAAGTTTTAGTTTATATGTGAATAATTCCAAATACAAAACTTGGGTCTTATAATCTAGAAATTGAACGGTTTTATAAGAAGAAGAACAAGGAGAGGAAAGAAAAGCAAAAACCAGAAGGAACTTCAGTAAAAATTTATAAGATCGATAATCCTATTGATTCATTTGACGAAGAACCAATCATGGGAGATCCTCAAAACATGATGCTTGAGTAATATGTTATGCCCTCTGCATAACCAAGGTATAGCATAGCCAAACCACCAGTGTAAGCTAGCCATTAATAAAAAGGAAAAATGAATTAAATTAATACTTTTGAAAATCTGTAATAATTCAATAAAGGAGACTTAACCCTAAGTTTAAAATTAGTATATTTAATTTCAAAAGAAAATTATTTAATTTCAATTAAGTTTAATCATAAATCAAATTTTATTATTCAAATAATAATTAGTTTAATTGTTTGATACTTAGAATTATCCTTCTCGTGGAAATAATACTCTAATTATCACTTTATTACTTGATTACGACCTGTACACTTATAGAGAATCAGGCTAGGACTAAACACTTCACAATCATCGGATGTTCAAAAAAAAGATTGTTGTATTCATAATTGTAATATCTATTTTAATATTGTTGTATAATTGAATGTTATAAACTTTTTATTTTACATTGCAACTGAATGTTAAGAACATTGATATATTTTGATGAGTGTATTTCAATCATTCTCACCATAAGAATTTAAACTATAACATGACATCTATGTTGTGGTATTTTAGGGGCCGTTAGAAGTCCATGTCATGGTATATTAGGGACTGTTAGGGGTTGTTATATATATTCTATTTTTTAATAATTTTGTAGTCATTCTCAATTCTCATCACATGAGTTTGAATTAGAGCATAACAACTATTGTTAAGGGATGTTTAGTGATGTTAGGGGGCTATTAAAGGGTGTTAGATGCTATTATGGGCTATTAGAGGCTCACCCCTAATAACCCCAAATAGTCTCTAAAAATTAATAACACCTCTTTGATAGTTATGTTAATAATTAATAATAATACTTCACAGTTATTGGATGTTAAAAAAAAAGATTATTGTATTCATAATTGTGATATCAATTTTGATGTTGTATATGGGAATGTTATAAACTTTTGTTTATATGGTTAAATGACTCTAATATGTATATTATAACTAAATATTATATATGGGATGTTAGGGGCTATTAGAGACTATTAGGGGCTGATAGGGGCTCACATCCTAATAGACCCTGATAAACCATAACAACTCATATCAGCCTAATAGTTATTAACCATCAATACCAGACCTGTATAGGCAATAAAATGATTATAAAAGAGATTGTATATTCCAAATATCTTTAAACAACTTATTTGAACTATCATTCAACACCACATGTATCAAAAATCAAATAACCATCCACATCAGACTTGAATAAGCAGTAAAAATGAATATAAAATATACTATCTATGTCAAATGTCTGTGAACAGTCCATTTAACTAAATTTATATACAATAAAATAAAATTGTAATGTTAGGATCAAATACGAAGATACTTTATCTTGACACAACAATACTTTTCAATAACCAACAATCAGTCATATGATCATTGTTAGGGATTGTTAATATAACAGCCCGTAACAGCCTCTAACAGTCCCTAACAAATTGTAACAACCCCTAACAGCCCCTACTAATCGATAAAAAAAAAGAAAAAAAATAATAAATTACAAAATATAAGAATTCAATAAAAAAAATCAACTCATTAGAAAGCATAAGAATTCAACAAAAAGAATCAACATGACCCATCAACTCCATTCACCACCCTTCAACATAAGAATTTGAAATCAGGTTGTTCTGACAACATAACAAATTAAGTGCACCCCCAACATATTTGAAAATGTTCACGTCAAATTTTCTACTATAATGGATGAGGATAATTGTGTCAAGCTTCATATTAATTTTTTTTTCTAAGAAAATACCTTGCAATAAAAAATAAAAAGCAAAATCAATCAAAAATAATATTCAGTAACTACATAACAAAATACAATCATATACCACTTCTACATAGGTTATTATTATTTGATACAGAATGTTAGGGATTGTTAAGGACTGTTTTCATAGATTTTTCTTTTGTATTACATAAGTTATCAAACATAATGTGCGTTAAATATTAATATATATATATATATATATTAATTGGCATTTAGAGTTTGTTAAAAGCTATTAGACTATATTAGAGGTTGTTAGAGTCTATTAGTGATCATGATAGAGGGGTTGTAGAGAGCTATTAGAGTTTGTTATGAGCTGTTATGGCATATTTTACAATTTCAGTACATAATTTAGCAAACATAATGTATATTAGATATTAATATAAGAAACATATCTAAAATATAAAATATTTTTCTATTAGGGGGTGTTAAAGGTTTTTAGTATCCTCTAACAGCCCCTAGCAGCCTCTAACAGCCCCCTTCTCTATAGCTAATAGCCCATAATACTCCAAATTAGCCTTCAGTGTGATAGGGACATGTTAATCCTATATTTTCTATCATATTTAGCATGAAATTGACTTGAATTAATCTATTCTAAGATTATTTATGTGCTTTTATTTTATTATTTTAGAATTAAGCTTAGTTTAAATTAATTTTTTAAAAGTGTGTATAAACTGAAATTTTTAGATATAATATGACCTTTAAAGCTTCAAGTAAAATTTCGGTGGTCTTAAAGTGCAAAATTGGAAAAGTGGTATTCATTAAGTTGATAAAGAACATCTAAAGTTTTGGAAAAAGTCTTGGTTACTTAAACTTTGAGTTTGTTTAGGCCTCCAACTTTAAGGTCAAAATTGGGCTTGAATTTCAGAAGCAGAAGTTCAGTCCGAGCCACTAATAGTAATTGGGTCATAACTTGGGCGTTTGAAGTCCGAATTGGGCAATTCAAAGGCCTAAAACCATCTAATATTTTGGGGATACAATATTTTTGAAGTGGTAAATTGGAGATAAGGACCATATTTGATAGAAAATCGAGGGGGAATTCAAATTCTAAAATAGAGATTAAGTAGGAGTAGGATTCTGATTTGAAAGAGGGAGTGGATGAATACCAAGGGGGGACTTGAATAGTATAGAGGAGTAGCCATTCTAGAGTGTTAGACTACATTTATTAATATTTTGTTGAGAGTAAATTAATTTTAGCTCAATTGGAGATTAAAGGAAGAAGGAGATTTACCCTAGAGGAAGACCTGGTAGTTTCTGCCGAATTCTTCATCAACTTTGTTTGAACTCTCTATTTAGTTTATATTTTCAAGTTTACATTTTATTTAATGCTTTGTTATTTTCTTTTTTTGAATATTATAATGATGAACTTTGTGTTTTGTTTCTTAATTTCTATTTTATCTAAGTTTAATTTAGTTATGAACAACTAATCCCTTTGTGGGATTAGGTGGATTTGGATGTTTGAATTATGGGTTTGATTATAATCTATTAATATACATAGATTGATTTTCTTTTATCCTTGATTTGATGATTTTGATTTAATTGATTAGCAATTGTTTGGCCACCGATTGTTAAATTTAAAGAATCATATAAAATGAGAAAGTTGAATGTAATTTTTGATGTGGAATCATCAACCTTGAGTGATTAAGTTTAGAGATAAATTAATTGCTTCAGGATCCAGAATTAATATCTTTATTAAATTGAATGGAACTTTGATTATTTGACATGAGAATATTAATTTAATCATTGCCCAGTGGGATCGACTCTTACTTTCACTATATTACTTGTTATGAGCCATGCACTTACGGTTTTAAAATCGATATACACAAATCGACCAACAAGTTTTTGGCGTCGTTGCCGAGGAAGGAAAAATTAATTTGATAAATATAAGTTCAAGGAGATTATTAATTTGAATTTTTTTAATTGTTTTCTTTTGTTTCTTCTGTAGGAATTTTATGCACAATAATAGACAAGCGGTTTTAGAGAATTTTAATCCAAAAATTGAAAAGCAGTGCAGAGAAAATAATAGAGCAGGAAAGGAGAGAATTCACCTTGAAAGAGAAGAAAGAGAACAAATTCATCTACATGAGTTTGTAGAAGAAGGAAGTAGGATTGAAGAAGGAGAAGCTAGTGGAAGAAGAAGTTAACATGGTGGATCCACAAAATCAAATTCAACAAAAAAATCTCACTCTAAGAGTACACGCCATGCCTAATGCTCAAATTGGATTAAGCATCACTTGACCTACAGTGAATGCTAACAATTTTGAGCTTAAACCAACTCTCATCAATATGGCTCAACAATAACATTTCAATGGCTTGAACTAAGAAGATGCTATTGCTCACTTGGCAAATTTTCTAGAAATTTGCGACACGATCAAGATGAATGGAGTAAGTGATGATGCAATTAAGCTACACCTTTTTCCTTTCTCATTAACGAATAAGGCAAAAGCTTGGTTGCAAGGACAAGCTGCTGGAATGTTCACCACTTGGGATGATTTGTCTAAGGAATTTTTGGCAAAATATTTTCCTCTTGGTAAGACTGCAAAATTCATAAATGATATAACCAACTTTATGCAGTATGATGGTGAATTACTTTATGAAGCTTGGGAGAGATTTAAAGATCTTTAATGGAAGTTCCTCACCATGGGATTCCCAAATGCCTAATTGTGCAAACATTCTATAATGGAATAATAGGGCCATTGAGAAATACAATAGATACAGCTGCTGGAGGTGCTCTTATGAACAAAAATACAGCTGAAGTAATGAAGTTACTTGAGTCCATGGCAGCAAATAACTATCATTGGTCTAGTGAAAGGTCTTTACCTAAGAAGATAGTGGGTGTACATAAAGTTGATGGAATTTCATTACTTACATCAAAGGTTGATGCATTAGCTAGGAAGTTGGAGCATGTTAATTTTGCCACTACAAGTTGTAAAGGATGTGGTGATAATCACCAGTCTTTTGATTGCCCAGCTCATGATCAAATAAATTTTGTGGGGAATCAAAATAGAGCTCAACCAATGCCTTATGGAAACATATACAACCCCAGTTGGAAAAACCATCCTAATTTGGCATGGGGGTGGAAATCAAGGTAATCAAGGAAATTAATTCAACAAAAGAGGAATATACCAACCTTCATTTCCTAATAGGGGTCAAGGTCAAGCTAATTATCAACATAACAAACTGGGTTATGAAGCTGCTTTAGAAAAATTTATTACTATTTCTAGTGAAATGTTTGAAAAAATAGATAAGCAATATGATCGATTGAAAGGTAGGATGGATCAAATTGCAAATCAAACAAGGAACCTTAAAGTGTAAATTGGGCAAATAGCTAGTTCTTCTAATTCCAGAAGTCAAGGTTCTCTTCCTAGTAAATCATAAATAAATCCAAAGGAGTATTGTAAAGCAATTACGCTTAGAAGTGGGAAGGAGTTACAAAAGGTAGTTCTAATGAAGGTTGAATCAGAAAGAGAAAATGAAGTAGTTAAGGAAGATAAAAAAAATAAAGAAAATAAGACTAAAAATGAAGAAAGTAAGACACTCTCACCAAAGAAAGAAGTTAAGCCTTATTTACCACTTGTACCATTTCCTCAAAGGCTTCAAAAGCAAAAAGTGGAAAAATAATAATAAAAAATTCTTGAAGTGTTTAAACAATTGAGAATTGACATTCCTTTTGTAAATGCTCTAGCTCAAATGCCTTCATATGTTAAATTCTTAAAGGAGATTCTTTCTAACAAGAGATCCATTGAAGAAAATGTGAGAGTTTTCCTAACTGAAGAGTGCAGTGCAGTGATCCTAAACAAACTTCCATCCAAATTGAAGGATCCAGGGAGTTTTTCTATACCTTGTACCATTGGTGATTTTAATTTTAGTAAAGCTTTATGTGATTTATGTGCAAGTGTTAGTCTAAAGCCAAACTCCATTTGCAGAAAACTTGGGATTAATTGACTTGAAATAAAAAAGGATGACATTGCAATTAGATGATTGTTCAGTAAAATTCCCTTTGGGAATGATTGAAAATGTTTTGGTTAAAGTTGATAAATTTTTTATACTTGTTGATTTTGTTATTCTTGAAATGGAAGAGGATATTGAAATTCCTCTAATTTTAGGGAGACCATTTTTGGCTACTACAGGGGCAACGATAGATGTTAGGGGAGGTAAGTTAACTCTACAAGTAGGTGAAGAGAAAGTAGAGTTCAATCTTAATGAATCTATGAAAGAACCTAGGTTTATATATGATTATTTTAGAGTTGATGTTATTGATGAGTTAGTTCAAGAAGCCTATGAAAAAGAGTTTAGAGAGGACCCTTTAGAGGCTTGTTTAACTCGCAGTGCAACTCAAGAAGATGACAATCAAGAGATTGCATCTTGTGCTTATACCTTGCAAATGACATCGCCCATAGCTTTTATGGGATTTGAAGTGATAGGGAAATCTACACCTTTACCACCCCCTTCAATTGAGAGACCACCTATTATTGAGATGAAACTATTGCCTTCTCATTTGAAATATGTATTTCTAGGGCCCAATGAAAGCCCTCCAATAATTATAAATGTCAAATTATCTGAGGACCAATTAGAACAAACATTGGGTGTGATTAGGTAATTTAAGAAGGCTACAGGATGGAGTATTTCAGATATTAAAGGTATTAGCCCATCTTTGTGTATGCATAGAATTTTGATGGAGAATGATTGTAAACTAGTTATGGATGCATAAAGAAGGTTAAACCCTAAAATGAAGGTGGTGATTAACGTTGAAATTACTAAGCTATTAGATGCATAAATTATTTATCCAATTTTGGATAGCCCTTGGGTCAGTCCAATACATGTGGTACCAAAGAAAGGGGGGATGACAATTGTTAAAAATGAAAAAATGAGTTGATCCCATCTAGGAAAGTTACGGGTTGGCAAGTGTGTATATATTATAGAAAATTAAATAAAGCCACTCATAAGGATCATTTTCCATTGCCTTTTATTGATCAAATGTTTGAGCGGTTAGCTGGTAATTCATTTTTCTATTTGTTGGATGGATATTCAGGGTATTCTTAGATACCAATAGCTCTAGAAGATCAAGATAAGACAATATTTACTTGTCCATTTGGTACCTTTTCTTATAAAAGTATGCCCTTCGATCTATGTAATGTTCCTGTTATGTTTCAACTTTGCATGATGGCATTATTTAGTGCTTTTGCAGAAAAATTTATGGACATTTTTATGGATGATTTTACTATTTATAGTACATCTTTTGAAATTTATCTGCATAATTTAGCAAAAGTGCTTCAGAGGTGCAAAAAAAAATCTAGTGCTTAAGTGGGAGAAATGTTATTTTATGGTTGAAGAGGGAATAATTCTTGGGCACAAGTCTCTCAAGCAGGAATTGAGGTGGACAAGGAAAAAGTTGAAGTGATTGAGAAGTTGCCTCCACCGATAAATGTCAAAGGAATTTGGAGTTTTCTTAGACATGCTGGATTTTATCGACGTTTTATTAAAGATTTTTCTAAAATTTCAAAACCTTTATGCAATCTATTGAGTAAAGATTTTGATTTTGATTTTTCTAATGATTGTATATTGCTTTTAGTAGGTTGAAGAAAGCATTGACTACTGCTCTAGTTATTGCATCTCCTAATTGGACCTTACCTTTCGAGATCATGTGTGATGCTAGTGAGTTTGCAATAGGAGTTGTTCTTTGTCAAAGGAAGGACAAAAGGTGCTATGCCATTTACTATACCAGCCGGTTGTTGGATGAAGCATAAATCAATTATGCCACTACTGAGGAAGAGATGTTAACAGTGGTATATGCATTGGACAAGTTTAGGTCTTACATCATTTGGTCCAAAGTGATTGTATTCACTGATCATGCGGCTATCCGTTACTTAATGAATAAGAAGGAGGCAAAGCAGTGTTTGATCTATTGGATTTTACTACTTGAAGAGTTTGATGTTGAGATAAAAGATAAGAAAGGAGTGGCAAATGTAGTTGCAGACCGCCTTTCTCAATTAGAGATGATGAATAAAGATAAAGAGGATGTGCCAATTAATGAGACCTTTCTGGATGAGCAATTGCATGCAATGGAAGGTAGGTTTCCATGGTATGCGCATATTGTGAATTATTTGGTAGGCAAGGTCATTCTCTCTGAGTTTAATTCAAATCAGAAAAAGAAACTTTTCTCGAAGGTCAAGCACTATATGTGGGATGACCCATTATTGTTCAAGCATTGTAGCAATGGGATAATCTGTCATTGTATTCTGGAGGAAGAATTCCAAGCTATTTTAGAATTTTGCCATTCTGAGTAGTGTAGTGGACATTCAAGTTTGTCAAAGACAAAAGCTAATGTATGGAAATCAGGATTCTTTTGGCCAAAGATGTATAAGGATGTACATGAGTTTGTTAAGAGATGTGATCATTGCCAAAGACTGGAAAATATTTCTAGAAGAGATGATATGTCATTGCACCCAATTTTAGAAGTTGAGTTGTTTGATGTGTGGGGCATAGATTTCATGGGACCCTTCCCATCTTCCTTTGGAAATGAATATATACTTGCTGCAGTGGATTATGTATCTAAATGGGATGAGGCTATTGCTAGTTCAACTAATGATTCAAAGGTTGTAACAAGATTTATGAAAAAGAATATTTTCACAAGGTTTGGTGTACCTCGAGCTCTCATTAGTTATGGTGGATCTCATTTTTGCAATAAGATTTTTGAAACACTTCTTAAGAAATATGGAGTCCATCATAAGAAGCTACTCCATATCATACATAAACTAGTGGCCAAGTGGAGATTTCCAATAAAGAGATTAAGTGGATCTTGGAGAAAACAATATGGAATTCTAGAAAGGATTGGGTAATGAAGCTTGATGATGCACTATAGGCTTACTAGACTGCTTTTAAAACACTCATAGGAATGTCTCCTTATAGGTTAGTTTATGGGAAAGCTTGTCACCTTCTGGTTGAATTAGAACATAGAGCTTATTGGGCAATTTGAAACTTAAACATGGACATGAAAGCAGCAGGAGATAAAAAGGCTTCTTCAACTCAGCCAACTTGAAGAACTCCGGACTAATTCTTATGAAAATGCCAAATTATACAAGGAACGAGCAAAGGCATGGCATGATAAGAATATCCAGGAAAGAACTTTTCATGAAGGACAACTTGTACTTCTTTTCAATTCTAGATTTAAGCTTTTTCTGGGAAAACTCAATTTAAAGTGGTCTGGCCCTTTCAAGGCTATGAATGTATATTCGTCCGGAGTGGTGGAAGTTAAAAATGATTTGAAAGAAACATTTACTGTGAATGGTCAAAGATTGAAGCCTTACTTCATTGGTGAACCAATTGAAAATGCATCAGTTTGCTACTTAAATAGTTGATCCTCATTGATTAAGTCAAGCTAATGACTTTAAATAATCGCTCTTGGGAGGCAACCCAAATTTCCATCCCTTAATTTTTGTATTCAGTAGCTTAAGTTCATTTGATAAATGTTTTACATAATATTCATTAATTTTGTTTATTGGTTTTTGCAGATTAATATTTTAATTCATTAAGAAAATAGCAAAGTTGGAGAAGAAAGGGGCAAGAAAAGGTAAGTAGTTTATTTCTTTAAAAAAAGAAAAAAATGAAAAAAAATAAAAAATAAAGGTTGCGTGTCTGTCACGATAACGACGAATGTCGCTATCGCGACAGAGGGGAAATTAGTCCCAACACGCACTGCTGCAGTAACAACCTCTATCGCGATCGCGCCATGTGGCGTGATCGCAATAGATGGGGGAAGGCCCATCGCGCAAGCAGCAGTGCTATCGCATTGCTGCAACTAAGATGCTTGTCGCGATCACGATGGGTATCGCAATCACGATGGGACTGTAATTTAAAAAAAATTCAGTTCATTAAAGCCTATAAGCCTTTCTCTCTCCTCACTTTTCTTTTCATCATCTTCTTCTTTCTTTCACTCCCAAAACACTCTCTCAAATCCCTAACCTTTCTTCTCTCAAAAACACTCAAATCTCACCCAAATACTTTAAATTTTTTTCCTTAATCCATCAAATCCTACCTAAATATGCTTTATCCATTCATCAATTTCTTCAAAAATGGCTTTAAGAACCAAGAATGTTGCAAAGAAAGTTTCTTCAAGGAAGGGGAAAGAGAAGGTTTCAAGTTCTTCAAGGGATGAGGTAGATATATCTTCTCATTTTGAGGCTTCTTTTTCAATTTTTGATCAAGAAGAAGGTAAGAAATATCTCACCCTATGCTTGAGAAATATTACTCCTTGTAGATATTTTAGTCATGGTATTTTTGAGCATTTGGGTCTAGATGGTAGAATGAAATAACTATTTGCTAGATTAGGTTGGGAAAAATTGGTTCAAAAGAAATATGACACATATAGAAAACTCACTCTTGAATTTTTCACAACACTTAAAATGTCTAAATTGATCAATGATGTTATGTTCAAAGCTTTTGGCTGCCTAAAGGAGGTGCTTGCACACATTCAAAAGAATTTCATGTTGACAAATTTTGGAAAACATTAACTGGATTTGATTCATTCAATATAAGAAATGTACCTAATGGACTTATTCGTGATCATAGTTTACTTTTATTGCATAAGTTTATGTGTCATTGTGTTTTTGGTAAAAAGGAAAGGAATAAAGTGTTAGTACAAGATTTGTTTATGTTGTATTGTGCTTATAAGGGTAAAAAAGTGTCTACAACATACAATATTTTTCAAACTTTCATGTTTATTGCTCAACATCCTAAGAGTACTATTACATTAGGACATATTGTTACTGGATTAGTAGTTTATTTTAATATTTTTGATCCTAACAATACTTCAATGGAATGTATTAGTAGGGAGCTATATTCATTTGACACTTTATGCCGTGCTGAGATTTTGGATGTTGACAGTAGTTTAAGGGATCCCACAACGAGAAGGTGCTATAAGAAATTAATCCAAGGAGGTTTAAGTAGTACAACACCAAGTGATCAACCAGTACATGAGGAAGAGTGCAACGAGGAAGACAAAAGTGATGATGAACAAGATGATGATAATGAAAATGAGGAGCAAGGATGGTGACAAATTTTAAAGCGGCTCGATTCAATGGATGAAAAGAATCAGGAGATGAGCACGCAGTTAAACATTATGGAGGCGCAACAAAAGCAGTATGGCGATTAAATAGGGACCATGAATCGCAAACTTATCAATATGGAAAGGAGTCAAACATATTACAATTATAAGCTCATGAAGTATATTGAACTTTCAAGATTGTCTGTTCCTTCGCTGACTCCCTCACCTCCATTGTCGCCATGACTCAAGAAAGCGTCTATCCTTTCTCTTTTTCTTATTATATTTTCTTTTTCATGTTATTTGTTGTGCTTCTTGTGTGTGATTTCATATTTTTCATTGGGGACAATGACAAATTTAAAGTATAGGAGGGGAGTATTTGTTTTGTTATTTATTTTATTAGTTAGTTTAATTTGTATTTTGTGAAGTAGGTTTTTTTTTTTATTGTGGTTGGAGTTTTCTTTGTTTTTGAAAGTTTAAAATTTTAAAATTAATAGAAAAAAAGAAGAATTTTTGAAATTAATATATATTTTTTTATTTTAGATTTTTTGAAAAAGAAAATAAAAAAATTTCCAGATTTTTCAAAAAAAAAAGAAAAAAATATATAATAATTATAATTATTGTTAGGATATGTTTAAATTTTAGTTAGCTATCTTAGTTTATTTAGGATTAAGTTATTATTTTTTATTTTGAATTTAAATTATTATCCTAGATAGATTAAGAGTTTGTTTTAATTAATAAACTTAAACAATAAGAGTTTAATTAGAATTCCTTTTGTTGTTTGGTTTAGGATTAGCCTTTATTTCTCCTCTATATAAGGTTAAGCTCTTATCACTTTAACACATTATTAGCATAATCTTAGAAGCGAGAAAAGATGAACAATAACAAGAAATCATTTACTTGGGGTTGGTATAGGGATGACATATGGGATCTCGAAAAACCTTTTGTGAATCTGATGGTTGCCGAATCCACCAAAAATAATATCCTGCTCTCCTACAAATAAAACTTGTAAATATGGTGAGAAGGGTCAAATCCCTAGAGACTAGCTTGTCAAGAATAAACCAGAACTGAATTATAAAATTGCAAATAACTAAAAATTAATTGGGGATTTGAAAACCGAATCGAAACTGAATAAAATCAAAGTAAAGCAAGAAATTAATATTGAAACCTGAAATCAAAGAGATGAATTCAGCCAAGGTATACCGCGGTTCGAAGCTTATTATGATTGATCATTGATTCAAATAATAATCCTTAATTCCAAATTACAGACAAGTTATAGTTAGGAAGATCGTCAACCTAACCAATCCTACCTTATTCTTAGGTTATTAAGATTCGATATAATAATAACCTCTAATTAACTAGCAACCCTAAGTACGATAAAAGGTTTAACCGTTAACAGCCTTAAAAACTAGTAGGACCTTGAGCTAACTAACAGAAACTACGAGCTTCCATTTAAATCAGATTATAATCTTTCTTAATACAACCTAAAAAGTTTTACCCAATTAGATTTGTATCAATTACCACTTTTATCGACCTAATTAAACAATTACGTATCCAATTAAGTAGAATGGTTATGAAGATTGCTATCAAACAATTAACGGGCCCTGTTAAATCATTCAATAGAATCAAACTAAGGGATGGATTTTCCCAATAAATCACAGAAAGATTATTAATGCAAAGAGAAATCAAGGAATTCGATTAAAAACTGTTCAATCTCACAATCATAATCAAGCTCCTACCTTGGATTAAACCTTGACTGAAAAAGATGATTAGCCACGCATGGCTACTGAAGAAAACATCGTAATATCTGTAAAAAGAAACTGAAATTCGTAATAATCCCCAGGGTGGCCAAAAAGTGTGTCCTCAAAACCTAATTTTTAACTTATATATTGCTAAAAGCGGGGCCCAACTAAATATATCACATAAAGACCCAAAACACAGTGTTTTTACATCTTCCCCCGCTCCAAAATAAGTATAAAACGTGATTAAAACGTGTGGGCCAGCTGTCCAATTAAATGCTGCTCGTCAACAGCTCCTTTGCACTTAGTCTTGCCCAAGAGTAAAGCCTGGCAGTCTTGATTTTCCACTCTGAAATTCCAGCAATTGTATCCTCGCTCCAAAACTCTTCCATTATGCTCCTATTTGCTTCCTTTTCACCAAATCCAACATTTCCTAGCATAAAAATAATAAACCAAATAAAAACTCTATTTTAAGCACAAATAATGACAATTTCAGCATAAAATTAGGAACAAGAACATGTTGGATTTGCATGTTATCAGAATCCACCTGTAGAAACACCCGAACAACTCACTGCCTTCTATACTTTTAGACGTGCTTATCTCGATCCTTATAAATGAACTTTTGATCTTGTTGAGATTGTGGAGAGGGAAAAACTAGAGAAAACATAGGAGAAAGTTGGATCCCAACTTGATTTGGTAATTTTAGATGAGACTTGAAGTGAAGATGCTAAGTCATTACCAACAAAGAGGAAGAGAGGTAGGCCTTCTAATTTGGAGAAGAAGAAAAGGGGTAGACCTCCAAAGATTCCTAAAAAAGTTCAATTCGATAAAATGACCGTTAAGAAAGAAAAGAGAGATGTTTAGAAGTCTATAATTAACTCTTATTATTGTTGGTTTGAATTAAATAATTTTTAGATTATCTTTATTTTTGTTTAATTTTATGCCTTTTTAATTTTATTTGTACTAGATTTAATTTTTAGTTTTTAATAAATAATAGAACTTTGTTCTACTCTTACTTTGCAATCTATTTGGTCTATGATCTCTACTTGTTATTAAGTGAGTTAACTATTGTTATTTTAGATTTCAACTTGAAAATTGAATTCTTTTAGCTAAATTGAAAATAATTTTTGGTTATTCTTAATTTAATGCATGGAATGGATAAGATTGTGATCTTGAGAAATTTTACAAGTTAAGAGCACTTATTTTTAAAAGAATAATAATTATTATTTTTTATCATAGTGATTTAAGTTCATTGTGATGTAATAGATTCTTGAGTTAGCATGTATCACTAAGGTAGCAAATGACTTGATTTTGTGAGGATATAATGTGAGAATTATGCATAATTAATATAGTTATTATATTAAATATTTTTGCGAGATGGAGTGTAAGACACACTCGTTTTGATAATTAAGGTGGAATGGAGCATAAAATGCATCCACCATACATACATATATATATATATATATATATATAAAGAAAGAAAAGAAAAGAAAATTAACAATAATAGTGGGATGGAGCATAAAATGCACCCATTAAATATATATAATAATTTTGGTAAATGCATAGTTCTTGTTGATCCTCAATTGTTGTAAAAGATTTGCTACTTAGTGATGCTTGCTATATTTTTGGATTAATGAAGTTATGATGAATTTCTTGTGACTATGGTTTGACATAAAGACTTGTTTTATAGTATTTCATTGGAAAGTTTTAGAAATTCCTCTGATGATAAGACAGCTAAATATGAATATGAAGTTGGAGATTTCAATTGCATTTCTAATCTTAACAGGACTAAAAGACCTTATCTTCTTGCTTATATTCTAAGAAATGATGAAAATCCTGATACATTTTTAGTGCTCGCTTCAAAGCCTATTAGATATGAAGAAGAACAATTGAAAGGGAGAAATAAGGTCATTTTTGGATCACAAGATAATGAAAAGAACGTTAGAGATTATCTTTATGTTGATTATCTGACCAACTTGACTACAAATAATCGTATATGGAAATCATTGAAGTCAGACCTTGACAAGGCCAACATGAACATTATCAGAAGAGTGCTTCGATCTAATTCCACTGTAAGATTTTTTTTATTATGTGCTAAATTCTTTATCTATACGTGTTAGAGGTAAAACCTTGGTGCAAGAGTAGGTGCGTTCCTAGTGTACTAAGATATATATAGTGCAACCTGACCGCCTTAAATATCCATCAAATCATTAACCCATTTACTGATATATGGCTGCCACTGATAAAAATTTTAATCTTTATCTGATGAGGAGATTACTTGTCAATTTTGTGTAACTCATATTTTAATACCTACATATTCTTGCAGGATGTGGAAGATTGGTCAAAATGCTTATATAAAGGGAAAAGGAATACTACCGCTGTTTTGGGTATAAGGGCCAAAATCAGGTTTTATGAATTGAATTGCTCACAAGAAGAGGCAATAATGAACTGCCTTGAAACGAGGCAATACAAACATCAGAATACTGTAAAACTGATTTGGGGTCCTCCAGGGACAGGGAAAACAAAGACAGTTAGTTTGCTATTATATTTCCTATTTCATATGAAATGCAGGACACTTACATGTGCTCCAACTAATATTGCAGTATTGAAGGTGACTGAAGGACTTCTAGGACTAGTTAAGAAAGAACTAGAGTATGATACTTATGGACTTGGAGATATAGTTTTATTTGGGAATAGGGAGCGAATGAAGATTTCAGAGTTCAATGACATTGTTGAAATATTTCTTGACTATTGCGTTGATGTTCTTTCTCAGTGCTTAAACTCTTTGACAGGATGGAAACATAGTTTAGAATCAATGATGAATTTCCTTGGAGATCCACAATAGATGTATTCGGCAGTATTTGTGTAGCAGTAAAGAAGAAAATAGAAAAGATGAGCAGAATAATGAAATGTTTGGCAGTGACAAGATGGAGATTAATTAGGAGGAGGTTTATGACCAGAATAAAGAGAATAGGAAATTATGGAAGAAATTTATTTTTCAGGGTCTGAAAGAAAACAAGAGCCAGGAAAAACAGAATAAGGTATCTGGTAATGAGGAAAAGAAAGAAAGAAATGGAATTTGCAAGAATGAGGAAAAACTTGTCAAAGCTAAGAAATGTGATGACCACCTTACACTCGAGGAGTTTGTGAAGAAGAACTTCAAAATCTTTAATGAAAGGTTGTAGTTTTGTATTGTAAATTTGTATACCCACTTGCCAACATCTATTATCATGATTGAAGTAGTGAAGAACATGATGAAAGCTCTTGGGTTGTTAAGAACTCTTGAAGCTTTGTTTCAGACAATTAAATCAGCTGATCTTCTAGGTTTGAAACAAGTATTCCTTGATGATTTAGAAAATGAAAGAACAAAAGTTGGGAATTTTACGAAGTTGGATATCAAGAGAAAAGACTGCCTTTAGATACTCAATTTACTACCAAAAGTATTTGTTGTTCTAAATGCTAACAAGCATGTGATTAAAATGTTTTGCTTGGAAAAAGAATGCCTACTTTTCTTTACAGCTTTGAGCTCTGTCAAGTAGCATGCAGAAGGAATGATGCCACTAGAATTGTTGACTATTGATGAAGCAGCGCAACTTAAAGAATGTGAATCAACCATTCCTTTGCAACTTCATGGTATACGTCATGCTGTTCTTATAGGAGATGAGAGACAACTTCTTGCCATGGTTCAAAGCAAGGTATATAATATATTACTTCTGATTTTTGTCAATCTTCTGTAATAATTTAGTTATGGATTTTTTTTATCTTTATAGTACACGTTTTATGTGATTATCAGATTTCTGAGAAGGCTGAATTTGGAAGAAGTTTGTTCGAGCGCCTGGTCTTATTGGGATACAATAAACACCTTTTGAATATGCAATATAGGATGCATCCATCTACAAGCTTATTCCCAAATAGAGTTTTATGATAGGCAAATTTAGGATGCTCCAATTTTCAAAGATGGAAACTATCAAAAGCAGTTCCTTCCAGGAATCGTGTATGGACCTTACTCTTTTTTTAACATATCATGAGGAAATGACCGATCCAGTGATGGGCGTAGGACAAAAAATATTGTTGAGGTTGCTGTGATTTCTGAGATAGTTGCAAGCCTTTTCAAAGGTATTCCATATCGGTATAAGTACAAAAGGAGATTTCTTTTCTTGCCTTATGATTAAAGTGCTAAAGTGAATAAAATCTTCCTTTTGATTACAAAATTCATCAGAACAAAAAAGAGGATAAGAATAGGTGTAATATCACCATACAAGGCTCAAGTTTTTGCAATTCAAGAGAAAATTGGTCAGACTTATAGTGCACATACTGACTTCTGCTTAAGTGTCCGCTCTATTGATGGGTTTCAAGGCGGCAAAGAGGATGTCATAATTATGTCTACTGTTAGATGCAATGGAACTGGATCAGTTGGTTTTATTTCCAATCGACAAAGTGCAAATGTGGCACTAACTCGTGCAAAGTATGTTGGGTTCTTAGTCAATAATTAATTGTGTAAATGAATGCACAATAGGAAGAAGAAAAGAATAACCATAAGAAGAAGAGACAAGATTTAACGTGGGGAAAAAACCACGAGACAAACTCCGAAATAAAATTCACTAATTCAAAGAAATCAAGTACAACAAATTCTCAAGCAATCCTCACTTGACTACTTAAGATCACAAATAATAGAGAAAATATCTAAATATCTCTCTAGCAAATTTTTCACTTTTTGGATGATCACACTAAGAAACTAGAGAATAATTCTCTAATATTTGTCTCACAAACTACTTAAATCTTTTTCCTCTCTTATTTCTTCTCTCTTGTATTTCACTTATGTATTTTTAAGTGAATAAGATGAAGGCTATTTATAGGCCTTCAAATATGTGTGAACATATTAATTTGTGCCTAACTTATGCTTAATTTTGACTATTACAATGGTGGCTAGAAAAATGTGTTAAATATTTTTTTTCTTTTCTTTTTAACCTAGTCAAAATTTTAAACTCACCAAACCTATTTAATTTTAATCTAGTCAAAATTGTAAACTTACCAAACCCATTAATTTTAATTTAGTAAAAATTGTAAACTTACCAAACCCATTAATTTCATGGGTTGGTGTGAGCGGGAATTTTTGCCCCCACTCCCGATGAAATGGTTATTGCGACTTCAACACTATTTAGGCTCGGGGCCTTAGAGAACATGGTCCTAAGTTTAGAGAAAATGGAGTCGCCATCCGGACAGGCCGAGAAAAAGAAAGGGGTGAAAGACTCGATTCCTATGGAATCCCCAACCCCCTAATGGGTTCGAAAAGTTGGGTGCGTGTGGGGAAGGTGAGAAATGACTCAGCACCCCCACAACGCCCGGTTCATTGGAACCGGCCTCCTTTATAGGTCCTAATATTATAAAATTCTTAAATTTAATAATATTATCCATATTACATGCAACAATTAAAATAAAGCATCATTATATTAAAAGCAAAGCAATGTCCAAGCAAAACAAATAAATGGACACCCATCCGAGGATGGAAACATGTCCTTACATCGTTCATGTCTAAACTAAATAGGACACCCACCGAAATGTAGAAACATGTCCTTTACATTGGTCTAAAATATAAAATCAATTTAAATTACATAGAACTTAATTAATGAGGTACCCACAAATTGAAAACATACCTCTTACAACATTTGGAAATCAAAATAAATCGATAAAAGTAAATAACTATTCATCATAAATAAGTCATTCATTAAAAATATTAAACATCAATCAAAATAATAAACATTCATCCATGATAAATAAAATCAAGCATTGAAATTAAATAAATCAACCACCAAAGCATACTATATAATCAAATCTAAAAATAGAGCAAGTAAAGATATAAATTGAGGTTTACTGTTTCTATTTAAAGTTCTTTAATTAATATTTAGGGTTTTGAGATTTTAGTATTATTATTATTATTTGTTTTTTCTACTGTAAAGGTTTTGAAAAATTGAAATAGATTAGGGTTTCGTGAATTTAAGAAATTAATAAGGCTATTTGATTGATCAAATTAGGGTTTAAGGGTGACATCATAAATTTAGGGTTTTAGAATCTTGAGACATTGAGTTTATAGCTCTTGGTTACTAGATTGTTGTTTTGGTTTTATTAGATTATAGCTTTAGGGTTTAAATTAACTAGTTTGGGGTTTTAAATTCAATGAATTAAGGTTTAGGAAAATTTAGGATTTACTGTTTTGGTTTTGAGAGAATTAGGATTTTTGGTGTTCCAAAAAATATGTTTGGTTTTAGGATTTGAGAAAACAGTTTAGAGTTTTATAAAGTTTTTGGAAATAGGCAAAACGATTTAAGGTTTTTGGAAACAGAAAAGTATTTTTTAGGGTTTTTAGAAATAGAAGGAACAATTTAGGGGTTTAAGGTTTAGAAGAAATAATTTAGGGTTCTTAAGTTTTAAAAGAAACAAAAAAGTAATTTTTGGGGTTTTGGAAATAGAAGGAACAATTTAGGGTTTTAAGGTTTAGAAGAAATAAATTAGGGTTCTTAAGTTTTAGAAGAAATAGAAAAGTAATTTTTAGGGTTTTTGGAAATAGAAGGAACAATTTAAGGTTTTTGGAAACAAAAGAAACGAATTAGGGTTTTTAAGGTTTTTGGAAACAAAAGCAACAAATTAGGGTTTTTAAGGTATTTGGAAACAGAAAAAATCATTTATGTTATTGAAATGAAGATCAAGGTTGCTACATATTTATAGATCAAGGTTTTGTGTGTGTATTCTTATGAATCAAAGAAACAAAGCTACTGTGATCGTGAGCAATGCATAATTAAGGATCAAACCTGCGTAGTTGGTTCCACCAAAAAGTTGCTTTCTGGTTGAACAAAGACAAAGGCAAGGTTGCTGCCTTTGATGAATTCTTGATTGCTTCTTTTTCTCCTTTCAAATCTGACACTCTCCAATCCAAGTCCAAAGTTCTCCTTCTTAAAGTTCAGTCTCCCCTAGTCTTTTTTTTTCCTTCCCAGCCCCCTTTTTCTGTGTTTTCATATGTTATTTATAGGAAAATTTATATGATTAATCCTAATTGTTTAAGGAAACTAAGATTAATTAGGAAAAGAAACTGAAACCAAATAGAGTTTGGTTTTGGAAAAAATTGCGTTGGAAAATTTCTCTAGCAAAAAAACTACTGCGGGCTGCGAGGAAATTTGCGAGATTGCGGGCGTTGGCTGGGCGGCCAACCAATTTTGCAGCAGGAATTTTCTGCGGTGAAATGGCTCTGGCCATTTCACCGGCAGGAACCTGCGGGCGAAATTGGCCTTGGCCAATTACTTTCGGCGACGAAAAATTCGTCTCCGATTTTTTCATCTCCGATTTTTATTTTTATTTATTTATTTATTATTTTTTATCATTTTTATTTTTTAAAAAAATTATAATAAAAAAATACTAAAATAAATATTATTTAATTAAAATAGCACAAAAATTATTTTGGACTATATAAAAAATATTGGACCGAACTGGGTCAAAAATTAAGGGTCTACAGTTTGCCCCCTGCTTGAACGATCTAGACTTTAGTAAAAGAGAGTGAAAAGCAATAAGACTTAATTTTTCTGAGATGGTTGAGGTTTTGGATTCTGGACCCGGTTTGAGTTTTGGACTCAAGGACAATTTAAGGTAATTTTGGGTTCTAGACCCGAATTAAGTTCTAGACTTAAAAGAGATTTTAGGTTCTGGACCTAAGAATAATTTGGGTTCTGGACCCGAGCTAAGTTCTGGACTTAAAAGAGATTTTAGGTTCTGGACCTAAGGATAATTTGGGTTCTGGATCTGAGCTAAGTTCTGGACTTAAAAGAGATTTTAGGTTCTGAACCTAAGGATAATTTGGGTTCTGGACCCGAGCTAAGTTCTACACTTAAAAGAGATTTTAGGTTCTGGACCTGTGTCTAGTGGCTGGTTTCTCAGAGAGAGACTATATGAGTGGTTTCTTGGTCCCTAACAGTGGAGGGTCCCGATGCGTTGCCCGGAATATACTTTAAATATTACATCAATGCCGGAGGATGCATGGTGGTTGGCCCGGCACGGTTATGGTGTTGAAATATTTCTCTATCCGCCGGGTGCATCTTATGCCCATTTTATTCAAATAAGGCTCTTGAACTTTGATGTATCTCCTGTTGATGTATGGGAAATTCCCAAAGAAAATGAGGGTAGAGATGAAGAGGAGCATCATGGAGAGGCAGGAGAATTCATTCCACATCTCGGGGCTAGCACTTCTCAAGTAAAACTTTTACCATTTTTCCTTTACAATCGCTTCTTTCTTATCTTATTTTGATTCATTGATGATTGTTGCAGGCTATTGGCTCATTTGATCATGAGGCTGGACCTTCTTTTACTGCTCCTTCATTTGCTCATTTTAGTTCGCCAGATATGCCATCTCATCCGCAGGGTATTGATATGAATTACCTGGTAAGTTTTCTTATTCCATGGTAATTTATGCTATATGTATGCATGATTATGTATGTTCTTACTTTTTTAATTTCTGGCTCACAGCGGATGCTTGAAGAACAAAATAAGAAACTTTAAGAAGAGTTGGCCTCTAGTCATCAGCAGGCTTCTCATTTTGAAAATTTATATCGTCAATCAGAATAAAATTTCTGAGACTTTCAATTTCAGGGGATGAGGGATCTTGGTGCTTCTTCATCTAGAGGTCCCCAAACTGATGACCATAAGATCCTTTCGTCTACTTCTGATGAGGACCGTGACAGATCGAAACTCCAAGGTAATAGGAATTCTGGTGCTCCTGCTTTGGGCTGAGTCGGGATGGGTAATTTGCCTCCTCCTCCAACAGGCGATGATTTTTTCAGGGCTTTATTTGATGACCTACCACCACCTTCTTAGTGATGTATAAATATTGTATCAATTGTATAAATATTGTACAATAAAAATAATAATGACAATATATAATTTCTATCTTTACTGTAACTCTTTTTTTTTTGTCATTATTATTTTTATATAATCATTACTGCGCCACAATTATTATACTTTCCTCTTCATATTTTAACATTTACACAGCATCACTAGAAAGCCAAATGCAATGCGGCAATTAAAAAAACTTTCGTCGCCAAGTCCTTTCCTTATGCAACACGGTCTCACTCTTTTCCTATCATCTTTTTCTTATCAATTTTGGAAAAGATTGTTTCCTCTATATAACTCACCTTTCAAGCCATTATTTCATATAGAAACCAAGAAATTTTCCACTTCAACGTAAAAACTCCCTTTAACAATTTTGATTTTTCTTCATTCATCAACAATGACTGAACTTCATTTAAAGAAGATAAAAATTCTATTTAAGAATATGGATGCCATTCACTGGAAGCAAATTTCTTGGTCAAAACTTGATATTTTAAAGTGTTTTCAAAATGTTAAATTAGACCATTCCCTTTTTACATGCCATGGCTTCTTTTTGGGATGTAGATTCTAGGACATTTAAAATTAATGGCTTTGAAATATGTCCCTTAATTGAAGAATTTGAGGCCATCCTCGGATATCCAAATAATCAACAAATGGCATTACCTACATTGATTTCCAAGACTCAACAGAAGATGCAAATGTTATTTCAAATTTGAAAGCCCGAAGTTCTTCAATTGATGAGAGGTGAGAAAGTTCTACTTGCTCCCTTGATTGATTTTTATCTCTCTCATTTGGCTCCTACTAAGGCATGGGGACGTATGCTTTGTCTTTGCTTGCTTGGCCAATTCTTGCTTGTTTCTTCTGATGGTGATATTGATCCTCGAATATTGGATATTATGGACCAAATGGAAGGAGGCTTATCGCCGATACCCGTGATCTTAGCTGAAACTTTAGTTTGATTGGACCGACTTAAATCAGGATCGTCAAAGAGACTGACCGAGAGTCCGTTGTTGCTTTAGGTAATTACCTAAACTACCCTTTCTGGTTTTCAATTTAGGTTTTTTCTTCTTCTTTTTTTTATTTTATTGCTCTAACTTTTGCCTAGTCTACCCATGCGGGTTTTTGGAACTAGTGAGCTGTCCTAATTTTTGCCTAAGTTGCCTTTGCGGATTTTCAACTTAGCAGACCTCTTTTATTTTTTTATATTGCTCTAATTTTTGCCTAGTCTACCCATATGGGTTTTCAGAACTAGCGAACTATCCTAATTTTTGCCTAAGCTGCCCTTGCGGGTTTTCAACTTAGCGGACTCTTTTTCTCTCTTCTTTTTTATTTTATTATTATTTTTTTAATTCAATTTTTCTCACAGATTTGGCTTCTGGAGCGTCTCTGCTTGCTTGATACTCCATCTATGGATTTTGCTAGATATCTGCCACGACATCATTCTGCTAGGAAGCTACTCCATCCTGCTTCTTCATATGCTGACTGGGTTGACTGGATCCACTCACGCGCTGAAGTCAACATCCGTTGGTTGGTACCTTGGTGGAAGATTTCTCGTATAACCATGCGGACATACTTGATGTATGTTCCTCTTGCTGCTCTTCGTCGAGGTACTTGCTATGATCCTCGCCTACTTGGTCGTCAGTATGGAGCTGAGCCTCGTGACTCTGAATTTCCTCATGATTTAGACATGCCTTGCTTGACTGAAGACTACTTGGATCAGCTGAGGTAGAGCTGGCCTACATGTTACACTTATCGTCTGCCATAGATTTTACATTTGCAATTCAGAAAGTGTATTGTTAGGATGAAAAAATAATTAAAGTAATAAAAGATGCTTCTTTTTCTTTTATAATTTGTCATCACTTTTTGCTATTGTGTTTATTTATTTCACCCATATCTAGTCAAATACTTATAATAGTGCACATAGAACAATTTTAATATTAATTTTGTTTTATTAAATTGGGGAACAACCAAACATAAAGCTAGCATACAGAAGATCACTCCTGTTGCCAACTAGCCCTTTTGGGTTTTCTAATTGACGATTTTCTCTCGTTTAGCCCTAATTGTTGCCTAGCCCGCCCTTTCGGATTTTCGGAACTACCGGACTGCTCTAACTTTTGCCTAGGCCGCCCTTTTTGGATTTTCAACCTAGCGAGCTCTTTTCTTTTTCTTTCTTTTTTTTCCCTCTTTTATACATAAAACCTCTTCAACCTGTCAATGTTTACTGGCTCAATAAACTCATTCCCATCCATTTCTGATAGCTTCACTGCTCCCTTGTTCATAACTTGTTTCACGACATATGGCCCTTCCCAACTAGGCCTAAACTTCTCTCTTGGATCAGATGTGTTAGGCTTACATTGTTTCAACATCAAATCCCCGACTTTGAGTTTTCTGATCTTAACTCTTCTATTATAAGCCCGAGCTATCTTCCTTTGATACAATTGATGATGGTATAGGGTTTTTAACCTTCTCTCTTCTAGTAAAGCTAACTGTGTGTATCTGCTCACTACCCATTCTGTTTTAGGCAGTTCAGCTTCCAAGACCACTCTTAATAACTTGATCTCAATTTCAATTGGCAAAATTGCTTCTATCCCGTAAACCAAAGAGAACGACATCATTCCAGTAGGTGTTCGCACACTTGTTTTATATCCCCATAAAGCAAAGGGAAGCATCTCTGACCAATCCTTGTAAGTCTTGGTCATCTTGGACAGAATTTGCTTAATTATCTTATTTGTTGCTTCTACTGCACCATTAGCCTTTGGTCTATAAGGAGAGGATCGGTGATGATGGATTTGGTACTTTGAGAATAAATCCTTGACTGTTCCTTGAAACTGTACCCCATTGTCTGATATCACACTATGCCGGACCCCATACCTGCAGATGAGGTTCTTTTCAATAAATCTAGCCATTTAACTTGCGCCTAGTTTATTGAAGGATTCAACTTTGACCCATTTTGAAAAATAATCTACTGCTACTATAATGAAACGGTGACCGTTTGAGGCTGTCAGATGTATATCTCCTATAATGTCGCTACCCTAAGTGGCAAAGGGCCAAGGTGAAGAAATAGAATGCAATTCTTCAGGAGGCATGTGATTCAAGTTACCATACATCTAACATTGTTGGCACTTCTTTACAAACTCAATACAATCTCTCTCCATGGTCAACCAGTAGTAACCTTGTCGAATTATCTTCTTAACTAGGGCCAAACCACTCATGTGCGGACCACAACTTCCCATATGTATTTCTGACGTGATATGCTCCACTTCAGGCTTCCTCAAGTATCTCAAATGCACCCCATCAGGCCATCTTTGATATAACTCTCCATGGAAGGTGATGTATTGCAAAGACCACCGCCTTATGGCTCTTCTTTCATTCTTTGTTGCCCCCGATGGGTATTCCCTTTCCTCCAAAAATTGCCTTATAGTATCATACCACGCGTCATGGTCTGTATCGGTTTCCATGATTGTCTCATATTCATAGCAAGGAGTTGATGAACTGGTTAAAATCAGAGGCTTGAGGAATAAACTGACAGGATTTTCCCATACCGAAGCCAATGTGGCTAGGGCATCAGCCATCTAATTTTCTTCTCTTGATAGGTGTATAAACCTACACTCCTTGAAGTTCTTCTTCATCATTATCAAGTAATGGTGGTATGGTTTTAATTTTTCTTCTTTCAACTCCCACTCTCCATTTACTTGGGATACTACTAGCAATGAGTCGCCAAAAACTTCTACCTTATCCACCTTCATAATCATTAGAGTTTCCAAACCAAAAATACAAGCTTCGTACTCCACTATATTATTGGTTGCCCTGAATTTTAACTTTTTGGCTAAAGGGATAAGTTCCCCTTCAGGAGATTATAGTATGACTCCCAAACCTGCTCCTTTCCTATTTACTGCTCCGTCAAAATATATTTTTCACCCTTGTACTTCAATTGCCTTTAAATGTTCATCCGGAAATTCCAAGACTACCTCTTCGCTATCTGGTAATGGTTGTTGGGCCAGGAATTCTGCCACTGCTCTACCTTTGATTATTTTCCTGGTTACATACTCAATCTCAAATTCTTCTAATATTATCAACCATTGACCATATTTCCCAATCAAAGAGGGTGTCTCCCTTAAGTATTTCATTGGATCCAACCTGGAAATTGCTTGCACACTATACGATTGAAAGTAATGCCGCAACTTCTTAGAAGACCAAACAACGGCTATACAGGTCCTTTCAATGATACTATACTTAATTTCATAAGGTAGGAGCTTTCTACTTAAATAGTAAACTGCATGCTCAATCCCTGACTCATCTGCTTGGGCTAGCATGGCTCCTATTGACTCTTCTTCTACTACTAAGTATAATAATAGAGATTTGCCAGGTTTAGGTGGTTTTAAGACAGGTGGATTCAGCAAATACTCTTTTATTCATTCAAAAGCCCTTTGACACTCTTCATTCCATATGACCGGCTGGTTCTTTTTAAGCAATTTAAAGATAGGCTCACAGATTGTTGTGAGCTTTGCTATAAATCTGCTAATGTATTGTAATTTACCAATGAATTCCCGAACTTCTCTCTCCGTCTTCGGGGCTGGCATATCCCTGATTGCTTTAACTTTTTCAGGATCAATCTCAATGCCATTCGGACCAATCACATGTCCCAATAATTTGCCTGAGGAAACCCCTAACACACACTTCTTTGGGTTTAATCTTAGCTTATATTTCAATGCTCTATCGAAGAATAATTCTAAGTTTTGGAAGTGTTGTTCCCTTGTGTCCGATTTCACCATCATATCATCAACATATACTTCAACTTCTTTATGTATCATGTCATGAAATAGTGTGGTGGCCATCCTTTGGTAGGTCACTCCAGCATTCTTTAAACTGAACGGCATCACTCTATAACAAAATATACCCCATGTAGTAATGAAAGTAGTTTTGGCTTTATCCTCTTGGGCCATTAACACTTAGTTATATTCGGAAAATCCATCTACAAATGAGTGTAGCACGCTAGAGGCTGCACTATCAATGAGAACATCTATATGGGGTAAAGGAAAATCATCTTTAGGGGAAGCCTTGTTTAAATCTCTATAGTCCACACAGACCCTTATTCTTCCATCTTTCTTTGGCACGGGTACTATGTTGGCTAGCCAATCTGGATATTCTATCACTTCAAGGAACTTCACTTGTATTTGTTTAGTGACCTCCTCTTTAACCTATTCAGCCCACTCAGGTCTTAATCGCCTAAGCTTTTGTTTGATAGGTTTCATGTGAGTGTAAGTAGGAATAAGATGTTCGGCTATGTCTCGATCTATTCAGGCATATCCTCATAAGACCAAGCAAATACTTCTTCATATTTTTTGAATATTTTTTCAAATCTCCCTCTCTTATCAGGAGTAAGGTCGAATGCTATGCTAATGTTTTTAGGATTTTAAATTGTTCCCAAATTTAATGATTGTGTGTTAACATAATTAATATTAAAGATGCTCATGTAACTGCTATTTGAATGTATGTAACCATCAGGAGAAACATCACATAAGTAAGCAAAATCAGACTTTATTGTATTCATTTTGGAAAAGAAAACATCATCATCCTCATACAAAGCAGACAAATTAAAATTAAAATCAAAATCATTGTTCTTAAAATCATAAGGAAGGTTGTCTTCAAAATTTTCTTCAACCAGGGCAGCAATCTCCTCCGGAGTCTTCTCGGCTTTCAGGACAGCTTCCTTCTTCTCTTCCGGATTGGATTCTTTGTTTGCTGGTAGGGTGAGCTCTTTCTTCACTTGCTCCACTAGCTCGGTAATATCTGCAAAAATTTCAAAAACTGGGATCAACTTTCCCATGAACATGATTGGCTCGGGCTTTCCTTGGAGTGGTCCCATGTCTAGAGCTTTGACAAAGATCTCGTTAAGTGGTGGGAAGCTCATCTTCTCACTCTTCTTTGGTTGGACATTGCTGTCTTCATCATACTCCAACCCCTTCTTGGAAGTTTGAGTTTTAAAATCTGGCAGCTTTGTCAAACCGGCCTTTCCCTTTCCAAGACCAGCACCGGCAAGGTAGTTCATTCTCTTCATCATATTCAAGACTTTGGAGTCCACTACTTCATTATCAGAAATTGTAGCTACTTGGAAACCATTGATAGGCCTCTCAATCATTAGAGCGTTAACAATCTCATTATCTTCGGCCTTGATGACCACTGTCTCATCTCCGTTAGGGAACTTGATCTTTTGATGAAGGGTGGAAGGAACTCCACCAAGAGGATGAAACCATGGTCGTCCCAAGAGTAAGGCGAAGGTAACAGGTATGTCCAAAACAATAAATTCAACAATAGATTCAATTGGACCGACCATGACAGCAGCTTTGAAAGTGCCTTCGACATGTCTCTTAGTATTGTCATAAGCCCGAATGGTTACCTCGGTCGGGTTTAGATCCCTTATTGACATGGCTAGCTTTGGCAATATTTTAAGTGGACAAACATTTATGGCGGACCCATCATCGACCATTACACATGGAGTCCTTTTCCCTTTGATTTCTATTTTGATAAAGAGAGGGTGGATGTGATCTCTCCCCTCCTCCGGTAAATCCACATCTAAAAAAGAAACCGCTCCCATATTAACTTCACTCTTCTCTTGAATATCTTCACATTTCATTACTCTTCCAATTTTTATGAAGTTGATCAGCTCCTCCGGTGTTGTGGAGATAGAGATTGGCATGCTAGCTAAGGCCTTGGCCATAGTTTCTCGGTGCCTTTTAGAAGTAGCCAATAGATCCCAAATGCTAACACTTGCTTGGGTTCTTTTCAATTGCTTGAGCACAAAATCTTCCTCTTCTTTATTCCCTACTTCAACTTCCTTTCCCTTATTAATTTCTACCTCCTTAGGCGGCGGCCTTGCATAAGGCTTACCGGATCTAGTGTTCATTACTTCATGTTCTTCGGGCTCGGACCAGGTGCATTCCTCCTTCTTGGATGCAAGATCGTCCTCACTATCACTTGAATCCCAAAACCTATGGACAACACAAATTGCTATTTCTTTACCCACCATAGCTTGTTTAATTTCGCCAAATACCTCTTCTTCTTTGATTATGTCTCCACCCACATCTTGGAAAGAAGACATGACAAAATCTTTATGCAAACCCCTCCAATCATGAAGGTTGCCGATGGTGGTACTCTATTGAACCTTGGTAACGGGTTGTCTTTGGTGTTTGGCTTGTTGGGCTCGGGCAGCTTTCTACTATCAATTAAATTTTGGATCTCATGTCTCAACCTCACACATCTATTCGTGTCATGCCCTTGCAATTGATGAAACTGACAAAATGCTTTAGCGTCGAAATTAGGTGGGAGAGGCTTAGGCAAAGGGTGAGGATTTAAGGGTTGTAACAATCCCTTTCTTTAAAGCTTATTGAGAAAGCAAGACATCGGTTTCTGCAATTTTGAAAATTGTCTCCTTTTCCTTGGCTAGTAGCGTTAACAACGACCGCCTTTTGCATGCTTTGGCTACCAGATTGATAGTTTCCTTTCTTATTCCTTCTCGTTGAAAAATGGTTCTTCTCTCTTTCCCATTCTTCATTTTGCAGACTAGCTTGAAGAAGATCTTTGAAATCATGGATGAGTGTATGAGACATCCTTTCACAAAGACTAGGTAACACCCCTCTCACAATCATCCTTATTTGATCGGATTCATCGGGCCTCTTCTTGAGCAAAGCGACCTTGTTTCTCCATCTTTTTACATAATCCATAAAATTTTCATTTGGTCATTGCCTAATGGACTCAACTTCCATTAAGGTAACTTCCATTTCAATATTGTATCCATATTATTGGATGAAGGCTTTGTATAGCATATCTTAACTCTTTTGTGTTCCTTCTTCCAAGGTATTGAACCAATTTTGGACAACAGGGTCCAATGAGAGAATGAAATATCTCAAAGTTTGAGCCTTAGTAGCTTGGGCAGACTGTATAGTAGTGATATACTGCTTCACATGGAGATGAGAATTTTTGGTTTCATCAAACTTCACAAAAGATGGCATCTTGAACTTGTATGGAACTTCTTCATCTAGCTCAAATAATTTGTAAATTTCGGACATTTCTCCGGTCTTTAGTTTCTTCTCAAATTTCTTTTCTAAGTTCGCAATCATCTTTTCAACATCAGTAGTTTCGGTTTTCTCCATAGTTGTCCTTTCAACAATCTTTGGTTCTTTCTTCTTGTCTTGAGAATTTTGGTAGTATTGAGCCCAATCATCATCAATGATCACCTTATCATCATCAAAAACCACTTCACTAACTTTAGTCTTCCCTTTGTCCTTTGGCTTCTTAGTGCTAGTAGATACTTTGGCATGCTTTCCTAAAATTGCAGCCAATTGGTTCTTTATGGTCTCAGCTAAGGCCTCTTTTATTTCTTCCATCTTGGCATTGAGGACTTCATCTACCATTCTTTGAATTTGTTCGGGCTCCATTATTTTTGGTGAGCAAGTGATTGAGTCGTTGCTAGATTCTTCGTCTCCGGCATAGGTCGGATTGTCCTAAGCTTTTGAACTATCGTAATCTAGGGTTGTGAGCCAGAAAGGATTAATGATATGAGATGCAAATGTATGTATGCGTGTATGCACAAACAAAAAACAAAGAAAGATAATTAGGACGTTCCTTCCAACCTTATAACATCCACACACAAATGGCAAGTTTTTTTCCTAGGTACGTGGTTAACAAAATACCAACATGGGGTACCTTGTTTTCGAATATTTACCTCGGACATTTAAACCAATAGTTATATTTTCAAAAATGGAAATCAGATCATAATAATTTCCATTAATTAGGTTTTAATCCATTCAACCAACTATAGTAGCTATATTGGACTAAATTAAGAGGTTTATTACAAATAGATTTCTCACTTGAAAAAGTAACTAATGATTCATGCCAAAACAAGCCCATGGTTAATTATTCTTAGTATAAACTAGGCTCACAATTGATTTTTGGTATTTTCATAATTGACCTAAATAATTTGCAAGCTCTTTGTGAGAAAAGGTTGGATGAAAATAATTTTGTTTCTAAGCCAATTGTAAAAAGATTTTAGAAAAAAATGGATTTTGAGCTTAGTATTTAGGTTATGAGCAAAAGAATTTTTGATTTGTTTTTAGAAAAGTTTTATGTCCAAAGGCCATCTTGAAAAGTTTTGAAAACAGCTTTGGTATTTTAGATTTCAAAGAAAAATTTATTTTGAGCTCACTATGTATTTAAGTCATATTAGAAAAAGAAAAAACCAAATAAGCCATAATTTAAGCCAAGATAAATTAACCATAGTAAAACAACATGCATTTGGGGTAAAACCTAAGGAAAGTAACTAGGCCAATTACATGAGCTTTAGTCATTGGGTTAAAAGGCTTAGGTTCCCATAGCAAGTATATACCAAAAGGTACAAGGCTATGAGTGGTTAGGCCATGCTCGATCTCCATACCTTGAGTGAAAGTATGTTATCCCTTACATAACACAACACGGGTAACACGAGCATCCTAACTCACGCACACGATGCAATCTAATATGATGAAATGGATAATATCATTATAAGAAAGAATAGAATAATAAAAAGACCAACGGAATAAACTTCTCTTATCCCTAGTGGAGTCGCCACTGTGAGCGGACATTTTTGCCCCCACTCCTAGTGGAATGGTTTTTGAAACTTCGGCACTTTTTAGGCTCGGAGCATTAGAGAATACGGACCTAAGTCCGGAGAAAATAGAGTCGTCACCCGGACGGGTCAGCAAAAAGAAAGGGGTGGATGCCTCGATTCCTAAGGAATCTCCAACCCTTTAATGGGTTCAGAAAGTTGGGTACGTGTGGGGAAGGTGAGAAATGGCCCAGCACTCCCACAACGCCCGGTTCATTGGAACCGGCCTCCTTTACAGGTCTTAATATTATAAAATTCTTAAATATAACAATATTATCCATATTACATTCAACAATTAAAATAAAGCATCATTATATTAAAATCAAAGCAATGTCTAAGTAAAATAAATAAATGGACACCCATCCGAGGATGGAAATATGTCCTTACATCGTTCATGTCTAAACTAAATATGAAACCCACTGAAAGGTAGAAACATGTCCTTTACATTGGTCTAAAATATAAAAGCAATTTAAATTACATAGAACTTAATTAATGAGGTACCCACAAAGTGGAAACATACCTCTTAAAACATTTGGAAATCAAAATAAATCGATAAAAGTAAATAATCATTCATTATAAATAAGTCATTCATCAAAAATATTAAACATCAATCAAAATAATAAACATTCATCTATGATAAATAAAATCAAGCATTGAAATTAAATAAATCAACCACCAAAACATTTTATATAATCAAATCTAAAAATAAAGCAAGTAAAGATATAAATTGAGGTTTACTGTTTCTATTTAAAGTTCTTTAATTAATATTCAAGGTTTTGGAATTTTAGTATTATTATTATTTGTTTGTCCTACTGTAAAGGTTTTGGAAAATTGAAATAGATTAGGGTTTTGTAAATTTAAGAAATTAGTAAGGCTCTTTGATTGATCAAATTAGGGTTTAAGGGTGACATCATAAATTTAGGGTTTTAGAATCTTGAGACATTGGGTTTATAGCTCTTGGTTATTAGATTATTGTTTTGGTTTTATTAGATTATAGCTTTAGGGTTTAAATTAACTAGTTTGGGGTTTTAAATTCAATGAATTAAGGTTTAGAAAAATTAAGGGTTTACTGTTTTGGTTTTGAGAGAATTAGGGTTTTTGGTGTTTCAGAAAATATATTTGGTTTTAGGATTTGGGAAAACAGTTTAGAGTTTTATAAAGTTTTTGGAAATAGGCAAAGCGATTTAAGGTTTTTGGAAACAGAAAAGTATTTTTTAGGGATTTTGGAAATAGAAGGAACAATTTAGGGTTTTATGATTTAGAAGAAATAAATTAGGGTTCTTAAGTTTTAGAAGAAACAGAAAAGTAATTTTTAGAGTTTTTGAAAATAGAAGGAACAATTTAAGATTTTTGAAAACAAAGAAACGAATTAGGGTTTTTAAGGTATTTGGAAACAGAAGAAATCATTTATATTATTGAAACGAAGATCAAGGTTGCTACATATTTATAGATCAAGGTTTTGTGTGTGTATTCTTATGAATCAAAGAAACAAAGCTACTGTGATCATGAGCAATGTATAATTAAGGATCAAACCTGCGTAGTTGGTTCCACTAAAAAGCTGCTTTCTATATGAACAAAGACAAAGGCAAGATTGCTGCCTTTGATGAATTCTTGATTGCTTCTTTTTGCTCCTTTCAAATCTGAAGTTCCACTCTCCAATCCAAGTCCAAAGTTCTCCTTCTTAAAGTTCAGTCTCCCCCAGTCTTTTTTTTTCTCCTTCCCAGTCCCCTTTTTCTTTGTTTTCATATGTTATTTATATAAAAATTTATATGATTAATCCTAATTGTTTAAGGAAACTAAGATTAATCAGGAAAAGAAACCGAAACCAAATAGAGTTTGGTTTCGAAAAAAATTAAGTTGAAAGATTTTGCTGTTAAAAAAAATGCTGCGGGCTGCAAAGAAATTTGCAAGATTGCAGGCGTTGGCTGGCGACAAATTTTTCATCGCCCATTTATATTTATATTTTTATTTAATTATTATTTTTATTTTTTAAACAAATTATAATAAAAAATAAATGCTAAAATAAATATTATTTAATTAAAATAACACAAAAATTATTTTAGACTATATAAAATATATTGGATCGGACTGGGTAAAAAATGAAGGATATACAGTTGGATAAACCAACAATCTCCCCCTCCAACCCATGGGGAGATGTTCACACATCATTGCTCAATTACCACTCAGTCCTACCATCTTGGTGCAAAACTGATGCTTGTCACGAGTCACCACTTTGGTCATCATGTCAGCTGAATTTTTATTAGTGTGAATATTTTTCAAAAACATCTCTTGATTATTCACTACTTCACGAATCCAGTGGTATCTCACATCAATATGCTTAGTCTGACCATGATATGTGGCATTCTTGCTTAAATCTAGAGCACTTTGACTATCACAATTCTTCACATACTCACCCTGCTTCAACTCTAACTCTTCTAGAAACCTTTTCAACCAAAGCATCTCTTTACTTGCTTCAGTCATAGCTATATACTCTGCCTCAGTTGTGGATAGAGCAACATACTTTTGCAATTTAGACTGCCATGATACAGCTCCCCCTACAAAAGTAAATACATACCCTGAAGTCGACTTCCTGCCATCAAGGTCACCTGCCATATCCGCATCTGTATATCCTTCTAGAATTGGTTTTGAGCCTCCAAAGCATAAGCACTTCTTAGCAGTACCTCTCAAATATCTGAGAATCCATTTGACCGCCTCCCAGTGATCTTTACCAGGATTCAAAAGAAACCTGCTGACTAAACCAACAGCATGAGTAATATCTGTTTGAGTGCTAACCATTGCATACATTAAACTCCCGACTGCAGAAGAATAAGGAATAACCACCATTTCTTCCTTTTCTTTTTTTGTAAAAGGACATGATTTCTTGCTAAGTACAAAGTGATTAGCAAGAGGTGTGCTAACTGGCTTAGCATTCTTCATATTAAATCTGCTTAGAACTTGCTCAACATACTTCTCTTGTGACAGCCATAACTTCTTAGCTTTTCTGTCACTAGTAATCTGCATGCCTAAAATTCATCGTGCTAGTCTCAAATCCTTCATATCAAAGGAGCCAAACAACTCCTTTTTCAAACCACTAATTACAGTAGCATCTTGCCCTATTATCAACATATCATCCACATAGAGCAAAAGAATGATAAATTTACCATCTGAAAATATTTTGAAGTACACACAATGATCTGCTTTTGTTCTAGTATAGCCATGACTCACCATGAAAGAGCCAAATTTCTTATACCACTGTCTCGAAGCCTATTTTAACCTATACATACTCTTCTTCAATCTGCAAACCATGTGTTCTTTCCCTTTTACTTCAAATCCGTCAGGCTGCTCCATGTAAATTTCTTCTTCCAAATCACCATAAAGGAATGCAATTTTCACATCTAACTGCTCAAGCTCAAGATCTAAGCTAGCAGTCAAACCAAGGATCACTCGAATAGAGCTCATCTTTACAACAGGAGAAAAAATTTCATCAAAATCAACCCCTTTCTTTTGATTGAAACCCTTTACTACCAAACGAGTTTTGTATTTTACTAGCTTCTCTTCATCTATCTTAAGCTTGTATACCCATTTGTTCTTCAAGACTTTTCTACCTTCTGGAAGTTCAACAAGCTCATAAGTATTATTCTTTTTCAAAGAACTCATCTCTTCCTGCATTGCTTTCATCCACTGAGTCTTCTCTTTATTATTCTGAACTTCCTGGAAGCTTTCTGGCTCCCCCTCTTCAGTAATTGTTACATACTCAGAACTGGGATATTTGGTAGATGGATGATATGCTCTAGTTGACCTTCTGACTCGAGGTTCTTCTACAATCTGGGGAGGAAGAGGTTGCTCTCCCTGCTCAGCATCATCATTAGCATCAACTAGTACTGGGATGTCATTAATCCCATGTCTTTCAAGCAACTCTCCTTCATCTGTGACATTTCTAATTGAAGGAGAAATTAATACAGGAAGAGGAATATCATCACTACTTGTAATTTTCTCTGATAGCTCAGAGTCCAACAAGATCTTGTGTTCATGGAAGATTACATCTCTGGATCTAATTACTTTCTTCTTCACTGGATCCCATAACTTTTATCCAAACTCTGCATCTCTATAACCCAAAAACATGCATGGAACAGCTCTATCATCAAGTTTCTGTCTCTGCTCCTTAGGTACATGGACAAAAGCATTGCATCCAAATACCTTCAAGTGAGAGTAAGCAACATCTTTTCCAGACCATACTCTCTCAGGTACATCAAAATTCAAAGGAGCTGATGGAGAATGATTCATCAAGTAGAAGGCGGTATAGAGTGCTTCACCCCAAAATGGCTTAGGAAGTTTAGCCATTTTCAACATGGATCTGACTTTCTCAAAGATAGTTCTGTTTGTCCTTTCAGCTACACCATTATGCTGTGGAGTGCCAGGAATTTTCTTCTTATGTCTGATTCCATGCTCTAAGCAGTAATTTACAAGCTCCTTTGAAGTGTATTCACCTCCATTGTCACTGTGAAGACACTTTAAGGATGTTCCCTTTTCTCTTTCCACCATTGCATGGAAATGCTTAAAACGCTGAAGTACCTGATCTTTTGATTTCAGAACAAACACCCAAATCTTTCGTGAAGCGTCATCGATAAAAGTAATAAAATATCTACTACCTCCTAAGGTTTCCACATCAATGGGAAAACATACATCAGAGTAAACTAATTCAAGTACATTATTTTTCCTTTCAGATAAACTACTGAAGGAGACTCTATGTTGTTTGTCATACAAACAATCATCACAAGGGTTTAGACTCATACCTTTGACAAAGGGAATGAGAGACTTCTTTGCCAAAATTTGCAACCCTTTTTCACTCATATGGCTAGCCTCTTGTGCCACAAGTCAGGCGAATCATCATCTTCAACTATATTCAGCGCACCTTTTATCATCTTCACTTGAGTCTTGTAGAGTGTATAACACAATCTACCTTTGGCAACCACAATTGAGCCTTTGGTGAGTTTTCACTTTTTATCACCAAAGTTATTGTAATAACCATCTAGATCTAGAACATAAGTAGAAATTAAATTCAGACGTAAATCTGGTACATGTCGTACATTCTTTAGAGTCAACGTGTAACCAATATTTGTCCGAACACAAACATCACCAATACCTACTATATTTGCATAGCTGGTATTACCCATCTTTACTCTGCCAAAATTACCTGCTTTGTACACAGTAAAGGTATCTCTCCTTGTTGTAGCATCGTATGATGCTGCAGAATCAATAACCCACTCCATGTCAGAACTAGTAACCTTGTCATGCTCCTCAATAATGGAGAGTACAACCATCTCTTCATTATCATCAGCGCAGTGGTATTTTGATCATCTGTCTTCTTTGATTTTTCTCATCATTTTGTTCCCTTTTCCAAACTTTGCAGTTTCTTTTCATACGTCCCTCCTTGCCGCAGAGATAATAGTTGAATTTCACTTTCGATTGTGACTTGCCTCTGGATTTATAATGCCCTTTAGGACCTCTGCTTTTACTTCTACCTATGCTCTCTGTAGTTGTAGCAAGAGCTTGTGAAGCATCAATGCCCATATCCTTTCTTCTGGTTTCCTCATTGTAAAGACTATCCTTTACAAATGATAAAGACAAAACACCGCTTGAAGCAAAGTTACTGAGAGACACCACCAAGGTCTCCCAACTATCTGGCAAGGAACTCAAGAGCAATAATGCCTCTAATTCATCATCTAGGGCTATCTTTATGATGCTCAACTGATTTACTAGTTCTTGAAACTCACTCAAGTGTTCTGCAATGGATCATCCATCTCTTAGCTTCAAATTCACAAGCTTTCTAATGGAAAAAGCTTTATTCTATGCACTTTTTCTCTCATACATGATTTCTAAATCTTTTCATAATTTTTACACATCAACTTCTTTGCTTATATGATGGTAGACATTATTATCTACCCATTGTCGAATAATACTGACAGTTTTTCTATGCATCATCTTCCAATCATCATCTGATTTTCCGCTTGGCTTATTAGATCCTAATTTTATAGGATCATACAGGTCCTTACAATAGAGAAGGTCCTCCATCTTTGACTTCCAAATTAAATAATTTGAAGTCGACAATTTAATCATGGTGCCTGTGAATTTCTCCATTCTAATTTACACAATTAATTCTACACCAAAAGAACCAAGGCTCTGATACCACTTGTTGGGTTCTTAGTCAATAATTAATTGTGTAAATGAATGCATAATAGGAAGAACCAAAGAATAACCATATGAAGAAGAGACAAGATTTAATGTGGAAAACCCTCCAGTATAGAGGAAAAAACCACAGGACAAACTCCGAAATAAAATTAACTAATTCAAAGAAATCAAGTACAATAAATTCTCAAGCAATCCTCACTTGACTATTTAAGATCACAAATAATAGAAAAAATATCTAAATACCTCTCTAGCGAATTTTTTAATCTTTGGATGATCACACCAAAAAACTAGAGAATAATTCTCTAATATTTATCTCATAAACTACTTGAAATCTTTTTCCTCTCTTATCTCTTCTCTCTTGTATTTCACTTATGTATTTTGAAGTGAATAAGATGAAGGCTATTTATAGGCCTTCAAATATGTACGAACATATTAATTTGTGCCTAACTTATGCCTAATTTTGACTATTACGATGGTGGCTAGAAAAATGTGTTAAATGTTTTTTTTCTTTTCTTTTTAACCTAGTCAAAATTGTAAACCTACCAAACCCATTAATTTTAATTTAGTCAAAATTGTAAACTTACCAAACCCATTAATTTCATGGGTTGGATAAACTAACAAAGTATTACTCCAAAACACTAAATTATACAAGCAAGTTCACACATAAGCACATTATATGTACACGTTGGTGATTTTTAGTCACAATGTCTGGTTCTTTTTGCAGGTATTGCCTTTGGATATTAGGAAATGCATCAACTCTCACCAATAGTAATTCTATGTGGAAGAATTTAATCATTGATGCAAAGCAAAGAGGGTTTCTATAATGCTAACTCGGAAAATAACTTGGCAAACTCCATGGAGGAAGTATTGGTGGTGTTAGATGATGTTGATATTCTACTAAAAAATGCTCTCTTGTTCAAAAATGCAAGATGGAAAACTAAATGTTGACATTCGTCGAGAAGTTGTTTCTTTGTTAGTGAAGCTGTCAAGTGGTTGGCGTCAACATGACAAGCAGAAAAACTCTATTGTTTTAAAAAGGACTTCATCTGAACTTCTAGAGATATACACAGTCAATGAGATTTTCAATCTCATTTGGACAGTAGACATTTCAATGGAAAGTTCTTATTCCATTCAAGTTCTCAAAAAGTTTGGGATATCTTACCATTTTCTGCTATACCAGATCTTGCAAAACGTTTGGATGCCATTTTTGGGAACTATACAGTCAACAAGATGAATCGCTGCAAGCACAAATGTCTAGAAGGGTACATATGCAAATATCTATTTAAATTCATTCCTAATTTGATATAATTTACTCCTTCCAGAATCATATACAAATGTTCATTGTATTTAAATGTTCATTCATTGTATTCATTCTTGAATTGCAGGAGTTTGGTTGTACTAATGAGATGGCAGGATAAGTCTAATACAAGAGATCTGAATGCTATAAATCCTGAAACCAATCCTGAACAACTTTTGTGAAGACCATTTGCTTCACTCAGTCTTAGGGATACATCAAAGGTAATACAAGCAACTTTTTCAAAACCATGTTAGAATTTTAGTGAAATATTTGAGGCCATGGCCTGATAGCAGATGCATATATACGATTTGGGTGGTAATCCTCTTCCATCGATCGTTGCTTAAAAAATATCTAAAGTTTCTGTGAAGCATACATTATAGACTTTTTTTTTTACATAATTTATTCAATTTTAATTTCAAAGGCTTATTCTTACTTGTATCTGATTAGTCTTAGAAAAATGGCAGACATGGCACGACTAGAATAAATTCAAGGAGCTAATTAAAAGCTAACTTAAAATTACACAGGTACCACTTTATTTTCTGATTTATTTCTCCACATAACACAATTTATAAATGCAAAGAAAAATCCAACTTAAAAGATTAATGGATTAAAAATTTCTCACCTACTAAATCAAATCAGGTCGATATGGAAGTTTATTATTTATTTATTTATCTGTTGCAATGAGATCACATAAAGAATTTGAGTTCTGCCTAATAAAGCAAAAAAAAAAACTCATTTTACTAACACTTAACTCTATTATTAAAGTCTTAAATTGAGTTTGTTAAATAAACTGGCTCTTGGAATTGCATTAATTTACAATAGGAAAATAATAATATTAAATAAAATTAAAGGAAAAAAATAATTAAATCTAAGAAAAAAAAATCAAAATTTAGCATTACTTTAAATAAAGATGATCAGAACTAATAATCACTTATTACTAAAATTGTATTGCTATTGAAAATTGTATAACTAAACCCTAACATAGTAATTTGTCAGGACCCAAGAGTCTATTGGGCTGGGTTTCAAGAAGCAGCAACAGATATAACATTCAAAACTTTAGAAGCTTTTGCTAGAGAAGAATTAGAGTTGTAACAATTAGAGACTTGATTGTAGCTGATTAGCTGGCCTGCTCATTTTGTTATTAGATTAATGAGTCAGTTATGCTTTGAACAATTTTATGCTATTATATGTAACATATACCGATATATAATTAAATATATAATAATTTTAACTCTTATTCTTTTAAAATTTAATATGCATATATTATTATATGCAACATATATCTACGTATAACTAAATATATATAACTATTATACTCTTATTATTTTAAAATTTAACACAAATATATTGTTATATATAACATATACCGACATATTATTAAATTTAAAAACATGAGAAAAATAACAAAAGAACTTAATTTTAGTAGAGCCATAATTACTATTTTTTTTAACATTGTGTTGAGAAAATTGTAAAACAATAAGGAAAAAGATTGGGAAAATGATAATCTGTATATTAAAACTTGTTATAATAGTATGCTTTTTATATACAAAAATCAACAACTCTATTAAACTAGCTACTGTCAATATTTCCTAACTAGCTCATCCAGCTCATCACACAACTTCCTCTAACCAACTCAAGTAAACTAAAATAAATATATGTACATTCCTACATCTCCCTCTCAAGTTGAGCTTGTGAATTTTGAAACAAGCCCGACCTGGAAACCGTTCTTTCAAAAACTAGAGAAGCCAATGGCTTTATGAAAAGATCAGCTAGCTGAAACTGAGATGGAACATGTTTGGGCAAGATGAAACCAGCCTTGAATTTTTCCCTCACAACATAACAATCAATCTCAACATGCTTTGTCCACTCATGAAAAACAAGATTTTGAATAAGGTAGAAGGTTGCCTGGTTATCACAATACAAAGGAATTGGATAAGGTACCTGGATATGAAAGTCTTGCAATAACTATGAGATCCACTGCATCTCATAAGAAGTAGAAGCTAAGCTTTTGTATTCTGCCTCACTTGAAGATTTAGAAATAGTATTATGTTTCTTAGATTTCCAGGAAATCAAACACTTGCTAAAAAAACACACAAAACCCACTAACAGACCTTCTAGAGTCTTTACATGAAGCCCAATCTGCATCACTATATGCTTCAATGATAGCTTGATTCTGACTAGGATAAAATAATCTAGTAGTTGGAGTTCTTTTAAGGTGCCTCAAAATGTGCATAGCAATAGTCCAATGGGAATCCCTAGGATTTTGAACAAACTGGCTTAAAAAGTGGACTGAATGAGTGATGTCTGGTCTTGGAAATTTCATTTCACATGATCAAACTATCTTAATTTATGTTCGCTTATCTTATCCTCAATACGCTCTACCCTCACATTTTCTCTAATGCACTCATTGCGGATTCTATCCATCCTAATGTGTCCACACATTGATCCTATCATTTTCATTTTCGCAACATGCATCTTACCCATGTGTTGTCCTTTTACTGCCTAACACTTACTATCATGCATCATCGCAGACTGTATTGCAGTAATTGGCATCTTTCGATCACATAGAACTTTTACAGCAGTCATCTTCTTCATCCAACCAGCTTTAATTCTATGACTCACATCTTCTTCACAACTCCTGTAGCACTCATCCACTTCATCCAACCAACTTTAATCCTGACATTCTCTTATATCATTCCCTTTTACTTCTTATCGCTTTTTGTACTTCCTCATTTCACCACCAAGACTCTTTCGAGGGATGCCCACACCCTTTAGATTCTCCAAGAATCTTTCTAGCTACTCCTTTAATTCTTGTAGACATGCCTATCCACATATCATTGGATAACATAATCACATCTGCCTCCTACCATCCAACTTTGACCGGCTCATCATTGAATAACAATTATTTTCAACTTTTGAAGTCCACTACTTGATCTTAGGAATTCTATTCCTCCTTGGCCTACTTGTCAACCTTTTATTGACATCTAAAACCACCAACCTATACTGAGTGGTCAAAGCCTCACCTAGAATAACCTTACAATACTTGCATCAAGCTCAATTTGCTTTTTTTGTAAGTATCAAGTCAATTTGACTTTTATTTTACCCACTTTTAAAGGTCACTAGATGGAATTCCCTTTTTATAAAATATGTGTTTGCCAGAATCAAACCATAGGCTAAAGCAAAATCATTGACAGTCTTACCTTCTTCATTTCTAATTCCAAAACCATACCCTCCATGAATATTCTCAAAATCTACTTTGTCTTTTCCTACATATTCATTTAAGTCTCATCCTATAAAAATGTTTTAATCATTTGGGATCTCTTGCATAAGTTCATCCATATCATCCCAAAATTTTTGCTTGCTCTCCCCATCCAATTCAACTTGAGGGGCAAATGCACTAACTATGTTGATGGTCTAATTTTGAAGCATAAGTTTAACTAAAATAATCCTATCGCCTACTCTTATCACCGCTACAACTGTCTCCTTTAGGTTCCGATCTAAAATTATACCTACTCCATTCTTACCTTTGTCTATTCCTATATACCACACTTTATATGCAGTATTCTCAACTTTTTTTACTTTTTGCTTTAATCCATTTAGTCTCTTGAATAGAGGCAATACTGATTTTTCTTCTCTCTATAGTATCAACAAGTTCTCTAAGTTTACCTGTAAGAGATCCAATATTCTAAGTTTCTATTATGATCTTACTCTCTACTTGTTTTTTCTTATATTTCTTCCTATAGAATCTTTTACCATTATCTAAGCATATATCTCTCGTATTACTTGTATTTTGGATTAACTTCTTTACACACACCCGTCCTTAATGTGAGAACTGTAATATCCCAAACTATACCCTAAAATTTTTGGAATGTTAATTGTTGAAATTGGATTAAATGATTTTTGAAGTGTGTATAAAAGATTAAGAGAAAAAGAGGAGTGTGGATATGTTGTATATATGAAGATATATACAACATATACAAGTCAACATATTACTATAAGGTCAAAGGATATTTGGATTAATTGAATTAGAAATTACATATTAGTGGAAGAGGATATTTATATTATTATAATATTAAATTGCTTGGTGGAGATTAATTGGAGATTTGTGTGGTTAGAAGAGTTGATTTTGGGTTGACTTATCTTCATCTTCTCCTTTCTTCTTGTGCTTAGCCGGCCACCACCATTAACAAGAGGGAAAGAGAGATTTTGTTCTTCCTAACTCAAGATTGAAGGGTGTTTCAAGAGATCAAGTTGGAGTTTAAAGGATTTTCCTCACTTTTGGTAAGTTTTCTAACTTGATTCTTTGGTTTTCTTTTGAGTTTGTGAATTGAGTTTGGTGAATGGTTGTTGATGATATGTGTATGGTTAATTTTGATGTGTTTCATATTGTGTTGTCTATTTGGCTTTGATTTTGGGGTGGTTTGAAGGATAGGTTAAGTTTGGTGATGGAAAGTAAGTGTTGTGGATTGTGTGGGTTGAGTTGTGATTACGGTTGTGATTGGTGTTTGATGTATGTATTTAGTTGTTTTGGTGTTTATTCAAGTTTATTATGGTTTATCGATGGTTTTGGGTAAGATTGTTTGGAGTGGAAAAAGGGTAAAGTATGATATTTGTTGGATGTAGTATTGTTGGTGTCGGAATCAGAATTTATGAGCACCACCAAGTCTTTGGGCATGTCAATGGTTCTATTTTCTGGATGGGTGACATGACCAGTGACACGCCCATGTCACTAAGCGTGTCATAGCTTCTGTGTTGAGGGAAGATTGACACGGCCAGTGACACAGCTATGTCACTGATGTCACTGAGTGTGTCATAGCTATTGTGTTGTTGTTGGATTGACACGCCCATGTCACTGAGCATGTCAAAGCTTCTGTATTATGAGTTTAGGGCACGATCAGGGACACGCCCGTGCTGTTGAGCATGTCATGTGTAGAGTTTGCCCTAGTTGGTTCTTGTTCTTATTTTCTTATGTGTATCACTAAGTGAGTGTGTATAATTATCTTTGGATTAGGTTTTAAAGAGATTGAGTTGCCCTAATCCAAGTGTTGAAGGATTCTTGGAAGAGGAGTTTGGAATTGGTGTGAGTTGCTTTTGAGGTAAGTACAAACCTTACATGATTGCATACATTTACATGACTTTGGGGACTTAACACATTTGGTTGAAAATGTGTTAAGTAACCTACTACATTGTTGATGCATGTGAATAATGCTATATTTTGCATAATGTGAACTATGTAAAGTATATGATGATGATTCAAAATGTATAGATAATGCAATTTGTTATGTAAACCCTAATGATGATATGTGAAGCCATTGGTGTTGGCTATAATGATGCAAATGAAATAATTGGGGCATGGTTGCCTAGACGATTATGAGAAAATGAGAATGGATTTTATGATGAAATAATAAAAGAATTGTGTGCCTAATGTGTTATTCAATTTTCAGAGTTTTGTTATTGGTGGCATGCCTAAAAGTAACAATCCCTTGAAGCTTTTAGGCTTAGTCCTTGAAGCCAAGTTGGGTTGATGCATAGCTCCCCTTGAAGCTTGGTTGGGCCTAGTCCTTGAAGCCTAGTTGGCATGTTACATATGAGATGTTTCTTATTGTGATAATGAATTGCCTACAGGCTTGATAAATGTGATTATTGAACCAAAACAGTAACTGTGGAAGTTGAACGACATATTAGTTTTTTTTGGGCCCATGTTTGTCTTTGCTTTAATGTGAACTATGAATGATGAAAAAAATAAATAACATGATGAGATTCGATGGTATAGAAAATGACATTCTTGAATATTGTTTCTAATGCTTGAAAGTGTGACATTGGCATTACATTTAAAGCATATTGTCATCATGGTTAGTACAACTAAGCCGTTGGCTTAGCGCGATTATGGTTCATCGTGTAGGTGACAGGATAGAACTGAAGAGTTCTGCTAGACTGAGTTGAGTCTAGGTTTGTGATCCTTTGTGAAGTGTGGATTATTGGACTTCAAGATCAGAGATGAACTGCCAAGCATGTATAATTCTATATTTATGGATTTATGGATTTTGATGTATATATATGTACATGCTGCTACATTTTCCGCTGCTTAACAAGCAAATGTTTTATCCATTATGTTCTATAATATAACTTAAATGTTTTAAGTTTTTTTATATTGTTAAATAGAAAGATTGGTTTGTTTCAAATAGACGGTGACATCTTTGTATCCGGTATACGTGTATTACATATTGAGAGTATATGTGGTGTACGTATATGGGGTATAGGGGTGTTACAAAAACACTTACTTATTATGCACCACATCCGAGCACCGACATAGCATGTCACATTCGGGAAATGCCCTACACCCTTGCTCTTTTTTTTTTCAGTACAACTCGACTCTGATGTAGTGCATCACAAGTAGGGACACCCCAACGATATTATCATTAGAATCTATATCATGAGATGTGACAAAAGTTTTACGCTGGCTGTCACCTAGCGCAACTCTCTTTCTTTACCTTAGCTTGGGGCCAACTATACACAAGAAACTCATGTATAGGCAGAGTTTAGAACCAAATTTATATGAAAAAATTTTATGCAATCGGAGGGGCCTATTTTAAAATTTTTATAATATATATGTATATAGAAAAGAAAAAAAATGGGAGGGACCAAGGCCCCTTCTACCAAATGCATAGCTCCATCCCTGAAGGTAATATATTCAAATTTTTACAATATCTAATTTCATACTTGATGGTTAATAATCTAATTATGAAGCTTAATGGAGATGTGTTTTAGGAATTGAAAGAGTTGAAGGTTGATTTGGCTAATGGGCTGATATTCATCGAAGGCAACACAGATGTACAGAAGCTTATTAAGGCATTGGAAAAGAAAAATGTCAAAACACAAATCTCCAAAGCTACTAGCCCTTCTACAGCTCCAGTTCCTGCTGATGCTGCTACTAATGAACCTAAAATGGAACCAGCTGGTCAATCAAGATCCATGTCTATGGGTGGACCTGTGTATCGTGAAAATATGGTGGATATGGATACCATAATCCACCTTATGGACATGGACCTAGCAATGCTTGGCAAGAATAGCAAGCATAATATCCATATGGAAATAATTATTATTCACCTTGTAGAAGGGCTATCCACCTTATGGAGATGGACATGGCCTTTGGAATTTGCAACAAAATATTATTCACCTTGTCCTAAAGAAGATCCTAAGTTTTGCTATGTTATGTGACTTGGTTATTCTAGATTGTTAACAAAAATAATAGAATTGATATGTTAGGGTTTTTTTTAATAATAATACAGTATTAGTAATAAGAGATTATTAGTGTTGATCATCTTTATTTAAAGTAATAATAAATTTTGATGTTTTTAATTATAGCTTTAACTATTTTTTTCCTTTAATTTTATTTAATTTTATTTTTTTTATTTTCTATTTGTGATCACCAGCGTAAAATTATGTATGATGAATTATAATTATTCATATTGAATTATATAATCAACTAAAAATTAAATTGTATGACAGTCTATGCATATAATACTATTTTGTTTGAATATTCAACTCAACTTATGCTTGCCCAAGAATTAATTAGGATCATAAAATGCTATTTTGCTATTTTTCTTGCGATTCCCACTTAGAAAGGAAAATGGAAAAAAAAAGTGAGAGAGAAAGTTGAGTTAGCTTAGAACAATACCATCTTGGTTTGAATGGAAATGTGTAAACGTGTGAATCAATGATGATGATAATGTATTTTCTATATATTATTGTGATATGTTTACAAGGAGTTAAATACATAAGAAGTCCCTAAAACTAAGGGATTACAACTATACAAAATACATTTGAACTAACAAACTTAAGCCAATAATATCCTTTCGAATATTATCTCCAATACCCCCTCTCAAGCTATGAATGTCGTTCAAGAATTCGTAGCTTGTTCTTGTGCTGTGTAAAGCGTGTAGTGCTCAAGGGTTTAGTAAAAATGTCAGCTATCTGATCCATTGTGGAGATATACTGAACACTAATATGTCCTTCTTTCTCTTGTCTCGAATAAAGTGGAAGTCAACTTCAATATGCTTAGTTCTAGCTTTGAAACAAGGATTTACTGCCAGATATGAAGGCCCAATGTTATCACACCAAATAAAAGTGGGGTTTTTAATTTGTAGTTTTAATTCTTGTAACAAAGAACAAATCCAAATAATCTCAGCAGTAGTATTTGCCACAGCTCTATATTCTACTTCTGTGGATGACCGAGCAACAGTTGGTTGCTTTTTAGCTGACCAAGAAATCAAATTATGACCCAAATAAACGGCAAACCCACCTGTTGATCGACGATCCAATGCATTTCCTGCCCAATCGACATCACAGAAATCTTGTAGCTGGGAATCTTTGGATGGAGTAATGAATAATCCATGTGTAATAGTATTTTTAACATAGCGAAGTACTCTCTTACAAGCTTTCCAGTGAGCTTTTGTTGGAGCAGACATAAATTGGCACAATCTGTTGACCGCAAAAGCTAAATCTGGGCGTGTTAAGTAAGCATATTGCAAAGCACCAATAGTTCGTCGATACAAGTTGGGATCTTCCATTGGTTCACCATCATGAATTTGCAACTGACATGTTGTAGCCATCGGTGTTTGAACTGTTGCTGATTGATCCATTTTCGTGACAGTAAGCAAATCATGAAGATACTTATGTTGGGAAAGTAGAAGACCATTGGAGTGATGATAAACTTTGATTCTAAGAAAATAATTTAGCATGCCAAGATCCCAAAGCTTGAATTCATGCGAAATCTGCTTAATACATTCTTGAATAGCAACAGAACTACTGTCAGTGATAATTATGTCATCAACATAGAGCATAATATAAATGACATCTCCATCTCTTTCTTTAATAAATAGTGAAGAATCTGTATGAGAACTTGCAAAACCAATATGAGACAAATATGTACTTAGCCGTTGAAACCAAGCACGTGGAGCCTGCTTGAGTCCATAAATGGACTTGTGCAATTTGCAAACAAAGTTTGGACATCTAGAATCGGTAAAGCCAGGTGGTTGAGACATATATACTGTTTCTTCCAAATAGCCATTAAGGAAGGCTTTAGAAATGTCTAATTGCTGAATGGTCCAATGCTTCGAAACAGCCAGAGACAAAACAATTTCGATTGCTGTTGGTTTGATTACTGGACTAAAGGTTGCTGCATAATCTATACCCTCAACTTGATTGTATCCTTTAGCCACCAAACGAGCTTTACAATGCTCAATACTGCCATCCGGATTATGCTTTATTTTAAATACCCACTTACAACCAACAATGTTTCTATTATGAGGCTTCGAAACTAGCTCCCATGTCTTATGTTGAATTAAAGCTATTATTTCCTTGCTCATTGCTTCACGCCAAACTGGATGTTTTAATGCTTGTGAATAACAAGTTGGTTCTGCAGCTTGTAAAACAGATGTGTAAGCAAAATTTTTCTTTTTAGGATTTGGTTGAAGCACCATTGGATGTGTACGAAGAGGAGCAGGTAGATCAGAACCTGCAGGTGGAACTGGCACAATTTGCAGATCATATGAAGGAGCAAGTAGAACAGATTCAGCTTGAGATGGAGAAGCTAGTACAAAATCGGTCACAACATCAGCGGCACCTGCATCATCTTAAATCGGCAAAGAAACAACATTATCATAATTAAGTGACAAATTCGATTGTGTAGATGGGAGGACTGATGGTGCAGCAGCTGTTAAAACAAGCCATGGAGTAGAATCAAAATGTTGTTCCGGTTGACCAAAAATAGAATCACCTGCGACCTGTGCTTCCTTATACAAAAATTGTGTTTCATCAACACAAACATGCCTACTGAGATACACCTTATGATCAGAAGGATTAAAAAAAATATAGCCAAGATGATTACTAGAATAGCCAAGAAAAACACAAGCAGCAGTTTGATAAGAGAATTTATGACGATTATATGGCCGAAGTAAAGGGTACATAGTGCAACCAAAAACTCGTAGAAAATCATAATCCGGAGAAGTTCCATACAATTTCTGAAATGGCGAACATTGTTGAAGCACTGTGGTTGGAAGTCTATTAACCAAATAAGCAGCAGTTGTCATTGCAAAATTCCAAAACTGTTTAGGAACTGAAGAATGTGCAAGTAAAGCCAAACAAGTATCAACCACATGTCTTATTTTCCTTTATACTGTGCCATTTTATTGATGTGTATGAGGACAGGTAATACGATGATGAATGCCATGTTCCTTAAGATATGCATTAACTGCCCTAAATTCGCCACCCCAGTCAAATTGAAACATAATCAATTTTGAATTTAATTGGCGTTCTACCAGTTTGTGAAATTGAACAAAAACAGAATGCACATCACTCTTCCATTTAACTGGAAATAACCAACAGAATCTTGAAAAATCATCAACAAAAATTGCAAAATAACGATCACCATAAAAAGACAATTCAGGAGCAAGGCCCCATACATCACCATGAACAAGTTCCAATGGTTTAGAAGCTATAGAACCAGTAAGTGGCAAAGTAAGCTGACTATGCTTGCTTAAACAACAAGCCTCATGATAAATACAAATTTATATATTTTTATTTTCATTATATTTAATTGTTTTGAGTTATTTGAAGCTTAATTTATGCAAATAAAGTGTTTTTAAATAAAAAAGATTTTATTTTAAGAGTGTTGTGAATAAATGTTTTAAAATAAAGAAATTTCAGCATTATAATAAATTTGACCGTTGCCTTGATTTTTAAAGAATATTTTAATTTGTAGGACTCCAATTTGGGTGAAAAATGACTCAACGAAAAGCTAATGAACAGACCTACAAGAAAAAAAAATTACTCCAGATGCTAATAATGAAGGAATGTGGACGAAAAAGAGCTTCAAAGTGGTGACAGCCTTGCTGTCCATCTGATCTGCACCACCTTTAGTATTAAAATCATAAGATGAGTTGCAGATGTCCAAATTGGACATAAAAATATGATTTGGAAAGCTAATGGATAGACCTAAAAGGAAAAAAATTATTCCAGCGGCTAGGAATCAACTAATATGCACGAAAAAGAGACTGAAGGTGGTGGCAAACATGCTATCCATTACAGCAATGCAATAATGATGAAATTAGGTGGCATTTTAATTATTAAACCACTTTGTACAGCCAAGCTTGGCTATAAATACCTTCATTTGTATGCCTTAGAGAATCCCATCGGAAATCATCTCCTCTCCCTTGTTGTTTTATTAATTTTCTTTGTATTTTGTTGTTGTAAGCCACAACATGAGTGGCTAAGTTTTAAATTCAGCTCAAAGACTTCAAGTTCATTTGCGTAATTTGTGAGGCCAGGTTATAATTTCTTTATTTTGATTAAATATCTATTGTTTCTTGATATTATTGTTTTTAATATGATAAATATTCAACTAAGAAGGCCTAATAGTTGATCGTTTATTATGATTAATCGCTAATCATTCTTCTTAATCCGTAATTGTTATGAAGAGTGATACTAGTAGCAATTAGGTTTTATTAATTATGATCCAAGTTTTTAATAAAAACCTAAAGAAACAATAAGGGTGAATTAAATGATTTATGCTTCATAAATTATTATTCAAGCTTAACTACTTCCTGTTGCAATGCAGTTATTAATTTGTTGAGGATTGCTTAATACCAATTCAATTAATAACTAGATTCAATAAAAGTGTTGGGCTTTAATTGATGAATATAGGGAAGTGGAAGATTTATTTTGCTTTTTAATAAATCTATGTTAAGTATTTAATCTAAAATAAAATCATATGTTTTGTCTGCTAGAAAATTATACAGTGAATTATGAACGTTCTTTGAGCTGATCTTTTTATTCATTGAATTTAAGTTATTTATCATAATTGCATTTTAAACCCCCTTTTATTTTCAGCAAAATCAAGTGACACAATTCAGTCTCTGTGGAATCGACCCTACTTATTACTATACACAAAATCATTAAAGTAGGTTAATTAATTTTTGGTGGTTTCGACACCCATCAAGATTTTAGTGCTGTTGCCGAGGATTGATAGTCTATTTGATTTTGTATTATTTATTTTTTTATCACGATCTTCTCAATCTGTTGAAATTTTGTTTGATCCAGAAATAGAGAAAACAACAAAAAAATTGAGGAAAAAGACCAAACAAGCTAAGAAGGAAAAAGTTAGAAAAAGTTCTGATTTTTGTGAATCAAATAAGGAAGATAACTCCTCAACAGAGTCAAATTCTGAACCAGAAATTGAGATCATGGCTGCTAGAACATTAAAAGAGCTACCTACCCCTGACTTAAATCAGCAGCTTCTATGTATCCAGTTTTCCACTTTAGACGTTTCTTTTGAACTAAAATCTGGACTAATCCATTTGTTGCCAAAGTTTCATGGTCTTGTAGGTGAGGATCCTTACAAACATCTCAAGGAGTTCCATGTTGTATGTTCTAGCATGAAACCTCAAGGCGTTTCTGAAGAACATATTAAGCTTCGAGCTTTCCCTTTTTCATTGGACAACACTGCAAAGGATTGGTTGTATTACCTACCCTCAGGTTCTATAAACTCATGGAATGAGATGAAAAGGTTATTTTTAGAAAAGTATTTTCCTGCTTCTCGTGCTGCAAACATAAGGAAGGAAATTTGTGGCATTAGGCAATATAGTGGAGAAAGTTTGTATGAATATTGGGAGCGTTTCAAAAAATTATGTGCAAGCTGCCCGCACCATTAGATAAGTGATCAACTCCTCATTCAATATTTTTATGAAGGTTTACTTCCAATGGACAGAAGTATGGTAGATGCTGCGAGTGGAGGAGCTCTAGTTGACAAAACACCCGATGATGCAAGGCAATTGATTGCTAATATGGCAGCAAACTCACAGCAATTTGGAATGAGGATGGATCACACAACCAAGAAAGTTAATGAGGTAAGTACATCCAATCTTGAGAAGCAAATTTTCGATTTAACATCTCTAGTGAAACAATTGGTTACAGGAAAGTCACAAGCAGTAATGATGTGTGGTATTTGTTCGATTTCAGGTCATACTACTGACATGTGCCCTACATTACAAGAAGAAGAACCAATTCAACAAGCTAATGTAGTTGGCAATTTTCCAAATCAACATCAGCGAAGATATGACCCATACTCCAATTCATTCAATCTAGGATGGAGAGATCATCCAAATTTGAGCTATGGAAATCAACCATTACAGAATCTGTATAATCCACATAAGCAGCAAGCCAATCAGATTCCTAACCAAGGTATGTCACTCGAAGATATTGTTAAAGCTTTGGCTAATAACACACAACAATTTCAGCAGGAAACCAGAAACAACATTCAAAACATAGAGACACAAATTGGTCAGCTAGCAACGTCAGTGAGCAAGTTAGAAGCAAGAGATTCAGGAAAGCTACCATCCCAAACTGTCATAAATCCTAGAGAGAATGCAAGTGCTATACTATTATGGAGTGGCAAGGAAATTGACAGCCAAGCACAATAAGATGAAGTCAAGAAGAAAAGCCAAAAAGAAAAAGAGATCAAAATATCCAAAGATAAGGTAATTTCTGAACCTAGCATGAATGATTGTACTGAACGTGTTGTTCCTCCATTTCCTAGCAGGTTGGCTAAGAAAAAAAAGAAGAAAGTGAAGCGGAGATTTTGGAGACATTTAGAAAGGTTGAAATCAATATACCACTGCTTGATGCTATTAAACAAATTCCAAGGTATGCTAAATTTCTTAAGGAATTATGCACTACAAAGCTCAATTTGAAAGGTAATGAGAAAATTAGTGTTGGAGAAAATATGTCAGCAATGATTCAACGTAAGTTACCTCCCAAGTGCAAGGATCTAGGCTCATTCTCAATTCCATGTAAAATAGGAGATTCTAAATTTGAGCGTGCCATGGCAGATTTAGGAGCATCTATTAATGTCATGTCTTATTCAATATTTCAAACTTTGAATTTGGGTATGTTACAGGAAACTAATGTGATTATTCAATTAGCTGATAGATCTAATGCATATCCCTTGGGCTTAATTGAGGATGTTCTAGTACAAGTTGGTAAACTAATTTTTTCCAGCAGATTTTTACATCTTAGATATGGGGGATAATACTTCTGCATCAAATTCATCATTAATATTGTTAGGAAGACCTTTCCTAAAAACTGCAAAGACAAAAATTGATGTTGATGATGGCACCATGACTATGGAATTTGATGGAGAAATTGTCAAATTTAATATATTTGATGCTATGAGGTATCCAGACAATGATTATTCTGTTTTCTCTATTGATGTACTTGTGCAGGATGTTTTCAAATTGAATAATAAAGATGATCTAGAAGTGGTAATTTCTCAAGGAAACATGGAAATTGATGGTGCTTTACCACTAAGAGAAGAAATTATAGATGCAATGATGGCATTACAGTCACTCCCACAAAATTTAAAAAGGTATGAAATTTTAAAAATAGACTTGCCTGTTTCTTTTACAAAATTGTTTCCTTCTATTACACAGGCACCTGTTCTGGAACTCAAGCCTTTACCAGAACATTTGAAGTATGTCTATTTGGGGGATGGCGAATCACTTCCAGTGGTTATTCCAAGTGATTTAACAAAGCTTCAAGAAGAGAAATTGATTCGAGTTCTTAGAATCTACAAGGAAGCGATTGGATGGACAATAGCTGATATTAAGGGTATAAGCCCTTCTGTTTGTATGCACAGGATTTTATTGGAAGATGATGCAAACCCAAGTAAGGAAGCTCAATGAAGGTTAAACCCACAAATGATGGAAGTGGTAAAAAAGGAGATTTTGAAGTTGATTGATGTAGGAGTGATTTATCCAATTTCTGACAGTAAATGGGTAAGTCTAATCCAGGTAGTCCCTAAAAAATCAGGAGTAACAGTGGTGAAAAATCAAGACAATGAACTCATTCCGACAAGGATTCAAAATGGATGGAGAGTGTGTATAGATTATCGAAAATTGAATTCAACAACAAGAAAGGATCACTTTCCTTTACCATTCATTGACCAAATGCTTGAGCGATTGGCAAGTAAGTCTTATTTTTGCTTTCTTGATGGATTTTCAGGGTATAATCAAATTGTCATTGCACCAGAGGATCAGGAAAAGACTACTTTCACTTGTCCTTTTGGAATTTTTGCTTTCGAAAGAATGCCATTTGGACTTTGTAATGCACCTGCTACATTTCAAAGATGCATGATGAGTATATTTTCAGAATTTATTGATAATTGCATTGAAGTATTCATGGATGATTTTTCGGTATATGGTGATTCATTTGAAACATGTCTTAATCATTTAACTTGTGTTCTCGAACGTTGCATTGAGAAAAATCTTGTGTTAAATTATGAGAAATGCCATTTTATGGTAAAACAAGGAATTGTTTTAGGACATGTAATTTCTAATAAGGGAATTGAGGTAGACAATGTCACGACCCAATTTATACATATGTACAGTACATCTACGTACAATACATCCACGTACAGTAAGAGGAGCCATCCCGAGTAACCACCAAAGAACATGAAGTGAAAGGAAGCTTTATAGGACAAAAAGGACCTAATTGAAAAGATTGTAAAGTTTTGTGGAGGTGGCCGTAATTAACAAAAGTTGTTCTGACGGTCCTTAATAGTGCCCATAACAGACTCTAAGGATGAAAAGTAGAGAAAAATCGGGTCGAAACGGAACGCCACAGTTTTTCCCGAAAAGGCACAGTTTGAGAGATACAGTGGATTCCCGATCAAGGGTATTTTAGTCATTCTTGTGATAATAATTTATACACAGGAAAACAAGACACGTAAAGGTATCCAAAGTAAACGGAAGGACTCCATAATGATCGATGTTGAAGAACGAACCTAAGTGGAGACCCGAATCACGTAAGGACCTAAAAGGAATTTTTACAAAAGTCAAGGGCATAAGCGTAATTTTATTAAAATAGTTTAAAATCAAGAATGAATGTCGGAAATGGAAACTAGAGATTGAAAGGAGGAGAACGGTATATTTTACGCGTCGTAAAACCACCCGGTTAGGAAAAGGCAAAACCTTCAATTGAAGGGTATTTTGGTCTTTTCACTTCCACCCAAGCACCAAGGGGGACATGTGTGATAATTTGAGGATTAATTTGGTAAATTTCCAAGGGAGGACACATGGCATAGTAATTTTCTAGAAAAGGACACATGGCATAGTAATTTTCTAGAAAAGGACACATGGCAAAATCTTGTTTAAAAACACTTTTGGGTTGGATTAATCTTAACCCTCCAAAATGAAATTAATTAAATAAATGGAGAATGGAAAAATATAAAAAGGGAGAGAAGGATGATTAAAGAACTAAGAACACATATTTTTCTCTCCATTTTTGAGAGGTATGGCCAAATTCTCTCCACCAAAAAAGGGAAGGAATTTTTCAAGTGTTCAAATGGATTTTTGGAAGGAAAAGCTTAATTTTAAGGTAAGGATTCCAATTCTAGCTTTTGTTTATTCATTTGATTGATAGTTTTCAAGTTAGCAATGAAAGAAAAGTTGGGAAGATTATGGGAAAGTTAAGAAAGTGAAGAAAAATTAGATTAAATGATTCATACATGTAAAATTGATGAATTAATGGTGATTAGTAGCCTTAGATAGCAAGAATCAAGGCTTGAACATATGGTTTTTATAATGTTCTTATTATGGAAGTTATGAAAATTATAGGAAATCAAAGGGATAAAGAAGAAGAAGGTAAGAAAGAATAGGACAAGCAAGGAACAAAGCAAATAAACAAGGTTGGTACTTAAATCATTGCCCTTTTCAATTAATTCACATATTTTGCATTATGGGACTTTTGAAATGGTTTTGAAATGATGTTATTATGTGGGGTAAATATGAGGGAAAGTGCTCTTGAACCATTTGTAATCAATTGATTGCGAAAAGAATGAAAACAAAACAAACTAGCGAAATTTGCTCAATTATCCATAAACTTTGATGAACTTTTAATCACCCATTTGGTTTGATTTTTGAAAGAGGGACCCTTAGTCCTTCAATGGTATCACAAAAGGAGTCTAAAAATCAATTTTGCAAGAAAAAAATGAATTTCCCTCAAGTTTTGAAAATTTGGCCGAATGGTCCCTTTTGGGCACCATTCCGCAGCTTTCATTTTGGGCAGTCCGTTGAAGGGGCAAACGAAGGAACTTTTCGATGAAATTTTACATGCATTTAGTTAACTTATGAAAGTGTTTTTCTGCAAAAATTCAGCGGAAAATAAGTTTGTTTACTTGGTCAAAACTTTTGCCAAAGTTGACTGATTTTCAGCAGTAAAAACAGATTTTACCATTTAGTTGTCGCGCGCCATTGCGTTGCCGATTTTACGCGCTGTGCCACTATTCATTTGGTCATTTTTCTAAATGTGTTAAAACTTGAATATTATGATATGGATTGATGTTAAATCATATAAAATGACATGAAGGAGAATTGGAAATGATCAGAAAGGCATCTTGACAAGCTATTCCGACAATACATGCATTATGGAAAAATCATGGCTTATTGAACATCATGATCAAATTAATTAATAAATTGTTTACTCTCTACTTGGTTATGACAGAACCCTTGAGATAAGGGTATGATGCATCATACTATCATTGCAGTAATGCTCATGACATGACATGATATTCCTGCTGAAGGCCGATGATTACAATGACATGATCAATGATTCAATGAACAATGGCTATTAGCACATGTGCAAGAATTATGATGAAGGATGATGAAATATGCACCATGACGCATATCATCCTGTAATATCTCACCATGATGAGATATATTTATCATGACCTATGCCTTATCCGTTGATGTTCTGTTAAACCAGTAGAGCAACCAAAATGAGAAAAGCAAGAAAAATGATTTAAATTCAAATTATTCAGTCAAGCCTTTTTACCTTCTGTGTTTTGTATTTATTCCTTTCAATTAATTAAAGTATATAAATGTATGTTCAAATCATTCTTTCATTTTATTTATTTATTGCAATGATTTAAATACCCACTAAGCAATTGCTTAGCGAGTTTAGTTTCCCTCTAAACTCGTAGGTTAAACGAGGAGACGAGATTGCAGCATATCCTGCGCAGCTGGCCTTGACTACTACTTTAGGTAGGAGTTTGGATATGATTGATTGTAGCAATATGGCATGTACATAAGCTTGTATGATCTAGCAAATAAATGTATTATACTGAAAAGCTAGAACACATACACTGCTAGTAATCTAATAAATCTTATTTGGATTTAGCACTTATGTATGCAAGTATAGAAGTGTAAAGTTTTAGTGCAAGATTTGGGGAGGATATAAGGGTGATGAATATAGAAGTTTTTGAGGAGTGTTGCGATTGTTTGATTGAGATCAAAATTGTTTTCAAAAATCAAAGAAATCAGTTTTGGCGACACTTGGGACCTCCATTTTTAGGGGAGGTTATGGAATTTTTTTTTTTTAAAAATCTGCACTTAAAATTGGCTAAGTAAAATATTAAGACACGACCACCATGAGATAACAGTCCATCTTGGTCTATAAACGTAGGCTAAGATGGGGTGTTACATTTAGTGGTATCAGAGCACCGGTTTAGCCGGTCCTGGAAAATTCAACATATGAGGATACACATTTTATGTTGGGAGTGGCCATTACCAATGTAAAATGGGATATCCTATAGCAGATAAGAAATGAGAGCATATATCATTTAGGTACGAAATGTCGGTATAGTAGAAAGAATATTATAAATACATAAGTATATGAGGTACATGTGATAAAGAAAAATCTAATAGTGATTACGTACATGCCATATAGGAAAGTTAATGTGTTGAGTCAAGCCAGCTGCTAATCTTTATCACGATATATGTATACGGTATAAGGTTGCAGGAGGCAGAATCAGAAAGAGTTATAGATCAAGAGAAGGAATCACACGCTTTTGTACCCATAATGTAGAAATGGGTCTCGGACTTATGCCACGACCCGCAACGGTGGCTGTGGAAGGCCCCGAAGTTTATTTAAGATAGATGACAGTACCATTGCAATAAACGGCAAGAATGGTACCTGTTGCTACCAAAAGAGAAAGGAAGTCCCCAATCGAGAAGTTAAGGAAATATGGGGCTAAAGAATTTAAGGCTAGTAGGGAAGAAGGATTTGAAGAAGTTGAGTACTGTTTGGACAGTACCAGTAGGGCATTGGAACAACTGAGATGCACACTAGATAAAATATTTAATTATGCCATGTCCCTTTGGGTAGAAGAAACATACACTTGATAAAACATACTTAAACGCAAGGAGAAATGAGTTTATATATCTACAACAAGGAAGAATGACAGTATCTAAGTATGATAGAGAGTTCACCCGCCTCAGTAAGTATGCAAAGAAAATGATAGAAACAAAGCAAGAAAGACGTCAAAGGTTTTGGAAGGATTAAATAATGGAATTAAAGTACAATTAGTAGTCATGGACGTGTTTGAATTTTTAAGATTAGTTGTGAAAGTTTTAGGTATTGAGAGGGTATACATAGATTAGAGAAGTAGACACCAACGTATGCAACAAAAGAGAGTACAAACTTAAAGCTTAGGAAGATTTCGACAAGTTGAGAAGAAGTTTAGAAGTGAAGATAGTTTTGCACAGGAAAGCCGGCTATCGCAAAGCCAAGGATCCGGCCGAGGTTCAAGGTGGCAGACATCCGTAGCCAGTATACCGGGGTCCTTATAAGGGGGTTCCAGAAGAAGGTTAGATAGGTGTATATGAATGTAAAAATGAAAATGTATATAAGAAAATGAAATTTAAAGAATGGAATAAAAAGAGGAACAGAATAAGAGGATAAAAGAAAAGTACGTAAAATGTTAAGACCAGACGGTAAGAGATAAAATAGATAGAACTTAGATAACAAAGATGAGTGAACAGAAATAAGTATATGAGAAATTCTCATGTCCGGCCACTAGAGAATATATACAGTAACCCCATGTACAATATTCACATAAGCAGATGAAGTAAGCGCACTAAGAAGATACTGCTGACCCGACACCGTCGTGTTGAAATTTAGCAGGAAACCGGAGTTAAACGTGCTCAACCAATGATGATGGGTGACCATCCCGTGAAGTCTTAATAAGGTAGGTGACGGATCATATGAGTAGAAACTAGACGAAATCTAATCAAAACACTGTATTGTGATTCCTCCTGAAAATGCCCCAATGTAATCACCAAAATTAAGAAATTATAAGAAGAAGATATATGAGATTTATGAATTCAGGAAATGATGAAAAAAAAGAGAGAGAGAAGAGAAAGAGAGAAATTAAGAACCAAAGAGGTAGAAAGTGCAGAATTAAAAGTAGATCAAAAAGGAAAGAATGAAAGTAATAACAACCCAAGGACTAGGTAAAGGAAAAAGGAAAAAGTAACAATTCAAAAATTACTGGAGGATTGGAAAGAAATATAGATTTGAAGGATATATTACTCCTCTATGCAAACACTGTGGATGAAGACATAAGAGTGAATGCTGGTATTTAACAGATGGATGCTGGGAATGCGGGGCACCAGATCGTGTTAGGGTAAACTGCCAGAAAGACAAGTGAATGCACCCACACCGACAGAAAAATCACGGCCCGCTTTTGGCCTAGGCCGAAGCAGGGGAAAGGAAAGTGATTCGAATTTTCAAAGAGCACAATCAGAGACCGTTGACTAGCTCAATTCAAGTACACCAGCCAGAGCCTATGCAATGAAAATTTAGAAGAATTACCAGTAGGATATGTTAAGTTTGAAACATCAGTTATAAATCTGATAAGAGACGAGGTAGTTACACACAAGTGATTAAAGAATGTTCTATAGAGTTACATGAAAATGCATTTTCAGAAAATTTAATAGAGTTACCATTCCGAGAATTTGACGTAATGTTGGTATTGGATTGGTTAACAAGGCATAAAATAGTTGTTGATTATAAGAAAAAAAGAGAGTAACACTTCATACTACCCACAAGGAGGAAGTGACGGCAATAGGAAAGAGAGCCGATTACCTAAACAACGTAATAGCAGCAGTTACAACAAGGCGTTCCATACAAACGAATGTGAGGCACACTTGGTAAGCACTATGGAAGCAAAGAAGAATGTGATAAAGATTCAAGAGGTATCAACAATGCGTGATTTTCTCGATGTTTCCTTAGATGAGCTACCCGGATTATCACCTAAGAGAAAAGTAGGATTCACTATAAATGTATATCCGAGAACTGCACTGGTGTCGGTCGCCTCATACCGAATGGTACCAGCGGAACCCAAAGAAATGAAAACGCAATTATAGGAGCTGCTCGACAAAGGTCTTATACGGCCAAGTATTTCTTCATGGGGCACGCCAGTACTCTTCGTCAAGAAGAAAGATAAATCCTTAAGGTCATATGTGAATTATAAGTAGTTGAATGAGCTTACGATTAAGGATAAATATCCATTATCGTCCATCGACGATGTATTCGATCAACTTAAAGGAACCAAGGTCTTTTAAAAAAAAAGATCACGACTGGGATATCAGCAGCTGTGGATCAAAGGAAAAGACATTCCAAAGATTACATCTAGAACTCGATACGGACGTTATAAGTTCCTTGTAATGCCTTTTGAGCCCACAAATGTGTTAGTAGTATTCATAGATTTAATGAATCATATCTTTCATCCATACTTTGACCAATTTGTAAATGGTGTTCATAGGTGACACCTTCATTTATTTAAGGAACAAAGAAGAATACGATCAATACTTTTGCATAGTATTACAAATGTTGCGAGAGAAGCAGTTGTACGTCAAACATGACAAATGTGAGTTTTGATTGGAAAAAGTGACATTCTTAGAACACACCATATTAGCATAAGGCATTAAAGTAGGTCTTAAGAAAACAAAAGCCATTTTTGGAATAGAAAACACCAAAGACAGTAATAGAAGTAAGAATCTTCTTAGGACTGGCTGGGTACTATTAATGTTTTATAAAAGGGTTTTCCATTATTATCATCCCAATGACAAGGTTGTTTCAAAGGAATGCCAAACTCCAATGGACTGATAAATGTTAGAGGAACTTTGAGAAACTAAAGGAAAAGTTAACGAATGCTTCAATACCCATACGGCCCGTGTCCAGCAAAGAATTTGTGATATATATAGTGATGCTTCACACATCGGTTAAGGTTATATGCTTATGCAAAAGGATAAAATAGTCTCATAAGTCTTTTGATGATTTAAACCATACGAAAAAAATTAATAATAATAGCCCGGCACACTGTTTGGAATTAACAGTTATTGCATTGGCTTTCAAGATTTAGAGATATGATTTATATGGAGAAAAGTGTTATATTTATACAGAAGCAAAAGTTTAAAATATCCGCCAACCCAAGAGGATCTCAATTTATGGTAAGGAAAGTAAACCCAAGTTTTGGAAACAACAGCTAAGTTATAAATTATCATCTAGGAAAAGCTAACGTGGTGGTGGCCGACGCACTTGGTGGAAAATCGATACCAGCCTTAGGCGCTATAAAGATCAGTTTAAGACCAATGGACGAGGAAGTACTAGTAGTAGAAATGCAAGCATAAACTATGTTTCTTTTCAAGAAATTCATCAAGTGCAAAAGGAAAATGAACAAATACAAAAATGGATCAAGCAAGTGCAAGGAGGAAAGGATATAAATTTCTAAATTTCTAAGAACAGTAGTTTGTATTATGACAATAGAGTAATGATACTAACAATAGGAGACATAAGAAAGAAAATTTTTTCGAAAAGCATATAGTAGTCTCTACGCAATGCATCCAGGAGTTACAAATGTATCAATATCTAAAGAAGTTTTAAGGGTAGCCTGGAATGAAGAGAGATATTGTTGATTTTATGACCAAATGTTTAATATGTCAACAAGCAAAAGCGAAATATCAAATACTATCGGGACTATTACAACTAATTCCCACTCTGGTATGGAAATGGGAACATATCACTATGGATTTTGTCATAGAACTACCAATGACACGAGGCCGGCATAACGTTGTTCGGATAATCGTTGACTGCCTAACTAAGTTAGCTCATTTTATACTTTTACAAATGGATTATTCAATAGATAAATTGGTGGAAATGTACGCCAAGGAAATTGTACGATTACACAGGATTCCAACGTCTATCATTTTAGGCAGAGGTCCATAGTTCACCATGAATTTATGGAAGAAGTCGCAAACAGCTTTTGAAACCCAAACAAATTATAGCACTGCCTTTCACCCGTAAATAGATGGACGATTTGAAAGAGTAATCCAAATTTTGGGAGGACATATTAAGAGTATGTGTTATAGAATTTAAGGGTGGCTGGAATAGGTATTTGAGTTTAATTGAATATGCATATAACAACGACTATTAATTCAGCATACGGTGACGCCCTATAAAGAATTATACGAAAGAAAACATGGAACACTAGAGTGTTGGATGGAATTAAGTAAAGACAAGATAAAATCATATGCGGGTAGGTAGGAGCAAAATCATATGCGGACTTGAAACGAAGGGACATAGAACTCTAAGTGGAAGACAAGGTTTTTCTTAAGACTTTACCATGAAAGAAGGTATTAAGATGTAAGCAGAAAGGTAAGTTAAGCCTTAGGCTTATTGGACTATACGAGATCATTGAACGCATAGATCAATAGCCTATCGATTAACTCTATTACCAGAACTGAACAAAATACATAATGTTTTTCACGTTTCAATGATAAGGCAATATCGTTTGAACTTCACACATGATATAAAGACACAAAACATCATAGTCCAATCTGACCTAAATTATGAAGAAGAACCAATAGAAATTTTAGCACGAAAAGTCAAAAGATTAAGAAATAAGAGAATTCCTCAAGTTAAAGTGCGGCGAAGGAACCATAGAATGGAAGAGATAATTTGGGAAAAGGAAGGAATAATGAGGATGGAAGCCTAAATTTTATACCCGATCGGCTTCGGGATGAAGCCTAAATTATAGAGGGGAAGAAATGTCACGACCCAATTTGTATATATGTACAGTACATCCGTGTACAGTACATCCACGTACAGTAAGAGGAGCCATCCCGAGTAACCACCAAAGAACACGAACTGAAAGGAAGCTTTATAGGACAAAAAGGACCTAACTGAAAAGATTGAAAAGTTTTGTGGAGGTGGCTGTAATTAACAAAAGTTGTTCTGAAGGTCCTTAATAGTGCCCATAACAGACTCTAAGGATGAAAAGTAGAGAAAAATCGGGTCGAAACAGAACGCCACGGTTTTTCCCGAAAAGGCATAGTTTGAGAGATACAGTGGATTCTCGACCAAGGGTATTTTAGTCATTCTTGTGATAATAATTTATACACTGGAAAATAAGACACGTAAAGGTATCCAAAGTAAAGGGAAGGACTCCGCAGTGATCGATGTTGAAGAACGAACCTAAGTGGAGACCCGAATCACGTAAGGACCTAAAGGGATTTTTTACAAAAGTCAAGGGCATGAGCGTAATTTTTATAAATTAGTTCAAAATCAAGAATGAATGTCAGAAATGGAAACTAGAGGTTGAAAGGAGGAGAACGGTACGTTTTACGCGTCGTAAAACCACCCGGTTAGGAAGGAAAGGCAAAACCTTCAATTGAAGGGTATTTTAGTCTTTTCACTTCCACCCAAGCACCAAGGGGGACATGTGTGATAATTTGAGGATTAATTTGGTAAATTTCCAAGGGAGGACACATGGCATAGTAATTTTCTAGAAAAGGACACATGGCAAAATCTTGTTTAAAAACACTTTTGGGTTGGATTAATCTTAACCCTCCAAAATGAAATTAATTAAATCAATGGAAAATGGAAAAATATAAAAAGGGAGAGAAGGATGATTAAAGAACTAAGAACACATATTTTTCTCTCCATTTTTGAGAGGTATGGCCGAATTCTCTCCACCAAAAAAGGGAAGGAATTTTTCAAGTGTTCAAAAGGATTTTTGGAAGGAAAAGCTTAATTTTAAGGTAAGGATTCCAATTCTAGCTTTAGTTTATTCATTTGATTGATAGTTTTCAAGTTATCAATGAAAGAAAAGTTGGGAAGATTATGGGAAAGTTAAGAAAGTGAAGAAAAATTAGATTAAATGATTCATACATGTAAAATTGATGAATTAATGGTGATTAGTAGCCTTAGATAGCAAGAATCAAGGCTTGAACATATGGTTTTTATAATGTTCTTATTATGGAAGTTATGAAAATTATAGGAAATCAAAGGGATAAAGAAGAAGAAGGGAAGAAAGAATAGGACAAGCAAGGAACAAAGCAAATAAACAAGGTTGGTACTTAAATCATTGTCCTTTTCAATTAATTCACATATTTTGCATTATGGGACTTTTGAAATGGTTTTGAAATGATGTTATTATGTGGGGTAAATATGAGGGAAAGTGCTCTTGAACCATTTGTAATCAATTGATTGTGAAAAGAATGAAAACAAAACAAACTAGCGAAATTTGCTCAATTATCCATAAACTTTGATGAACTTTTAATCACCCCTTTGGTTTGATTTTTGAAAGTGGGACCCTTAGTCCTTCAATGGTATCACAAAAGGAGTCTAAAAATTAATTTTGCAAGAAAAAAATGAATTTCCCTCAAGTTTTGAAAATTTGGCCGAATGGTCCCTTTTGGGCACCATTCTGCAGCTTTCATTTTGTGCAGTCCGTTGAAGGGGCAAACGAAGGAATTTTTTGACGAAATTTTACATGCATGTAGTTAACTTATGAAAGTATTTTCCTGCAAAAATTCAGCCAAAAATAAGTTTGTTTACTTAGTCAAAACTGTTTCCAAAGTTGACTGATTTTCAGCAGTAAAAACAGATTTTACCATTTAGTTGTCGCGCGCCATTGCGTTGCCGATTTTACACGCCGCGCCACTATTCATTTGGTCATTTTTCTAAATGTGTTAAAAATTGAATATTATGATATGGATTGATGTTAAATCATATAAAATGACATGAAGGAGAATTGGAAATTATCAGAAAGGCATCTTCACAAGCTATTCCGACAATACATGCATTATGGAAAAATCATGGCTTATTGAATATCATGATCAAATTAATTAATAAATTGTTTACGCTCTACTTAGTTATGACAGAACCCTTGAGATAAGGGTATGATGCATCATACTATTATTGCAGTACTGCTCATGACATGACATGATATTCCGGCTGAAGGCCGATGATTACAATGACATGATCAATGATTCAATGAACAATGGCTATTAGCACATGTGGAAGAATTATGATGAAGGGTGATGAAATATGCACCATGACGCATATCATCCTGTAATATCTCACCATGACGAAATATATTTATCATGACTTGTGCCTTATCCGTTGATGTTCTGTTAAACCAGTAGAGCAACCAAAATGAGAAAAGCAAAAAAAAATGATTTAAATTCAAATTATTCAGTCAAGCCTTTTTACCTTCTGTGTTTTGTATTTATTCCTTTCAATTAATTAAAGTATATAAATGCATGTTTAAATCATTCTTTCATTTTATTTATTTATTGCAATGATTTAAATACCCACCAAGCAATTGCTTAGAGAGTTTAGTTTCCCTCTAAACTCGTAGGTTAAACGAGGAGACGAGATTGCAGCATATCCTGCGCAGCTGGCCTTGACTACTACTTTGGGTAGGAGTTTGGATATGATTGATTGTAGCAATATGGCATGTACATAAGCTTGTATGATCTAGCAAATAAATGTATTATACTGAAAAGCTAGAACACGTACAATGCTAGTAATCTAATAAATCTTATTTGGATTTAGCACTTATGTATGCAAGTATAGAAGTGTAAAGTTTTAGTGCAGGATTTGGGGAGGATATAAGGGTGATGAATATAGAAGTGTTTGAGGAGTGTTGCGATTGTTTGATTGAGATCAAAATTGTTTTCAAAAATTAAAGAAATCAGTTTTGGCGACACTTGGGACCTCCATTTTTAGGGGAGGTTATGGAAAATTTTTTTTAAAAAATCTGCACTTAAAATTGGCTAAGTAAAATATTAAGACACAACCACCATGAGATAACAGTCCATCTTAGTCTATAAACGTAGGCTAAGATGGGGTGTTACAGACAAAGCTAAAATTGGTTTAATTTTGAACTTACCATACCCCACAACTGTGAGGGAAGTGCGTTCTTTTCTTGGTCATGCAGGTTTTTACCACAGGTTCATTAGGGATTTTTCAAAGATAGCTTTGCCATTATCCAAACTGTTACAAAAAGATGTTCCCTTTGAGTTTTTCCAAGAATGTAAAGATGCTTTTGATAAATTAAAATATGCATTGACATCGCCTCCTATTATTCAACCACCAGATTGGACCTTGCCATTTGAGTTAATGTGTGATGCAAGTAATTATGCAGTAGGAGTAATTTTGGGGCAACGTATTGGCAGGCCACTTCATGTGATCTATTATGCATCCAGGACACTAAACTCAGCTCAGCGCAATTATTCCACCACTGAAAAAGAATTTTTAGCTATTGTTTTTGCTTTAGAGAAGTTTCAATCATATTTACTTTATTCTAAAGTAATTGTATTTTCTGATCATGCAGCTTTGAAATATCTATTAGCGAAAAAAGAAGCAAAACCAAGATTAATTCAGTGGATCCTTTTATTACAAGAGTTTGATCTTCAAATTAAGGATAAAAAAGGCGCTGAAAATGTAGTAGCAGACCATTTGAGCAGAATAATGACACAAGATAATCCAATTCCTTTGCAAGAATCTTTTCTTAATGAGCAGTTATTCAATTTACAAGGTATGGTTCCTTGGTATGCTGATTTAGTGAACTCTTTAGTAACTAAGACTTTACCATCTGATTTGGAAAAAAGTAAGAGGGATAAAATAAAAAGTGAGGCTAAGTATTATGTGTGGGATGATCCATATTTATGGAAATTTTGTTCTGATCAACTTATTAGAAGATGCATTCTAGATAATGAAATTCAGTCTATCCTCACTTTTTGTCATACATATGCTTGTGGAGGTCATTTTGGACCTAAGAGAACTGCTAAAAAAAATATTAGATTGTGGTTTTTATTGGCCTACTTTATTCAAAGATTCTTATTTATTTTGTAAACATTGTAAACAGTGTCAGAGAATAGGAAGCTTATCCCGTAGAAATGAAATGACTCAATCTCTAATACTTGTTTGTGAAATTTTTGATGTCTAGGGAATTGACTTTATGGGACCATTTCCTTCATCTTTTGGTTTTGTTTATATATTACTTGCTGTTGACTATGTCTCAAAATGGGTGGAGGCCAAAGCCACAAAAACTGATGATTCTAATGTTGTTATAAGTTTCATCAAATCTAATATTTTAAGCAGGTTTGGAATTCCAAGAGCTTTGATTAGTGACCAGGGCACTCATTTTTGTAACCGATCTGTAGAAACTTTATTGAAGAAATATGGTATTTTTCATAAAGTAGCTACAGCTTATCACTCTCAAACAAGTGGTCAAGCGGAGGTGTCTAATAGAGAAATCAAGTCTATTTTAGAAAAGACTGTGAATCCCAATAGAAAAGATTGGAGCCTCAAACTTGATGATGCTTTGTGGGCTTATAGGACAGCCTATAAGACCCCTATTGGAATGTCCCCTTACAGGTTGCTTTTTGGTAAATTATGCCACCTTCCAGTTGAGTTAGAACACAGGGCATATTGGGCTGTTAAACATTGCAATTTGGATATGGATAAGGCTAAGGAGCAAAGAAAGCTACAATTGCAAGAGTTGGAAGAAATTCGGCTTGAAGCATATGAAAATTCTAGGATTTATAAAGATAAGACCAAGGCACTTCATGACAAATTTATTCTTAGGAAGAATTTTGTAGTTGGGCAAAAAGTGTTGCTTTATAATTCTAGATTGAAATTGAGGCCAGGTAAGTTGCATTCTCGTTGGATTGGACCTTTTATTGTTACTAATGTATTTTCTTATGGTGTAGTTGAAATTAAAAGCTTAGTAACTAATAAGGTTTTCAAAGTTAATGGGCATAGACTCAAGCCATTTTACGAAGGATTCCAAGAGCATTCACTTGAAGAAATCAAATTGGTTGATCCAGTTTATCTGGATGAATAAAAATAAATAAATAAAGATGTCGACCCAATGACATTAAACGAAGGCGCTACTTGGGAGGCAACCCATGATGGCTATCTAGCCACAAACAGATTTGTTTTCTTTCTCACTTTGTTTTACTTATTTTTAGTAATATTTTGTTTGCATTTGATTTTACATTAGAGACAATGTAAGTTTTAAGTGTGGGGGAGGAGTTTTCACTTGGAAGTATTTTCACTTTAAAAAAAAAATTATATAAAGTTTAAAAAAAAAACTTGATCTTTTATTAGCACACTTTATTAAAAATGACAAATTATAATTAAAAGAATTAGTATCATTTTAATTTCTTATTAAATATTCTTTTATTTTTTTCTTCAATAGTTCAATTAAATTGATGCTAATTACTTTGGATTTACAAATAAACAAGTTTTGAGCCCAAACACTTTATTATTTTTCTTTTTTGAGAGAGTTCACATTTTTGGTAAAAAGTCCTAGAACTTGCTCTTGTATCTTCTTGAGATTACCATAATTAGCTCCCTGATTAAAAAGTGATTAAGGCAAATTAGGTTTAACCATTTAGCTTAAAAAGCCTACCCTTTTACTAAATCCTTAGATAGCCATTTTGAGCCATTCAATATATACATTTTTTTCTTTCTTCCTATTGTACCTATGAGAATTTTATCTAGTTCTTCTTCTGAAAAAAAAAAGAAAAAAAATTCCTTCTAAATTAAGAAATTTTGAGCTTTGCTAGAGTAGCATAAGCATGAGTTGTTTTTAGCACAATTGTGTTGACTTCAAATCCCATTATTGCTTTCAATATTTCATGGCACAATTGTGCCATCTCTTGTGCTTACTTTTGTACTCTTCTCTTTTGGTTGCACAAGTTGTTGCTTTACAGCACAATTATGCTTGTTCTTGTCTGCTTATTCTAAGCAAATCAATAAACATTTCTGCCTTTCAAAAAAAAATAACTCTATCATACCTACTACCCAAGCCCTATTACAACCAAAATAAAGACCTTTTGATTTTAATTAGTTGGCTATAGTAGTGGATATTAGATCAAAAGAGCAAGCCTATGGTGATTTTTCTACTAAAAATAGTTGAACGCTGAGAGTATTTACCACCCTAATTAAACACATGAGAGTTTGGTGAGATGTGAGACTGTTAAATCTTTGTAATTAGCTCATATGTTTAATTTTACTATTTTTGAAAAAAAAATATTTAATAAGAAATTAAAATGATACTAATTATTTTAATTATAATTTGTCATTTTTAATAAAGCATGCTAATAAAAGATCAAGTTATAATTCTTTTAATTATAACGATCACCATAAAAAGACAATTCAGAAGCAGGGCCCCATACATCACCATGAACAAGTTCCAATGGTTTAGAAGCTATAGAACCAGTAAGTGGCAAAGTAAGCTGACTATGCTTGCTTAAACAACAAGCCTCATGATAAATACAAATTTATATATTTTTATTTTCATTATATTTAATTGTTTTGAGTTATTTGAAGCTTAATTTATGCAAATAAAGTGTTTTTAAATAAAATAGATTTTATTTTAAGAGTGTTGTGAATAAATGTTTTAAAATAAAGAAATTTCAGCATTATAATAAATTTGACCGTTGCCTTGATTTTTAAAGGATATTTTAATTTGTAGGTCTCCAATTTGGGTGAAAAATGACTCAACTAAAAGTTAATGAACAGACCTACAAGAAAAAAAAAATTACTCCAGATGCTAATAATGAAGGAATGTGGACGAAAAAGAGCTTCAAAGTGGTGACAGCCATGCTGTCCATTTGATCTGCACCACCTTTAGTATTAAGATCATAAGATGAGTTGTGGATGTCCAAATTGGACATAAAAATATGATTTGGAAAGCTAATGGATAGACCTAAAAGAAAAAAAATTATTCCAGCGGCTGGGAATCAACTAATGTGCACAAAAAAGAGACTGAAGGTGGTGGCAAACATGCTGTCCATTACAGCAATGCAATAATGATGAAATTAGGTGGCATTTTAATTATTAAACCACTTTGTACAGCCAAGCTTGGCTATAAATACCTTCATTTGTATGCCTTGGAGAATCCCATCGGAAATCATCTCCTCTCCCTTGTTGTTTTATTAATTTTCTTTGTATTTTGTTGTTGTAAGCCACAACATGAGTGGCTAAGTTTTAAATTCAACTCAAAGACTTCAAGTTCATTTGCGTAATTTGTGAGGCCAGGTTATAATTTCTTTATTTTGATTAAATATCTATTGTTTTTTGATATTATTGTTTTTAATATGATAAATATTCAACTAAGAAGGCCTAATAGTTGATCGTTTATTATGATTAATCACTAATCATTCTTCTTAATCCGTAATTGTTATGAAGAGTGATACTAGTAGCAATTAGGTTTTATTAATTATGATCCAAGATTTTAATAAAAACCTAAAGAAACAATAGGGTGAATTAAAAGATTTATGCTTCATAAATTATTATTCAAGCTTAACTACTTCCTGTTGCAATGCAGTTATTAATTTGTTGAGGATTGCTTAATACCAATTCAATAAATAAATAGATTCAATAAAAGTGCTGGGCTTTAATTGATGAATATAGGGAAGTGGAAGATTTATTTTGCTTTTTAATAAATCTATGTTAAGTATTTAATCTAAAATAAAATCATATGTTTTGTCTGTGATCAAATTATGCAGTGAATTATGAACGTTCTTTGAGCTGATCTTTTTATTCATTGAATTTAAGTTATTTATCATAATTGCATTTTAAACCCCCCCCCCCTTTTTTCCAGCAAAATCAAGTGACACAATTTAGTCTCTGTGGAATCGACCCTACTTATTACTATACACAAAATCATTAAAGTAGGTTAATTAATTTTTGGTGGTTTCGACACCCATCACCTCACAAAGACTAAAAGGCTATTTTATTGATGAACTAGACAAACGAAATTTAGAAATAATAAATGACACAGTAGCTTGTTGAGGATGACCAAGCCAGGAATGCCAATATGGTAAGTAGTTACGAACAGAATGCAAGCCCTTTTGTTCGAAATAATCGGTGGTAAAGAAAGCTTGTAGATTCCATCCTCAGCCAGTCCCTTGAACAAAACTCACTTACTTGGCTTGTGCTTCACAACAAATCCAACAAAGTCAAACTTAAAGGAACAATCATTGTCCTTGGCAAACTGATTAACAGACAATAACTAATTTTGCATAGTAGGCACATGTAAAATATTGTTCATTTTAATTTGTGCAACAGATGTAGGAATAGTTCGTGTACCAATATGTGCAATATGTAAACCAGAACTGTTACCTATGGTGACTTTGTCAGGTCCTTTGTACTCATCCGAAAGTTCAAGAGCAGACAAATCCGGTGTCATATGATGAGAAGCAGCAGAATCAGCAAACCAAGCATTTGAATCCGAGGAGTTCTGAGCATGAGCGGCGTTAGTAGTAATCCGATTATCATCCTGATCATAACGCTTACGACACCATTTGGCTTGATGATTATTAAGCCCACAAATTTGACAAGGATTAGGGAACCACTTTTTCGACCCCTTTGAATTAGAACCAGAATTGCGATTGTTGCTTCCTCGTTGAGGATTGGAAGGCCTGAATCCAGAATTGCTTTGTCGTGCGACATTAGCATGAATCAGTGATGATTGATTAGAACTCTGTAAAAGAATCTCATGAGCCATCAATTGACCAGAGAGCTCAGAAAATGATACCTTTGTCTTGCTTGCAGATAGCGTTGCGACAACCGGATGATACTCTAATGGTAATAACCGAAAAATGGTATCATTGAACTTATCAATGGAAATCGGTGTACCAGCAGTGGCTAATTCATCTGCAATAGCTTTGGCTTCACGTAAAAATTGAGAAATAGTTTTATCTCCAAGAGCCAAATTCTGCAAGGCGATATGCAACTGTACACGTTTAGCACTATTGGTTGTACCAAATGCATCGAAAAGTGATTGCCAAGCTTCACAAGCAGTATCGATTCCAATAACATAAGGCATGACCTCCTCAGTTAATGAAGAGCAAATCCAACTGAGAAGGAGCTGATCTTCCTGTTCCCATTTGAAATAATATGGATTTGGGTCAGATTGATTCGTTGTTGAATTGGTGATGAATGGAGCAGGAGCTGGAGTTCCATCAATATGCTGTTTCCATTTGATAATAGGTAAAAACTGTGTTTTCCACGCAAGATATTTTATCTCCTTCAATTTTAATGAAAAGGAGAGTTGTGCGTGTGGTGGTGTAGAGAAAAGATTAGGTGTTTGAAGAGAGATGGCAGGTAAAGAAGGAGAAGAGATAACAGGAGAAGAAGAGGAATCAGTTGATTTTGGAGAGGTAGACATCGTGTGATGAAAAAAGTGCTCTGATACCAAATCAATGATAATGAGAATGTATTTTCTATATATTATTGTGATATGTTTACAAGGAGTTAAATACACAAGAAGTCCCTAAAACTAAGGGATTACAACTATACAAAATACATTTGAACTAACAAACTTAAGCCAATAATATCCTTTTGAATATTATCTCCAATAGTGTGTGTGGCTTGAGAAATTTGCATTCGTTCTGTTGTAGATTATCTCATATCCTTGTTTTTGCTTAATGTTGGTTGATTTGTATTTTTAGAGTATATAAGTATATATAAATACATGTTGAGATGATGGGAGTGAAGGAATAAAGCATGCAATATTTGAAATGAGAACACACAAATCAAAGGCTGCACTGATGTATTGTGTTCTTAACCAGCAAGTGTTCCAATATTAGTAAACGTAATATCTATTATAATGAGAGGAAATTAATAAGATGGTAGAAAGATGGCGAGATGGCTGCTTCCAAGAAGTCGAGCGGCGACCCGAGCTGGTTTGTCAACACAAACCTCAAGTCCTTGTCCTTCAGAAAGGATATTTTCGATGGTGGCTTTAAATCCAATGCGTCTAATGTGGAATCAGCTTGGAGAAACAACTTCACCTCTCTGTTTATCGACTTTCTTCCATTGGATATCCAAGCTAAAGATCTGTATCATTTTTACAGCAAATTTGGCAAGGTCTGTCATGTTTTTATACTAAGAAAACTGGGAAGTAACTCCTCGAAGAGATATAGTTTTGTCAGCTTCAAATCAAGATCAGAAGAAAATATAGCAATTTCTGAAACTAATGGATCCTGTTTTAAGCAAGGTAGAATTTGGGTTAAACTAGCGGACAAACAATAGGCTCCCTCTGCCCCTTTAGCTAATGACCATCCTCTTGCTCGCGGGTCCAAAAGCTCCCATGCAGATATTGTCAAGTCTGGTAGGATTCAAGATCTAGATCTCGCTGCTTCTGGCAAGGACGACTTAGCTCTCTCTTTCTCCACCATTGGCATTGATAACACTTGGCTGAAAGCTGCCTAATCGGTGAAGTGATCTCTTTTGAGCTTTTGCCCAACTTGCAGAGCTAATTCCAAGAACACTGCAGCAAGCAATGCAAATTGGTAACTTTGAGCGGAAAGTCTGTTATACTCATCTTTGACAACTCAGAGGATGTGGAGGTCTTCCTTGCTTAGGACAACACATGGTTCCTTGAACATTTCAGCATTGTCAAAAAATGGGATAAAAGCGTTGTGGCGAATGAAAGATATACATGGGTTTGTCCAGAAAATATTCCTCTCCACGCTTGGGATGCTAAGTTTTTCTCTGCCGCTGTTAAAAAGTGGGGTTCCTTCATCAAAATGGACTCTGAAACCTCACAAAAAGTCAGGTTCGATCGTGCTAGAGTGTTGATTTGAACTGGCAAAGCCTCCATTGCTGATTCTTTTCAAGTGAATATTGATGAAGATCCTTTTTGTATTAAAATTTATGAGGATTCTGGTCCTATTAATCAGCTCCTCTTCGGTAATTCTAAACAGTTTCATGTCCTTGATCGTTGTCCGGCAATTGAATCATCTCCAGCCAACTTTCAGACGTCAGGTGGGATCTACAATCATCTACCCACTTCCCCAACTTCTCTACTTCTGCACATGGGTACCACTTCACAATTAAATATTGCTCAATCCAAGCACGTGTCTCCCTCATCCAAGGAGCAATTTTCAAATGCCCATGATATTGGCTCCTGCCCACACTCTCCACGCATGCCTTGTGTTCTATCCTCAATTCCTGCAACTTATGTCTGCCCCCGTGATCTCCACAACAAATTTTATCCTTGCTGCTGCCACTTCTGTCGCTCCAGCCCCAAACACCTATCATGTATCCACCCAAGTTTGCTCCACTACTACTGTTGCTGTGTGTCCTAGGGAGCCAGCCGTTTATACATCTCTTTTACAATCTCCAGCCCTTCCATCTAATCATATCGAGCAAGTCTTGGATTCTGAATTGGAGCTTGATAATATGAATTCAGATCAACTAAACAAGGATTCTGCAGTCAATCTAACCCATCCACAATCCTTTGCCCAACCCTCAAACCTCATCCCTTCAGTGCCCTCTACCATTGACAAAACTAACATCTCAGCTACTTTAAAAGATCAAGTAGATGATAACGAGCATTCTTCAGCCTTGGTGCTTGACATCATCAGCCCAATTTGCACTCTTAAGGGACCAACCATCAATCATTCTCATCCTAAATCTCCTTCCCACCCCTCCTTCATTGTTGGTTCGGAGACACTGTTCAATCTTTCCACCGTTCCAGGAAATATTTCAGCAAGCATCGAGAAGCATGGGGATGACTCTTCATAGGTTAAACCAAATCACCCGGTTTCTTTGGAGATTCCATACAATATTTCCACCGTTCCAGCAACCATTTCAGCTAGCATTGAGGAGCATTTAGAAGATACTCCGGCTGATGAACCAGATCAAGAAGTTTTTAATATTAACGCCTTCAAAAAGAAATCCAAAGGTAAATTCAAATCACTTGTGAAAGGCAGTCTCATTGTCCCTTGCAGAAGACAGTCCAAAAGAGGGAAGAGTCGGACCCTTTTTCCGCCTCTTGGTACCCTCATTTCTGACTCTAACATCAAAAATATTAATCGGATCAATGGAGGCAATTTGTTGGACAGTCCTATATGGTTGGAATTCGCTAATCCTCAGTCTCCGGAAGAGCCTAAGGACGCTGACACTAATCTTTCGAATACAGTGGGTTTGGAGGTTGAGAAGACTTGGGAAATTGGTTCATTGTTGGGTCTTTTTCAGGAAAATGACAAAGATAAGATTTGTCGGGTTCTGGGCAAAAAATTAGAAAAGAAGCCAGTGATGGGTTTCATTTTGACTCTTAATATCCTGGGCTTTTCATTCAGTGGCATTTGTTGATATAAAGGATAAGGTGCCTTGTTGAACACAACCTTGTTGTTGATAAGTTATTTCATTCTTCAGTTTTTGGTTCGATGTTCGCTGTTTGTTTGGCTTCGTTTTGTTCGGCCATCACATTTGCAGTTCCTTTATGGATCATTGTTCGCTGGGTGTTTGGCTTCGTTTATTCAGCCATCTCATTTGCAGTCCTTTGGGTCATCTCTTTTCCATCAGCTAATGACTTTCAGTCTTCTTCTGTTGGGTCCTTGTTGGCAATTTTATTGGCTTATTTTGTTTTCCTTTGTTGTCTGTGATATTGAGTTTTGATATCTTATTCTGTTTATGGTCCCTGCTGTCTCAATAGGAGGAGCAATGTTTGGTTTTCGGGGTCTTCAAATTGTTATAATGTTGGGTTTAAGATCTTGTGTCCCCTCAGCAGTTTTAATAATAAATAATAAACAATAATCATTTTATATAAAAAAAACCAGCAAGTGTTCCAACTTAATAAATGTAAAACTGTGTAGGAATGGAACTGTAATGTGCAATCTGTTGTTTCAACCTGGTAACTGTGTAGCAGCTGAGCTGTAATTAATGTTGAGTTATAAATTTAATTCGCTGTACCATTTTAATAATTATGAGAGTTATGAAATTCTTGGGCTGTAATATTGAGTCACAAGTTCAATCTGCTATCTCAAGTCAAAGAATATGGCAATTGCATGAAATTTGGACTGTGCTTTAGATAGCATATTAAGCTTACTGTGTTAACCGTAATGGGAAGTAAATTATGCAAATGGTGGCTATTATGTAATATGTATATGTGTGTGTTCGAGGCATTGTTGAGAAAGGAAAGAACAAGTTGCCCTTTTGTTTGTATTTCAATGCAGCCATCGATTGTAATGTTGTTGCTTGGTAAATAATTATTGAGAATATTTGATATGTGATTGAAATTAAGGTTGCTATGTTTAATTTCACTAATAGGATAATTTGATGGAATAAGCATATAAACAATTGGTGTATGTAATAATTAAAGGAATAAAAAAGAAAACACATTTTGATTTTTTCACATAATTAAAGAATTGGCTACATATATAAGTGTGGCGAATTATATGTCCTTATTGGGAAATAACTAGTATTACCATGCCAACCCAATATCAAGCTTGAGAGATTATGACTTAATAGCACAATGTTAATAATTAAATTTATAACGTTTTTTTTTGTCATAAAGAGAGGAAATCACTCAAGAGCTAAGGCGGCACATCCTACCCTAAGAGACCCCAATAATATCTTCCAAAAGGAAATTCTTTAGATCAGCAGGAGGAACATTGTAAGAAGTAAAGCCTTGGGATTTCAAAAAAGCCAACTGCACCATTCAATCAGCATAACGGTTGCCCTCTCTATAAGTGTGTTGGATGCGAAGAATCCAGTCACTGTGGAGATTGCTCTTTAAGGCTTGCAACAGGTTGAAATTAGCATTGATGTTGATATCCTCTTTATTCAAAACCTTGTTGAGAAGTTCAACTGACAACAAGCTGTCCATTTCAAGGATGATGTTGTGTTTCCCTAAACTCCAAGCCAACTCTAACCCATCTAAGGCTCCACAAAGTTCAGCTTGGAGGACAGAGCAAGTACCAATGTTTCTATGAAACCCACCTAACCAAAGACCATTGTTATCTCTAAGGACACCTCCAGCACAGGCAATACTGGTGGCGACCACCATCAGTGTTCACCTTGGTCTAGTTAGAAGGAGGCTTATCCCAACCAATTAACTTCTCAACATGAAGTCCAGAATGCCTACATATAATATTATCCAAGGTAAAGGCTTGAAATGTATACTCAACCATGGAGATGGTCGTATGGTGCAGGGCATTCAATGATCACAACTCACCTCCAAAAATCAAATTATTCAATTGATTCCATAGCAACATGCAAATAATGCCAAAATAAACTTTCCAATTTCTGAAATCATGACACCAACTCCAATCATTCTTCAAGTTTTTGAGAAGCCATTCATCCAAAGTAAGGCTGAAGAAGGTGTCGTGTGTTGCATTAGGCAGAAACCTATACCACAACGCTCGAGCAAATTGACAGTCATGTAAAATATGAATTGTGTCCTCAGCATGAATACCATAAAACCCACAACTAATGTCATTTGTGATGTGCCTTCTATGACACTCAACATTGGTGAGTAAATTATTATGCATAGCTAGCCAAAGGAAATTTCTAATGCGTTGTGCTCCAAGCCAAGACTAAATTAGGCACTATTTACTATCTGCAAAACAAATATCGTCATTAGTTAGAAAGTGATAAGCTGAACTAACTGTGAACTCACCTGATGAGGATTGCCCCAATATGGCTGATCAGGACCTGCCTCCCTCTTAGGTATGCTAGTTGCTGCCAATTGAAGTAGGATGCTAGAGGGGAGTTTTTTCTCTAGCTCATCCCATCTCTCCCATCTCCAATGCCCGTTAATACCCACATAATCCATAACACACTTTGAGAGGTTTGAAGCCATAATAGGTTGAAAAGAAAGTAGCTTGAGCGGGCCATAATCACCCAGCCAACTATTCTCCCAGAAGTGAACTCGAGTACCATCACCAATTGCCTAAGAAATACCGCTATGCAGTTTATCCCACAAAAGGTCAAGATTCCTTTATAAATTCAAACAATATCTAAGATTTGGAAAACACCTAAGAGTACCTTGCCATTTTTATTTATTTCCCAGAACTTTTACCCAAAAGAGATGAAGATTAGTGGGAACTGCATTTCTCACTTTAATAAGGAAAGCTTCACTGAACTTTTTAAGATTACAAAAGCCTTCACTACCAGAATCTCTATGTTGGCACATATCAGACCACTTAACAAGATTGATCTTCCTCTGCTCACCATAAAAACCCCAAATGAAATTCCAAACATGCCTCTCAATTTGATCACAAATATGCTTAGGGATGGAAGACATTTGAATGGCATAAGTTGGTATGGCCATTAAAATGGACCGAACCAAAGTAATGCGACCATCCATGGAGAGAAGGGTAGTATTCCACCCAGACAAGTTCTACTTCACTCGATCCAAAATTTATTTATAGGTCTCTTTAGCAACCCTGTTGTGCAACAAGGGAACACCTAAATATTTTCCCAGGTTACTAGTTTTTTGGAATCCAAACTCTTCACTTATACGAGATGTAACATCAGGCAACACATTCCGAGAGAAAATTTTTTTTTTTTGAGTTTTTGATATGTTCACTTTATATCTTGAACTATCACAAAATTCTTTGAGTACATTTTTGATAACTTATACCTGCTGATCTGTAGCTTTACTAAACAAAACTAAGTCGTTAGCAAAAAATGAAAGAGGTAGATTAGGTCCTTGCTAGCTTAAACGAATAGGGTGCCAAGAACCTTAGTCCACCATATTAGCGATGCGTTAAGCCATCCTGTCCATGCAAAGAACAAAGATGTAAGGCCCTCCCTGACGAATACCCCTCGAATGGATGAAACTATCTATGGCCACTCCATTCCAAATTACCTGCATAGAATAAGAGCTTACATAGTGCATTATAGTGTTAGATAAAAAAAGGAGGAATACCAACATCCTTAAGAGTATCCTCAATAAAGTTCCACTCTAAGTCAACCTTTATTGCCATCCAGCCTTCTTTACCTTGTTTCTTACCCATGGAATGAATTACCTCTTGAGCTATAATGATGTTATCAGAGATATTCCTACCTTTGACAAAGCTTGTTTGAGTGGGCTTGATCAGATAAGGCATAATTCTCTTAAGCATGTTAGCAATGATGATAACTCGTAATTCCAACATGTTCTTGTTCCTAATTTTATGCTGAAATTGTCATTATTTATGCTTAAAATAGAGTTTTTATTTGGTTTATTATTTTTATGCTAGGAAATGTTGGATTTGGTGAAAAGGAAGCAAATAGGAGCATAATGGAAGAGTTTTGGAGCGAGGATGCAACTGCTGAAATTTCAGAGTGGAAAATCAAAATTGCCAGGCCTTACTCTTGGGCAAGACTAAGTGCAAAGGAGCTGTTGACGGGCAGCATTTAATTGGACAGCTGGCCCACACGTTTTAATCACGTTTTATACTTATTTTGGAGCGGAGGAAGATGTTAAAACACTGTGTTTTATATAAGTTAAAAATTAGGTTTTGAGAAGACACTTTTTGGCCACCCTAGAGAGGATTACGAATTTCAGTTTTCTTTGACAGATTTTACAATGTTTTCTTCCATAGCCATGCGTGGCTAATCATCTTGTTCAGTTAAGGCTTAATCCAAGGTAGAAGTTTGATCATGATTGTGAGATTGAATTGAACTTAATGGAATTCTTTGATTTACATTGCATTTATATTCTTTCTGTGGTTTATCGGGAAAAATATATCCCTTAGTGAAATTCTATTTAATGATTTAACAGGGCCCGTTATTTTTTTTATAGCAATTTTCATAACTATTCAATTAAATCAAATCCGTAATTGTTTGATTAGATTGATGTAGTAGTGATTGGTATAATTTAATTGGGTAGAACCTTTTAGGTTATATTAAGAAAGAATATAATCTGATTTAAATGGATGCTCGTAGTTTCTGTTAATTAGGGCAAGGTCTTACTAGATTTTAAGGCTGTTAACGGTTAAATCCTTCATCGTACTTAGGATTGCTAGTTAATTAGGGGTTGTTATTAGATCGTATCTTAGCAACCTATTAATATGGTAGGATTAGTTGGGTCGATGTTCTTCCTAACTATAACTTGTCTGCAATCTGAATTAAAGGATTATTCTTGAATCAATGATCAATCAGTTTAAACTTCGAACCACGGTATGCCTTGACTGAATTCGCTCTCCATCGTTTCAGGTTTTACATTTAATTTTGTTGCTTTTGCTTTTAATTTTAATTAATCTCGTTCCAATTTTAAATCCCCCGTTTTAATTTTTAGTTTTATTTTCAGTTCTGGTTAACTTTCGGCAAGCTAGTCCCTTGGGTTCGACCCTTCTCACCCTATTTACAAGTTTTCTTTTGTAGGAAGAGCATGTTTATTATTTTTGGTGGATTCGACACCCATCAAATTTTGGCGCCGCTGCCAGGGACTAGTTAACTTTATTGTTTATTGTCTTTTTGGATGACCAGGTCTGAAAATTTGCCTATAGAATTTGATCCAGAGATAGAAAAGACAGCTCGTGCATTAAAGAAGAAAACTAAGGAACGAAGGTGGGCAGAAGCAACTTCCACATCTGGTTTGGAAGGAGCAGCTGCTGATTTGGTTGATAATCCCACAGAAATTGAAGAAGGAAGTCTAGTGCAAGAAGATTCCTCAACAGATTCTGATAGAGAAGAAGTGATGGCTAATAACCACACAGTTAGAGAGCTACAGGCTGCCCCTGTAGAGCAGCAGCCTATGTGCATCACTTATCCGAATTTGGAGGTGGCTTTTGAGCTGAAATCGGGTTTGATTCATCAGCTACCTACCTTCCATGGAATGAAGACCGAGAACCCACACAACTTTTTGAAAGAATTCCATGGAGTTTGCTCTAGTATGAAGCCTCAAGGGGTGACGGAAGAGCAAATTAAGTTGAGAGCATTTCCATTTTCACTTAAAGACGCTGCTAAAGAATGGTTGCTTAACCTACCATCGGGTTCTATAACAACATGGCCCGAAATGGCTCGTGTATTTTTGAAGAAGTATTTTCCCGCTTCTAGGGCTGCCATTATTCGAAGGGAAATATGTGGTATTAAGCAACGAGTTGGAGAGAGCCTTTATGATTACTGGGAGAGATTCAAGAGGTTATGTGCAGCTTGCCCGCAACATGGGATGTCAGATCAGTCTTTGATCCAGTACTTTTATGAAGGAATGGTAGATATGGAGAGGAAAATGGTTGATGCTGCAAGTGGGCGAGCAATTGTGAATAAAACTCCAGCCCAAGCTAGAGAGATCATAACTACTATAGCAGCAAATTCACAGCAATTCGGGCAAACTGAAGAGCCTTCAAGAAAAGTCTACCAGGTAAGTAATTCTTCTGTAGATGATAGACTTAATGAACTAACATCTATGTTTAAAACCTTTACTGCAGGATTCAATGCTCGTGCAAATGTGTGTGGATTGTGCAATTCGCCTGATCACCAGACAGACTTGTGTTATCAAATACAAGATGATCAGGAACAAGTCAATGCAATGGGTGAATTTTCTTGGCAGCCCCGAAGGCCATTCCCTAATTCATCTAATGAAGGATGGAGCAATCAGCAGAATTATGGCTATGGGAATAGGCAGAATTTCCAGCAAGCTAGACCGCCTCCTCAACAAGCTTCCAACTCAAGTATGTCTTTGGAAGACATTCTTAAAGCTCTTGCCACTAGTACGGCCACATTTCAGCAAGAAACTATGAGGGAATTGAGCGGGATTACCACCAACATGAATGCCTTACAACAAGAAACAAAGAGGAGCTTGCAAAACTTGGAGACCCAAGTCAGCCAACTTGCCTCTTCCGTGAGCAGGTTGGAGAATCAAGGAAAGTTACCCTCTCAAACAGTTGTAAACCCAAGAGAGAACGTAAGTGCTATCACTTTACGTAGTGGAAAAGAGCTAAATACAACAGCTCCAAAGAAAGGTAGCAGCAGGCCAAAGGAAGAAGATGAAAAAGAGGTTGAGATTTTGAAGGATGAGCCTACCAAGCAAGTGCAAGGATGGATGTCCGAACCAATTGTCATTCCGTCTCCTTTTCCCGAAAGGTTGAAGCAATGCAAGAAGGAACAAGAAGAGAAAGATATCTTTGAAGTCTTTCGCAAGGTTGAGGTAAATATTCCCTTACTTGACTTAATTAAGCAAATACCTCGTTATGCAAAATTTTTGAAGGAATTCTGCACAAGTAAGTGAAAGCAAGCTAGTGATGAGAAGGTAAGTTTGGGGGAGAATATCTCTGCTATTTTACAAAGAAAGCTTCCCCAGAAGTGCAAGGATGAGGGTATGTTTTCTATCCCATGTAGAATAGGCAATGTGCAATTTAAAAAAGCTATGTGTGATTTAGGTGCTTCAATTAATGTTATGCCATTGTCTATTTTCTCTTCTTTGAATATAGGTCCTTTAAAGAAAACTAGCATTTGCATTGAATTGGCGGATAAGTCCGTAATCTACCCGGAAGGGGTGCTAGAGGATGTGTTGGTGAAAGTTAATGATTTAATTTTTCCTGCTGATTTTTATATGGTTGATATGGAGGATGCTAAATCTTCAAATTCTTCTGAAATCATTTTAGGGAGACCATTTCTTAGGACAGCTAGGACTAAAATTGATGTTTTTGATGGTACTCTTACCATGAAGCTGGACGGTGAAGTTGTCAAATTTAATATGTATAGTGAAGTTAAGGATGTTAGTGTTGTGTCAAATGTGAATGCTATATCTAATGTTGAGTCTGGTATTGAAAACTCTTCTCAATTGAATGATAAAAATGAGTTAAATGTGGTTTCTTGCAATAATTCTGATATTGATTTTGCTAATAAGTTCAAAGAAAAAGTTTTGTTTGATGAGAAGTTGCAGGTTGAGAATGAGAAGAAGGTAATGAAATTGGGTTTGAGGCGATTGCCGAATCGCTTAAAATATTTGTTTATTGATGATGAAGACCCAATTGCTTTGATAGTGCCCAAAGAATTAAGTAGTGGGCAAGGAAAGAGGTTAATTCAGGTGTGCAATGATTACAAAGATGTGTGTAAAAGGGCAGGACATGCTGCCTATGGAACGTGGACAGAATTCGGTTGAAAAATCGGGAAAGTCTAGCCTAAGACGTTAAACGAGGGCGCTTATTGGGAGGCAACCCAAATAAATTTTGTGTTTTCTTTTTATTTGAATTTTCTGCACTTGTTTTTATTGATCCAAAAAAAAAATTGATGAACAGTGTCGTCTTCCTCCTTGTTTCTGAAAATTATGAGTGAGGGTTGAGGTTTAAAATTTATTTCAATGGTTAATGGGTTTTATTGAAAAAAAAAAAGAGTGAGTGTCTTATGGTTGTATTTAAAAGAGCTTAGTCTTAATATTTATAAGTGAGGTATATTTTCTTCCTTTTTTGAGAATTATAAGCTAAGGCGGAGGATAAAATTGGTCTTCAATGGTGGATGAGTAATGTTGACAGTAAAAAATTGCTTGCTTGTTTACTTGTTCGTTTTGGTTTGCGTTTGGTGCTTGAGTTTCTTGCAGGTACGTTGTGACTTTGGTAAATCGCTTGGTTCAAAACTAACTTATCGCTAAGGTTTGACAAGCAATTGTTCGGCAATAACGGCAATATCTCTACACCTCCACTCTCTTTTAATTTTATTTGCTAGAGACCCTCTTCTTGTGGTTGATTATGATTTGTCCACATTGAGGACAATGTGTGAAATAAGTGTGGGGAGAGGATTTGGTATGGGAAAATTTTTGCTGAAATTTTTAATGTTTTTGCTGCAATTTTTGGGACTAATTGATGAGATTAAGCAGCTGAAATTTTGATGTTATATTGCTGAAATTTTGAGCTTGCTATTGATTAATAGCTGCTGTCATGTTGCTTGTTTGATTGTTATGCTTTATAGTTCCTTATTGTCAAGTTTTACCCTTTATAAGAATGGCATTTGATTAATTTTTCATGTGTTTTTGCTGCTGCCATATGCTTAATTTCAAATAAAACTTGGTTGTTCAGTTTGTGTTTAATGAGTTAGAAGTTAAGACACTTGTCCCATGATATTTTTGAGTAAAATTTTTGTTTGGTTGATACTATAAACTGATTTTGGGATTACTCATTGGGCTGTTTATGTTTTTAAACATGATTTTGAACTCTTAGGAAGTCTAGAGAGGAGAACTTTGCTATTGTTACTTAGTTTGACCGTTGTGAGAACCTTAGACGATAAGGCTTAGCGAGCGGAAACCATAGCCTGAGATTGACCGTCATTGCACTCATGAGTCTTAATTTAAATTGTTTACACTTTGAATTCTCAAAATGGTTTTCAAAACTTAGTTTCTTTGGGTAGGTGTTTTTTAGAGCAATTTTCGAAGCTAAAAATTTAGAATAGCTTCTGAACACTAGAACTTTCTTTCACGTTCCCTTGAGGCGAAATCCTAGGCGAGTCTCGACTTTGGAAATGATTTGGGCATTCTCTTGGCCGATTCATTAATCCTTTTATGTTTTTCCCACCTTTACATTACCGTTCTCTCACCCCCCCTTCTAGCCTACGAAGTATGCTAAACGCGTACTCTAAATTCTTTTCATAACCCACGATATAACCATATAACCGAAAAAGCCTTCGCCTACCACCCTTTTTGCGAGAAAATAGTCTTTTCAATTATTTGTTGAGCACATGCATATGTTAATAATTTGGGATTGACACAATTGCATTTTGTTTAGTTTTTAGAATTTGAAATCTTGCTACCCATGCTTATTAGATGTAAATTTTTCTTGGGTTCAATTATTGTTGTAAATAGATTTTAGGGTGTTCTTTATGAAAAAAAAAATTCAGAAAAAAAATAGAAAAAAAAACAGCAAAACAGAAAAGAGAAAAAAAATGAAAAAGAAGAAAAAAAAAGTTGAGTTTGTATATAGAATTTTGTAAGTTTTGTTGTTGTAGTTGTATTCGTATAGAATTTTTATTTTGAGTCGCATTTGTAGTCATTTGAGCATTAATTAAGGGTAAATACATTGTGCATTGCTCATTTGAGATTTAATATTGGAGACTTATTTTCTTGTTATTCTTTATCCTTACATTATCCTTTCTTTTGTAACTGTCACCCTAGCCTAACCCGAGTAAAGACCTATTGATCATTTGTTGAGACTTGACCTACATTAGTGGAGAGGGAATTTGGATAAGAGCTTATGGTTGTTCATTATTTGGTTTTCTTGAAGCTGTGAAAATGTGTTTTATATGCTTTGTTAATTGCTCAATAAAATGCCTATCGATTCAAACTTCGTATGTGTGCGTGTGTGTTTTAAGAATTCTTAGTGTAACCTTTTTCGATTGAGTTCATGATGATGGAATGATATTGACGGTTTGGTATCCAATTGCGAGGTTGAGTTGTTTGCGGTTTTTGCATATGTTGGATTGAGTTTCATGGTGAAGTTGTGGTCTCCTAATAGATTTGATTTTGAGTCTTAAGTCATGCTTGAGGACAAGCATGGGATAAGTGTGGGGAAATTTGATAACTCGTAATTCCAACATGTTCTTGTTCCTAATTTTATGCTGAAATTGTCATTATTTATGCTTAAAATAGAGTTTTTATTTGGTTTATTATTTTTATGCTAGGAAATGTTGGATTTGGTGAAAAGGAAGCAAATAGGAGCATAATGGAAGAGTTTTGGAGCGAGGATGCAACTGCTGGAATTTCAGAGTGGAAAATCAAGACTATCAGGCCTTACTCTTGGGCAAGACTAAGTGCAAAAGAGCTGTTGACGGGCAACATTTAATTGGACAGCTGGCCCACACGTTTTAATCACGTTTTATACTTATTTTGGAGCGGAGGAAGATGTTAAAACACTGTGTTTTGGGTCTTTATGGGAGATATTTAGTTTGGCCCCACTTTTAGGAGTATATAAGTTAAAAATTAGGTTTTGAGAAGACACTTTTTGGCCACCCTAGAGAGGATTACGAATTTCAGTTTTCTTTGACAGATTTTACAATGTTTTCTTCCATAGCCATGCGTGGCTAATCATCTTGTTCAGTTAAGGCTTAATCCAAGGTAGAAGTTTGATCATGATTGTGAGATTGAATTGAACTTAATGGAATTCTTTGATTTACATTGCATTTATATTCTTTCTGTGGTTTATCGGGAAAAATATACCCCTTAGTGAAATTCTATTGAATGATTTAACAGGGCCCGTTATTTGTTTGATAGCAATTTTCATGACTATTCAATTGAATCAAATCCGTAATTGTTTGATTAGATTGATGTAGTAGTGATTGGTATAATTTAATTGGGTAGAACCTTTTAGGTTATATTAAGAAAGAATATAATCTGATTTAAATGGATGCTCGTAGTTTCTGTTAATTAGGGCAAGGTCTTACTAGATTTTAAGGCTGTTAACGGTTAAATCCTTCGTCGTACTTAGGATTGCTAGTTAATTAGGGGTTGTTATTAGATCGTATCTTAGCAACCTATTAATATGGTAGGATTAGTTGGGTCGATGTTCTTCCTAACTATAACTTGTCTGCAATCTGAATTAAAGGATTATTCTTGAATCAATGATCAATCAGTTTAAACTTCGAACCGCGATATGCCTTGACTGAATTCGCTCTCCATCGTTTCAGGTTTTACATTTAATTTTGTTGCTTTTGCTTTTAATTTTAATTAATCTCGTTCCAATTTTAAATCCCCCGTTTTAATTTTTAGTTTTATTTTCAGTTCTGGTTAACTTTCGGCAAGCTAGTCCTTTGGGTTCGACCCTTCTCACCTTATTTACAAGTTTTCTTTTGTAGGAAGAGCAGGTTTATTATTTTTGGTATATTCGACACCCATCAAATGATTTTTGTGATAAGCTTGTATAACACATTAAGGATACTTATTGGCCGAAACTATTTGATACTCTCAGTTTTAGAAACTTCAGGGATAAGAGTGATTAAAGAGTTATTTAACCCAGCTTCCATATTATTGCCTTGAAACACTTCCCGAACCATCTGACAAACAGAGTAACCCACAATATTCCATTGACTTTGGAAGAAAGAAGGATGGAGGCCATCAGGACCCAGAGCTTTAAGTAGGTTTATAGCAAATAACACTGTAAAGATTTCTTCATTGGAGATAGGCTCATTAGGACTATCCAACATATTAGGAAGAAGAAGGGAAAAGAGCCTCTACAGTATAATCGGGCACAACATCAATATCTTCAGCATATAAATTTTTTAAAAAAATTCATAGCCATGTTATTGAGAACCTCTTGATCACTGACGCAATCTCTATTACAATTCTTGAGCAGAACAATCCTATTCTTCTTACGTCTCTCCACAGCACGGGCATGGAAGTAGGACGTATTACGATCTCCAAACGAGATCCAATCACACCTAGCCTTCTGCTACCAATAGAGTTCTTAGAGGAGGACTTCTTCAAGCTCCTTTTGGAGAGAGATCTCCAAATTAGAAAGGTAATCAAACTCTTTATTCTCCAAGAAACGTTGAATCCCATTAAGTTTAGCCATAATGGTCTTCTTCTTTTTAAAAATGTGGCCAAAAACATTAATGTTCCAATCTCTGGCTTGACAAGTGAAGGAATTGATATTAATTTGGATAGAACAACTATTGTCCCAAATATGCTTAACTGGGTTAGAGAAATCTAGGTGAGACAACCATGGAGCTAGAAAATGAAAATGTGAAGTGTTACTTCTCCCCCTACACCTCGGAATAGTATGTATTAAAAGAGGTCTATGGTCAGATTGGACCTTAGGGAGATGGTGCACAAGACAATAAGGAAATCTAAAAAACTAGCTATCATTACAAAGGGCCCTATCAAGTCTTTGACAAAGAGTGCCTCTTCTCCAAGTAAATTTAGGACTAAAAAACTCAATTTGCTTCAAAGCGTTATAAGAAATAAACCTATTAAATAGAGCACAACCTTTATTTCTCTTAGAAACCCCTCCTTTTCTGTCCGATGTATCAAGAATGGTGTTGAATTCTCCATCTAAAAGCCAAGGAACAGAGGGGTCTTGGTTCAAGATAGATAGATCTTCGCAAAGGAATTTCCTCATCAAGGAATAAGGATTGCCATAGACAGCAGTGAAGGGACTTCTCCCCATTAAAATTTGAAACTTTCATATGGATAAATTGGAGAATATCCACTTGAATAGAATTTTGCCAAAGCATCCAAATGCCACCAGAGAACCCACTGGCTTCAATTCAATGGGAATAATCAAAACCAACCTTTTAATGACTTTATTAGCCTTACCACCTGCAATACGAGGCTCTAAAAGGGTTACCAAGGTTGGGTTATGTTGCTTAACAAAGGTTAACAAAGTTCTCCCAAATAATGGACTAGCAGCACCTTGACAATTCCAAACGAAGAAGCTCAAATTCATATAAATAGTAGAAAAAAGAAAACAAACCATAAGGGCCAGCAATACGATGGAAAAAACCCAAGCAATCATGACAATCACTCAACATTGGTCAAAGCACCACCATCAAGGGAGTTGAATCCCCCCAACATTTTGATCTAAGTTTCCATTTTAATCTGCCAATAATGCATTAACCACTACAGACGACGAACCCCCAGCATCATCCACGCGCTTTCTATGTTTCAGCTCTCTGTTGGAAGCTTTGCTAATTCTAATGCCCCTTATCGACTTATCTGGGGGACTTAGGCAATTTAGAGAATCTGCTTTTCTAGGAAGGAAATTCAACTAGGGAAGATTGAGGTAGACTAAGATGAGGGAGGGAGCTTGGAATATTATTATCTTTAATAATGGCAACTGAGTGTTTATTTTTGTCTAAAGAGACATGAGCTTGAGAAAAAGAAAATCTATTATTAGTTTATGGGCTAAACCGAGTACTAGTTTGCTCCTTAAGGTTGACCTGAGCATTCAAACCAGTATGGGAAGAGACATTTGCATGATTTTGCATAGGGGTGACATCAATTGAACTTCGAGGCTTAAAATTGGAAGTCTCACCAGTCCGAAGTAGCTTCCTTGTTTGCTGTTAATGACCACTTACTAACCCACTAAGATCAACATTAAAATCATCGTTGTCATGGGCACTTTCTACGGGACTATCCTCAAAATCAGCAATTAAATCAAATCTTGATCCCGTAGAATTATTGCCATTATTAACTATAGCTTCTTTAAAGGGAATATTCTTTCCTTTTCCGTCTCATTTCCTTCCACATCAGGAAACTTGCATCCATGGCCCAAACAAGGCTTTCTCATCTTCAATTTTCGGTTGCTAATCAACAGTAATGGGATGGTCAGTCTCATTTCCTGGTAATTCTGTTGGAATATTCTTTTTGCAAAATTCCTTAAGATGCCTATAGCACACACACTCAAAATAAATAGTGGGAAAACCTTCATATTCAATTCTTTATAGATGACCGTCTATTAAAATTTTTTATATTAGTGGTTTCATAAGGTCTAGAGACACTGCCAAGCGAGCAAACTTTCCTCGCTCCGTAGCTTCTATGTTATAATCTATCTTAATCACATTACCAATAACCTTTGCTATAGCTCGCAAGACACTTGTGTGATAGTATTGAATAGGTAGGCCAGGTAATCTAACCCAAGCTGTCACCGAAGCCACAGAAGTATAACTTATAGAAAAAGTTGGAGTCCATGGTTGAACTGTGAGGTAATGGCCAAACAGAATCTATGAACCATCTAAAAGAATGCGTAAATAATCAACTGGCAAATCAAATTTAACCAAGAAAAAATCATTATTCAAATCAACAGGGGCGAAACTAGGACACCGGCGAAGGGGGGGCAAAATTTTCAAGCAAAAAAAAATACATATGAATTTATATTTAATTTTATTTTCATATTAAAAAATTAATACAAATAATTGGTATTAATATTTGTATTCAATTTTATTTTTATATTAAAAAATAAACTATTAAAATTTTTATTATTTTTATTTCAATATCTAAATTTTATTTTCAAAAATTACATAATATATATTATTTTTTAAATAATATTTATATATATTTTGAGATATTTTTAAAAAAAATATTTAAACTAATTATTTAAACTAAATATTATAAATTATATATATATATACATATACATATACATGTATATATATGTATATAGAAACCAAGGGGGGGCCATAGACCCCCCATGCCCCCCCCCCCCCCCCCCCCCCCCCCCTGGTTCCGCCCATGCAAATCAACCAGTTGGAACGTTCCACTTGGCTGCCAGATACTCTGAAGGCATCCAAGAAAAACTCTATAACCCATTGCTGTTCCTAATAATTTGATAACAACAGAGTTTTTCATAGATTTAGATATGAAATTAAGAACTCTATTAAGAAAAGTCACCATAGGGATTCTATCCTCTGTTTTCAAAGAAACATCCTCCTCCGGCACTATAAAATCTTTAGACTTCTCCCTACAATTCAAAGTGTTAGTGCGCTTGTCTCTAAAAGATATTTTTCCGCCTCTTGTGCCATTAGATCTATTAAATCCGACCAATAATCTCATCATCATTGAGGCCATTCATATCCACCAAGCCATTATTGTTCATCTCTTCGTCATCTTCCCTCATCTCCTCATCATATGATACCATCTCCTTATTAGACATATCACCATCAGATCTTTCACCACTAAGCGTAGATTCGTTGGGTCTTATTTTCACCTTTTTCTTCGAACATTACTCCATTGTTTAATAATTTATAACATTATTGAATAACCTGAGTGTTACTAGTTTTAAGTATATATAAGTGTTTCTCGTTATTATTACGTGGCTTGATATTGGTCTAGTCTCTCCTGAATTTGGAATGGGCTTGTTTAATTGTTTTGATGATAAAAATGGTTGCTGAAGTGAAAAATTAAAGTATATCGGATGGTTATTGTTGAAAGTACCCCTCAACCGGGATAAAAAAATCAAACAATGATAATACAAGAAAATTTGAATTGAAAAATGAATCAAGTAGTTTTTTCGATTATACTTTTTTTTCAACATTGTTTTTTATTTTTCTCATTTTTTATTTAATTTTGTTTATATTTTTATTCAAAAATAATTTTTTTATGTCGTATTTTTAATGTATACATAAAAAAATAAATATATACATAATGTATATAAAATACACACAATAATTAATAACATATACCACATCCTCTAAATATTCAATCAAATATCTATTAGATATTTCTCAAACATCTATCAAATATCTACATACCATTTTTAATATTTTTTAACCTTATTTTTTTAATTTTATATCCATACAATATATACAAAACATTCACATAATATCTATATAAAAAGTATACAATATACATAAAAAATAAATAAAGTACAAAAAACATCTACCAAGCATTAATAATAAAAAGTATCTACTAAACATCTAATAAATATTAATAATATTTATACAATATCTACATAACAAAATTAATATCTTTTTAACTTTTTTATAGAAACACATATATATTAAGAATTTTTCATATGACAGAGTAACATATTATTAAGAATTTTTCATATTAAATTATTATTATTATTATTAAATGTCAATAGTACACTGTTCAAAATCACTTTCAAGAATCAAGAAATGGTTTTTATTGTCATACAACAATACAAATGTGTCACTTTGATCTTGAGTTTTGCTTAAATATTTCAGCAAATAAGAAATTGATCGACTTTCAAGAATGAGGCTTTTGTAGTTGTTGCAATCATTTATGTGGATAATTCTTAGAATTAGAATTATGTTAACTAAACTTTTATATAATTATATTAATCTAATTCTACACTAAATACTATAAAATGATAATTAACTAAATTAATCAAATTTTTTAGCATATGATTTCAATCATTGACTAATCGTTAAAAATTCAAGCATATGATTTTAGTCCTTGACTAATTATTAAAAATCAATTATTATAGATAAGTATTCTATTCGTAATACTGGGGATGCTTTAAAGTTTTGGATTAATCATAATCTTCTACAAGCTATTAATTTTAAATCTAGGTTTTCTCTATGCTATTATGCTTTTTCTGTTTAAAAAAAAATAGATTCACCGTCACGCTCTCTTCGCTAGTCTGAATTCATATCCGGTTTTATCAGTTGATTATGTTGCCTGATTAGTAGAACAGATTACTTTATATGTATGAATGTTGCTAATATGAGTAAATGTATAATGCTTTGTATCCGTAAAGCTAACTCTGAGATGACAAGTCAAATTTTATTTATACGTAGCTATTCTGTTTATGATAAGTTGGCTTCTGGAATTGTGGAAGTTAAAATTATTAGAGGATTGGTTTAGTAGGTGATAAAATTTTTTTGCCTTTTAATGCATATTGCTTTGCAAAGTCATCTAGGTAGTAGAAATATGACATCTTTTTTACAAGAAAGAGGCTTTTGGATTGTTGCAACTATAGTTGATTTAGAACTCAATAAAGAATGGTCATATCAAGTGTCTAAAAAAGGTGGATAAAATTAAAAACAAATTCTATTGCAAAAAAATGTGAACAATTGGATTATTCTGCCACTTATAGGTACTGACCATATTCTTTATTGCATAAGAGTATTAAAATAGAACCTTATAATTTTAATTTGCTACATATTAGGTACAAGCTTCAAGTACGTATCATAGATGGAACTAGATATATTTCATTATTACTTTGGGATCACAAAGCTATGCAACTAATATGAAAGTCTGCCAATAACTTGAAGGAAGGTTTAGTTGAGGTATTTGGTTTTATCTTAACTTTTTAGTGTTTCTTAATACTTCTAACACTAATACCATTTTAAACTTCTATTGCTGCTCATGAGGGTTCCTATCCATTGGAGCTTGATATTGTTCTTGATAGAAAAGTCATGTTCAAAGTAACTGTCAAGAGCTCCAACATTGAGGCATATGATGAAGTTTATATTGTTGTTAAACTTAGCACTAATGAGTATCGTCTAAAGCAATATGATCATTATCCTAATCAAAATATACATTGACTATATATGATCTTATCTTAAAGATCTTAAAATATTAAACTTTTATTATAAAGTTAGAATATATTACTATAACTATAACTTTCATTTATAATGTTATCATTGTTCAATAGGATCTTGATTTCAATAATGAACAAGACACAATCATTTTTTATTTCCATTGAAAAAAAACACTTAAATGAAGAAAAATTGTCTTTTGAAATTTTGACATTCTCAATTTTTTTCTTGTTTTTAAATTCTTTCTTTTTTACTTTTGTAGGATTCTATATCCAATAATAATAAGGTTACATCTCCTTATAAATACCTAGTTAAGAGGAATAGTTCAAAGAATGTAGCATTAGAAGTTGAAGTTGATAATGATGATGATGATGATCTTAATACACAACTTTCAAGCAACAAGGTCAAGAAATTGAAGATTTTAAGCAAGTAGTTCTTGGTATGAATATTTTACTAGGTGATTTTAAGTTATTTTAAACAGTATTTGTTTACTTTAATGAAGTCTATTTCCTATCTAGCCTGTCAGTGAGTCTTAATCTCCCTTAAACATGTCTCTTCTTTTATTTTATTTTTTTATATTTATCACCATGCAATTCTAAAGCATGGATTTGTGGTATTAATTTTGCATATGATTCACATATAAGCAATCTATTTATTCCATGAGAATTGCCACAAACTCAAATTGATTTATTACTTTCTAAGTATAGAGAAAATAGGTTTTGATTAATTCTAATGAATGTTTATAGCTCTATAAATAGAGTACAGAGTCTTATACTTAGTAGATACAAGATAAGAATTATAGATACAAACTTAGAATACAGATAATACAGTTAGGAGTGAGACTTATCCTCAATACGCCCCCGCAAGATGGAGGATCCATTGGAAACTCCAATCTTGGACCGAAACTACAAGAATGGTAGGCGACCAAGAGCTTTAGTTAACATGTCTGCAATTTGATCCTTGGAGCTGATATGCAAAACCTGAAGGGTGCCAGCTGATATTCACTCTCGTACAAAATGATAATCGAGAACTAAGTGTTTCATCTTTGTATGGTAAATATGATTGGAGCAAAAGTAAGTGGCACCTGTGTTATCACAAAAAATTATGGGAGTCTGTGAAACTGGCATTCCCAAATCAGTTAACAAACTCTGTACCCAAATTACTTCAGCAACTGCTTGGCCAATGCCTTGTACTCAGCTTCGGTTGAGGATCTCGAATATTGCAAGGAACCGACAATTTGACGATAAACCGTGGCATCGACAGGTGATGAACCATCATCTAAAGTATATTTCTCAGCTGTAGCCATAGGTGTAGTGACATCCTTAGCACCTGTCATATTAAATTTGATTAACAAGTCTGCAATATGATGATGTTGAGATAAGAATAACCCTGTTTTTATTGATTCCACTTCAACACCCAAAAAATGGTGAAGCTGCCCCAAATCTTTTATTGAGAACCGATTTGACAGCTTGCTAACACAAGTATCCAAGAATGCAGAATTATTACCAGTAAGCACTATATCATCAACATAGATTAGAACATATGTCTTGATATCATGACTATCAAATATAAACAAAGATGCATCTGCACGTGATTTTCGAAACCTAATTTGACCAAGAAAAATTGTTAATTCAAGATACCATGCTCTTAGTGCCTGCTTAAGGCCATAGAGTGATTTCCTTAATTTGCAAATGTAATCAGGAAACTGAGAATTAATATATCCAGGAGGTTGCACCATATAAACATCTTCATAAAGAGTTCCATGCAAAAAGGCGTTATTCACATCTAACTGCCTCAATCGCCAACCATGAGAAATTGCAAGACTTAGCACAACTCGAATGGTGACTAGTTTTGTAACCGGGCTAAAAGTTTCAAAATAATCATGACCAAGCTCTTGTAAGAACCCTTTAGCCACCAATCGCACTTTGTATTTGTCAATGGTACCATCTGGTTTCCGTTTGATGCGGAAAATCCATTTACAGCCAATGGGCACATGTGCAGATTTTGGAACCAACTCCCAAGTTCCATTCTTAAGCAAAACATTAAATTTCAGGTCCATTGCATGTCACCAAAGAGGATCTTTAAGTGCTTGTTTCACATTACTCGGTTCAAGAGAAAGTGGTAGAGGATTCTTCGTTGTGAGATTAATAAAAGAATCATTAAAGTACATGGTATTAGATTTTCAAATTCTGGTTGGCCGTTGATCTGTAGCAGCAATTGCAGCAGAATCAGAATCTTGTATAGCCTGTGCAGCAGGTATTATAGCTTGAGTCAACGAGTCCAATACTTTGTGGAGACATAGCGGACTGATCAGATATAGAAGCAGCATTAAGTTCTTAAGAAATTAAAGGAACAACAGCTTGCTCTTGTACTGGTGAAGGTAAAATTGGCATCACAGAACCAGAAAACTGTTACTGGAGTAATACCAGCTGTGTCCGAAGTGGATTCTCCATACTGTGAAGTACCTGCACAGGAAACATCTCGAAAAAGACTAGAAAATTGATGAGATTTATTGCAAACTTTGAACGGGAAAACATGTTCTACAAACTTGACATGGCGAGAAACATACAACCTATTCGACGATGGATCTAAGCACTTGTAAGCAGATTGTGTTGGAGAATATCCAAGAAAAATACATGGTATAGATCGATACTGAAGCTTTGAGGTTGTGTATGGGCATAGCCAGGGGTAACATAAGCAGCAAAAGGTTTAAAACGCTTCGAATTGTGAGAATGACAAAAAAGCTGAGAGAACAGTGTTTGAAAAGAGATCATAGAGGAGGGTAACCGATTTATCAAATATACAGCTACTTGAAAAGCATGAGACCAATAAGCACTAGGTAGGGAAGCAAAGTTCAATAAGGATAGCCCAGTTTCAACTATATGTCTATGACGTCTCTCAGCAGTACCATTGTGTTCAGGGGTATGTGGTGGTGAAGTACAATGTGAGATTCCACATGCTGAAAAATGAGGTTTGAGCTTTAGATATTCACCACCATTATCAGAAAAGACTGAAACAATTTTGGTGTTAAAATAATTCTCAACCAAACGCTGAAAACTTAGAAACAGATTATATGTATCAGACTTCTTTTTCATCAGGTATAACCATATATATTTGGAAAAATGATCAATAAATGTAACATAGTACTCATACCCATCAATCGAGTTTTGCGTTGGTCCCCAAACATCAGTATAAACAAGTTGCAAAGGCTTTATACTCAAAAAGGAGTTATCAAAGAAAGGCAATTTATGGCTTTTACTCTTGGAACAAGAATTACAATGAAATTTCTAAACAGAATTGGACAAAAACCCTAAACCAGAATTTCAAAGAGCTATACTAAAAATCTTATTGGATGGATGACCAAGCTTGTGATGCCAATCAGACAACAAAGACTCATGTGTGGTGACATTCAACTGGGGACTCTTGGAAAAAGTTGCACAATAAATATCATCAATGTTCTCTCCCCGTAGCAGAGGCGCCCCCGTGTACAGATCCTTCACAAAAAAATGCATAGAGAAAAATTCCACAGAAACATTATTAGTTCGACATAATTTAGCTATGGAAATCAAATTTTTTTCTCAAATTAGGCACACACAGTACATTAGGAAGAGATAAAACTCTATGAGATGTAGAAATATTAGCATAACCAGTATGTGAGATAGAGAGACTTTTATCATCTCCTAAAAAGACCTCATCTGGACCTCCATAATCAGAATATCCTTGAAGAGCAGACGGGTTGGAAACAACATGATGCGAAGCTCCACTGCCAAATAACCATGGCTGTGAAGATTGAGTGGACATAGTAGTTGTGGCGTGAATAGAAGGAGCAGTAGATACAGTAGAAGTATCTGATCGAACAATTATATTATTGTCCTTTAAAAACCGAGCTAACTTCCAGCAATCCGCAGTATGATGGCCAGCAATTTTACAAAATTGACAGATAACATCTGCCCTATAGCCCCCACGATTATGATTCTGATTATAGCGATTGCCACCATAACCTCCACGATTTCTGCGATAATTGGAATTCTGATTTGATCTAACAAAATTTGAAACTCCCTGAAAAGAGGGTTGCTCCTTGCTGATGGGCTTTTGAGTAACATTCACTGTAGCAATAGCATGAGACACAATCTGCTCTTTCTCTTTCAACGATCGTTCAAAATCTGTGACTTTTTCAAATAATTCAGAGAAAGAGATTGAAGTTTCACGAACCTTTAGAGCAGCAACAATAGGACCAAACTAATCTCCTAGCTGAGTAATAATATGAACAACAAGGTCGTCATCACTCATCGGATTCTATGTAAGTGCCAGCTCATCCGCAATTGCTCGCATTTCATTAAGAAAAACTGCTACTAGCTTGTTGCCTTTGGAATTCTGAGCTAGCTTTGTATTGAGAGAAAGGATCCTTGATCGTGATGTGTTGGCGTAGCTGTGAGTAAGGCGATCCCAGGCATCTTTGGCCGATTCTGCGGATGAAATAAGTGGTTGAATAGCTTCTGTACAGCTACCTAGAAGAGCACTAACAAGAGTTTGATCTTGTTAATACCAAGAGGTATATTCTGGATTAACAGTTTTGTTATCAAGGGGTTTTAGATGGCGCAGAACACGTACCATCAATAAACCCTAGTAAATCTAACCCAATAAGAGTAGACTGAATCTGCTTCCTCCAAACGGAAAAATTATCTTGAGTAAGCTTAATTGGAAAATGAGTTGGTGCATTTAACTGTACAACAGAGGAAGAAACCGAGAAATTTGACATGTTTTCGAAGGAATTGGATCGGCTAGAACTCGTTGGAGTATCTTAGGGCTCTGATACCATATAGAGAAAATAGATTTTGATTAATTCTAATAAATATTTACAGCTAATAGAGTACAGAGTCCTATACTTAGTAGATACAAGATAAGAATTACATATACAAACTTAGAATACAGATAATACAGTTAGGAGTGAGACTTTTCTCAATACTAAGCACCCAATTTTTCTTATCTAATATTTTAGAAGGCTATCTATAGAATAGTTGACTAGCCATGTTTCTAAGCTGTAATTGTATGGGATTATGTCTGCTATAATGCTAGGTGTAGAATAATTCTTACTGTGTTTATGTGATATTAATATTTTGGGATTATGTGTAGCCATAGTTAAGGAATAGTATAGTTGGAGTTGTCTTATTAAGCTATATATAAATATATGTTCATATACCTCTACATACCTGAGGAAAGATGAAGAAACCATTTTGTAGAGATTTCTCTCCTGCTATCTTTCTGTATGTGTTAGCTTAATAATTCCTTTTATATAAATATATGTTCATATACCTCTATTTACTTAACTATTGCTTATATATATTTAATTCCTTTTACTATAATACTTCTATTTACTTCATCAAGTTGAAGTTAATAATATGTGAAACTTAATTAAAATTGATTTTGGGTTCTAATCAAAATTTTCTTTCTTTGCATATACATTTATGATCCCTTCATTTATTGTAGTTTGTCTAGTACTTAGATTTATAATTTTTTTCATCCGTTTTGTCATCAATTTTAATGCTATTTAATTGTAGTTAGGAAATCAACATCAATTATATGATTAACATATCTCTTATCATTAGGAAATCAACATCAATTAATTTGTCATTGCTGTTTCTTTAGTAATCATTTATATTGATGGGCTTGTTTTATATGTACTAGAATTGCCTTTAGAAATATATGATTTTGTGACACCCTGTTTGGATCATGAACTGATTTTCTGTCCATGAAGAATTATTTCTATCTACTAATAGATTATTGCCTTTAAAAATGAAAAAAAAATTATTATCAAATATCAATGTATTTAAGAATGTAATATTATAATTATTTTTTAGAAAATAAAGTGGATTTCAATCAAAATTCAATATATTAAATCAATTTTTTTTATAAAAATATTAATTTAGAGGGTGTTTCTTAAAACTGGAGCTTTTCAGCTTATTGTGAATAAGTGATTTTTAGATTATAATCAGATTAAAAATAAGCAGTTAATCGTTTCTGTAAACTAATTAATAATCAGCTGATAATCAGTTTAGAATCAGTTAAGTATTTCTGTAAAATCAGCTTATAATCAGTTTTTAATTGCAGAAACTGTCAAAATGACCAAACTGTCCCTGAGTTTATTTATTATAAAAATAATTTTTTAAATGTCAATTCAAAATTTATTTTGCAATAATAATAATAATAATAAAATTTATTTAATAATAATAATAATAATAAAATTTATTTGATGGGAACTAAAGTGTATAGGGTGGGCAAATTTGAAATATTGAAGATTAGGTAGGGATAGTATGGTCTTTTACTTGGTCAAAACTGCTTAAAAAATAAGTGCTTAAAAAAAAGTAGCAAAACTCAACTTTTAAAAAACTGATTAAAATCAGATTATAATCTAATATTTAAGTTTTCAGAAACACTTAAATAAACAACTTATAATCTAAAAACTGCTTATAATCAGTTTTGACCAGCTTTTAAGTTTTGAGAAACACCCTCTTAGTTACTAAAATTTAAAATCAAATAATAAAAAAAGGTATAGGAAACAAAATCAATAAATATAAACACAACCTAAAGTTGTTAAATAAGAATATCCGTACTCAATTTATTTAGTATAAAATAATTTCTTTGAATTTTTTAAATAACTAATTTTTATTATTTAATTATAATATTCAAAATTAGTTAAAATTTTATAAGATTATAAATGTTTTTAAATTATAAGGATTTTTCATATTTTTAAAATTTTATTATTAAATATGAGAAAAACATATAAAATAATAATTTAATCGCGTCGATTATTGGTAATGATTATCGATAGTTAGCAGCACCTCATGATAAACCAAAACCATAGTACACGTTAATAATTATATGTTTATATATTTTTTTTTATAATTATTAATAAATTTGCAAAAATTTAAAAATTGACTTTTCTATTTAAAAAAAAAGAAAATAAACCTTGAATTCTTATTTGAAGACAATTTACGCGGCAGTGTTTCACTAAATTATGAAATGGTGACATTCAAAGTGAAGCGAAGCATTTTATTTTAGTTTTAGTTTGGCTATTCAAAAACGAATCATTTTGTTGTTGTAAGAAATTAGTTGTATTTTTTCTTTTCATTTTCTTCCCTCCCTTTCGACAATATAAAAAGCATCTTGTAGCTATTTTGCTGTTTGAATTTTTGGAATAAGATTTTAATATTTCATTCAGATTTGATTTTTTCATGGTATCAGAGCTATTTGGTTGATTGACTTAGGGTTTTTGAATTTTGAATTGATCTGCGATTTGTTCTGAATTAGTGTTTAAGAGATGGGAGATACTGGAGCTCAGGGAACGCAACAACCAGGTTCTTCGAGGACTGTGAATAATATAGATCCTTCAATGCTTAATTCATCTGATAATCATGGTATGATCTTAGTTACAAATCCTTTAACTGAGGACAATTATCTTACTTGGAGTGGATCAATTACAATAGCTCTTAAGGTAAAGAACAAGTTGAATTTTATAGATCAAAATGAAAAAGTACCAAATCAAGGTACAGAAGAATTTAAGGACTGTAGTTAGGCTAATTCTATTGTAATATGTTGGATTTTGAATGCTATGACTAAAGAAATTAATGATGCTTTTATCCATGCTGCCTCTGCTAGTGAATTGTTGAGAGATTTAAAAGAGAACTATGGTGAGTGTAATGGACCACAGATTTATCAATTGTAACAGGAGATAGCTTCTACTAAGCAAGGTAATTTGTCAGTTAAAAGTTAGTATATGAAATTGAAGAAGCTGTGGGATGAGTTGAATTGTTTGAGTCCCACACCACATTGTAGTTGTGGAAAATGTGAATGTTGTGCTAGTTAGAAAATGCAAGATGCTGTTTCACAAACTAGACATATGCAGTTTCTCATGGGGCTTAATGATGCTTTCAATGGTGCACAAGATCAAGTTTTGATGCTGGATCCTTTACCACCAGTTACACATTCACTGGTGCTGAGGATTGAAAGACAGAGAACAAAAAATATGGTGATGGAAGAGAAAGTAGAAGGCAATGTTCATTAGAACCGGCCTCCTTTACAGGTCTTAATATTATAAAATTCTTAAATATAATAACATTATCCATGTTACACACAATAATTTAAAGAAAGCATCAATATATTAAAATCAAAGCAAGGTCCAAGCAAAACAAATAAATGGACACCCATCCGAAGATGGAAACATGTCCTTACATCACATGCCTAAATAGGACACCCACCGAAAGGTAGAAACACGCCCTTTACATAGGTTGTAAAATAGAAAAGAAATTTAAATTACATGATATTTAACTAATGAGGTACCCACCAAGTGAAAACATACATCTTAAAACATTTGAAAATCTAAATAATTGATAAAAGTAAATAATCATTCATCATAAATAAATCATTCATCAAAGATATTAAATATCAATAGAAAGTAAACATCCATCCCAAGCATTAAACTTAAATAAATTAAAGCATAAGAAATAAATCAAAGCATAATCAAATATAGAATTGAATAAGGCAAATAAAATTCCAATTATAGCTACTGTTTCCATTTAGGGCTCTTTATTTAACGTGTTTAGGGTTTTGGAATTAATGGAATTTGGCTACTGTGACTTTAAGAGAATTAAAATAGAATAAGATTAGGAAAAAAGCATCTCTTTGTCAAATGATGAGAATGTGAATTCCTAAACAATACTAGAACTGGTTAAAGAATGTGCTGTAAGGGCAAGAAACCTAGTAGTATATTCATGAGGAAAGGGTGAAGAATTATGCATGATGGAGGTGATTATTATGTAATTAGCCTGATCCTTTTGATAACTAGTGACATGGTCTCTGTTCGGGTTTGATTTGTGTGGGAAGACTAATAATGAAGCAAGGAAGGAGGAATTAGAAGAGAAGAGAAGGGCTCAGGTAATTGTCCTTGCTAATAATGAGATCTTGCTTTAATAGACCATTTTAGACAGTAAACCATACTCGGATTGCATCACGTACAGGTGGTAGCCAAACTTCATGCCATACTGCGACCATTTCTCCTTCGGAGAATGAAGGCCGACGTTGAGAAGATGCTCCCTCGCAAGAAAGAGATTATTTTATATGCTACCTTGACAGGGCATCAAAAGAACTTTCAGGATCATTTAATTAACAAGACTTTGGAGGACCATTTACGAGAGAGGGTGGATTCAGGTATTGGATTGCTTTCAATTACGAGAAGCACTTGGTAGACTTGTCTATGGAAGGGCTGCAGGGCTTAATTAATGAAGAAAATTATGGGCTTGGAAGCTGGGCCTTTAGAAAATTTAACAGTATCGAAACCTAGGCTCCATTTCTGGACTTTCTGATATGTTTTTTTTTAAACTACAATATATGATTCATGTTGTTTGCTGGGTATGCAGACTGCTGGTAATCAAAGTATGTACATGGAGATATGAGCCATTGGATCTGGTAAATGGTGGAGAGCCAATGGCTGACATCTCTTACATACTTGAGAATGAATGCATGGAATCTATTTCACTAAAGTAGGATACACCCAAGTGAGAATTTCAAGACATGAACTGTAAATCTAAAGGCTTGTATCAATGTTCTTATGTTTTATCACTATGTTTGAAGATTGTGGACAGTGAGTCAAAACATCTAGCTGAGTTAAGATGAATTAACTGTCTACTTCCAAAACGAATGAGAATTATCTGCATTTGCTTAGTTTTTCGTTTGTTTATAGCGTAGCAGTGGAAGACCTTTTCTGTAGGGTCGCTCACTACAAGTTGATAAGAATTTTCTAGCACATGTATATCAAGTGTTCATTCACTGAACATACAGTATGTTATCATCAGAAATGGTAATATTTTGACTGTTTGTAACGTCTAGCTAGGATTTGGGAAAAACTGTTTCATTAATGTTATAGTCGTGTTTTGATTATGGTCCAAATGGTGTCAGTTTGCTGGATAATGTGTACAATTACATTGTTTGTCCTCTTTAATTTGCTAATATTATTCGATCAACTTTTGATTTATGAAATTTCAGGACGTGGAATGAAAGGAAAGCTCAACAATTTGATGGTTCAACTTCGAAAAAACTGCAACCACCCTGACCTCTTAGAGTCAGCTTTTGATACTTCACTTTAAATTTCTTTTGTATTTCATTATGAATAAATGCTTTGAATATTTTATTGAAGACATTCTTTTTTATATTCTTGACAGATTTCTACCCGCCTGTAGAACAGATAGTTGAACAGTGTGGCAAGTTCAGGTTGCTGGAAAGATTGTTGAATAGGCTATTTGCTCTTGAGCACAAAGTATGACGTGGAAGTTATTAATGCTTGCTTGTTTCTCATAAGTTTTCTGCTAACCTTCTACTGCCCTCATAAACAGGTCCTGATATTCACTCAATGGACTACGATTTTGGATATAATGGACTACTATTTTAGTGAAAAAGGCTTTGAAGTTTGTAGGATTGATGGCAGTGTGAAATTGGATGAAAGAAGAAGACAGGTTAGTTGTGCAATGTTAGATAATTATGAAAATTGAATATTTTGTGTTATTAGTATTATTTTAAGCACTAAGCCTTATAGCAATACAAAGATCACTGCAGTTGAATATTTATTGAAACTGTGATGCTGTATCTATTATTTGGATTTTGTTTTTCCCACAATCATTACATCTAAGGTTAGCTACTACATCTAGGTCAATCTGAGGTAATCTATCAATATTGCCTGGAATCTTTGCTTTTTTATCAAACTTTCCTTGATACGTCATTGAATTCATTCTTGAATATCCCTTTTAAGATCTTATTGAGGCTACCTGTTGACTTCTGAATCCGTCAGTTGGAAAATTAACTGCCTAGGGAGTAATTGCTATTCTGTCAATCAGTCTCAGTCCTGATATTGCTATTGTAATTATATATATGCTGTTTTGTGGAACTTGAGTCTGGTACATAGCTCAAATGATTATAATTTATTAATAAGTTTTTCTCTTGAATCAGATTCAGGAATTTAATGATGTGAATAGCAACTGTAGAATCTTTCTTCTCAGCACTAGAGCTGGTGGATTGGGGGTATCAACCTTACTGCAGCAGACACCTGTATACTATACGACAGTGACTGGGTATTTTCTTCAAGTCACTTTTTTTTTTCATCCAATAATCTCAATGTTTTTTGAACTAATTCACTTGCTTGCATGTCTTCCAGAATCCTCAAATGGATTTACAGGCGATGGATCGATGTCACAGAATTGGCCAAACCAAGCCTGTTCATGTTTACAGGCTTGCATCAGCTCAATCCATTGAGGTATTATAGTGGTGATCTTAATGAGTGTTGACTATCTAGGTTTTGAAAATTGCTAAATTGTATGTTAAACAGGGTCGCATTATGAAAAGAGCATTTAGTAAGTTGAAGCTTGAGCATGTGGTCATTGCTAAGGGGCAGTTTCACCAAGAAGGAACAAAGTCTAATGGCACAAACGATTTGGTGGAGGTTTGTTATGTCTCATTTTTTTCTGCAGTCTCGTGCAAGTAATATGGCTTGAGCAAAAGCTGAGAGGAGTACAAATTTTTATCATTTTATTTATTGTTCTACATTTGAGCTTGCCTGTTTATTCTACTTCAAAGTTATTGATGAAATGATATGTTCATGGGTAATGGTAGCTTCATTATTTTATGCAGGCTCATTATAGCTTCCTGAAAACTGCACATAACATATAATGTTTAGAGCTAGATACTTGATCTGCTTGTAACCATGGTTTACCGCGTTAAAATTACAATTTTTCAAGGGCAATGACAATTTTCATTAGTTTTACTTTTGAGCTTGCCTTTTCATTCCTCTCCAAATTTGTTGAAAAAAAAAAATGATATGGAAGTGGTAATGGTAGCTTGAATGTACACGTAGAGCCAATATCCACTATAGGTTGCTGAAAACTGAATGCTTATAATATTTCAAGCTCAAAATTTTTAATAAGTTGTTGACCATGATTGACCATTATGGGAAGCATTTACTGACTATTATGATAATGACAGGTAGTTTTATTATATTAATGAATGGATTTTCTAACCGAACTTTCAGGAAGAGGACATACTAGCATTGCTTCGAGATGAAGAAACTGCTGAAGACAAGTTGATACAAACAGATATAAGCGACGAAGATTTGGAAAGGGTCTTGGATCGCAGTGATTTGATTGGAGAAGCAACAGATGACAAAGAAAATAATGCTGCGGTTGACATAATCCCCCTTAAAGGGCCTGGTTGGGAGGTGGTGATACCCACTTCAACTGGGGGCATGCTTTCCACCCTTAACAGTTAAGGGGTTTCATTGTGGGTTGTGATTTTACCTGTTTGATGGTTTGCCTTTTTTGGGTTGTCCTGGAGGATGCTTTATTCGTCCACCAATTTTTGAGAGCAGAATATTGCTCCAGGGAAAGTCTTCCCTACTGTAGAAGTTTGGATAGGGCTGCACTTCTTTAGAAGGAGCTGATTTTTGTAACTTGCCTGACGGGTTCTCATTGTCAGATACAATATCAGAAGCCTGAAACAGATACTAATTCTTTGGCTAGTAAATTATATAAACTGTGCATAAGAGGGTTTGTCATGGTGGTGCAAGTGATCTGCATTTTTTTTTTTTTATGAATAATAGCAGGGTGATGTGGACATCATCAATCATAAACTTTCAATATTTTTCATAATTAGAGCTGCAACAGGGTCAAACTGAGTTTTGAAAAGAGAACATTTACATAACTAATTAAAAAATAATTTTTATTATAAAAATATTATAAAAAAATATTTATATTTTTATAAAAAATTAGTATAAAATTTTAAAAATACTTAATTTTTCACTAAAATATTTTTTAAAAAAATTAAAAATGTTTTAATGAAATAACAAAAATTAATATTTTAAATTATTTTTTATCATATAAGAATCATAATTTTTTATAAAAGAAAAATTAATTTTAATTATAAAAAAATAAAACTAAAAAAAATAAAAATAAAATAAAATATACAAAATATATTAATAAAAATTATTAATTTTTTGCAAATAAATATTATATATTATACATAAAAAAAATAAAAATAATTTTATTATGTATATATGTTATAGATGTGTGTTATATTTTTGTTATTTAAATTATGTATTTTATATAAAAATTATTGAATGTTATGCAAATATTATGTGGATATTGTAAAAATAAAAAATTAAATTAAATAAATATTAAAAAACCATGTAGATATGTAGCAGAAATGTTGTAGATGTATTATACATATTGTAGATATAGTTTATATTGTCGAATGTGTATTTTATATATATTATGTATAAGTAATGTATATGTTGTGTATATATTTATTTATTTGTATATATATGTTGAAAAACATTACACTAATGACTAGGTGGACCTTAGGATTCAGAGTAGTTCAGATTTGGCTATTGATGGTTCTCCTACCTGCAAGATAGAGAGAGGTACTGAGCTCCAGTATGGAGGCTTTGATACCTATGTCAGTAATCATATTGTTTATGAGTAGGAAGAACTCAAAGATTGTTCGGGAAAAGAAGAAGATCCTCACCTGTAAGGGACTTATCCCTATTTATAACTAGTATCTGGCAGACAAGCTCTGCATGTGTCAACAAATATTTAGAATATTGAGATTATGCGTCTGCCGTTGGTATGGGGCGCTTGCCGTTGTATGGGCACCCGCCATGTTGGAGTAGTGTGCCTGTCGTAGGTATGGGGCGCCTGCCGCTTCAGAGTAGTGCGTCTGCTGTGTGATTGTGGTGCACCAGCTGTGTCAGAACATATCTACAGAGCTCGGTCGGATAGTCGTATTCGGGACTGAGGTTTAGTATATTCTGCAAGTTGAGTCTTTGTGTCCATGATGCGAAGATTGGTGGTGAAGCTCGGTAATTAGGGTTAGCATCACATATAAATGCAAAAAAAAAAAAAAGAAACAGAAAACATAAAAATGTAAAACTAAAAACGCATAAATGTGGCTTCAAAAAAGAAAAGAAAAAACGTATGTAATAGTAAAAAAACCACCCCATAAATATAATTTAAAGGAGAAAAAAATTGTATTCCATGTAATTTCCTTTATAATATATGAGCTAAATTGATGAGCTTGATCTTAACTCAAGCTCAGCTTGAACCCGAATTCAAACTTAAGTATCTTATGTCGAGAAGAGTTTAAACTTTTCGAATGAAATTTACACTATACACCTCTTTCAAAACTTAACTTTCCTACAATACCGGGCACAATTTTTTTTTCAAATTTACCTTTGCAACGTTGATTTTTCTTTTTTTATTATTATTTTTATAATTTATTAATTTATTATTATTTTATTTTAGTTATATTTTTATTTAAAATTTTTTTTAATGTCTAATGACGAGGTAGACCTCAAGACTCAAGTAGTTCGGGTTTGGCAATTGATGGTTCTCCTACTTGCAAGACAGAGATGGGATCGGGCTCCAGTGGGGAGGCTCTGATGTCTAAGTCAGTACTTATATTGTTTATGAGTAGGAAGAACTCAAAGATTATTCGGGGAAAGAAGAAGATCCTCACCTATAGGGGGTTTGTCCCTATTTATAGTTAGTACATGGCGAACAAGCCCTGTATGTGTCAGTGAATATTTGAAATACCGGGATTGTGTATCTGTCATGTCGGAATGGTGCGCATGCCGTCGGTATAAGGAGTTTTCCGTCGTATGGGGTGCCCACCATGTCGAAGTAGTACGCCCGCCGTCGGTATGGGATGCCTGCATCATTGAAGTAGTATGTTTGCTGTGTCAGTGTGGTGCACCTGTTATCTCAAAACATGTCTACAAAGCTTGGTCAAATAGTAGTGTTCGGGACCGAGGTTTGGTATATTCTGCGAGTTGTGTCTTTGTGCCCATGATGCGAAGATTGGTGTAACACCCCTTCCCGACCTACGTGTGTAAGCTGAGTAGAGGCGCCACCCTATCCTAATGTTGCTACCACTTTTACTTAGTCAAATTTTTGTTCCGATTTTTATAGAAATTTTGCCATAGTTTTGCCTAAAAATTCAATCCCAAGTGTCGACAAAACTGGTTTTTTTCTAATTTTTGAAAACATTTTTACACAAACCAATGCAAACAAAATCATTCTCAGTACACTTCCAATAAATCCCCCTTATAACCTCAACTACAACCTGCAAAAAGGATTTACACTTCTAGTACAAAATAAAGTAAAGGTTTATTATGAAATACAGCAGATAAAATCTTTGTTCACTATGCAACGGAAAGTAACAATATTTACAAATTCATATACATCAAAACTCAAGTTTTACAACACATAAAATTTATACATGTTTGGCAGTCAGTCTTCGATCTTAAAGCCCACTATTCAATCTTCAAAATCTAGGCTCGACTCGGCCTAGAGGAACTCTCTGGTTCTTCCTTGTCACCTGCGCGAAGAATCACATTCGCGCTAAGCCAACGGCTTAGTAAGATAAAACATGCTAATGGTATGCTTTAATGTAATGCAATGCCACATATGTTATTGATAAGATCAATATCATAAATATAAAGTTAACCACATAATTATGCATTTCACAAATCATAGTCATATGAGCATACCACATTTCAACATCTTTCCACATTCAACATTAATCAATCATACTCAATAACCAACATCTCATTTCATTAACTCATAACATTATTTAGGACATTCATATAACCCTGACACCTATGGGCCCAACAAGTATTTAATATGATATTCAGAGTTCAGAGTTACTGCTTTGGTTCATAGTCACAATAATCACGCCCGTAGGCAATGTATATACATGTATCTCTATCCATGGATAGTGTAACAGACCCAGTCTCTTGGATCATCAACTCAACACATATGAGGAGATCCTCAACCCGGCAAGACTGTTACAAATCATATATCTCATAGTGTAACAGACCCAGTCTCTTGGATCATCAACTCAACACATATGAGGAGATCCTCAACCCGGCAAGACTGTTACCTTTTATCATTTCTTAGGCATGCCACCCAAATCCAGAACTCTGAAACTGAATAACATATTAAACAAACAATTCATTTATTATATAGTTACCATTTCCATTCTCAAATTCTCATCACATTTAGGCAAACATGCCTTCTTTCTTTCAATATCATCATCATAGCCAATCACAATGGCATTGCCTCATATCATGTCTTATTTGAATTATCATTTCAATTTCAATGTATATTATTCATGAAACACATAACCATTCACAATGCATAACATAACATTGTTCAATCTCAACAATGCAATTAGGGCAAAGAACAATTGATATGATTCATATGAATAGTACATTCTGGTTTTAAACTCCATTTTATCCTTATTTTGAAAAATTGTATAAAATAATCTACTTGACTAAAAATTCTAAAATTTTTACAGAATTTAGTTTTGTATCTAAAAATCATTCCTTTAAAATTTCAGATCAAACTGAACACAAAATCTTGGTCAAATAGTTCACCTAACCAGACTGCCCCAATTGCCCTGCATCCTGGCAGCAGTTCTGAACTTTGTGAATTCCATAAATCAAATTCAATCAACGTGGTTCCAAATTATTTTTCTCAAATACTAGACTCACTAAGCAACAACATATCCAAAATTCGATTGGATATGATTTTTCTACATTTTATTAAAAATCCCGAAGTATAGCTGTCTCAGTTAAGGTACCTGCTGGAACAGGTCTAATAAAAATAATCTTTCTAAACTCATAACCATTCCAAAATCGAATCAACATATTTTTCAGTCATTCTACACTCATAGAGGCACAACATATCAAAAATTCACTTCAAGAACATTTTTCTATAATTAATTAAAAATCATACAAATCACAGCCTTTACTAATTGTAAAACAGAAACAATTTCACTAAACACAACTCTTACTCAACACAATCACTTCCAACACCTTCACCAACTCAACTTCTCATCATCAAACCAACAAACCCTAATTCCTTTCTCACACCACTTCAAAAGAATTGAAGAAATTAAAGAAAAGATCTTACCTCAAATGAAGAAATCCACAAATCTTTAACCAAAACCCTTGTTTCCTTCTTCAAAATGCTTCAAACCTCAAGATCACCTCTCTTTCTCTCTTTGTCTATGGAGAATCCGGCCACTTCAAGAAAGAAAGAAGAAAATGCACAAGTCAAACACCTTTTCTTCTTTTAATCTCCACCATGCATCTTACAAGGAAAATTACCAAAACACCCTTAACCATATAACTAACTCTTTGTCTCATATAAGCCCTTTATAGTAATTTCATTAACAACCAAAAATATCTTCTTCCACTTAACCATCACCTTGACTCTTCATTTGACCAATGTATATGTTAATTATATCATCATATAAACAACATATACATTTGTCTCTAAACCCTAAATTTCTTCTCCAAAACACATATACATATACATTCTCTTCCCATTTCTTTTCTCTTACAATTTAACACATATATGCACAAACATTCACTTCCCAATATATATATCAACAACCACAATAACAACAACATACTCAAAACTTCTAGGGCATAAATGAGGATATTACAATTCTCCCCCTCTAAAAAGAAAATTTCGTCCTCGAAATTACCTGATATCAAAGCTGAAACAATTGCGGATACTGCTCTCGCATGGTATGCTCACTTTCCCAAGTCGCTTCTTCTTTTGCATGATTCTTCCAAAGAATCTTCACCAATGGCACTCTCTTGTTCCTTAACTCTTTCACTTCTCGTGCCAAGATAGCAACTGGTTCCTCTTCAAATGTCAAATCTGGGCTCACTTCAATAGACTCAAATGGCAACACATGAGATGGATCCGACCTATATCTCCTCAACATAGAAACATGGAATACATTATGAATACGATCCAACTCAGGTGGCAAAGCAAGTCGATACGCCACTGGCCCAACTCTTTCTAACACTTCATACGGTCCAATGAAACGAGGACTCAATTTTCCTTTCCGACCGAACCTCAAAATTTTCTTCCAAGGAGACACTTTCAGAAATACCTTATCTCCAACATCAAACTCTATATCTCTCCTTTTTAGATCTGCATAAGACTTCTGTCGGTCTGAAGCTGCTTTTAACCTGCCTCGAATCAACTTTACTTTATCTTCAGTTTCTTGAATCAAATCAGGACCAACCAACTTATTATCTCCAAGCTCATTCCAACAAAGAGGTGTCCTACACCGTCTGCCATACAATGCTTCAAACGGTGCCATACCAATGCTGGATTGGTGACTGTTGTTGTAAGCAAACTCCACAAGAGGTAAAAACCTATCCCAACTTCCAGAGAAATCGATGACACAGCTTCTCAACATGTCCTCAATAATCTGTATCACCCTCTCTGACTGTCCATCCGTCTGTGGATGAAAAGCAGTGCTGAAGTGCAGTCGAGAACCTAAAGCACTATGCAAACTCTTCCAAAATCTGGAAGTAAACCTGGGATCTCGATCAGACACTAAAGAAGTTGGAACACCATGCAGTTTCACAATCTCATGGATATACAGCTCAGCCAATCTCTCCAAAGAGTAATCCATTCGAACCGGAAGGAAATGAGTTGTCTTAGTCAATCTATCCACAATCACCCATATAGCATCATGCTTCTTTTGTGTCAATGGCAAACCAGACACAAAATCCATTGTCACTCTTTCCCACTTCCATTCTGGCACTGACAATGGTTGAAGCAACTCGGTTGGAACTTGATGCTCTGCTTTAACCTTCTGACAAGTGAGACATTTCGATACAAACTCAGCAATGTCTCTCTTCAAACCAATCCACCAATAATGCTGTCTCAAATCATGATACATCTTCGTATTACCCGGATGCATAGCAAACATTGACTGATGAGCTTCTTCTAAAATGACTCTTTTCAAATCAGCATCATCGGGTACACACAATCGGTTCTTAAACCAGAGACTCCCATCATCTTTCACAACAAAATCTCTAGTCTTCCCATTCTTGCAATCTGAAAAAATCTTCTGAATCTTCTTATCGGCCAACTGAGCTTCTTTGATCTGATCTAACAAAATCGGCTTTAATTGCAACTGTGCCAATAATGCACCATCAACACAAGGTACAAAACTGGCATGCAATGCTCTCAACTCAACAAGCAACGAGAGCGAGTAAACAGTTAAACCAGCTAAAGACTTCCGACTCAAGGCATCAGCAACAACATTTGCTTTACCTGGATGATAGTCAATCAAGCAGTCGTAGTCTTTAATCAATTTTAACCATCTCCTCTGACGAAGATTGAGTTCTTTCTGGACACCCAAATACTTCAAACTCTTGTGATCAGTGTAGATGAAACATTTCTCCCCAAACAGATAGTGGCGCCAAATCTTTAATGCAAACACAATGGCAGCCAATTCTAAATCATGGGTCGGATAGTTAAGCTCATGCGGTTTCAACTGTCGAGATGCATAAGCTATAACTTTCCCTTCCTGCATCAATACACACCCCAAACCTCTATGTGAAGCATCACTGTAGATCACATATGGTTTGCCTTCAACAGGTAAAGTAAGAACAGGCGCTTGAGTCAACAACTCTCTCAACTGCTCAAAACTAGCCTGACACTGATCTGTCCACACAAATCTCACTCCCTTTCGAAGTAATCTGGTGAGTGGAGTAGCTATCAAAGAAAACCCTTTCACAAACCGTCGGTAATAGCCTGCCAAACCCAGAAAACTTCTAATCTCTGTCACAGACTTGGGTGGACTCCAATTTAAAATGGCTTCAACTTTGCTCGGATCAACTCTGATGCCTTCTGCAGAAACAATATGTCCGAGAAAAGCAACTTGATCCAACCAGAACTCACACTTCGACAATTTGGCAAATAACTGATTCTCTCTCAAAATCTGCAACACAATCCGCAGATGCATATCATGCTCCTCTTCATTCCGCGAATACACCAGTATATCATCAATGAAGACCACTACAAACTGATCCAAATAGGGCCTAAACACCCTATTCATCAAATCCATAAAAGCTGCAGGTGCATTCGTTAGACCAAAAGGCATAACTAAAAACTCATAATGCCCATACCTGGTCCGAAAAGCAGTCTTAGGAACATCTTCACTTCTTACCCTCAGCTGATGGTACCCAGATCTCAAATCAATTTTGGAGAACACTGACGCTCCCTTCAACTGATCAAAGAGATCATCGATTCTAGGCAAAGGATATTTATTTTTAATAGTCACCTTGTTCAATTGCCTATAATCGATACACAACCTCATAGTACCATCTTTCTTCTTCACAAATAGCACAGGAGCTCCCCAAGGAGAAACACTGGGGCGAATGAATCCTTTGTCCAACAACTCCTGTAATTGCACTTTCAACTCCCTCAATTCTGCTGGTGCCATTCTATAAGGAGTAATAGAGATAGGAGTGGTACCAGGCAACAATTCAATACCGAACTCCACCTCTCTCTCAGGAGGCAACCCTGGCAACTCCTCTGGAAACACATCCGGGAACTCAGCAACTGTGGCAATGCTATCAATAGGGGAACCCTTCACTCTAGTATCCACCACATGAGCAAGATAGGCTTCACACCCCTTTCTAATCAACCTCCTGGCTGCAACAGCTGAAACAAATAAGGAGGCTAGCTGTTCCTGCTCATTAGATACTATCACCTCTCTACCATCACCCGTTCTCAAAGAAACAATTTTCTTTTTACAATCCACCACAGCTTCATGTCGAGATAGCCAATCCATACCTAAGATCACGTCATATTCCTTAAATGGCATCTCAATCAAATCCCCAAGGAACTCCTCACCCTGCACCACTACTGCACTATCTCTATGCACCTTACTCACAACCACACTATGCCCTAACGGATTTGTTACCAACACATCAAATCCTAGGGACTCAGCATGCAAATCAGATACAGGCAAAACAGATGCACTAATATATGAATGTGTGGAACCCGGATCAATCAAAGCAAGTACTGGAGTATTAAATAAAGAAAAAGTACCAGCTATGACTGCCGATGTATCTGGCTGTCTCTGCATAACATACATCCTCTGGGAAGATCCAACCTCCTCTGGTCTACCCTCCCTGGATGTAGCACCTCTTCTAGAACTGAATCCTGGTCTACCTCCCCGGCTGGCACCTCTGCCTCCTCTGCCTCCCCTCACACTAGCTCGAGAAGCAGCAGAATCAACTGGCATCTGCTCCTGCCTCTCAGGACAGTCTCTCACAAAGTGGTCAGGTGATCCACACCTGAAGCATACCCCTGATCTACTATGCCTCCAACAAACGCCCCCATGTCTTCCACCACACTGGTTACACACAGGTAAGGTGGATCTCTGAACTCCAGGAGTAGGAGCACTCGCTACTGAAGCTGCAGGTCTAAATCTCTGCCTCTGGAACTGCACTGACCTACCCACTGGTCTCTGGCTCCTACTACTCCGAGGAACAAAACTTCCTCTACCCCTCTTCGCAGAAGAAGACCCTGCCTCGAACTGGGGCCTTCTAACCCTAACCTCTTCCTCTGAAGCAGCTGCAATAACTTGAGCTCGCTCTACACTTCGAGCTGCTGCCACAAGCTGTGAGAAATCCTGATATCTGGATCCAGCCACTAAGCACATGATCGAGGGCCTCAATCCCTCCTCAAATCGCCGACATCTATCAATCTCATCAGTAATGATACCCCCAGCATACTGACTCAGTCGAATAAACTCAACTTCATACTCAGTTACGGTCCGATGATCTTGCTTCAAATCTAGAAACTCTCTTTTCTTCCCATCTTTATACTCCCTAGGAGTATACTTCAACTCAAATTCTCTCAAAAATTGTAACACCCCTTCCCGACCTACGTGTGTAAGCTGAGTAGAGGCGCCACCCTATCCTAATGTTGCTACCACTTTTACTTAGTCAAATTTTTGTTCCGATTTTTATAGAAATTTTGCCATAGTTTTGCCTAAAAATTCAATCCCAAGTGTCGACAAAACTGGTTTTTTTCTAATTTTTGAAAACATTTTTACACAAACCAATGCAAACAAAATCATTCTCAGTACACTTCCAATAAATCCCCCTTATAACCTCAACTACAACCTGCAAAAAGGATTTACACTTCTAGTACAAAATAAAGTAAAGGTTTATTATGAAATACAGCAGATAAAATCTTTGTTCACTATGCAACGGAAAGTAACAATATTTACAAATTCATATACATCAAAACTCAAGTTTTACAACACATAAAATTTATACATGTTTGGCAGTCAGTCTTCGATCTTAAAGCCCACTATTCAATCTTCAAAATCTAGGCTCGACTCGGCCTAGAGGAACTCTCTGGTTCTTCCTTGTCACCTGCGCGAAGAATCACATTCGCGCTAAGCCAACGGCTTAGTAAGATAAAACATGCTAATGGTATGCTTTAATGTAATGCAATGCCACATATGTTATTGATAAGATCAATATCATAAATATAAAGTTAACCACATAATTATGCATTTCACAAATCATAGTCATATGAGCATACCACATTTCAACATCTTTCCACATTCAACATTAATCAATCATACTCAATAACCAACATCTCATTTCATTAACTCATAACATTATTTAGGACATTCATATAACCCTGACACCTATGGGCCCAACAAGTATTTAATATGATATTCAGAGTTCAGAGTTACTGCTTTGGTTCATAGTCACAATAATCACGCCCGTAGGCAATGTATATACATGTATCTCTATCCATGGATAGTGTAACAGACCCAGTCTCTTGGATCATCAACTCAACACATATGAGGAGATCCTCAACCCGGCAAGACTGTTACAAATCATATATCTCATAGTGTAACAGACCCAGTCTCTTGGATCATCAACTCAACACATATGAGGAGATCCTCAACCCGGCAAGACTGTTACCATTTATCATTTCTTAGGCATGCCACCCAAATCCAGAACTCTGAAACTGAATAACATATTAAACAAACAATTCATTTATTATATAGTTACCATTTCCATTCTCAAATTCTCATCACATTTAGGCAAACATGCCTTCTTTCTTTCAATATCATCATCATAGCCAATCACAATGGCATTGCCTCATATCATGTCTTATTTGAATTATCATTTCAATTTCAATGTATATTATTCATGAAACACATAACCATTCACAATGCATAACATAACATTGTTCAATCTCAACAATGCAATTAGGGCAAAGAACAATTGATATGATTCATATGAATAGTACATTCTGGTTTTAAACTCCATTTTATCCTTATTTTGAAAAATTGTATAAAATAATCTACTTGACTAAAAATTCTAAAATTTTTACAGAATTTAGTTTTGTATCTAAAAATCATTCCTTTAAAATTTCAGATCAAACTGAACACAAAATCTTGGTCAAATAGTTCACCTAACCAGACTGCCCCAATTGCCCTGCATCCTGGCAGCAGTTCTGAACTTTGTGAATTCCATAAATCAAATTCAATCAACGTGGTTCCAAATTATTTTTCTCAAATACTAGACTCACTAAGCAACAACATATCCAAAATTCGATTGGATATGATTTTTCTACATTTTATTAAAAATCCCGAAGTATAGCTGTCTCAGTTAAGGTACCTGCTGGAACAGGTCTAATAAAAATAATCTTTCTAAACTCATAACCATTCCAAAATCGAATCAACATATTTTTCAGTCATTCTACACTCATAGAGGCACAACATATCAAAAATTCACTTCAAGAACATTTTTCTATAATTAATTAAAAATCATACAAATCACAGCCTTTACTAATTGTAAAACAGAAACAATTTCACTAAACACAACTCTTACTCAACACAATCACTTCCAACACCTTCACCAACTCAACTTCTCATCATCAAACCAACAAACCCTAATTCCTTTCTCACACCACTTCAAAAGAATTGAAGAAATTAAAGAAAAGATCTTACCTCAAATGAAGAAATCCACAAATCTTTAACCAAAACCCTTGTTTCCTTCTTCAAAATGCTTCAAACCTCAAGATCACCTCTCTTTCTCTCTTTGTCTATGGAGAATCCGGCCACTTCAAGAAAGAAAGAAGAAAATGCACAAGTCAAACACCTTTTCTTCTTTTAATCTCCACCATGCATCTTACAAGGAAAATTACCAAAACACCCTTAACCATATAACTAACTCTTTGTCTCATATAAGCCCTTTATAGTAATTTCATTAACAACCAAAAATATCTTCTTCCACTTAACCATCACCTTGACTCTTCATTTGACCAATGTATATGTTAATTATATCATCATATAAACAACATATACATTTGTCTCTAAACCCTAAATTTCTTCTCCAAAACACATATACATATACATTCTCTTCCCATTTCTTTTCTCTTACAATTTAACACATATATGCACAAACATTCACTTCCCAATATATATATCAACAACCACAATAACAACAACATACTCAAAACTTCTAGGGCATAAATGAGGATATTACAATTGGTGGTGGAGCTCAGTAATTAGGGGTAGCATCAGTAGACCCCCCTCCAGCAAGCTGACATTCATGTCAGAGGAAGCAAATGTGATCGACAAGACCCAAGGGGGCCCATGTCAACCATTAGAGGTTGTGATGCTTCATTTTTCAGGAGCTAAAGGGGTAGGAAATGGAAATCGGGTTTCTTGCCAGGTGTATTAAAGGCGCAATGGAGGTATTCATTATAAATAGGGGTGAGGAGTGCCAGTTGGTTGATACTTGTGAGTCGAGTGAGTGTTCAGTTGTTTTTAGTAATTTGGGCTAGTGTTGTGTGGAAAGGTGTCTAGTGCGTACTGTTAAGCTGAGGCTTGTCGTTAGCTGCGAATTGCAAGTGGCGAGTTCTTGCTCTTGCAAATTTGCTTTTATTTTTTGTTGTTTGCCTACTGAAATGAGTCCGAAGAGTGAACATGTGTCTGTGGATGAGTGTTGCGCTCTAATTAACTCTACCACAAAGCGTCACTCGCAAGTATACGAGGTAGCTGTAGCAAAGGTGATCGCCCCAAGGTCGCCTCTCAAGGAAGCTAGAATAGCTAATTGATTATCAGATTATAGATAACAAGTAATGAATAAATTTAAATCGCTAACAACTAATGAAGAAGATCGATTGAAGTTTAAAACAAATAAAAGTAAACTGGACTGATGTATTGATTCACTTAATAGAATGGTCTAGGGTTTGCACTTTTCTACTACTTATATGTATGAACGGTTATTCCTCTTAACTAATTTAATTTCAAAGATTAAATCTCAAGCAACTTAATTAATTGAATCAAGAAAATAAGCTCTCGCATTCAAACCTTTCTCAAATAATTTTGTTACAATCGAAATAATCTTTTCCTAGGTTATATCTCTAATTCACCTAAGTCCCTAATTGAATTGTTTTAGCATTAGACTTCATTTCTCAATCCATCATCTAATACCTAAAACACATAATTGGTGGCCAATCAATTATATATTAACAATAATCCATTCAATCAAGGCTAAAGAAATAATTAAGTTAAGAGTAATAACCAATTCATACAATCATAGCAGATCCATACAAAACCCTAGACTAGATCAAATTAGTTCATAATTCTATCAAACATACTCATCTCATTAAAATTCAAAGAAATCAATTTAGACATGATAATATTCTTAAATACAATTCCAATGAAATTAAAGAGACAAAGTTCGAGAACAAAACCAAATTACAAACTTCTTAGCTCTTGAAGAATCTCTTGTTCAGAACTTGCTCGAAGAATGTATCAATGGCTAGAACAAATCTAATCTAAGCTAGTTTAATCAAAGTGTAATCAAAAGATCAAAGAAAACAAGATATCAAGACCCTAATGTTCTTTGACGGCTCAAACAAAACTCAAACTCGCAACCACCACTCTCAAAACCCTAACTTTAATATTTATACAAAACCTCCGCTCCAAAAATCGCGTCTTCATTAATCCATGAGGGACACGGCCAGGCTCAAGTGAACTTGGCCGTGTCTGAGGTTCTTGGAGGGACACGACCACAAGCTTGGCCGTGTCCCCTGAAGGTGTCATCTACTGCTTGATTTTCATCTTTCTTTGCTTTTTGAGTGTGACACGGCCAAGCCAAAACAACTTGGCCGTGTTGGACAATTTTGGAGGGACACGACCACAAGCTTGGCCGTGTCCTCTGCATGTGTCAGCTACTGTCATTATTTTCTTCCTCTTGGTTCCTTGGTCTTTCCTTCCTCTCTTGATCCTTGGTATGGTTCCTTGCATATTAACCTAACACAAACACTTGAAACACACTTTGAACAAGAATCAAATAAACATAAACTAACAACACACAAACACACACTAAAAACTAAAACAAAAATGACATAAACACTCAAATAAATTAAAACTACCAAAATTAATGAAAACACTAAATAAACATATTAAAACTAACAAAATACCTAAAGAAAACAATAATTATCATAATGAATAAGACACAATACTATGACAAAAACTAATAAAATAACTACCCTACACTTAAAACTTTGCTTGTCCTCAAGCAAATTCACATGGCATAAATTAAAAACTCAAACAACCTTAACTATAATTCCAGCATATAAGATGAAATCCTTTAAGACTCAGCCATAAATAATTGCAATTTCCTTCAATCAAGATTTTCTTAACTCATTCATTAATCCAGACATACAAATCTCATCTCTCATCTAAGTGTTTCACTCGATTTCATAGGTTAATTCACTCAAACCACTCATGACTGCATACTACCATAAACTTGCTTAATTATCCAATCTCCCTCACTGATTTTCTCAAGAAATAATCCGAAGGTCTTTTATTTGGATGTAATGGGGCTAAGGTGAAGGTATGAGAAAAGACATTTAAGCTGGAACATCAAGAAATGGAGTATATAAATTAGACAATACTCTTGCTCAGAAACTCATAGCTCCCTCAAATGGCATATTCACCAACCCTTGATAATCTTACATACTTGCACACTTAAAAGAAAAGTACATGAGTCGACATTCCTCTTTGATAACTAATGCTAGAAAATATATGAATTTTGTACATATATATATATATATATCTTTTCTTTATTTTCTTTTATTTATCACTTTTTTCCTTTCTTTTTTTTATATATATACAAAATATAAAATTGCATGGAACATCTAGCTTAAAATGAAGAGGAAAAGAATAACCAACTCTTAGCAAATACAATGTGCAAAGTATGCATTTCAACCCCAAATAGCAATACAATTAGTTTTTTTTAATTGCTTACCCCACACTTTTGAATCAAACTACCCTATTGTCATATCATAAGAAACTCCATTCCTTAATGCAGGTATGATGATAATAAGAACATGTTGAGTTTAGAATTGTCTTGATCAATCAAGAAAAGGTCAAAGGCTCAACTTGGCTCACTAAGGAATTCATAATTAAGGAGGTCTTTTTAAGCTAAAGGGCTAACCTAATTTGCCTTCACCATTTTAAAACTTGAGATAAAATCATAATGTGAGTTCAATTAGTATGCAAAAGCAAGCTCTAGAGATGCAAAATCATGAAGGTGCACACTTAAGAAAAGAAAATCAATTGACAATAATATTTAATCTATGAGGCTCAAAACTCACAAAGGTGGGTTCTCAAAGATTTATATGTCATAAATTGCAGAATGTGAAAATTGATCCTGAATGAATTCAAATGCAAATCTCTATGCTGATACTAAAGTCTCAACTATAATACCAGAATCAAAGAAAAGTCAATAAGTTTTCAACAATTATACCATGCACAACACACAATAAAACACACCAAGACAAACAAAACAAAAATTAAAGAAAAGCTAAAAGATTACCCCACACTTTAGAATTTACATTGTCCTCAATGGAAAACAAGAATAATAAAGAAAAAGGGTTAAGGTTCAACCTGTTTTCCATCGGTCCCTGGTGAGGCAAAACCCTAACTTTTCATCACAAACACAAATGTTCAAAAATAAAATACAATATATAAAATAAAATATCCAAAATATAAAATGTTAACATTAAAAATGAAAAATAATAACAAAAAATACACTAAACACAATAAAGCAAGGAACTCAAAATCTACGGTGAAGGAGGATGTGAAGATGATGCAACCGAGGGATGAAGACTCAAAATCTTTGCAAGGTTGCTATTAATCTGTTCCAACTGCTGCAAGACTGAAGCATGGTTACGGTCTACATTGCCCTCTAATGCCTCAATCCTATTAATTATCTCCTGATTATCCGAGACCGGAGCATCTTTATCTAAACCAAGAGAATCCGAATCGGACTCCTCTTGGACTCAAGGTCTCTTCTGACTGTCCCCCGGCACTTCTGGCTTAGCTGAAGCCATCATATAAGCCCCTCTTCTATGCACCACCATATGCATCTTCTCTAGTGTAGCCAAATCCAAGGAATCATTACCCGTAATTCTAGTCATGCGACAGGTACTCGGGACAAAATCATCAAAAAGGGCTAAAGCCAATGAGGTAACCAAACCTCCAATACAGATAGCCCCCTTCTTCTTGTTTGCCACACTATCAAAAACATCGGCTAACCAATAGCCGGAACTAATAGGCACTGCATTAACCACACAATCTAAGAAAAATATTTTACTCAGTTCCACTACACCCGGGCTTTCCTTCCTAGCAAAGAATCCGCAAGACATAAAACGATGCAAATACCTCAAAGCGGGATTGCTCAATTTAGTTGCTTTGGCCGATTTGGCCACATAAGTCCCCGAGCCCAATGCTCCCTAAGCAAATTGTTGTTTAAATTCCTTAGGTACCGACCTTTCACCATGTTGATGGAAACCGAATATACCATTTAATTGTTCAATACTAAGCACAACTGATTTTCCAAACAACTTAAAATTCAACCTAAAGCAAATTTTCTGCGCATCTCTTTCAACATTAAGAGAAATTAAGAACTCCAAAGTAAGCTCTTGAAATTGCAAAGGTCGCAAGGAGACTAGGTTCTCCCACCCCAGGATTTGAACATAATGATAAAAATTATTCCTAATATTAAGAGCATCAAGGGACTCATCATTGACATACCTCGTCGGGAAGAAACCCCGAGCCAAAAGATTTGCTCTCTTCAAAGATGAAACCGATGAAGATGAAGATGCACCTTCAGTTGTAGGTCTCTTCTTCTTGCGGTGGGAAACCATCTTCGTTCTTGGCATCTTGAAAGATCTGAAAAAAAAAAATTTGAGATTTAAACCGATTAAATTGATCTTTTGTGAGAGAAGAAGAAGATTTAATGGATTAATTTTGGTTTTGGTGAAGAAAATTGAGATTTAATGGAGGTTTTGAAGCTTTGAAACACAAACAATGGAGTTTTGGGAGAGAGAAGTCAAGAGAGCGAGAGAGAAAACAAAACAGATCTAAGGATTGGAATGAGCAAACTGTGCAAAAATCGTGTTTTTAAAGTGTAAAAGTGAAGAGACACGGCCAAGTTTGGATGGACACAGCCATGTCTGGTGTGTTTTGTGGGACACGGCCAGTGACTTGGCCGTGTCCCATGGGTGTGTTTGCCTCTGTGAAGAAAAGTTGCAAAAACTAAAACAAAGAAGTTTTGGGTGAAGCTTGGCCGTGTCCCATGTGACACGGCCAAGCTCCTTGGCCGTGTCTCCTTCTGTCAATAAAAGTGTGCAAAAATAACAAAACAAAAAAATAAGAGACTTGAGGTGAAGCTTGGCCGTGTCCCATGTGACACGGCCAAGGACACGGCCAAGCTCCTTGGCCGTGTCACCTTCTGCCCCTTTTTACTTTTTATTTATTTATTTATTATATATATTTTTTATATTTTATATCACCAAATCTTAAAGAATTTGCAAACCTCTTCTTCGATCCACCCTGAAACACATTAGAAAAATAAAAACCGATCAAAGCACTCATTCCATTTATTTAAAACAAACATAAAATCAAAATTGCTAAATTTAAAATTACAACTATGAAAAAGAAATGCAAACCGATAGGTTGCCTCCCATTTACGCTTCTTTAATGTCATATAGCTGGACATCACTGCAAGACTTAGGGATTGTGGATCAAAGTGCTGTCAATGATCCTCACTTCTTGAAATCCTTCATTATATGGCTTAACTCTCTGTCCATTTACTTTAAAAGTTTCATTTGTTTGAGAGTTAAGCAATTCAATGGCACCAGAAGGATATACCTGAGTTATCTCGAAAGGACCACTCCACCTAGACTTGAGTTTACCTGGAAACAGACGGAGACGAGAGTTAAAAAGTAAAACTTTCATACCTGGACTCAATGTCTTTCGCACAATAAATCTGCCATGAAATGTTTTAGTGCGATCCTTATAAATCCTCGAGCTCTCATATGCCTCATTCCTCAGCTCATCTAACTCTAGTGAAGGATTCTTCTCTTCCTGTTGGATGGAGGGAAGTTCAAATACTGGGTCCTCCTTAAGTTCCTCTATTTCAACACTCTCTAATGTCTCAAGGCAACTGACTATTTCTGAATAAAAAAATATTCAAACCACGATCTAAAGTCGATGCCACCTCCAATTTATCCGAGGAACCTGTCTGCAAGAAAACATCTGAAACAACTGCGTCAACACAATTAATTAAAGAACAATCCTCATATAAAGCAGTTGTAGGAATGGGAGAAGTGTTAAAAATAGAAAAATCAATAGTTTGTCCCAATACAGTCGTTGATAATTTACCATTTTTAACATCTATTAAAGTGTTGGTAGTAGCCATAAAAGGCCTACCCAGCAAAATAGTGTGTGCTGATGGTGTAGGGTTACTTCCTTCCATGTCAAGAACTATAAAATACACAGGTACTATCAACCCTCCAACCTTAACTAACACATCTTCTATAACCCCCTTTCGGGAATCTAAGAGATCTATCAGCTAATTGCAGCACCATTTTGGTTGGTTTGAGTTCCCCTAGTTCTAATTCTTGATACACAGAATAAGGCATCAAATTTACACTGGCTCCTAGATCACACATGCCATCAGTCCCCTTTCCATTCCCCACAGTAATTTGAATTATAAAGCTACCAGGATCCTTTATCTTGGGAGGTAGTTTATGCTGCAGAACAGCACTAGCTACCTCTGAAACTATCACCTTTTCATTCGGCTCATACCTCTTTTTCTTGGTGATCAGCTCTTTGAAGAATTTGGCATAAGCCGGCATGTTCTTTATTGCTTCAAGTAAGGGTAAGTTAATACTTACCTTAGACAGCATGTTGAAGATGTTAGAAAATTGCTTATCTTTTTTATCATCCTTCAACCTGCTGGGGAATGGTATAGGTGGCCGGTATGGATTGCTTGCCTTATGTAAATCTGTTGAAGGGGATTTCTCCATTGATCTTTCTCCAGCACCTTTGTTCTCTGGTTCTCCTTCCTTCTTATTCCCTTGGTCACCTGCATTCACAGAATTATTTTCAACATTATTGTTAATTACCTTACCACTTCTAAGAACAGTCCCTGATTGTGCCTGCTCAGGTTGACTTGGAAATTTCCCCTTTTGTTGAATCTGCATCTGTTGTGCAAGTTGTCCCACTTGAGTCTCCACTTTCTTAAAAGATGCTTCTAATGAATCCAGCCTCTTGTTGGTCATCTCTTGATTTTTAGCACTGACTTGGATGAAAGCTTATAAACTTTCCTCCAAACTCTCTATCTTAGACTGCCCTTGATTTGAGGATTGACCCTGCGGTTGGTTCTGTCTCTGGAGCAAATGGAAAGATTGTTGAGAATTATTTGTTGTCCAAGAAAAATTTGGGTGACTCCGCCAACTAGGATTGTAAGTATTGGAGTAAGGATCATTCCGGGCCCTTGGTTAATATCCCCCCATAGCATTGACTTGCTCAGCTTCAATACCATAAGACTCATATGCGGAGGGGCAAATATTTGCTCCATGCCCGAAAGTCCCACAAATTCCACACACTTCTTGAGTGGATGAAGAAGTGTTGTTTTTCATATTCAGCATCTGCACTTGCCTTGTCAATTCAGCTATCTGATTGACCATCTCACTATTGGCTTCCAGTTGATTCACCCCTTTACTTCTTCCCCTTACACTTTTCTGTTGAGAATTAGCTCCCAACATCTCAAAGATCTCATAAGTTTCATCAGCTGTCTTTTCTCCCATAGCTCCCCCAACTGCGTTATCAACAGTGTTCTGAAATTGCTGGGTTAAACCATCATAGAAGAACTGATTCAGAAGTTGAAGTGGGTAATGATGATGTGGACACTGGATCAATAGCATCTTAAATCTGTCCCAAGCCTCATGAAATGGCTCTCCTTCAAATTGAGAGAATGTAGCTATCTTCCCTCTCAATTCAGCTGTCTTCTGATGTGAATAAAACTTGCCCATAAACTTGTTATAAACTTGCTCCCAAGTTGTCAAAGAATTTTATGGCAACATCATAAGCCAACTCTTTGCTTTATCCTTCAATTTATATGGGAAACATCTCATCCTCAACTGATCCTCTGTTAGTCCTCCCAATGGAAAAGTGTTGAGGGTAGAATAAAAATCCCGAATAAAGTTCAAAGGATCTTCATTTGGAACTCCATAGAATGATGGCAACATATTGTAATGAATGTTCTTCAACTCATAATTTCTTGCTGCATCTGTCAATCTTATGCAAGAGGTGGAAGTTCCAATGACAGGTCTAACAAAATCTCTCATAGTCCTTTGTCTTTCTTCTGCCATTTTAACAGATTATGTAGATTTTGACTCAAAATCAGAAGTGTCCTCCTATGTAGTATCAAATCCGGTGTACAGTTCAAACTCTTCCCTGCTCCTTTTCACTCTCTGAATTTCTGGAATGACTGGGTATAGCTCTCCTCCAAGTGATCTCCTGCCTTGCATAAACAAAATTTCTTAAACAAAAGAATTATTAAAAACAAAAGACAAAATAAAATCAAAAGTAAACAATGAAAAATAATCTAAAGTATTTTTTTGCCTAATAAACAATTACGCCAATTAGCTTCCCCAGCAACGGCGCCAAAAACTTGTTGCGCTCTAATTAACTCTACCACAAAGCGTCACTCGCAAGTATACGAGGTAGCTGTAGCAAAGGTGATCTCCCCAAGGTCGTCTCTCAAGGAAGCTAGAATAGCTAATTGATTATCAGATTATAGATAACAAGTAATGAATATATTTAAATCGCTAACAACTAATGAAGAAGATCGATTGAAGTTTAAAACAAATAAAAGTAAACTGGACTGATGTATTGATTCACTTAATAGAATGGTCTAGGGTTTGCACTTCTCTACTACTTATATGTATGAACGGTTATTCCTCTTAACTAATTTAATTTCAAAGATTAAATCTCAAGCAACTTAATTAATTGAATCAAGGAAATAAGCTCTCGCATTCAAACCTTTCTCAAATAATTTTGTTACAATTGAAATAATCTTTTCCTAGGTTATATCTCTAATTCACCTAAGTCCCTAATTGAATTGTTCCAGCATTAGACTTCATTTCTCAATCTATCATCTAATACCTAAAACACATAATTGGTGGCCAATCAATTATATATTAATAATAATCCATTCAATCAAGGCTAAAGAAATAATTAAGTTAAGAGTAATAGCCAATTCATACAATCATAGCAGATCCATACAAAACCCTAGACTATATCAAATTAGTTCATAATGCTATCAAACATACTCATCTCATTAAAATTCAAAGAAATCAATTTAGACATGATAATATTCTTAAATACAATTCCAATGAAATTAAAGAGATAAAGTTTGAGAACAAAACCAAATTACAAACTTCTTAGCTCTTGAAGAATCTCTTATTCAGAACTTGCTCGAAGAATGTATCAATGGCTAGAACAAATCTAATCTAAGCTAGTTTAATCAAAGTGTAATCAAAAGATCAAAGAAAACAAGATATCAAAACCCTAATGTTCTTTGACGGCTCAAACAAAACTCAAACTCGCAACCACCACTCTCAAAACCCTAACTTTAATATTTATACGAAACCTCCGCTCCAAAAATCGTGTCTTCATTAATCCATGAGGGACACGGCCAGGCTCAAGTGAACTTGGCCGTGTCTGAGGTTCTTGGAGGGACACGACCACAAGCTTGGCCGTGTCCCCTGAAGGTGTCATCCACTGCTTGATTTTCATCTTTCTTTGCTTTTTGAGTGTGACACGGCCAAGCCAAAACAACTTGGCCATGTTGGACAATTTTAGAGGGACACGGCCACAAGCTTGGCCGTGTCCTCTGCATGTGTCAGCTACTGTCATTATTTTCTTCCTCTTGGTTCCTTGGTCTTTCCTTCCTCTCTTGATCCTTGGTATGGTTCCTTGCATATTAACCTAACACAAACACTTGAAACACACTTTAAACAAGAATCAAATAAACATAAACTAACAACACACAAACACACACTAAAAACTAAAACAAAAATGACATAAACACTCAAATAAATTAAAACTACCAAAATTAATGAAAACACTAAATAAACATATTAAAACTAACAAAATACCTAAAGAAAACAATAATTATCATAATGAATAAGACACAATACTATGACAAAAACTAATAAAACAATGAGCAAATGGTGAGAGAAGAATACATTCAATACAGTGGTTTGGTTGGATCAAGTGAGGGTGAGAGCTCGGCAGATGTTGAGGTAGCCCGAATAGTAGTTAAGGGGGCTACGTCAAATCGTCCAGCTCTAACAGTCGACGTCGGAGAAGAAGGCGACTCAAGTGTACACATGTCTAGTGATAGAGCTTGTGGATTTGAAGGGTATCCGAGAAAAGTACAAAACACCTAGTGATTACAAGATGCTGTTGCCTGGGGCAAGTGTTCGGGGGGACGACACCCCTAGGTTGGACCAAATGATAATATATGAAGAGGACCTCCAGTTGATCCCTTTGTAACAAGGTTTTTGAACATGAACGAGATATGCCTAGGTAGCTCAGTCTAAATGTCTAGCGAACTGTAGTGGGGTTCGAGGTTCTCTGTAAATAATTGGGTGTGGAAGCTTCACCCAGGGTCCTGGCCACCATGTGCCTTATTAGAGCGTGAGCAAAATCAAATGAAGATTTTTTGTTTCTCCAAGCACAGCCTGGGCTTGTGCTCTTTGCTAGAAAATCGGACTCTATTGTTGCGCTCGACTAATTACTACTACAAGCGACATTCGCAAGTATACGAGGTAATTGTAGCAATGGTGATCGCCCCAAGGTCGTCTCACAAGGAAGGAATTATTTTGCAATAGTTTGATTGACAAGTAAATTTAAAAGCAAGAGTGTGATGTGTTAGAATAGTGAAAGAACAATTTAAATCTAAAAGTAACGTGCATAATGGTTGTACAAGATTATTTCAATTCTAGGAATGGTGCCTAGGGTTGTAGATCAATTTAATCAAAGCTTAACTCTTAAATTATCCATTAACATGGCCTTGTATTTTAATTTGTTCCTTAAGTTTAATTAGTAATTACCAATTCATTAGTTTTCACATTCATGAATTAAAAACAACCAATTATTTTGAAATTATAAATTAAGAAACCCTAGAACTTATATTTCTAATTCATTCTTAGGGTAGTTGATTGCATAATTCCAATATCAAATTTCACCTTTCGGTCCTTCATTCAATATCTAGAGATCAATAGGTAGCTAATCTATCAACCTAACATTCAATCTAATGCAATCAACCAACAACAAGGTATATTAATGGAAATATCAAATCAAGTCATTCAATCAAATCTACTACAAGCCCTAGGCATGAGTAATTTAGCTCATCATCATTAATTTAAAATAAATATTCATCTCAATATAAATCAAATCACAATTGTATACTGAAATATTAATGTTCTTAACAAACAATAACAATCTAGAAATGAATTAAAATAGAGAATATAAAAACCCATTTGAAGATGCTAAGAGTTAAACTTCTAGTCTTCCTCCTAGCTCCTCTTTGAATGTGATGAAGAACTAACAAGCCTTCTTTAATCAATGGCTCTCCTCTTGAAAGATGGAATGGTCACTCTCTCAAGCCCCCAACTCCTCAATCAAGCTTTCTTCAAACCCTAACCTTCACAAGAGCTTGCTCACCCAATTTTATCCCGAAAATGTTAAAGATCTTGTTTATGGAAGAAATGGAAGATGAAGATGAAGGTGATGTTCTTGGTCTCTCTCAAGACCAAGAACAAGATGATGAACCAAGAGAGAACTCCCCTTGAAGCCTCCAAAACGTGCATATGTATTCCCCTCTTCCTTCCATTCTTTTTTTAATTTCTTAAGACACAAAGCATGCTTTCCAACTCACACACTCCACTTTGTCTCCAACTTTCTTATTATTTAAGTCTTCATCCCATGAATTAGGCAACCTTTTTCTTCTTTTAATATTTCTTTTTAAAAGATGGCACTTGTTGTCTCCCACTTTATCCCCCATTTCATGTAAATAATTGAAAGAATTCTCATAAGACATGGCTAAGTCATAAGTGACTTGGCCGTGTCACTCAATTTTCTTATGGACACGGCCAACCCATGTGACTGTGTCCATAGCTGCCTCAATACCTCATTCATTTTCCAAATGAGACACAACCAAGGCCTTGTCCGTGTCTCTTGAGTGTGTTCTCCACTGCATTTCCTCCTTGCTTCTTCTTTGCTTTGGTCAATTGATGAGACACGGCCAAGGCTTTGGCTATGTCATGTGAACTTCATCCATGTAAACTTCCACAGTTCGGCCTATTTAGTGTTGAAAGAGTTCATTGATGAGCCTCTGATAAGTGGCTCCCACATTCTTTAGGCCAAATGGCATGACTTTATAATAGTAAGTGCCCCTTCTTATTATGAAGTCTTGCTTTGATCTTCGATTTTCAGTGGGATCTGATAATAGCCGGATGAGGCATTAATGATATATTCTGCATACCCGGCTGTTGAATCAACTAAACAATCAATGTTGGGGAGGGGGTAGGAATTCTTGGGGCAGACTTTATTTAAGTTAGTAAAATCAACATACATCCTCCACTTTCCATTAGGCTTCTTCACTAATATTACATTAGCCAGCCACTCTGGAAATAAGATTTCTCTAATGAAGCCCACCTGAAGGAGTTTCTCAACCTCTTGCTCTACAGCTAGTTGCCTTTCTAGCCCCAAGTTTCTTTTCTTTTGCTTCACCAGGGTTGCACTGGGGTTCATGTGGAGCTCACGAGTCATAAGCTCATGAGAGATGCCCTAAACATCTGTTGCCTTCCAAGTGAAAACATATTGGTATTGTCTTAGTATCTATTCAAGGCGAGCTCTTTTTCGGGGTTGCTACAGCTTGCAACCTTCAAGGTTCTGTCGGTCTCGGCCTGTATACTCCTTAGCACGTCAACCGACTTGGGTCTGGCTTTTAAGATGTCAATTACATCCAGAGAGTCGACAGGGATTACCATATTGGCATCCTTTAGGAGAACCGTATAGAATCCTGGGCCGTTTACTGATCCCCTCTTAGCATTGCTACTCCTGGGTAGGTAGAGAATTTCATAATTAAACCCCTCATAGAGATAAAAGCATCCACTCCAGCTAATAATGGTTGATCAAAAATTGCATTGTAGACAAAGTCCATATCAACTATCATGAAGCAAGCTCGGCAATCGTGAACAACAGAACCATCTCCTAGTTGTAGGTCAAGCATTACCGAGCTGAGTATTGGGATGTTGTGCCCGAACAAACCGACCAATGGTGCTGAGATGGTTTTCAGGATATTTTGAGATAGGCCAAGTTTCTTATAGACATCAAGTGTTAAGAGGATAACTGCGCTACCTGTATCAACCAAAATGCATTATACAAGGTACTCTTGAATCACTGCCTCGGCCACCAAAGCATTGGTGTGTGGTCTAGTGACCTAATGAGACTCTTCAGGATTGAAGGAGACAATTATTTCTTCTAGGGTTGGGATCTTTGCTATCGAAAATAACTCATTCCCTCTTCATTTCCGCGAGGTTCCTACTATGTCATAATAGTCTCCTCCTACTATAACATGTCCTTTTTGGTGGGTCGGGATGACTTAACATTAAGTTGCTCATCACCCTTGGAATTGAGCATAAATTACTTTAGCTGGCCCTCTTGACTAGGCATTCTATCTCCCGCCTCAACTTGATGCAGTTGTAGGTTTTATGACCATGACCCCTATGAAAGTCACAGTAGTAGGTGCCATAAATTGTTCTATTGGGGTCCTTTCTCATGGGTCAAGGCCAGTTTACCTTAGTATTATCTCTAAGTCAACATAGGATATTAGCGGGAGAAATTGTAAGTGGGGTAAAGTGTCCTGGAGCTTCTGATAAATGATAGGTCCTCACAGAACCTTGGTGGATGGGCAGCTTTCCCGCACTGCGGTTATAGGAGGTGCCATAAAGAGCCCCGGCCTATTAAAACTCGGGGAATCGATTCTTGTGGGTTCTAACACCGTGCTTGCTGGTCGGGGGGGTTCTTGTGAGGAGCCTCCATTGCTTCTTTTTGGTGAGATGCCTAGATTTTCTTCCATGTTTTGGCTCTCTCATCTGAATGGATGTACTTATGGGCGTGAACCATTAGCTCTGGGAAATCTCGGGGTGGATTCCTGCTCAAAGTCATTGAAAACTCTAAGCACTCTGTGTTCCTGATTAGCAGTTCTAGAGCTAGTTCAAAATTGACTTTTGAGATCTTTCCCCACCATGTTATTGAATCTTGTAATATATTTCAGCAATGTCTCTTTCGGACAATCTATCTTAATAACTCTTTCATAGTAGAAATGTTAATTGTCAATACCGATGGTAACAATAATTGATTTCTTGAATGGAATTGCAGGTTTTGTTATCTCATATTGGCAGGGTATGGACAAGATTACTTCATCATCACATGCAAACTGCACATATTCTGTCCAAGCTACAATTTAAGGTGAAATTCACATGTTTACCAACTAGCTTTTTGAACAATGACATGGTTAGCAACTAGTTGAATTTACATGTACCTTAAATATTGTAACATCCTAAATTTTTTTGAAAATTTCTAATTCTTGGAATATTTGATAAAATAAATTATAATTTAAAAGGATAAATTAAATTAATGGTTTTAAATGAAAAATGAAGGGATTTTAAATGAAAAAGTGGAATATATATATGATATATATGAAAAATATACATAACATATAAAAGTCAACATTTTTTAAAAGAAAAGGGTATTTTGGTTATTAAATCTTATAAATTCAAAATTAATAAAATAATTCAAAAACAAATTATTTTTGAATGGAAGAGGAAAATTAGGACTTTAAATTTATTAAAAAAATAATTAAATAATTAAATATTAAATTATTTTAGTATATATATATGGCTTAAAAATAAAGATGAAAAGAAAAAGAAAATATTAAAAAGTCTTCATCTTCATCTTCTTCTTCCTTTTGGCCGAATTTTCCATGGAAGCTAGACTAAGATTTTGATTCTTTCATACTCCATAAATTGAAGGATTTAACAAGTTTCAAGTTGATTTTTGATAATTTCCACCAAAATTAGTAAGTTTCCATTTCTTTTCTTTGAATTCCATGGAAGATTGTATTATGTGAGTTTTGAAATTTTGATGTAGTATGTTATAATTATTGGAATTGATGTGTATGATGTTAATTTGGGTAGTTAACAATGATTTTAAGGTTAGATTGATGAGATGATGGAGTTTGGATAAAGAATGATGAAGAGAGAGAATTTAGGGTTATGAAATTTTGGGGTTTTGAAAACATGAACTTTAATTGTGCAAATTGGTTCTAAATGAGTTGTTTTGATTCATAAATAAGTATTTTAAAGTCAAATATTGGATTTGGTGGTGTTGGGTTGGAGTTTGAGAATGGAAGTGGAGATTTAGGGTTTTAAAAAAGTGATTTTTCAAAGTGGTTGAATTGTGTGATTTTATTTATTTAAACATGTTGTTTAGTGTTAAAAGTGATGAATATAAGCTTGGAATGAGTAATGGATTGTGTTGGAATGGAAAACCTTCAATGGGGGAAGGTTATGCCATTTTTAAGATTTTGTGTATAAGAGTGTATTTTTATAATGTAAATGATTTAAATGTATTAAAATATATTTTTAATAATATAAATAAACTTAAAACACTAATTTAATTATTGTAGAATAGAATTCTAAAGTTGAAGGAAGGAAAGACTAAATGCTTGAAAATTTATAAGAGTCATGTGTAATTATGGTTTAATGTTGGAAATGCCATTAAATGTGATACTAAATGATTATTTGCTATCACATTTGGTTTAGGCATTGAGGAAGGTTGGTTTGCTTCATCCAAGTGGTGAAGGGCAAGTTGAAAAGATTGGATTGGAGGTTGTTTTAAGCTTGCTTTGGGTTGCTAGTGGAGGTATGTACAAACTTTGAATATAATGTTTATATTTGCATAACATTTGGACTTAACACATTTTGGTTAAAAAATGTGTTAAGCTACTTGGTTCATTGATTGTGTATGAATAATATGCTATGACATTTGTAATATCATATATGTGTTAAATGCATTGTGAAAAGCCATTGATAATGGCTAAATTGTGTAAAATGTGAAATATGCATATTATATGAAAATACCCAAAGTAATTGGGTAATGTGTTGTGAATGAAAAAAATGAGATATGTGATATAATGAAATGAATTGATATTGAAAAAAAATAAGAAAAGCGAGAAAAGTGAGAAAAATGAAAAAGAGATGTGAAAAATGAGAAAAGTGAGGAAAAAAAAAAGGGAAAATAAGGCAATGTGCCTAGATTGAATATGTGAAAATGAGAAAGAGATTAATAATGAGAAATATGAATAAATTGTGTGCCTAGTATGTTATTCAATTTTTAGAGTTCTGGGTTTGGCGGCATGCCTATGATTGCTTATGGGTTAAATGTTGGAATGGTGAAAAAACTGGGTCGTACGCCAGGCTAACTGATAAATATGATGTTTTTGGGTCTCCTAACTCTGGTCTCCTCAACCCTGGCAGCTGCTGCAAGACTCTGTGCCCTCTCAAAACTCCTGGCAGCTGCAACTAACTAGGAAAAGTCCTGATACCGAGAGCCTGTGATGATGCAATGATAGAGGGTCTCAGTCCCTCCTCAAACCTCCTGCACCTATCAAACTCCTCAGAAATGATCCCACCAGCATAGTGACTCAACTAGATAAACTCGATCTCATACTTGGTCACTGTCCTGATATCCTGTCTCATACTCAGGAACTCCATCTTCTTTGCATCTTTATACTCTCTCAGAGTATACTTCTGCTCAAATTTCCGCAGGAAAATCATCATAGGTCAGGACTGGTGGATCATCCAGAGCATGTGGAACCGTCTTCCACCAATCATATGCATCTCTCTGCAGAAGAGATCTGGCATAATCAAACTTCTCTTTTGGACTAGCCTGCAACTGAATGAATACCCTCTGAACCCGGTCTAGCCACTGCTCTGTTACAGCAGGGTCTGTAGTACCAACAAAGTCCTCAGCTCCATACTTTCTCAGTTTATCATACTGCCTCACCGGCAACTGTGGCTGTGGAGGCTGCGAAACTGGAGCCTGCCTCAACAACTCTACCATATACCATACCCAGCGAGGCAGAATCTCATCAGCTGCTGGTCTCACAGGAATAGAAATAAATGCCTCACTGGCAGATACAACTCTAGCTCCATCTCTACCCTCATCTGGAGCCACACTCTCTGCATTAACCTCAGCAGCCTGATGCGGCCGAGACGCCATAACTACCTATATCTGCAAATAAAACAGAAAATACTATATTAGAGATCAGAAACTGCCAGTGCCAATGCATGTATTACAATTAAAAACTATTTTTCAAATCCCCCATTTTCTCTTTCTATCATCCCACCTAGGTCGAGAACCTCAGATCTAGCTCTAATACAAAAATAAATGTAATACCCTTATACCCTATACATACAATACATATTTTTAGCATATATAAAATATGCATATACGGTATAAAAATGTCACAGACCGGTTTAATAAAAATTTTTCACATTTTCAATTTAAAATTTTAAATTCTAAATATGTAAAATTAAATAGAATATAAATATTATTTACTTGTTATAAGAACCCAAAATAAATAATATATATAAAAATCTCTGGGAAAAATTTGCCAGAGTTTTATCTGTAATTTGGACATCCCAAAATTTAGCAATTACTCAACCAGCAAAAAGAAAATACTCCCAAATAATTTCAAATCACCATCTCAACCATACTTCTCAATTTCACTAAGTTTCTCAAACATTTATATACATAGATATATATAATTTAAAACACACTTACTCTCCCATTTAAAATACATTGACCCAAACATTCTTTATAATATACAATACGTAAAATTCAAAACATAATATATTATGTATAATAATCAAAATATACAATAACATAAAAATATATACATGCTGCTGTCAGTGTTTCTGATCTCGATAGCAACTCAACAAGCTCAACTACAAGTCTAGACTCGACCTGGTCTAGAAGAACTTTCTGGCTCAGCTGGGTCTACCCTGTTACCTGCGCGATGGAAACAATTGCGCTAAGCCAAAGCCTAGTGGTACAAACTTTGATAATAACAATAAAACTCAATGCAATGCCAATGCACAATGCATATAGATGTCACATCATTCCACTTTCTTATATTTTTCAAATATTTTATAATCACAATTCATAACATTATATTGCTCAATTGTATCACAATTCATAATTCACATTATAACAAAGACAAGCATGGGCCCAAAAAGGATCTAATATGCTATTCAAATTTCAGAGTTACTGCTTTGGTCCATAATGACACCATGTGTCTAGCCCATAGGCAATATATCCATGGATAATGTAACAGCCCTAGTCTCTTGGACCTCAACCCGGCTAGACCCTTAGGCCTCAGTATGTTGGTCCTCAACCTAGCTAGACTGCTATAGTTTTCAATACAGCAGCAGAGACAGAGACAGAGACCTGCAGTTTTAGTGGCTAGTGCTCCGAATCTAGTAGCTCAGAGGTCTGCTCCACCTACTTGCGTTTATTGTGATAGAGCACACGGAGGTGTCTGCTAGTGGAGAGGTGCTTCGGGAGTGTGTTTTAGATGAGATTCATCAGACCATTATATTAGAGATTGTCCTGAGCCACCATAGATTAGACAGGAAGATACTGCAGCTTCTCGACCCAGTGTCAGAGGGGGTCGTGGTGGCAGAGGTTTTAATAGAGGTGGTCGACCTGGGTTTAGTTAGAGGGAGACTCTACATCCGGAGGCAGTAGGCCAGATGAGGCTGGGCCATCTCAGCGAGTTTATGTGATGTAGAGGCAGCCGGATGCTTCAGCCGTCATTGCGGGTACATTTTCTTTATTTGGTATTTCAGTCCTTGCTCTATTAGATCATGGATATACATATTCATACATAAGTGCATTGATCTTGTCTGTGACTGATTTGCATTATGAGTCCCTAGGATTTGATGTTTTGATGACAAATCCTGTAGGGCATAGTGTTATGGTGAGCAGGGTGTACCGAGATAGTCCAGTTGTTATTCAGGATAAGGAGTTTCTCGGCGACTTGATTGAGATGCCTTTTAGGGAATATGATCTAATTTTAGGCACGGATTGGTTATCCAAGCATGGGACTATGGTAGACTGTCAGAAGAAATGTGTTACTTTGAGAACACGTGATGGTAGGGATGTGATGGTATCTGGTGAGCAAAGGTCTCTTTCATCCATGTTTGTTTCAGCTGGGAGGATGATTCGGAAGGGATGTGAGGCTTATCTTGCTCATGTTGTAGATACTAGAGTAGTGGGGTCCCTGCTTGAAAGTATACCCATAGTTGCTGAGTTTTCAGATGTTTTCCCTGATGAGTTGCCAGGGGTACCTCCTGAGAGAGAAGTGGAGTTTGGTATCGATTTGTTGCCTGGTACCACTCCTATCTCTATTACCCCTTATCGGATGGCACCTGCTGAGTTGAGGGAGTTGAAGGTGCAGTTACAGGAGTTATTGGATAAAAGGTTCGTCCGCCCTAATGTGTCCTCGTGGGGAGCGCCTGTGTTGTTTGTGAAGAAGAAGGATGGCACCATGAGATTGTGTATTGATTATAGGTAGTTGAATAAGGTGACCATCAAGAACAAGTATCCTTTGCCTCAGATAGATGATCTCTTTGATCAATTGAAGGGAGCAGCAGTATTCTCTAAGATTGATCTGAGATCAGGGTACAATCAATTGAGAGTCAGAGATGTGGATGTACCTAAGACAGCTTTTCGTACGAGGTATGGGCATTATGAGTTTCTGGTGATGCCCTTTGGATTAATGAATGCACCAGCAGCTTTTATGGATTTGATGAACATGGTATTTAGATTATTTTTGGATTAGTTTGTGGTAGTCTTCATTGATGACATCTTAGTGTATTCGCGTAATAAGGAGGATCATGATAGACATTTACGGATCATATTGCAGACTCTGAGAGAGAGAAGCAATTGTATGCTAAGTTATTAAGTGTGAGTTTTGGCTCGATCAGGTAGCTTTTCTTGGTCATGTGGTTTCAGTAGAGGGTATTAGAGTTGATCCGAGTAAAGTTGAGGCTATCTTGAATTGGAGTCCACCGAAGATTGTGACAGAGGTTAGAAGTTTTCTGGGATTGGCAGACTATTATCGTCAATTTGTAAAAGGTTTTTATATAATAGCTACACTACTCACCAGATTACTTCGGAAAGGAGTTAAATTTGTGTGGACAGATCGGTGTCAGGTGAGTTTTGAGCAGCTAAGGGAGATGTTGACTCAGGCTCCTGTCCTTACCCTGCTAGTGGAAGTTAAACCATATGTGATATACAGTGATGCTTCACACAGTGGTTTAGATTGTGTTTTGATTCAAGAGGGTAGAGTCATTGCTTATGGCTCTCGACAGTTGAAACTGCATGAGCTGAATTATTCACTGTACAGTTGAAACATCGACAGTTGAAACTGCATGATTTGGAATTAGCAGCAATAGTTTTTGCCTTGAAGATTTGGCGGCATTACTTGTAATATCCCAAAGTATACCCTAAAAGTTTTGGAGTATTTATTGTTGTATTTGGATTAAGTGTATTTATTTTAGTGGTAAGAGAAGAGGTTTTGAGTAGAGTGTATATGTTGTATATATTGGGATATATACAACATATACAAGTCAATGTATGAAGTGTCAAAGGAATTAATTAATTTGAATAAGAGTGAGTGAAAGTGGATGGAGATATTTTGGATTATTTTATTGTATATTGCTTGGTGGAGAGAGTTTTGAGGAAGAGAGTTGTTGAGAGAGTTGACTTTGCTTTCTTTGTTTTCTTCTTTCCTTCTTTCTTCTTCGTGGCTCATTTTCTTTCCTTTTCTTTTATTTGTTTGGCCGACCCTCCATAGCAAGAGAGCAAGAGAGAGATTTGATCTTCCAAACTCAAGATTGAAGGAAGTTTTCAAGTGATCAAGTTGGAAATTTAAGAGTTTCTTCATCTTTAGTAAGTTTTCCACTTGATTCTTTGATTTTCTTTGAGTTTGTGAGTTGAGGTTGTAGTTGATATGTGTTTGTTTGATTGTGGTGTGTTTAAGAGTGTTTGGTTCAATTGATTTTGGATTTTGGGGTTGGATTGAAGGAAAGAGTAAGTTTGTTGGGAGAGAAAGTGTTGTGGTTGTGTTTTGGGTTTGTGGTGATGATTATGATTTGTGTTTGATGTATGTTTTGAGTTGTTTTGGTGTTTTTGCAAGTTTGTTATGGTTTTTGGGTGTGTTTAGTTAAGTTGGCTTGGAGTGGATAATGGTGGAAGTAAGAGGTTTGTTGTTATTGCCGGAATTTGCATTTTTGGCCTGACACACCCATGAGCACGGCCAGGTCTTTGGGCGTGTCAATAGTTCTGTGTTCTTGGATGGGTGACACGAGCAGTGACACGCCCATGTCACTGAGCTTGTCATAGCTACTGTGTGGGTGAAGGATTGACACGGCCATGAACACACCCATGTTGTTGGACGTGTCAATGTTTCTGTGAGACAGAATGTATTACACGTTCAGTGACACGCCCGTGGTTCTAAGCGTGTCAAAGCTTCTGTGTTGTGGAGTTAGGGCACAGTCAGGGACACGCCCGTGTTGTTGAGCGTGTCATGTTTAGAGTTTGCCCTAGTTGGTTCTTAGCTTTATTATCTTATGTGTATCTCTAAGTGAGAGTGTATGATTACCTTTGGTTTAGATTTTGAAGAAAGTTGAGTTGCCATAATCCAAGTGTTGAAGGATTCTTGGAAGAGGAGTTTGGTGTGGAGTGAGTTGCTCTTGAGGTAAGTACAAACTTGCATGATCGCATACATTCATATGATTTTGAGATTCAATACATTTGATTGTGAATGTGTTAAGTAAATTATTACATTGTTAATACATTTGATTTATGCTATGAATTGCTTTAATGTGAATTGAGATATGATGAAATGTGAAGCCATTGTTGTTGGCTATGATAGTGCAAATGAAATAATTGGGGCATGGTTGCCTATTTGAATATGGAATATGAAATATGAAATGAATTGAGAAAGAGAATGATAAAGAGAAAAATGAAATAATTGTGTCATTAATATGTTATTCAATTTTCAGAGTTCTGGGTTTGGCGGCATGCCTATGAATTGCTGTACAAGTGAAAAGACCGGGTCGTAAGCCGAGTCCAGCTGAAAAATGTGAAATATGATGTTTTTGGGGTGAAAAGACTGGGTCGTAAGCCTCAAAAACAAATTCTTGAAGCTAGATTGAGTGAAAAGACTGGGTCGTAAGCTCAAATCTAGTTGATTATCCATGGATAAATATATATGTATCACCTACGGGCTTGATGATTGTGATTATGGACCAAAGCAGTAACTCTGAACTTTGAATAACATATTAGTGTCTTTTTGGCCTATGTTTGTCTTTGTTTCAATGTGAGTCATAAATGGTAAAATAATTGAATAAGATAATGAATTGCAATGTTATGAAATATAGTATTGATGAATATGATCTCTATTGTTGAAAATATGGCATTGACATTGCATTATGCATATTGTTATTGTGGTTTGTACCACTAAGCCGCTGGCTTAGCGCGATTGTGGTTCATCGCGCAGGTGACAGGATAGAACCCGAGAGCTCAGTTAGACCGAGTGGAGTCTATCTTCTGAGGTGTTGATAGAGGGCTTAAAGATTTTTGTAAACATGGATTTTTGATGTATATGTATGTATAAATACCGCTACATTTTCCGCTGCGTATCAAATAAACATTTTATCTATTGTACTTTATAATATAATTTAAATGTTTTAAGTCTTTTTTTATATCATTGCTAAAAGAAAAGATTTGTTTGTATAGTATATCGTGGCACTCCTGTATCCGGTATACGTATATTACAGGTGTAGTAGTTTATGTAGTGTGCGTATACGGGATATAGGGGTGTTACAATTGTTTTGGTATCAAAGCCTAGGTTTTGAGATTCTCAACCTAGGAAAATTGTAAGAAAAAGAAAATTTTGATTTTTAAATATGGTTTTTAAATAAGATACATATTTTGGCATTGGCAGTTTTTGATCTTTAATGAGGTATATTCTGCTGTGTTTGCAGATATAGGTAGTGATGGCATCTCAGTCACGTTAGTCTATAAAAGGTAGTGCTGAGAGTGTAGCTCCTGAAGAGGGTAGAGATGGAGCTAGGGTTGAGAGAGAGCTAGTGAGGTACCTGCTCTTGTGTGTTGCGCTCGAATTAACTCTACCACAAAGCGTCACTCGCAAGTATACGAGGTAGCTGTAGCAAAGGTGATTGCCCCAAGGTCGTTCTCTCAAGGAAGCCAAAGTGGGTAATTTATTATCAATTTTAAAGTAACAAGTAATTAAAGAAATTTAATTTGCAAAGTAATGAAGAAGCATGATTTAATTTGAAAACAATAAAAATAAACAATAGCTTATGTTCTGATTCACTTGATAAAAAGAGTCTAGGGTTTGCACTTCTTTACTACTCATATGTATGAACGGTTATTCCACTTAACTAATTTAATTTCTAAGATTAAATCTCAAGCAACTTAATTAATTGAGTCAAGGAAATAAGCTCTCGCATTCAAACCTCTTACAACTAATATTGTTATAATTGAAACAATCTTTTTAATAGGTTATATCTCTAATTCACCTAAGTCCTTAATTGAATTGTTCCAGCATTAGATTTCATCTCTCAATCCATCATCTATTACCTAAAACACACAATTGGTGGCCAATCAATTATATGTAACAATTTTTCATTCAATAAAGGCTAAAGAAATCAATAGTTAAGAGAATAACCAATTCATACAATTCATAGCAAATCTATACAAACCCTAGACTAGATTAAATTAGTTCATGATGTTATCAAGCATACTCATCTCATTAATAATCAAAGAAATCAATTTAGACATGATAATGTTCATAAACACAATTTCAATGAAACTAAAGAGACAAAGTTTAAGAATAAAACCAAGTTACAAACTCCTTGAAGCTTTTGATGAATCTCTTGATCGAATCTTGCAAAAAGGATGAAACAATGGCATGAACAATCTAATCTAAACTAGTTTAATCCAAAGTAAAATCAAAATCCAAGAAAACAAATGTTTAAACCCTAAGATCTCTCTCAGACGGCTAATTTGCTCTCAAAATTGTCAAAAGACCCCTAAACCCTAACTTTCTTTTCCTTTTATATGAGTCGTACGCGTTAAAAATCCGATGCGGGCTTGGAACATGAGGGACACGGCCAGGTGATGAGGGACACGGCCGTGTGAGGGCTTGATGGAGGGACACGGCCAGGTGACACGGCCGTGTCCCCTGCATGTGTCCTCCTCTGTTGCTTTTGGTCTTCTTTTCTTCTTTGTTTAGTGACACGGCCAAGTGGAGCTTGACTTGGCCGTGTGAGTGAGTTGGGAGGGACACGGCCAGGAGACACGGCCGTGTCCCTTGCCTGTGTTCGCCTCTGTGTAATTGTTGATCTCCCTTTCCTTTGGTAACAAGTGGGACACGGCCAAGTCATGGTGACTTGGCCGTGTTGCTCTTCTTTGGAGGGACACGGCCACATGACTTGGCCGTGTCCCTTGCTTGTGTCTGCTATTGGGACTTGTTCTTCCTTTTAACTTGGTATGGGACACGGCCAGTGACTTGGCCGTGTCCTCTGACTGTGTCAGCTACTGCCTATTTCATCTTCAATTCGTTTCCTTGCCTGTTTTAACCTAACACAAAACTCAAAACAAACTTAAAACACGAAGTAAATAAACAATAACCGACAAAACATAAACACAAACTAAAAACTAGATCAAAAACGACATAAAACTAAAAATAAACTAAAACTACACAATTAAAGAAAACACTAGACAAACCGATAAAAACTAACAAAATACCTAAATAAAACAATAATTAACCTAATAAACAAGACACAAAACTTATAACAAAAACTAATAAAACAACTACCCCACACTTAAAACTTTGCTTGTCCTCAAGCAAATTCACATGGTATAAATTAAAAATTCAAACAACCTTAACTATAATTCCAGAACATAGATGAAATACTTTAAGACATCAAACATAAATAATTGCAATTTCCTTCAATCAAGATATTCTTAACTCATTCATTGATCCAGACATACAAATCTTATCTCTCAACTAAGTGTTTCACTTGATTTCAAAGGTTAATCACTCATACCACTCATGAGTGCATACTGCCATAAACTTGCTTAATTATCCAATCTCCCTCACTGATTTTCTCAAGAAATAATCCGAAGGTCTTTTATTTGGATGTAATGGGGCTAAGGTAAGGTGTGAGAAAAGACATTTAAGTGGAGCATCAAGAAATGGAGTATCTAAATTAGACACTACTCTTGCTAAGAATTTCATAACTCCTTCAAATAGCATACTCACCAACCCTTAGCAATCTTACATACTTGCACACTAAAAGAAAAGTACACGAGTCAAAATTCCTCTAAGGCTAGAAAATATATGAACTTTATATATATATATATCTCTTTTTGTTTTATTTTCACTTTTTTTTATTGAGTTTATATTTTATATATATATATATACAAAGTATAAACTTAATGGAACATCTAGCTTAAAATGTAGAGGAAAAGAATACTGACTCTTAATCAAATACAATATGCAAAGTATGCATTTCAACCCTCAATTAGGAATTCCATATTATTTTTTTTTTACTTACCCCACACTTGAAATAAACTACCCTATTGTCTAATCATACAACTCCATTCCTTAATGCATAGGTATGATGATAGTAAGAACATGTTAAGTTGAGAATTGTGTTAATCAAACAAGAAATAGTCAATGGCTCAACTTGGCTCACTAAGGAAATCAATATAAAGGGAAGTCTCTTTAAGCTAAAGGGGCTAACCTAATTTGCCTTCATTATTTTAAAACTTGAGATTAAATCATAATGTGAGTTCAATAAGTATGCAAAAGCAAACTCTAGAGATGCAACATCATGAAGGTGCACACTTAAGAAAAGAAAATCAATTGACAAAAATATCAAATTTTATGAGGCTCAAAGCTCACACAGGTGGGTTCACAAAGATTTACATGTCATGAATTGCAGAATGCAAAAATTAATCCCGAATGAATTCAAATGCTCATTTCTATGCTGATACCAAAGTCTCAACTATAATGCTAGAATCAAAGAAAAGATCAATAAATTTTCAACAATTATACCATGCACAAAAAACACAATAAACAAAACAACCACAATAAGCAAAACAAGAATTAAAGGAAAGCTTAAAGAGTACCCCACACTTAAAATTGACATTGTCCTCAATGGAAAACAAGAATAATAAATAAAAAGAGTTAAAGGACAACCTGTCTTCCATCGTACCTGGTGAGGCAAAATCCTAGCTTTCCATCACAAACACAAAAGTTTTATAACAAAAGTACAAGAAAATATCCAAACACAAAAGTTTTAACATAAATAAAAAAACAAAAAATAAAACAAGAGTACACTAAATAAAATAAAGCAAGGACTGAAAATCTATGGAAAATGTGGGCGGGAAGATGATGCAGCTGAGGGATGGAGACTCAAGATCGTTGCAAGGTTACTGTTAATCTGTTCCATCTGCTGTAAGATCTCAGCATGGTTACGATCCACCTTGCTATCCAATCGATCCACTTTGCCCTCCAGGGCCTCAATCCTCAGAAGTACCTCTTGATGTTCCGAGACCTGAGCATCCTCATCTAAGTCAAGAGAATCCGAGTCGGACTCCTCTTCAACCCGTGCTCTCTTCTGCCCGTCCCCCGGTGCTTCAGGCTCAGCTGACGGCATCACAAAGGTCCCTCTTCTATGCACCACCATGTGCATCTTCGCCAGTATAGCTAAATCCAAGGAATCATTACCCAAAATTCGAGTCATCCGAGTAGTACTCGGGTCAAAATCCTCCACAAGGGCTACTGCTAATGTAGTGATCAATCCTCCAACACAAATAGCCCCCCTCCTTTTATTAGCTACAGAATCAAAAATATCGGCTAACCAATAGCTGGCACTAATATTCATTTCATTCAAAACACAGTCCAAGAAAAATAGCTCACTCGACTCAACCACACCCGGGCTCTCCTTCCTTGCAAAGAACCCACATGACATAAACCTGTGCAAATATCTCAAGGTAGGGTTCCGTAATTTAGATGCTTTGGCCGATTTGGCCACATAAGTACCCGAGCCTAAGGCACCCCAAGCAAACTGTTGTCTAAAATCTTTGGGTATCGATCTTTCTCCATGGTGATGAAAACCATATATATCATTCAACTGATCAATAGTAAGCACAAATGATCTACCCATTAATTTAAACATCAGTCTCCTGCAAATTTTCTTATCATCTCTTTCCACTTTAAGAGTTGCCAAAAATTCTAGGGTGAGCTCCTCAAACTGCAGAGGTCTCAATGAAACGAATGTCTCCCACCCAAGATATTGCACATATCTATAAAAAGCAGTTCTCATTTGCAAAGCATCTAGAGATTCGTCATTCACATACCTTGTCGGGAAAAAACCCCGAGCCAAAAGACTTACCCTCTTGTGAGATAAGGTGGAGGAAGATGACGAAGCTCCTTCGGCTCCAGATTTCTTCTTCTTTCGGTGTGGTACAATTTTAGTTCTCGGCGACATGAAATCTGAGAAAATAACACCCAAAACTGAATTAAATCAAAATAATATGAGCAAAGAGCAAGTATTAAGTGATAATCTCAAGTTTTGTTGGAGTAATTTGAAGTTTTAACGGAAGAGATGGAGATTTGAAAATAAAAATCAAGGGTTTGGTGTTGCAGAGAACGAGAGAGCGAGAGAGAAGAAGATAGAAAAGTTAGGGATTTATGAAATAAAACTGGGCAAAATCGGGCTTTTTAAAGGCAAAAATTGAAGGACACGGCCGTGTGTGTGCTGACTTGGCCGTGTCTGTGTGTGAAAGTGAAGGGACACGGCCAAGTGGAGAGCACACGGCCGTGTCTCATAGTTTTTGGGGGACACGGCCAGGTGACACGGCCAGGTGACACGGCCGTGTCCCCTGCATGTGTCCAAAACTGTATGGAATTGCAAAATCGTTCAAATATTTGAAGGAATTGTGGCCGTATCCAGTGTGTGACACGGCCAAGGGACACGGCCAAGTCCTTTGGCCGTGTCACCTACTGCCTTTTTATAAACTTTAAACTTTTTTTTTCAATGATTTTGCAAGCCTTCTTCCTTAAACACCCTGAAACACAAAGTAAAGAAAAATCGATCAAAGCACAGTCTATTATTGAAACCGAACATAAAGCAAAACTTGTTAAACTTAAAATTACAACTATGAAAAATAAATGCAAACCGATGGGTTGCCTCCCATTTAGCACTTCTTTAATGTCATATAGCTGGACATCATGCAAGGTCTAGGGTTCATGAATCAAAGTACTATCAATGACCCTTACTTCCTGAAATCCTTCATTGTATGGCTTAACTCTCTGTCCATTTACTTTGAAAGTCTCACCTGTTCTAGAGTTAAGTAATTCAATTGCACCAGAAGGATATACCTGAGTTATCTTGAAAGGACCACTCCATCGAGACTTGAGTTTACCTGGAAAAAGACGGAGTCGTGAGTTAAAAAGTAAAACCTTCATACCTGGACTCAATGTCTTTCGCACTATAATTTTATCATGAAGTGCTTTAGTGCGATCCTTGTAAATTCTCGAGCTTTCATAAGCCTCATTCCGCAGCTCATCTAACTCTGAAATTTGTAGAAATCTTTCTTTCTTCGCTTTGTCCAAGTCCAAATTCAGAGTCTTGATTGCCCAATATGCTCTGTGCTCCAACTCCACTGGTAAGTGACAAGCTTTTCCAAACACCAATCTATATGGACTCATACCTAGAGGAGTTTTGAAAGCAGTCCGATATGCCCATAGTGCATCGTGCAATCTGCTTGCCCAATCCTTCCTGGATGTGTTGACTGTTTTCTCCAGAATTCCTTTTAGCTGCTTGTTGGATGTTTCCACTTGTCCAGAGGTCTGTGGATGAAATGGGGTCGACACCTTGTGCTTCACACCAGATTTATGCATTAATTTCTCAAACAGCCTGTTGCAAAAATGGCTCCCCCCGTCACTGACTATCACCCTTGGTGTGCCAAACCTGCTAAGAATGTTTTCCTTAACAAATTTAACAACAATATTAGCATCATTAGTACGGGTGGGGATTGCCTCCACCCATTTGGAAACATAATCAACAGCAACTAAAATGTATTCATAACCAAAGGACTTGGGGAAAGGACCCATGAAGTCTATTCCCCACACATCAAACAATTCAACAACAACATATGACTGAAGGGGCATTTCATTCCTCCTCCCAATGTTACCTACTCTTTGGCAACGATCACAGTGCTTACAATAATCTTGAGCATCTTTAAATAAAGTGGGCCAGTAAAAACCACTTTGAAGCACCTTTTCTGCAGTTTTTCTTCCTCCAAAATGACCCCCACAGTGAAGGTCATGACAAAATTGAAGAACACTCAGTTGTTCTTCCTCAGAAACACACCTGCGAACTATCTCATCTTTGCAAATCCGGAATAGATAAGGTTCATCCCAAAAATAAAACTTACTTAAGTGTAGAAACCTTTTCTTTTCCTGAAAAGACATGTTAGATCTCAAAATACCACAAGAAAGATAGTTAGCAATATCTGCAAACCACGGTGCATCAATTACCACAAACAATTGCTCATCAGGAAATGCTTCTAAATTTTTATGAATGCTATCAGATGCAAGATTTTCATTAAAGTAGGCTAATCTGGATAAATGATCAGCAACAACATTCTCACTACCCTTAGTGTCCCTGATCTGGAAATCAAACTCTTGCAATAACAACACCCATCTAATTAAGCGCGGTTTAGCATGCTGTTTTGTTAAAAGATATTTAAGAGCTGCATGGTCAGAATGAACAATAATTTTTGACCCTATTAAATATGCTCTAAATTTGTCTAAAGCAAAAACAACAGCTAACATTTCCTTCTCAGTTGTGGTGTAGTTCATTTGTGCACTGTTCAGGGTTAAACTAGCATAATAAATTACCCTTAAGTATTTGTCAACCCTTTGCCCAAGAACAGCTCCTACTGCATGATTAGAAGCATCACACATGATTTCAAAAGGTAAAGACCACACAGGAGCTACAATCACAGGTGCACTAGTTAATTTTTCCTTAAGAGAATTAAAAGCTTGCATGCATTGTGCTGTAAATTCAAATGGAACATCTTTCCCCAATAAATGGCACAATGGTTGGCTTATTTTGGAGAAATCCTTAATAAACCTTCTGTAAAATCCTGCATGCCCTAAAAAACTTCTTATTCCCTTAACAGAGGTAGGTGGGGGTAACTTAGCAATCAATTCAATTTTAGCCTTATCCACCTCAATCCCTTTACTCGACACCACATGACCTAAGACAATGCCCTGAGTAACCATAAAATGACTCTTTTCCCAACTTAAAGTGAGGTTACATTCAATGCATCTCTCAAGCACACGAACAAGTTTATCGAGGCAATTATCAAAAGAATTACCAAAAACAGAAAAATCATCCATAAATACCTCAATAAAATCGTCGATCATATCCGAGAAGACAAACATCATGCATCTCTGAAAAGTTGCAAGTGCATTGCACAAGCCAAAGGGCATACGTCGAAATTCATAAGTCCCAAAAGGGCAAGTAAAGGTTGTCTTTGACTGATCCTCTGGAGCTATTGGCACCTGATAGTAACCTGAAAGGCCATCCAGAAAACAATAATGTGAGTGCCCAGAAAGTTTATCTAACATCTGATCAATAAAAGGAAGAGGAAAATGATCTTTCTTTGTAGCATTGTTCAACTTCCTATAATCGATGCACATTCTCCACCCAGTAGTAGTCCTAGTAGGAACCAACTCATTATTCTCATTTTTCACCACAGTGATTCCAGATTTCTTAGGAACTACATGTACTGGGCTCACCCACTCACTATTAGCAATTGGATAAATTACTCCTTCATCCAGCAATTTGAGCACTTCCTTCTTAACCACTTCACTCATATTTGGGTTAAGTCTCCTTTGGGTTTCCCTCACAGGTTTAGCTCCCTCTTCTAAAGTGATTCTATGCATGCACATGGAAGGGCTAATACCCTTTATGTCACTCAATCCCCATCCTATTGCTCTCTTCAATCTTTTAAGCTCACTCACTAACCTCATCTCCTCCCCTTCACTAAGTTCACTAGATATTATTACAAGTAAAGTATTGTGATCTCCCAAAAACACATATTTCAGGTTCTTAGGTAACTCTTTCAGCTCTAACTCTAGTGAGGGGTTCTTCTCTTCTTTTTCAATGGGGGAAAGTTCAAAAATTGGGTTCTCCTTAAGCTCCTCTATTTCAGCACCCTCTAAAGTCTCAAGGCAACTGGCTAGTTCTGCATCAAAAATTTCCAAATCACTATCCAAAGTCAATGCCAGCTCCAATTTATCAGAGGAACCTGTCTGCAAGAAAACATCTGAAACAACTACATCAATACAATCAATAAAAGAACAATCCTCATATAAAGCAGTTGTAGGAATAGGAGAAGTATTAAAAATAGAAAATTCTACAGTTTGTCCCAAAACAGTCATTGATAATTTTCCATTTTTAACATCTATCAAAGTGTTGGTAGTTGCCATAAAAGGCCTACCCAGCAGAATGGTGTGTGCAGATGGTGAAGAATTACCTACTTCCATGTCAAGAACAATGAAATCAACAGGAACTATCAAACCACCAACTTTAACTAACACATCTTCTATAACCCCTTTCGGGAATCTAAGAGATCTATCAGCTAATTGCAACACCATTTTTGTTGGCTTAAGTTCCGCTAATTCTAAGTCAAGGTACACAGAGTAAGGCATTAAATTCACACTAGCTCCCAAATCACACATGCCATCAGTACATTTTCCATTCCCCATAGCAATTTGAATAATAAAGCTTCCAGGATCCTTTAGCTTAGGAGGTAGTTTATGCTGCAAAACAGCACTAGCTACCTCAGAAACTATCACCTTTTCATTCGGCTCATACCTTTTTTTCTTGGTATTCAATTCTTTGAAGAATTTAGCATAAGCCGGCATGTTCTTAATTGCTTCAAGTAATGGTAAGTTGATACTTACCTTAGATAGCATGTTGAAGATATCTAAAAACTGCTTATCTTTTTTTATCATCCTTCAACCTGCTAGGGAATGGTATAGGTGGCCTGTATGGATTGCTTGCCCTGTGCAAATCTGGTGTAGGGGTCTTCTCCATTGATCTTTCTTCAGCACCTTTGTTCTCTAATTCTCCTTCCTTTTTCTTCTCTTGCTCACCTGCATTCACAGAATTATTTTCAACATTGTTATTAATTACCTTGCCACTCCTAAGAACAGTCACTGCTTGTGCCTGCTCAGGTTAACTTGGAAACTACCCCTTTTGTTGAATCTGCATCTGTTGTGCAAGTTGCCCCACTTGGGTCTCCACCTTCTTAAAAGATGCTTCCAAGGAATCCAGCCTCTTGTTGTTCATCTCTTGGTTTTGAGCACTGACTTTGATGAAAGCTTGTAAACTGTCCTCCAAACTCTCTCTTTTATGCTGACCTTGATTTTGACTTGAGGATTGGCCCTGCTGCTGGTTCTGTCTCTGGAGCAAATGGAAAGGCTGTTGAGCATTATTTGTCGTCCAGGAAAAATTGGGGTGACTCCTCCAACCAGGATTGTAAGTGTTGGAGTAAGGATCATTTCTGGCCCTAGGTTGGAATCCTCCCATAACATTGACCTGCTCAGCTTCATTCCCAAAAGACTCATATGCAGAGGGACATATATTTGCTCCATGCCCTAATGTCCCACAGATTCCACACACTTCTTGAGTAGATGAAGAAATATTGTTCTTCATGTTTAGCATCTGAACCTGTCTTGTCAACTCAGCTATTTGACTAACCATTTCAGTATTGGATTCCAGTTGATTCACCCCCTTGCTTCTTCCCCTTACACTCTTTTGTTGAGAATTAGCTCCCAACATCTCAAAGATCTCATAAGTCTCATCAGCTGTCTTTTCTCCCATGGCTCCCCCAGCTGCATTATCAACAGTGTTCTGAAATTGCTGAGTGAGACCATCATAGAAAAACTGATTAAGGAGTTGAAGTGGGTAATGATGATGTGGACACTGGATCAATAGCATCTTGAATCTGTCCCAAGCCTCATGAAATGGCTCTCCTTCAAATTGAGAGAATGTAGCAATCTTCCCTCTCAACTCAGCTGTCTTTTGGTGTGAATAGAACTTGCCCATGAATTTATTGTAAAATTGCTCCCAAGTTGTCAGTGAATTTTCAGACAACATCATGAGCCAGCTCTTTGTCCTATCCTTCAAAGTATAAGGGAAACATCACATCCTCAACTGATCTTCTGTTAGTCCTCCCAAAGGAAAAGTGTTGAGGGTGGAGTAGAAGTCCCTAATAAAATTCAAAGGATCTTCATTTGGAACTCCATAGAATGATGGCAGCATGTTATAGTGAATATTCTTCAACTCATAGTTCCTTGCTGCATCTGTCAGTCTTATGCAAGAAGTGGAAGTCCCAATGACAGGTCTAGCAAAATCTCTCATGGTTCTTTGTCTTTCTTCAGCCATTTTAACAGATTTTTCAGATTCTGACTCAAAATCCGAAATGTCTTCCTCTGAAGTATCAAATCCTGTGAAAAGCTCAAACTCCTCTCTGCTCCTTTTTATTCTCTGAATTTCTGGAATGAATGGGTGCAATTCTCCTTCGAGTGATCTCCTGCCTTGCATAAACAAAAATTTCTAGAAAAGAAATATCAAAAGCAAAAGACAAATAAAATAAAACAATGAAAATAATCTGAAATGTATTTTTTTTTATTTTTATTTAAAGAAAAATAAACAATTACGCCAGTTAGCTTCCCCGGCAGCGGCGCCAAAAACTTGTTGCGCTCGAATTAACTCTACCACAAAGCGTCACTTGCAAGTATACGAGGTAGCTGTAGCAAAGGTGATTGCCCCAAGGTCGTTCTCTCAAGGAAGCCAAAGTGGGTAATTGATTATCAATTTTAAAGTAACAAGTAATTAAAGAAATTTAATTTGCAAAGTAATGAAGAAGAATGATTTAATTTGAAAACAATAAAAATAAACAATAGCTTATGTTCTGATTCACTTGATAAAAAGAGTCTAGGGTTTGCACTTCTTTACTACTCATATGTATGAACGGTTATTCCACTTAACTAATTTAATTTCTAAGATTAAATCTCAAGCAACTTAATTAATTGAGTCAAGGAAATAAGCTCTCGCATTCAAACCTCTTACAACTAATCTTGTTATAATTGAAACAATCTTTTTAATAGGTTATATCTCTAATTCACCTAAGTCCTTAATTGAATTGTTCCAGCATTAGATTTCATCTCTCAATCCATCATCTAATACCTAAAACACACAATTGGTGGCCAATCAATTATATGTAACAATTTTTCATTCAATAAAGGCTAAAGAAATCAATAGTTAAGAGAATAACCAAGTCATACAATTCATAGCAAATCCATACAAACCCTAGACTAGATTAAATTAGTTCATGATGTTATCAAGCATACTCATCTCATTAATAATCAAAGAAATCAATTTAGACATGATAATGTTCATAAACACAATTTCAATGAAACTAAAGAGACAAAGTTTAAGAATAAAACCAAGTTACAAACTCCTTGAAGCTTTTGATGAATCTCTTGATCGAATCTTGCAAAAAGGATGAAACAATGGCATGAACAATCTAATCTAAACTAGTTTAATCCAAAGTAAAATCAAAATCCAAGAAAACAAATGTTTAAACCCTAAGATCTCTCTCAGACGGCTAATTTGCTCTCAAAATCGTCAAAAGACCCCTAAATCCTAACTTTCTTTTCCTTTTATATGAGTCGTACGCGTTAAAAATCTGATGCGGGCTTGGAACATGAGGGACATGGCCAGGTGATGAGGGACACGGCCGTGTGAGGGCTTGATGGAGGGACACGGCCGTGTCCCCTGCATGTGTCCTCCTCTGTTGCTTTTGGTCTTCTTTTCTTCTTTGTTGAGTGACACGGCCAAGTGGAGCTTGACTTGGCCGTGTGAGTGAGTTGGGAGGGACACGGCCAGGAGACACGGCCGTGTCCCTTGCCTGTGTTCGCCTCTGTGTAATTGTTGATCTCCCTTTCCTTTGGTAACAAGTGGGACACGGCCAAGTCATGGTGACTTGGCCGTGTTGCTCTTCTTTGGAGGGACACGGCCACATGACTTGGCCGTGTCCCTTGCTTGTGTCTGCTATTGGGACTTGTTCTTCCTTTTAACTTGGTATGGGACACGGCCAGTGACTTGGCCGTGTCCTCTGACTGTGTCAGCTACTACCCATTTCATCTTCAATTCGTTTCCTTGCCTATTTTAACCTAACACAAAACTCAAAACAAACTTAAAACACGAAGTAAATAAACAATAACCGACAAAACATAAACACAAACTAAAAACTAGATAAAAAATGACATAAAACTAAAAATAAACTAAAACTACACAATTAAAGAAAACACTAGACAAACCGATAAAAACTAACAAAATACCTAAATAAAACAATAATTAACCTAATAAACAAGACACAAAACTTATAACAAAAACTAATAAAACATTGTGCCAGAGAGATCAGCTGCTGATGAGGTTCTGCCAGTTTGGCTAAGACATGTAGTAGAATTATTGAGGCAAGCTCCAGTACAGCAGCCACCGCCACCACAACCTGAAGTACCGGTGAGACATTATGATAAATTGAGGAAGTATGGGGCTAAGGATTTCTTTGGTACTACAGATCCTGCAATAGCTGAGCAGTCGTTGGATAGAGTGCAGAGGGTATTTATTCAGTTGCAAGCTACTCCTGAAGAGAAATTTGATTATGCTAGATCCCTTCTGCAGAAAGATGCTTATGATTGGTGGAAGACGGTTCCTCATGCCATGGATGATCCACCGACTTTGTCCTATAGTGATTTTCTGCGGGAGTTTGAGCAGAAATATACTCCGAGAAAGTACAAAGATGTCAAGAAGATGGAGTTTCTAAATCTGAGGCAAGATAACCGGACTGTGACAGAGTATGAGATAGAGTATATCCACTTGAGTCACTATGCCGGTGGAATTATTTCAGATGAGATTGATCGTTGTAGGAGATTTGAGGAGGGATTGAGGCCCTTTATTATGTGTATTGTTGCTGGTTCTCGGTACCAGGATTTTTCTCAGTTGGTTGCAGCAACTAGAAGTGTTGAGAGAGCACAGGGTATTGCAGCAGCTGCTACCGAGGAGGAGACCAGAGTTAGGAGACCCCAGTTTGAGGCAGGGTCTTCGTCTATGAAGAGAGGCCGAGGAAGTTTTGTTCTGAGAGTCAGTAGGAGCTTGAGGCAGTCAGGTAGGTCAGTTCAGTATCAGAGGCAGAGACCGAGACCTATAGTTTCTGTAGCTGGTGCTTCGACTCCAGTGGTTCAGAGGTCTACTCCACCTACATGTGTCCATTGTGGTAAGGTACATGGGGGTGTTTGTTGGAAGATTAGTGGATCAGCTGTGTGTTTCAAATGTGGATCACCTGATCATTTCATTAGAGATTGTCCTGAGCTACAGGAGGATAGACAGACTGATATTGCAGCTTCTCGACCTAGTGTTAGCAGAGGTGGTCGAGGGGGCAGAGGTTTCAGTAGAGGTGGTCAACCTGGGATCAGTCAGAGAGGATGCTCTACATCCGGAGGCAGTAGGCCAGATGAGGCTGGGTCTTCTCAAAGAGTGTATGTGATGCAGAGGCAACCAGATCCTTCAGCAGTCATTGCAGATACATTTTCTTTATTTGGCATTTCAGTTCTTGCTTTGATTGATCCAGAATCTACTCATTCATACATAAGTGCGTCTATCTTGCCTGTGTCTGAATTGCATTCAGAGTCCTTAGGATTTGATGTCTTAGTGACAAATCGTTTAGGACATAGTGTGGTAGTTAGCAAGGTGCACCGAGATAGTTCAGTTGTGGTGCAAGGTGAGGAGTTTCTTGGTGATTTGATTGAAATGCCTTTTAAGGAGTATGATTTGATCTTAGGCATGGATTGGTTGTCTAAGCATGGAGCTGTGGTAGATTGTCAAAAGAAGAGTGTTACCTTGAGAACCAGTGATGGTAGAAGTGTGATGGTATCTAGTGAGCAGAGACAATTTGCATCCTTGTTTGTTTCAGCTGTAGCAGCTAGAAAGTTGATTAGAAAAGGGTGTGATGCTTATCTTGCTCATGTTGTGGATACCAAAGTAGTGGGTTCTCAGATTGATAGTATACCCACAGTTGCGAAATTTTCAGATGTGTTTCCTAAGGAGTTGCCAGGGTTATCCCCTGAGAGAGAGGTTAAGTTTGGTATCGATTTGTTGCCTGGTACCACTCCCATCTCTATTACTCCTTATCGAATGACACCTGCTGAGTTGAGAGAGTTGAAGGTGCAGTTGCAGGAGTTGTTGGATAAAGGGTTTGTTCGCCCTAGTGTTTCTCCGTGGGGAGCTCCTGTTTTGTTTGTAAAGAAGAAGGATGGTACTTTGAGGTTGTGCATCGATTATAGGCAATTGAACAAGGTGACTATCAAGAATAAGTATCCTTTGCCTAGGATTGATGATCTCTTTGATCAATTGAAGGGAGCAGCAGTATTTTCCAAGATTGATTTGAGATCAGGGTACCATCAGTTGAGAGTCAGAGCTGAAGATGTTCCCAAGACAGCTTTTTGCACAAGGTATGGGCATTATGAGTTTTTGGTGATGCCTTTTGGGTTGACGAATGCACCTGCAGCTTTCATGGATTTGATGAATAGGGTGTTTAGACCCTATCTAGATCAGTTTGTGGTGGTTTTCATTGATGATATTTTGGTGTATTCGCGTAATGAAGAGGAACATGACAAGCATTTGCGGATTGTATTGCAGACTTTGAGAGAGAAGCAATTGTATGCTAAGCTGTCGAAGTGTGAGTTTTGGCTTGATCAAGTAACTTTTCTCGGTCATATAGTTTCAGCAGATGGTATAAGAGTTGATTCGAGTAAAGTTGAGGCTATTTTGAATTGGAGTCCACCGAAGTCTATAACTGAAGTTAGAAGTTTTCTGGGTTTGGCAGGCTATTATCGACGCTTTGTGAAAGGTTTTTCTTTGATAGCTACTCCACTCACCAGATTACTTCGAAAGGGAGTTAGATTTGTGTGGACAGATCAGTGTCAAGCTAGTTTTGAGCAGTTGAAGGAGATGTTGACTCAAGCGCCTGTTCTTACTTTGCCTGTGGAAGATAAACCATATGTGATTTACAGTGATGCTTCACATAATGGTTTAGGATGTGTTTTGATGCAAGAGGGTAAAGTTATAGCTTATGCTTCTCGGCAGTTGAAACTGCATGAGCTTAATTATCTGACGCATGATTTGGAATTGGCAGCTATAGTGTCTGCTTAAAAGATTTGGCGACATTATTTGTATGGGGAGAATTGTTTTATCTATACGGATCATAAGAGTTTGAAATATTTGGGGGTTCAGAGAGAGCTTAATCTTTGGCAAGGACGGTGGTTGGAATTGATCAAAGACTATGATTGTTTGATTGATTATCATCCTGGTAAGGCAAATGTTGTTGCTGATGCCTTGAGTCGGAAGTCTTTAGCAGGTTTGACTGCTTATTCGCTCTCGTTGCTTGTTGAGCTGAGAGCGTTGCATGCTAGTTTTGAATCATGTGATGATGGTGCTGTGAACCTTGGTTTCCACCCGAAAAGGATTCGGATGAACGTTCACTTGTTGTTGGGAGTCGCCACTCAGTTTTTTCTGTCCAAAGGGAAAAACTAAGAAAACCCTTGTTTGACTCCAAAAATACATCCAATGTAAAGGCTTCTAATCTACGAACCCAAGGAGGATTCGGGGACTATGTCATGTATTTGATTAACTTTCCAAAAAGAAACAAATCTAAAAGGGACGAAGAAAAGAAGACAAATAGATTGTTAGTAAATTGTGGACTCGCTATTTGGGGTGAATCCCAAATATGCCTACATACTCTCATTTTTTATGAGAGATCAAAGTCCATGTAGTTCGGAAAAGCCTATTTAAAGGCAATTATGCATTATGCATGCATGTGTGTATGCTTCGTGCATTGTCGGGCTTTTGCCAAAATTGTGAGATTTTGAGCACTTAGTGCTAATTTTGATGAAATTTGGGTGCTTGTGTCACATCCGCCTACTGCATTTATGCAGTGTAGACACGTGCATAGCGAGAGTAGGGAAAAGGAGAAGATAATTCTTGATAACAGCCCTAGATAAGGTTGTATGACAAAAGGGACATAATTGTAATTTTTAATAAAGTTGGGGACGTAGATGTAATTTCAAAGAAAGTTGCACCGGATGTTCTTAATAGTGCATATAACAGATTTCAAAAATGGAATGTAGAGAAAAACCGGATCGCAACGACGTGTAACGGTTTTTCCAAGAAATGTCCCGTTAAAGAAAAATGAAGAAATGTTGCCTAAGGGCATTTTGGTCATTATCAATTAAAGTTATACATGAATTTAGGGTAGAAAAAAAAGACGTGAGTACGTAGAGAATGGCGAGAGGTTAAATATGAAACGATCGTCAGTGGAAACGAAGCCGGAGAAAACCCGAGCAAAAATAGGACCTAAAGGGAATTTTGTAAAAAGTTGAGGGCTTATCGGTAATTTTTCAAAATGACTTAGAAACCTAAAATAGATCTTATAAATAGAAAGTAGAGGTCGAGAGGATCAAAACCATATATAGTTTGACTCGTGGAGCTATACGGTTTAAAAGATATGATCGATTAATCGCCGGAACGTAATGTGGGCCCGGTTTCGTGTCGGGACCGGATGAGTAACCCGGGACAACTTTATGAGATCCAATGGGAAGAGAGACAAGTGGAAAGAAGTAAAGGAAAAAGGAAGTTATAAAAATCAAAGGTTGGCCAATCAAAAGAAAACATTTAGCATGTGTAATAAATGTGTAATAAATGAAGAAAGAGAAAAAGTGGACAAGTGGGCAAGGTGATCATCATTTCCTTTGTCTATAAATATATGTGATATGAAGAGAAAATTCTCTCTTTTTCCACTCACCAAATTCGGCCAACAAAAGAAAATACCAAGGGACTTCCAAGTTTTTCCAAACTTTGATTTTTAAGGTAAGTTCTAAGGTTTTTTAAGTGTGTAGACTTTAATTTTAGTATTAGTTTTAGGTAGTTATATATTTATTGGAAGATTGGGAATTAGAGTCTTATATGGAATTGAAAAACATAATAATAATATTAAGTAAGTGATGAGATTAATTGATTAAATGGAAGAATCAAGATGTAGAAAGATTAATAAGGTTGGATTAGGGGTTTCGGTTGGAAAAGAAATAGAGGATAATTTATTATTTTGAAATTCTAAGGTTTATGTTGTATCTTGAATTGATTGAAGGAGAAATAAAGAATTAAAGAAGGAGAAGAAGGAAAAGCCAAGAGGAGTTAAAGAAATAAGGTTTGGTACTTTACTTTTGAATAATAAATTTTGGTTTGATGCTTTACAAACTTTGGTTTATGAAAGTTTTGTTGTTGATGCTTAAATATATTGATTTGAGTTAAACATGCAAAAGTTGTCAAAGGGAAGTGTTTGAATCTTCACTTTACCATTAAAGAAGCCTTAATATTGATTTGCAAAAGAAAAATAAACTATCCTATGCATTTCATGTGTTTGGGCCGAAATGGTCCCAAAAAGATAGCTTTCTGGACCTTTTTGTGGAAATTGTTTGAGGCAGCAAACGAAGGAATTTTTCAACGAAATTTTACATGCAATTAGTCAACATATGAAATAAGTTTTCTGTAAAATTTCAGCCAAAAATAAGATCATTTACTTGGTCAAATGCATGATTGAAGTGGACTGAAATTTTGACGAAAACCCAGATTTTACTATTCATTTGGTCATGCCATTTTGCGTTGCCGATTTGTCTCGCCGCAACACTATTCATTTGGTCAATTTGGGATATTTTGAAGAATGCTTTGAAATGTTTAATATGTTTATTGTGGATATTAAATATGCGAAAAAGGGGAATGGTTTGACTGAAGAATGTGTTGCGCGGCATAAATGGCAAAGTGCGATAGGAATTTAAAATGATTTCGCGAGTCATTCTAAAATGAGGTTTGAGACTTAAATTGAATCATTTTAACCTTTTTGCTCTACTGGATAGTGGGAGTGGTAGATAAGGGTATGGTGCACTATACTAACTTATGCAGTACTGCTTGATATTGTGATTGAATTGATATGATCTGAACTCAATGGTGAGGGCCATTGGGGGCCAATGGTGAGGGCCATTGGTTATAACCAGGATGGTGAGGGCCATTCCTGTGATCTGATATCGGTGGTGAGGGCCACCTATGTTACAGTGGTGAGGGCCACTGCCTTATCACTATGGTTCCCTATATCCCAGTAGAGCCTGGATCAAAGACATATTATTTTTCGTTGAACTATATAATGCAAATGAATTTGAATTATGATTTTACATTATTGAAAATATATCATACTGAATGTATCACGATTTCTATTGGTATAATGTTGGTTGATTGTTGATTTTATTATTTCCTTTTTACTTCGAATACTTTTATGTACTACTTTTATTTTTATTGGTAAAGTACCCACTGAGCGACAACGCTCAGCGAGTTAAGTTTTCCTTGACTCGTAGGTTCGGAGTAGTAGATAAATCTTGGGGAAGCAACGACCAGACCACAGCAAATCTCAGGGGTAGATCTTTTAGTTCCATTATGAGTCGATAGTTGTGGCATGTATATGAATAAATATAAAAGAGATTTTCTATGTTATAATTGTATGTTAGTAGTATGTAATAATCATAAATCTTTACTTTATGTTATATTAGAAGTGTGAACTCTTCGTGCAGGTTTGTAGTTGAGGGTATAAGGTGGATTCATTGGGAGTGCATTAAATTTGATGGTATTCTTATTCACATTGGTATGTGTAAAATGTTTTCAAAAATCAGAAAAACAAGTTTTGACGACACTTGGGATCCAAATTTCTAGGCGGAACTATGGCAAAATTTCTGTAAAAATCAGAACTAAAATTTGACTAAGTAAATTGGTAGCAACAATTAGGATAGTGTGGCACCTCTTCTCAGCTTACACATGTAGGTTGGGAAGGGGTGTTACAATTTGTGGTATCAGAGCTAAGGTTTAGCCGCTTCTGGGTAATCCAACATAGGAGGATGTACGTTTTATGTCGGGAGTGGCCATTACCGACGTAAAACGAGATATCCTGTAGTAAATAAGAGATTGTACGATTTCATGGAGTCCTAAATTTTGCAATGTATATAAGGGCTTCTTAATATTGTAAAACTTTGTGTTTGAAAATAAATAAAAGTTGTGTTGTATATGTGTTATTTAAGAATTTTTATTTATATACATGCCACTTAGGATAAGATAATGCTGTTGGTCTGGGTCGTTAATAATGATGGGATGGTATATGTTTACTCTTTAGATGTCGCAAGCAGCGCAACGTGATATAGAGGAGGAGGTCGAGTCTCAGGCCTCCCGAGTTGTAGAAATGCGTGTATCTGAGACATCAACGTCGGAGCAACCACCCGCTGATGCTCCTATTCCCAATGATATGTTGCAACAAATGGCTGCCGTATTTCGGCAGATAGCCGGCTTTGCCCCAGCCCCAGCCCCAGCGCCAGCACCCGTACCAGTACCTGCTGTAGGAGGGGAAAGGAAACCCCCAATAGAAAAGATAAGAAAGTATGGTGCGAAGGAGTTTAAGGCTCGAAGGGACGATGATTCTTCAACAGCCGAGTATTGGCTGGAAGGAACAATACGAGCCTTAGATCAGTTACAGTGTACGCCAGAAGAGCGAGTGATATGTGCTACTTCCTTATTAGTGGAAGAAGCATATATATGGTGGGACACAGTTCACCAACGAGTTTCACCGGAACAGAGAACATGGGATTTCTTTGTGAATGAGTTCAAGAGGAAGTTTATATCGGAGGCATACCTAGATGCCAAGAAAAAGGAGTTTCTACACTTAAAGCAAGGTCGACTGACTGTTGCTGAGTACGAGAGGGAATTTACTAGGTTGAGTAGGTATGCCAAGAAGACAATTGAAGACGAACATGATAGATGTAAGCAGTTCCAGGATGGATTGAATAATGAGATTAGGATGCAGCTAATTGCTGCTAATATCAAAGAATTTTCTGAGTTGGTCAATAGGGCTCTAGAAGTAGAGCAATGTCAGTCTGATGAGCAGAATAGACGACAGAAGATGAAACAGAAGAGAGGTACCCAGAACTATTCGGGAAACTACCAATCATCAAGGAAACGATTCCGCGGCATTGGTTCCACGGGAGGCGGTCAACATCGAGGTTACAGTCAGGGATCAATTCGCGGTGGCTTAAGTCAAACTACCTCAGTTGCTAGTACGGGACGATCCGGAAGAGGACAAGGAAGAGGATTCAGCCGAAGCGGAGGTAACTTCTTTATCGGTTCGAGAGGTAATGAAGGCAAAAATAATAATCCACGCTGTGATCAATGCGGACGCCGTCACACGGGAGAATGTTGGGGTCGGACATTTGCATGTTATATATGTGGATCTTTAGACCACCTTATGCGAGAGTGTCCCCAGCGAATACAGAATCTACCTAGGGATACTGAGAGATCGCAAGCGGCAGTAGGTCGAGGCCGAGGCAGAAGAAGGAGCGAAAATCCGTCGCGTGTGCAATCTGAAACAGTGAATCGACCAGAAGCAAGGGCTCCTGCTAGAATGTATGCTATGAGGGGGCGAGAAGACGAAGAAGCGCTAGACGTGATTGCAGGTCAGTTGTCTATGTTTGGGGTTCCGCTTTACGTTTTAATAGATCCAGGTTCTTCACACTCATATATATGCACGAAAAATGAAAAACTTGAGGACCTAAAGGTAGAACTAGAGAAAGAGGGAATATTAGTTACTAACCCATTAGGAAATGAGGTGATTACTAGGAAGGTAGTGAAAGATTGCCCCGTAGAGATACACGGACATATCTTTTGGGGAGATTTATTTGAACTACCATTTCAAGAATTCGATGCTATCCTTGGGATGGATTGGTTAGCCAAACACGATGCATTGGTTGACTGTAAACGGAAGAGAGTTACCTTGCATACTGCAGACGGTGACGAAGTGACCCTAGTAAGAAAAAGGAAGGATTATCTAACTAACATCATTTCTGCCATGACGGCTAAGAGGTTAGTGCAAAAAGGTTGCGAGACATACCTGGTATGTGCATTAGTAGCGAAAGAAGAGGCACCAAAGTTACAAGATATACCTACTGTATGCGATTTTCCCGACGTATTTCCTGATGATTTACCCGGATTACCACCTAAACGAGAGGTGGAATTCATCATAGACGTGTACCCGGGAGCTGCACCAGTATCCATCGCACCTTACCGAATGGCGCCAGCGGAGCTAAAAGAATTAAAGGTACAGCTACAAGAACTTTTAGACAAGGGGTTCATAAGGCCAAGTGTGTCACCATGGGGAGCACCAGTATTGTTCGTGAAAAAGAAAGACGGATCCTTAAGGTTGTGTGTAGATTACCGTCAACTTAATAAGCTGACCATCAAAAACAAGTATCTGTTACCTCGCATAGATGATCTGTTTGATCAACTCAAAGGTGCTGGAGTCTTTTCAAAAATTGATCTACGATCGGGTTATCATCAATTGAGAATTAAAGATGAAGACATATCAAAAACCACATTCAGAACTCGCTATGGACATTATGAATTCATTGTTATGCCTTTCGGATTAACGAACGCACCTGCAGTATTCATGGATCTGATGAATAGAATCTTCCACCCGTATTTGGATCAGTTCGTGGTGGTATTTATTGACAACATATTGGTGTATTCAAAGAATCGAGAGGATCATGATCGTCACCTTAGAATTGTTTTGCAAACCCTGCGTGAGAAGCAGTTATACGCTAAGTTCAGCAAATGTGAATTTTGGTTGGAAGAAGTAGCTTTCTTGGGACATATTGTATCGGCAGAAGGAATAAGGGTCGATCCCAAGAAAATAGAAGCAGTATTGGAATGGAAGTCACCTAAGACAGTAACGGAAGTCCGTAGTTTCTTGGGATTAGCAGGATATTATCGGAGATTCGTTAAAGGGTTTTCCATGATCGCCGTACCTATGACCAAGCTACTTCAGAAGAATGCCAAATTCCAGTGGACCGACGCTTGTCAAAGGAGCTTTGAAAAGCTGAAACAAAAACTTACTGAAGCACCTATTCTTACACAACCAGAATCAGGAAAAGATTTTGTGATTTATAGCGATGCATCCCATATCGGGTTAGGTTGTGTATTGATGCAGGAAGGCAAAGTCATTGCGTATGTCTCTCGACAGCTCAAGCCACATGAAAAGAATTATCCTACGCATGACTTAGAGCTAGCAGTGATTGTTTTGGCTTTCAAGACGTGGAGGCATTACTTATACGGGGAAAAATGTTACATCTTTACGGATCATCAAAGCCTGAAATATTTGCCCACGCAGAAAGATTTAAACCTGCGACAGCGAAAATGGATGCAATGGTTAGCCAACTACGACTATACGATTAATTATCACCCGGGCAAAGCAAATGTCGTAGCAGATGCACTTAGTAGGAAGTCAATGCAAGCGCTAAGTGCTATGAGGGTAACGTTAAAACCTACAGAAGATGGAGCTATCTTTGCAGAAATGCACGTGCGACCTAATTTACATCAACAAATACGTGAGGCTCAGAAGGAAGATGAACAAGTAAAGAAGTGGAGTCAACAGGCGCAGGAGAACTGTTCAGGAGACTATCAAATTCGTCCTGATGGTATTCTCTACTACAAGAAGAGAATGGTGGTACCTAAGTCCAAGGAGCTGAAGAAACAGATTTTGCAAGAAGCTCATAACAGTTCTTATACAATGCATCCAGGAGTAACGAAAATGTATCGGGACTTGAAGGAGTATTATTGGTGGCCAGGAATGAAAAGGGATATCGTTGATCATGTAACGAAGTGTCTAACCTGTCAGCAAGTGAAGGCGGAACATCAACTACCCTCAGGGCTACTACAACCTATTACGATTCCAACCTGGAAATGGGATCGTATTACTATGGATTTTGTCACAGGATTGCCTATGACAAGGGACAAACATGACGCGATTTGGGTAATCGTAGACCGGCTTACTAAGTCCGCTCATTTCATACCAGTACGTGTGGATTACTCGCTAGACAAGTTGGCAGACTTGTATATCAAAGAGATTATACGTCTCCACGGAGTTCCAACTTCGATCATATCCGATCGAGACCCACGTTTTACGTCAAATTTTTGGCAGAAGTTACAAACAGCCCTTGGAACTCGAACTTACCACAGCACAGCATTTCATCCCCAGACAGACGGACAGTCGGAAAGAGTGATTCAAATTTTAGAAGATATGCTGAGGGCGTGCGTTTTAGAATTTAAAGGTAGTTGGGACAAACACCTAAGCTTAATGGAATTCGCGTACAACAACAGTTATCAATCCAGCATACAAATGGCACCTTACGAAGCACTGTATGGTCGAAAATGCAGAACTCCAGTTTGCTGGACAGAATTGAGTGAGGAAAAGATGTTGGGGCCAGACATAGTTAAGGAAACTGAAGAGAAGGTAGAAATCATTCGAGACCGATTAAAAGCAGCAGCGGACCGGCAAAAATCATACGCGGATCTAAAAAGGAAAGACATACAGTTTGAGGTAGGTGACAGAGTGTTCCTCAAAGTCTCTCCTTGGAAGAAAGTGTTACGATTTAAACAAAAAGGCAAGCTAAGCCCTAGATTCATCGGACCATATGAAATTATTAAACGGGTAGGTCCGGTAGCTTACCAATTGGCGTTACCACCTGAATTAAATAAAATACATGATGTTTTCCATGTTTCGATGCTAAGGAGGTATCGTTCAGATCCAACCCACGTCATACAAGTTCAAGATATTGAGATTCAGCCTGAAATGACATATGAGGAAGAGCCGGTAGAGATCCTAGCACGTGAAATCAAAGAGTTGCGAAATAAGAAGATTCCATTGGTCAAAGTGCTTTGGAGGAATCACAAAGTAGAAGAAGCTACATGGGAACGCGAAGAAACTATGAAGAAGCAATACCCATATTTGTTTTCACTTGATGAGCTTCGGGATGAAGCTTAAATTAACGAGGAAGGAACTGTCACATCCGCCTACTGCATTTATGCAGTGTAGACACGTGCATAGCGAGAGTAGGGAAAAGGAGAAGATAATTCTTGATAACAGCCCTAGATAAGGTTGTATGACAAAAGGGACATAATTGTAATTTTTAATAAAGTTGGGGACGTAGATGTAATTTCAAAGAAAGTTGCACCGGATGTTCTTAATAGTGCATATAACAGATTTCAAAAATGGAATGTAGAGAAAAACCGGATCGCAACGACGTGTAACGGTTTTTCTAGGAAATGTCCCGTTAAAGAAAAATGAAGAAATGTTGCCTAAGGGCATTTTGGTCATTATCAATTAAAGTTATACATGAATTTAGGGTAGGAAATAAAGACGTGAGTACGTAGAGAATGGCGAGAGGTTAAATATGAAACGATCGTCAGTGGAAACGAAGCCGGAGAAAACCCGAGCAAAAATAGGACCTAAAGGGAATTTTGTAAAAAGTTGAGGGCTTATCGGTAATTTTTCAAAATGACTTAGAAACCTAAAATAGATCTTATAAATATAAAGTAGAGGTCGAGAGAATCAAAACCATATATAGTTTGACTCGTGGAGCTATACGGTTTAAAAGATATGATCGATTAATCGCCGGAACGTAATGTGGGCCCGGTTTCGTGTCGGGACCGGATGAGTAACCCGGGACAACTTTATGAGATCCAATGGGAAGAGAGACAAGTGGAAAGAAGTAAAGGAAAAAGTAAGTTATAAAAATCAAAGGTTGGCCAATCAAAAGAAAACATTTAGCATGTGTAATAAATGTGTAATAAATGAAGAAAGAGAAAAAGTGGACAAGTGGGCAAGGTGATCATCATTTCCTTTGTCTATAAATATATGTGATATGAAGAGCAAATTCTCTCTTTTTCCACTCACCAAATTCGGCCAACAAAAGAAAATACCAAGGGACTTCCAAGTTTTTCCAAACTTTGATTTTTAAGGTAAGTTCTAAGGTTTTTTAAGTGTGTAGACTTTAATTTTAGTATTAGTTTTAGGTAGTTATATATTTATTGGAAGATTGGGAATTAGAGTCTTATATGGAATTGAAAAACATAATAATAATATTAAGTAAGTGATGAGATTAATTGATTAAATGGAAGAATCAAGATGTAGAAAGATTAATAAGGTTGGATTAGGGGTTTCGGTTGGAAAAGAAATAGAGGATAATTTATTATTTTGAAATTCTAAGGTTTATGTTGTATCTTGAATTGATTGAAGGAGAAATAAAGAATTAAAGAAGGAGAAGAAGGAAAAGCCAAGAGGAGTTAAAGAAATAAGGTTTGGTACTTTACTTTTGAATAATAAATTTTGGTTTGATGCTTTACAAACTTTGGTTTATGAAAGTTTTGTTGTTGATGCTTAAATATATTGATTTGAGTTAAACATGCAAAATTTGTCAAAGGGAAGTGTTTGAATCTTCACTTTACCATTAAAGAAGCCTTAATATTGATTTGCAAAAGAAAAATAAACTATCCTATGCATTTCATGTGTTTGGGCCGAAATGGTCCCAAAAAGACAGCTTTCTGGACCTTTTTGTGGAAATTGTTTGAGGCAGCAAACGAAGGAATTTTTCAACGAAATTTTACATGCAATTAGTCAACATATGAAATAAGTTTTCTGTAAAATTTCAGCCAAAAATAAGATCATTTACTTGGTCAAATGCATGATTGAAGTGGACTGAAATTTTGACGAAAACCCAGATTTTACTATTCATTTGGTCATGCCATTTTGCGTTGCCGATTTGTCTCGCCGCAACACTATTCATTTGGTCAATTTGGGATATTTTGAAGAATGCTTTGAAATGTTTAATATGTTTATTGTGGATATTAAATATGCAAAAAAGGGGAATGGTTTGACTGAAGAATGTGTTGCGCGGCATAAATGGCAAAGTGCGATGGGAATTTAAAATGATTTCGCGAGTCATTCTAAAATGAGGTTTGAGACTTAAATTGAATCATTTTAACCTTTTTGCTCTACTGGATAGTGGGAGTGGTAGATAAGGGTATGGTGCACTATACTAACTTATGCAGTACTGCTTGATATTGTGATTGAATTGATATGATCTGAACTCAATGGTGAGGGCCATTGGGGGCCAATGGTGAGGGCCATTGGTTATAACCAGGATGGTGAGGGCCATTCCTGTGATCTGATATCGGTGGTGAGGGCCACCTATGTTACAGTGGTGAGGGCCACTGCCTTATCACTATGGTTCCCTATATCCCAGTAGAGCCTGGATCAAAGACATATTATTTTTCGTTGAACTATATAATGCAAATGAATTTGAATTATGATTTTACATTATTGAAAATATATCATACTGAATGTATCACGATTTCTATTGGTATAATGTTGGTTGATTGTTGATTTTATTATTTCCTTTTTACTTCGAATACTTTCATGTACTACTTTTATTTTTATTGGTAAAGTACCCACTGAGCGACAACGCTCAGCGAGTTAAGTTTTCCTTGACTCGTAGGTTCGGAGCAGTAGATAAATCTTGGGGAAGCAACGACCAGACCACAACAAATCTCAGGGGTAGATCTTTTAGTTCCATTATGAGTCGATAGTTGTGGCATGTATATGAATAAATATAAAAGAGATTTTCTATGTTATAATTGTATGTTAGTAGTATGTAATAATCATAAATCTTTACTTTATGTTATATTAGAAGTGTGAACTCTTCGTGCAGGTTTGTAATTGAGGGTATAAGGTGGATTCATTGGGAGTGCATTAAATTTGATGGTATTCTTATTCACATTGGTATGTGTAAAATGTTTTCAAAAATCAGAAAAACAAGTTTTGACGACACTTGGGATCCAAATTTCTAGGCGGAACTATGGCAAAATTTCTGTAAAAATCAGAACTAAAATTTGACTAAGTAAATTGGTAGCAACAATTAGGATAGTGTGGCACCTCTACTCAGCTTACACATGTAGGTTGGGAAGGGGTGTTACAGCTTGGTACCAAGAGAATGCAATTTAAGCTCCGTGCCAAAAGGTTGATTTTAGTTGAGACCGGCTTCATGCCCAAAAATTGATTGATTACTTAATTAGGCCTTAGACCTAAAAGGATTAGGTCTTTGACCAAAAAGATTGATTGATTCAAGGCTTAATGCCGAAAGATTGATTGATTAGTTAACTAGGCCTTAGACCTAAAAGGATTAGGTCTTTGACCAAAAAGAACTCAAGAAGAAGATGGAATGCTTATGACATGCTTGAATTGACAAAGGATGAATTAGGATATTACCTTGTTTAGGATTTTCCCACTTCGAAGTTCCAGATCTCGTTTTCTTGGACCTTGGATTACGATTATTGATTACGGATTAATTCCTGCAACACAAGGTTAGATTTATGCAAAGAAAAGTCCAAGAGAAGTTCTTAGGCGTGAAAATAGAGAGTTCATCAGCACGAGGTCCCAAGATACCAAAAGCCAACCCTTTTTCTGAAAATTTGGAGGCTTTTATAGACAAAATTCGGACTGGACGGTGGTCGAACCGCCGTGGAAGTGACAAGCTGGGAAAAAGGGAAAAAACAGAAACGTCGGCGGGTGAGCCGCCTGCAGTTTTCGAGCCCTCTAAAAAAACACGCACAATTTTCGTTCAAACTGATTTTCTGGGAGCTACGGACCTCCAAAAAATATTCCGGGACCATATCCGTGATCCTCGCGATATTCCGGACATTTCAAGTACCATGAAGACATACTTTCGGTGAACTTTACTGTGGTCGTCCGGTCTGACTTGGTCTTCTGCAGTCTGAGAAGATCGGCTTTCCGAGCCTCAAAATTCGAGTATTCACAGGTGCATTGTTGGCTCAGTTGCATTTGAGACCGGTGTTGTTGGATCAAATTAAAGAGGCTCAATTGGCTAATGAGAAAATTTAGAAGATTGTTTCAAATTGTCAAAATGGGGAGAGCCGAGATTTCCATGTGAGAAGTGATGGTAGCCTTTGGTTTAAGGATAGATTGTGTGTTCCTGATGATGCTAGTTTAAGGAAGATTATTTTAGAAGAAGCACATCAATCGGTTTTTGCTATGCACCCTGGGAGTACTAAAATGTATTATGATTTGAAGCAGCATTACTGGTGGTCAGGTATGAAGAGAGACATAGCGGAGTTTGTATCTAAGTGTCTCACTTGTCAGAGGGTGAAAGCTGAGCATCAAGTTCCAACAGGGTTGCTTCAACCTTTATCAGTGCCTAAATGGAAATGGGAGAGAGTGACAATGGATTTTGTGTCTGGTTTGCCATTGACTCAGAAGAAGCATGATGTTATTTGGGTGATTGTTGATCGGTTGACAAAGACAGCTCATTTTCTTCCAGTTAGAATGGACTATTCTCTTGAGAAGTTGGATGGGCTGTATATCAATGAGATAGTGAAATTGCATGGAGTCCCAATTTCTTTGGTGTCTGATCGAGATCCCCGGTTTACTTCAAGGTTTTGGAGAAGTTTACATAGTGCTTTGGGTTCTCGATTGTACTTTAGCACTACTTTTCATCCGCAGTCAGATGGGCAATCAGAGAGAGTGATACAGATTATTGAGGATATGTTGAGAAGCTGTGTCATTGATTTCTCTGGAAGTTGGGATAGATTTTTGCCACTTGTGGAATTTGCTTACAACAACAGTCATCAATCCAGTGGCTCAGAGGTCTACTCCACCTGTATGTGTTCATTGTGGTATGACCCATGGGGTGTTTATTGGAAGATTGGTGGATCAGCTGGGTGTTTCAGATGTGGATCGCCTAACCATTTCATTAGAGAGTGCCCTGAGATGCAAGATGATAGACAGACTGATACTGCAGCTTCTCGACCCAGTGTCAGCAGAGGTGGTCGAGGGGGCAGAGGTTTCAGTAGAGGTGGTACACCTGGATTTAGTCAGAGAGGAGGATCTACATTTGGAGGTAGTAGGCCAGATAAGGCCGGATCTTCTCAGAGAGTATATGTGATGCAGAGGCAGCCGGATGCTTCAGCAGTTATAGCGGGTACATTTTCTTTATTTGATATTCCAGTTCTTGCTTTGATTGATCCATGATCTACTCATTCATACATAAGTGCATCCATATTGCCTGTGTCTGAATTGCATTCAGAGTCCTTAGGATTTGATGTTTTGGTGACAATTCCTTTAGGACATAGTGTTGTGGTAAGTAAGGTGCATCGGGATAGTGCAGTTGTGGTGCAAGGTGAGGAATTTTTGGGTGATTTAATTGAAATGCCTTTTAAGGAGTATGATTTGATATTAGGCATGGATTGGTTGTCTAAGCATGGAGCTGTGGTAGACTATCAAAAGAAGTGTGTTACCTTGAGAACCGGTGATGGTAGAAGTGTGATGGTGTCTAGTGAGCAGAGACAACTTACATCCTTATTTGTGTCAGCTGTTGTAGCTAGGAAGTTGATTAGAAAAGGGTGTGATGCTTATCTTGCTCATGTTGTGGATACCAGAGTAATGGGTTCTCAACTTGATAGTATACCCACAGTTGCGGAATTTCCAGATGTTTTTCCGGAGGAGTTGCCAGGGTTATCCCCTGAGAGAGAGGTTGAGTTTGGTATTGAATTGTTGCCTTGTACCACTCCTATCTCTATTACTCCCTATCGAATGGCACCTGCTGAGTTGAGAGAGTTGAAGGTGCAGGTGCAGGAGTTGTTGTATAAAGGGTTTATTCGCCCTAGTGTTTCTCCATGGGGAGCTCCTGTTTTGTTTGTGAAGAAGAAGGATGGTACTTTGAGATTGTGCATCGACTATAGGCAATTGAACAAAGTGACTATTAAGAATAAGTATCCTTTGCCTCCGATAGATGATCTCTTTGATCAATTGAAGGGAGCAGCAATATTTTCCAAGATTGATTTGAGATCAGGGTACCATCAGTTGAGGGTTAGAGTTGAAGATGTTCCTAAGACAGCTTTTCGCACAAGGTATGGGCATTATAGTTCTTGGTGATGCCTTTTGGACTGACGAATACACCTGCAGCTTTCATGGATTTGATGAATAGGATGTTTAGGCCCTACCTAGATCAGTTTGTGGTGGTTTTCATTAATGATATTTTGGTGTATTCGCATAATGAGGAAGAGCATGACAAGCATTTGCGGATTGTATTGCAGACTTTGAGAGAGAAGCAGTTGTATGCTAAGCTGTTGAAGTGCGAGTTTTGGCTTGATCAAGTGACTTTTCTGGGTCATATAGTTTCAGCAAACGGTATTAGAGTCGATCCAAGCAAAGTTGAAGCTATTTTGAATTGGAGTCCACCGAAGTCAGTAACTGAAGTTAGAAGTTTTCTGGGTTTGGCAGGCTATTATCGACAGTTTGTGAAGGGTTTTTCTTTGATAGCTACCCCACTCACCAGATTACTTCGAAAAGGAGTTAGATTTGTGTGGATAGATCAGTGTCAAGCTAGTTTTGAGCAGTTGAAGGAGATGTTGACTCAAGCTCATGTTCTTACTTTACCTGTAGAAGATAAACCATATGTGATTTACAGTGATGCTTCACATAATGGTTTAGGTTGTGTTTTGATGCAAGAGGGTAAAGTCATAGCTTATGCTTCTCGGCAGTTAAAACCGCATGAGCTTAATTATCCGACGCATGATTTGGAGTTGGCAGCTATAGTGTTTGCTTTGAAGATTTGGCGACACTACTTGTATGGGGAGAAGTGTTTTATCTACACAGATCATAAAAGTTTGAAATATTTCGGTGTTCAGAAGGAGCTGAATCTTCGACAGAGACAGTGGTTGGAATTGATCAAAGACTACGACTGTTTGATTGATTATCATCCTGGTAAGGCAAATGTTGTTGCTGATGCCTTGAGTCGGAAGTCTTTAGCAGGTTTGACTGTTTATTCGCTCTCGTTGCTTGTTGAATTGAGAGCGTTGCATGCCAATTTTAAATCATGTGATGATGGTGCTTTGTTAGCTCAATTGCAGTTGTGACCAGTGTTGTTAGATCAGATTAAAGAGGTTCAATTGGCTGATTAGAAAATTCAGAAGATTGTGTCAGATTGCCAAAATGGGGAGAGCCGAGATTTCTTTATGAAAAGTGATGGTAGCCTTTGGTTCAAGGATAGATTGTGTGTTTCTGATGATGCTAGTTTGAGAAAGGTTATTTTAGAGGAAGCACACCAATCGGTTTTTGCTATGCACCCTGGGAGTACTAAGATGTATCATGATTTGAAGCAGCATTATTGGTGGTCAGGTATGAAGAGAGACATAACAAAGTTTGTATCTAAATGTCTCACTTGTCAGAGGGTGAAAGCTGAGCATCAAGTTCCTACAGGGTTGCTTCAACCTTTATCAGTGCCTGAATGGAAATGGGAACGTGTGAAAATGGATTTTGTGTCTGGTTTGCCATTGACTCAGAAGAAACATGATGCTATTTGGGTGATTGTTGATCGGTTGACAAAGACAGCTCATTTTCTTCCAGTTCGGATGGATTATTCTCTTGAGAAGTTGGCTGAGCTGTATATCAGTGAGATAGTGAAGTTGCATGGAGTTCCAATTTCTTTAGTGTCTGATCGAGATCCATGGTTTACTTCAAGATTTTGGAAAAGTTTACATGGTGTTTTGGGTTCTCGATTACACTTTAGCACTGCTTTTCATCCGCAGACAGATGGGCAGTCAGAAAGAGTGATACAGATTATTGAGGATATGTTGAGAAGCTGTGTCATTGATTTTTCTGGAAGTTGGGACAGATTTTTGCCACTTGTGGAATTTGCTTACAACAACAGTCATCAATCCAGTATTGGTATGGCACCATTTGAGGTATTGTATGGTAGAAGATGCAGGACGCCTCTGTGTTGGAATGAAGTTGGAGAAGGCAAGTTTGTTGGTCCTTATTTGATTAAAGAAACAGAAGAGAAAGTAAAGATAATTCTGGATCAATTGAAAACAGCTTCAGATCGGCAGAAATCTTATTCAGATTTGAAGAGGAGAGACATAGAATTTGATGTTGGAGATAAAGTATTTCTGAAAGTGTCTCCTTGGAAAAAGATTTTAAGATTTGGTCGAAGAGGGAAGCTGAGTCCTCGTTTTATTGGACCATATGAGATATTAGAGAGAGTTGGACCAGTTGCTTATCGTCTTACTTTGCCGCCTGAGTTGGATAGGATTCATAATGTCTTCCATGTTTCTATGCTGCAGAGGTACAGATCATATCCATCTCATGTTTTACCAGTTGAATCTATTGAAGTGAATCCAGATCTGACATTTGAAGAAGAACCAATTGCTATTTTGGCACATGAAGTGAAAGAGTTGAGACATAAGAAAGTGCCAATCGTAAAGGTTCTTTGGAAGAATCATGGTAGAGAAGAGGTAACTTGGGAGAGTGAGCAAGCAATGCGAGATCAGTATCCTCAACTATTTCAGACTTGATATCGGGTAATTTCGAGGATGAAATTTCTTTTTAGAGGGGGAGAATTGTAATATCCCAAAGTATACCCTAAAATTTTTGGAGTATTTATTGTTGTATTTGGATTAAGTGTATTTATTTTAGTGGAAAGAGAAGAGGTAATGATATATACAACATATACAAGTCAAAAGAAGTGAAAAGTCAAAGAAAGAGTTAATTTTTATTAATTAAATATAAGGAAATTAATTAAATGGGAAATTGGAGTGAGTGGAAGTGGATAGAGATATTTTAGAATATTTTAATATTAAATGCTTAGAGGAGAGGGTTTTGAGGAAGAGAGTTGACTTTGCTTTCTTTGTTTTCTTCTTTCCTTCTTTCTTCTTCGTGGCCTCTTGTCTTTCCTTTTCTTTTCTTTGTTTTGGCCGACACTCCATAGCAAGAGAGCAAGAGAGAGATTTGATCTTCCAAACTCAAGATTGAAGGAAGTTTTCAAGTGATCAAGTTGGAAATTTAAGAGTTTCTTCATATTTGGTAAGTTTTCCACTTGATTCTTTGATTTTCTTTGAGTTTGTGAGTTGAGATTGTGGTTGATATGTGTATGTTTGATTGTGGTGTGTTTGAGAGTGTTTGGTATATTGAGTATGGATTTTGGGGTTGGATTGAAGGAAAGAGTAAGTTGTTGGAAGAGAAAGTGTTATGGTTGTGTTTTGGGTTTGTGGTGATGATTATGATTGGTGTTTGATGTATGTTTTGAGTTGTTTTGGTGTTTTTACAAGTTTGTTATGGTTTTTGGGTGTGTTTAGTTAAGTTTGTTTGAAGTGGAAGATGGTGGAAGTAAGTGGTTTGTTGGATGTAGTGTTGATGTTGCCGGAATCTGTATTTTTGGCCTGACAAGCCCATGAGCACGGCCAAGTCTTTGGGCGTGTCAATGGTTCTGTGTTGCAGTAGCATTTACACGTCCAGTGACACGCCCATGTCACTGAGCGTGTCATAGCTACTGTGTTGGTGAAGGTTTGACACGGCCATGAACATGCCCGTGTTGTTGGACGTGTCAATGTTTCTGTGAGACAGAATGTATTACACGTTCAGTGACACGCCCGTGGTTCTGAGCGTGTCAAAGCTTCTGTGTTGTGGAGTTAGGGCACGGTCGGGGACACGCCCGTGTTGTTGAGCGTGTCATGTTTAGAGTTTGCCTTAGTTTGTTCTTAGCTTTATTATCTTATATGTATCTCTAAGTGAGTGTGTATGATTACCTTTGGTTTAGGTTGTGAAGAGGTTGAATTGCCCTAACCTAAGTGTTGAAGATTCTTGGAAGAGGAAGGGTATAGATTGGTGTGAGTTGTTCTTAAGGTAAGTACAAACTTACATGGTTGCATTCATTTGCATGATTTTGAGACTTAGCATATTTGGTTGTAAATGTGTTAAGTGATCTATTGCATTGTTGATATACTTGATAAATGTTATGATTTGTATAATGTGAATGATATGATGAGCATTCAAAATGTATGCTAATGTATTTGGTTATGTACAGTTGAATGATGAATTGATTTCATGTGATATGAGACATGATGAGATATGAAGCCATTATGGTTGGCTATGGTAATGCAAATGAAATGATTGGGGGCATGATTGCCTATTTGATTAGGGAATATGAAATAAGAAATGGAATTGATAATGAAATGAGAAATGGATTGAGAAAGAGATTGTTAAAGATGTAATTGAAATAATTGTGTGCTTAATATGTTATTCAATTTTCAGAGTTCTGGGTTTGGTGGCATGCCTATAAATCCCTGGATAGGTGAAAATACCGGGTCGTAAGCCGATTCCAGTTGAAAAATGTGAAATATGTGAAATATGATGTTTTTGGGGTGAAAAGACTGGGTCGTAAGCCTCAAAAACAATAACAGTCTTGCAGGGTTGAGGATTTCCTCGGGTTTAGCCGGGTTGAGGTCCAAGAGACTGGGTCTGTTACACTATCCATGGATAGAGATATATATGTATTGCCTACGGGCTTGATGATTGTGATTATGGACCAAAGCAGTAACTCTGAACTTTGAATAATATATTAGTGTCTTTTGGGCCCATGCTTGTCTTTGTTTTCAATGTGGCTTGGAAAACTATGTTGAGTAATGAAACTATGAAGATACAACATGATGTGTAATATGTTTATGGATGTGGAAAATTGTCAGTATTACCTCATGAATGTTTTGATTAATTATTGAATAATGTAAGATTGTGAAATATATTATTCTTTTGAATTGTTTATGAAACTTGATTGTGTGACATTAGCATTGCATTGAAGCATAATATTATTGTAGTTTGTACCACTAAGCCGTTGGCTTAGCGCGATTGTGATTCATCACGCAAGTGATAGGGTAGAACCAGAGAGTTCAGCTAGACCGAGTTAAGTCTAGATTCTGAAGCGTTGATAGAGGGTTTAAAGATCAAAGACAAACTGCCAAACATGTATAACTTTTATGTTTTGTAAAACATGGATTTTGATATATATATATATATATATATATGTATTTGTAAATACCGCTATGTTTTCCGTTGCGTATTACATAAACGTTTTATTTATCGTACTCTATAATATGGATTGAATGTTTTCAAGTTTTCTCATATTAATGTTAAAAGGAATGAATGGTTTGTTTAGTAAACCGTAGCATTCCTATATTCAGTATACGTATATTACGGATACAGTGGTATGTAGTGTGCGTATACGGGGTATAGGGGTGTTACATGCTGGACAGGTGAGAAGACCGGGTCGTAAGCCGAGTCCAGTTGAAAAATGTGAAATGTGATGTTTTTGGAATGAAAAGACTGGGTCGTAAGCCTCAAAAACAAATTCTTGAAGCTAGATTGAGTGAAAAGACTGGGTCGTAAGCTCAAATCTAGTTGATTATCCATGGATAAATATATATGTATCGCCTACGGGCTTGATGATTGTGATTATGGACCAAAGCAGTAACTCTGAACTTTGAATAACATATTAGTGTCTTTTCGGCCCATGTTTGTCTTTATTTCAATGTGAATCATAAATGGTAAAATAATTGAATAAGATAATGAAATGCAATGTTATGAAATATAGTATTGATGAATATGATCTCTATTGTTGAAAATATGGCATTGACATTGCATTATGCATGTTGTTATTATGGTTTGTACTACTAAGCCGTTGGCTTAGCGCGATTGTGGTTCATCGCGCAGGTGACAGAATAGAACCCGAGAGCTCAGTTAGACCAAGTGGAGTCTAGCTTCTGAGGTGTTGATAGAGGGCTTAAAGATCAAAGACAAACTGCCAAACATGTATAAATTTTATATTTTGTAAACATGGATTTTTGATGTATATGTATGTATAAATACCGCTACATTTTCCACTGCGTATCAAATAAACATTTTATCTATTGTACTTTATAATATAATTTAAATGTTTTAAGTCTTTTTTTTATATCATTGCTAAAAGAAAAGATTTGTTTGTGTAGTATATCGTGGCACTCCTGTATCTGGTATACGTATATTACAGGTGTAGTAGTTTATGTAGTGTGCATATACGAGATATAGGGGTGTTACATTACTTGTATGGGGAAAAGTGTTTCATTTATATGGATCACAAGAGTTTGAAATACCTGGGTGTTCAGAGAGAGCTGAATCTTCGACAGAGACGGTGGTTAGAGTTGATTAAAGACTGCGACTGTTTGATTGATTATCATCCTAGTAAGGCAAATGTTGTTGTTGATGCCTTGAATAGAAAGTCTTTGGCAGGTTTGATACTTATTCGCTTTCATTGCTTGTTGAGTTGAGAGAGTTGCATGCTAGATTTGAATCTTCTGATGATGGTGCTTTGATGGTTCAGTTGCAGTTGAGGCCAATCTTGTTGGATCATATTAGGGAGGCTCAGTTGGTTTGTCAGAAGGGAGAGAGTCGAGACGCTAGATTTGAATCTTCTGATGATGGTACTTTGATGGTTCAGTTGCAGTTGAGGCCAATCTTGTTGGATCATATTAGGGAGGCTCAGTTGGTTTGTCAGAAGGGAGAGAGTCGAGACTTTTATGTGAGGGATGATGACAGTCTATGGTACAGAGATAGATTGTGTATTCTTGATGATGCAGAATTAAAAATAATGATATTAGAGGAAGCACATCAGTCACTTTTTGATATGTACCCTGGGACTACCAAGATGTATCAGGACTTGAAGCGACATTATTGGTGGTCAGGTATGAAGAGGGACATAGCAAAGTTTGTATCCAAATGTCTCACTTGCCAGAAAGTGAAGGCTGAGCACCAAGTTCCTTCAGGGGAGCGAGTGACAATGGATTTTGTGACTGGAATGCCTTTGACTCATAAGAAGCATGATGCAATCTGGGTGATAGTTGATCGGATGATGAAGATAGCTCATTTTCTTCCAGTTCAGATGGATTATTCTCTTGAGAGGTTGGCTGAACTATATATCAATGAGATAGTCAGGTTGCATGGAGTCCCAGTTTCTTTGGTGTCGGATTGAGATCTCTGATTTACTTTGAGGTTTTGGAAGAGTTTGCATGATGCTTTGGGTTTTTGATTACATTTTAGTACTGCTTTCCATCCCCAGACAAATGGACAATCAGAGAGAGTAATACAGATTCTAAAAGATATGTTGAGGAGTTGTAACATTGATTTTACCAGGAATTAAGACAGATTTTTGCCATTAATTGAGTTTGCTTATAACAATAGTCATCAGTCCAGTATTAGAATGACTCCTTATAAGGCTTTATATGGTAGGAGATGTAGGACACCTTTGTGTTAGGATGAAGTTGGAGAAGGTAAACTGGTTGGTCCCAATTTGATTAAGGAAACAGAGGAGAAAGTGAAGGTGATTCGGGGTCATTTGAAAGCAGCTTCAGACTGACAGAAATCCTATTCAGATTTAAAGAGAAGAGACATATAGTTTAGTGTGTAAGATAAAGTGTTTCTGAAGGTGTCTTTATGGAAGAAGATTTTGAGATTTGGCTGCAAAGGGAAATTAAGTTCTCGTTTTATAGGACCATATGAGGTGTTAGAGAGAGTTGGTCTAGTGGCTTATAGACTAGCTTTGCCGCCTAAGTTGGATTGAATACATAATGTTTTCCATGTCTCGATGCTTCAGAGATACAGGTCTGACCCATCTCATATCTTGTCAGTGGAGTCAATTGAGGTGAGTCCAGATCTGACTTACGAGGAAGAATCAGTGGCAATTTTGGCACGAGAGGTTAAAGAATTGAGGAATAAGAGGGTGCCACTTGTGAAAGTCCTTTGGAGGAATCATGCTATTGAGGAGGCGACATGGGAAAGTGAGTAGGCAATGCAGAGTCAGTTTTTTTAATTATTCCAGACTTGAGGACAGGTAATTTCGAGGATGAAATTTATTTTAGGGGGAGAGAATTGTAACATCCTAAAATTTTTTGAAATTTTCTAATTCTTGGAATATTTGATAAAATAAATTATAATTTAAAAGGATAAATTAAATTAATAATTTTAAATGAAAAATGAAGGGATTTTAAATGAAAAAGTGAAATATATATGAAAAATATACATAACATATAAAAGTCAATATTTTTTAAAAGAAAAGGGTATTTTGGCAATTAAATCTTATAAATTCAAAATTAATAAAATAATTCAAAAATAAATTATTTTTGAATGAAAGAGGAAAATTAGGACTTTTAATTTATTAAAAAAATAATTAAATAATTAAATATTAAATTATTTTAATATATATATATATATATGGCTTCAAAATAAAGATGAAAAGAAAAAGCAAATATTAAAAAGTCTTCATCTTCTTTTTCTTCTTCTTTCTTTTAGCCGAATTTTCCATGGGAGCTAGACCAGGATTTTGATTCTTCCATTCTCCATAAATTGAAGGATTTAACAAATTTCAAATAGATTTTTGGTGATTTCTACCAAAATTAGTAAGTTTCCATATATTTTCTTTGAATTCCATGGAAGATTGTATTATGTGAGTTTTGGAATTTTGATGCAGTATGTTATAATTATTGAAATTGGTGTGTATGATGTTATTTTGGGTAGTTATCATTGATTTTAAGGTTAGATTGAAGAGATGATGGAGTTTGGATAAAGAATGGTGAAGAGAGAATTTAGGGTTATGAATTTTTGGGGTTTTGAAAACATGAACTTTAATTGTGCAAATTGGTTCTAAATGAGTTGTTTTGATTCATATACAAGTATTTTAAAGTCAAATATTGGATTTGGTGGTGTTGGGTTGGAGTTTGAGAATGGAAGTGGAGATTTAGGGTTTTGGAAAAGTGATTTTTCAAAGTGGTTGAATTGTGTGATTTTATTTGTTTAATCATGTTGTTTAGTGTTAAAAGTGATGAATATAAGCTTAGAATGAGTAATGGATTGTGTTGGAATGGAAAACCTTCAATGGGGGCCATTTTTGAGATTTTGTGTATAAGAGTGTATTTTTATAATGTAAAAGATTTAAATGTATTAAAATATATTTTTAATAATATAAATAAACTTAAAACACTAATTTAATTGTAGTAGAATGGAATTCTAATGTTGAAGTAAGGAAATGCTAAATTTTTGAAAATTTATAGGAGTGATGTGTAATTATGGTTTAATGTTGGAAATACCATTAAATGTTATCCTAAATGATTATTTGCTATCACATTTGGTTTAGGCATTGAGGGAGGTTGATTTGCTTCATCCAAGTGGTGAAGGGCAAGTTGAAAAGATTGGATTGGAGGTTGTTTTAAGCTTGCTTTGGGTTGCTAGTGGAGGTATGCACAAACTTTGAATATAATGTTTATATTTGCATAACATTTGAACTTAATAAATTTTGGTTGAAAAATGTGTTAAGCTACTTGGTTCATTGATTGTGTATGAATAATATGCTATGACATTTATAATATTATATATAAGTTAAATGCATTATGAAAAGCCATTGATAATGGCTAAATAGTGTAAAATGTGAAATATGTATATTATGTGAAAATACCCTAAGTAATTGGGTAATGTGTTGTGAATGTAAAAATAAGATATGTGATATAATGAAATGAATTGATATTGAAAAAAATAAGAAAAGTGAGAAAAATGAAATAGAGATGTGAAAATTGAGAAAAGTGAGAAAAAAGTGAAAATAAGGCAATCTGCCTAGATTAAATATGTGAAAATGAGAAAGAGATTAATAATGAGAAATATGAATAAATTGTGTGCCTGATATGTTATTCAATTTTTAGAGTTCTGGGTTTGGCGGCATGCCTATGATTGCTTAAGGGCTAAACGCTGGAATGGTGAAAAGACGGGGTCGTAAGCCAGGCTAGCTGATAAATATGATATTTTTGGGGTGAAAAGATTGGGTCGTAAGCCTCAAAAACTGTAGTAGTCTAGCCGGGTTGAGGACCAAGATACTGGGGCCTAAGGGTCTAGCCGGGTTGAGGTCCAAGAGACTGGGGCTGTTACATTATCCATGGATATATTGCCTATGGGGCTAGACACATGGTGTCTTTATGGACCAAAGCAGTAACTCTGAAATTTAAATAACATATTAGATCCTTTTTGGGCCCATGCTTGTTTTTGTTTTAATGTGAATTATGAATTGTGATCCAATTGAGCAATATAATGTTATGAGTTGTGATTATGAAATATTTGAAAAATATAAGAAAGTGGAATGATGTGACATCTATATGTATTGTGCATTGGCATTACATCGAGTTTTATTATTATTATCAAAGTTTTTACCACTAGGCTTCGGCTTAGCGCGATTATTTTCATCGAGCAGGTGACAGGATAGACTCAGCTGAGTCAGAGAGTTTTTCTAGACCAGGTCTGGTCTAGACTTGTAGTTGAGCTTGTTGAGTTGCTATCGAGATCAGAAACACTGCCAGCAACATGTATATATTTTTATATTATTATATATTTTGAGTATTATGCATAATATATTATGTTTTGGATTTTACGTATTGTATATTGTAAAGAATGTTTGGGTCAATATATTTGAAATGGGAGAGTAAGTGTGTTTTAAATTATATATATCTATATATATAAATGTTTGAGAAACTTGGTGAAATTGAGAAGTATGGTTGAGAATGTGATTTGAAATTATTTGGGAGTGTTTTCTTTTTGCAGGTTAAGTAATTGCTAAATTTTGAGATGTCTAAATTACAGACAAAACTCTTGCGAATTTTTTTTCAGAGATTTATATATATATTATTTATTTTGGGTTCTTATAACAAGTAAATAATATTTATATTCTATTTAATTTTATATATTTAGAATTTAAAATTTTAAATTGAAAATGTAAAATTTTTTTATTAAACCGGTCTGTGATATTTTTATACTGTATATGCATATTTTACATATGTTGAAAATATGTATTATACGTATATAGGGTATAAGGGTGTTACAAATATACTTAATAAATACACTTTTTTATGGTGTATATACTTACAAATATACTTACAAATGTTACAAATATACTTACAAATATACTTAATATATACAAATATTCTTTATTTCACATTTTTTTATGGTGTGCACTGTGTATATAGAATATTAGAATATCTATAATATACCTTTTATATAACATTTGTTTATATGCATTTATCATTACAAGTTGCTTTTTATTTCTAAGAACAATCAAGTGATTTAAATATATCTAAAATAGACTTAACATATACCCTTCTTGGGATTTGATATTTTTTTTTCTTTCAAAATTTGCACTCTGTATAGAGAATATTACTTGCATATATCTAAAACATACTTTCATATATTATTTGTTTATATAAATATAACATTACTAGTTAATTTTTATTTCTAAAAGCAACCAAATGATTTAAATGTATGTAAAATATATTTAATGTATATTTTTTTATTTGACATCTTTATTTTTTTAAGCGCACTTTGTATATAGAATATTAGTTGCATATGCCTAGAATATATCTTTCATATATCATTTGTTAATTTGAATACATGTACCAACCATTACCAATTATATTTTATTTATAAAAGCAATCAAGTGATTTAAGTATACTTAACATATATCCTTATACCATTTGTTTATATACTTATATCATTACCAGTTACATTTTTTTTTTCAAAAGCAATCAAGTAATTTATATATACCTAAAATATACTTATTGCATATTTTTGGGATTTGGCATTTTTTTTTTATGGTTTGCTCTTCACATATAGAATATTAGTTGAATATACCTAAAACATACTTTTCATATATGATTTGTTATATACATATACCATCACTAGTTACTTTTGTTCCAAAAACAGTCAAGTGATTTAAATATACCTAATATATATCCTTTCCTGCTTTTCAGAATTTGACATTTTTTGTAACACCTTTATACTCCATATACATATAATACACATATTTTATATGTATAAAATACATATATAGAATACAATAATATCACGTTTATTTTTTTTTTCCAAAAAAATTCCATTGTTCCAAAAATAATTATTTAGAACACTTTCTATATATTTTAATAAACAAAGAAAAATATTTCTCAGTAATTTAAATATAAAAAGACACATTTAAAGAATAATTTTGTGAAAAAAATTTACCAGAGTTTTATTTATATTTTGGATATTTCTAAATTTCAACACACTCAACTTCCATTTAAAATACACTCCCAAATATTCATTCAATACATTCATTTCTCTAAAATCTCCAACAAAATCACAAAATACACAAATATTTATATATAATAATACATATAACCCATCTCTCAAATTTTCAACATTTAAATAAAAAAAATCCTTTTATATTTTACATCATATACATGTAGCAAACATAATATTCATATTTAAGTAAATTTTACAAAGTTTAAAATATAAACAAGAAATGCAGATGGCTCTAGTCTGTGGCAGCTCGACAAACTCTAAAGGTAAACAACTATAATCTAGATCTGGTGTGGTCTAGCAGCACTCTCTGAATAAGCTCTATCACCTGTGTGATTTAATTCATTCACGTTATGCATAATACTTAGTGGTACATATTTTAGTATAATAAATAAATGGTATAACACATACAATGCAATAAATGCAATATGATAAAAATGACAGTTAATTTATTTCTTTTTACGTATTTTAATAACACATCAATCATTCATACATATTGGGTCCAAAATTTTTTTTATATTAGTCTAGTTCTAAAAATATTATCTTAGGCTAACACTACAAGAAAACTGTGAAATAGCTATGGAAAATTGCTACGGACAGATTCCGTAGCAACATAGCGACGGAATTGCTATGGCATAGCTACGGAATTGCCTTTTTTATTAAATTATATATTGCCGTAGCAAGTCCATAGCTATTCCGTAGCGACGTTAGCTACGGAACAGATTTCTGTAGCAATTATTTTCGCGCCACAGTGGCGCGTCTTTTAGATACGCAGGATTCTGTAGCCATTCTGTAGCAAACATATTACTCATTCCCTCAGCTGCGGTTTAACTACGGATTTATCCTTTGCTACGGAATTTCCGTAGCGAAAAATATTTGCTACGGAAAATTTTTGCTACGGAAATAGTGCTACGAAAATAGTGCTACGAAAAATATTTTTGCTACGGATTTATCCTTTGCTACGGAAATTTCGTAGCTAAAAATTTTCTACTTCCCTCCTTTGCAAATTTCAGAATCCCGCTTTCCTCTAAAAAAAGGGGAAAAAAAATTCAGAATCGTGCTTTGATCTGCCTTTGCTTTGTTCCTTCTCAGTTTGCTTTCCATCTTCCCCTTCACGTTGCAGCCTGCTCTCCTCAATCAATCTCTCTCTCTCATGACTTGCGAACCCAAGCCATAACCAACCACAACCTCCATTCGCCGCTTCCATCGCTGGTGTCTCAATCTTCAACCACTTTCAATTTGGCAGAAGAAGACAACATAGATGAGACAAGAGAAAGCTCAAAGGTTCTGATATCTTTCTCCCTCTAACTTTCATTTTATTGTTGTTATGCTTCAGTATCTTAGGATTTGGGGTTTTTGATGTTTGAACTCTCAAGTTAAACTGTAGAACTGCTGCTAGTTCTGGTACAAACCCGATCTAAATAATCCTCAATGTCATTCAAAAACCATGTCCTACATTCACAATTCAATGCATTTGCTATTTCTGATGATACATTCAATCTACTTCCCTTCACCCAATTTTGGTTGCTTTGCAGATTATTTACTATTTTTGAGAAAAATTCATTTTCGGATCTTTAATTCCTAGCAGCAAATAATGTACTTTTCGGTCAGTTTGTGCAATTTGTTCTGTTTGATGCTTTTGGGTGCTTTTGGGTTTAAGTCACATTCTACTGCTGCTTTGATCCATGTAGCTGCATTTTTCTTTCTATCCAATACAAGTTTTAAATCTTCTGTTATAGAATCAGGACAACTTGAATCTATTAGGGATTCAAAAATTACTTTGGTTTGAGATAAATCATTTTGAAGATTGGAAAATTTGTCTACAAGTTTCCGCTGTATATTATGGTTCCATTTATTGAGCCATGAGGTAATGTAAGTAACATAGAATATGACTTCAGGTTTTCCCAATTCGCTTCTCATCATAAAATTTATACCACTGTAGTTGATTGTTGTCTTTTCATGTCATGCAGCACTGCACTAATGTAAAAATTGAAATGAATTGTTGAATTCATTTGCTCTTATGAACATAAGAAAAGAAAAAGAACTCACATGAACACTTGATCCGCTGCAATCTGTTTTGGCCTTAGGCTTGACAAATGTAGTGTCTGAAATATCCTTTGGTATTCTTGCAACATCCTTCCCACTCCAACTTCTTCTTTTGAAAATAAAAGATGTGGTAGAAGCAACTGAATTTCTGTTTCCTGCTGCAGTAATAGTATCATCATTTCTCCTTAGCTTGTTTGATAAAGTTTGATTTTTCTTTTTCCTGTTGATGATAGAAAATGACTAATTCTATAGAATAAGTGAAACTCATATTCTAAAGTTCAGTCTACATTCAGAAATCAACAAAATTTATCTGTATTGTATCATAACATGTCCTGGCTGGAATAAGAAGAAATTCATTTAAAGATGGAAGTAAACATAATTAATTCAAATGTTGTAATTTTATAAATGAATGATTTACTTCAAAGTCAGTCAGTCATATGATGCTTGCTGGAAATTGAGCTTTTGCATTGCTTTCTTACATTAAGTGTTGTAGTTTGCACAATCAGACCTGGTTTTATAGTTTGGCATGCCATGGGAAACTGAATTGTCTTGTTTATAATTTCAGGTAGCTTGACAAAGCTTAGTTCTCTCACATTTTTAACCCCAATGTTTGCTTCAGTTTTCGGGTAAGATTCTTCAGTAAAGGCGGTAAAAATGTATGACAATTTCATTTAATGCGTGGACCTTTGCAAACATTGAACTGAGGCTAGAACCCTTTAGTAGATTATCACTGAAATCTCCAAACATTTCATGATTTGACATATTCTAACATTAGGTTCCTATATCTTGGTGAGACCTTCTCATCCTTACAGCTGGTGGGGGCTCTTGTTACTGTGGTAGCAATATACATGGTCAATTACCGTAAAAGTATTGACTGAAGCATTTTGATTTAAGATTCTTATGGGGAAGGAAATGCCAATGATTTGTAAAATTACTGAAAAGGCTTAAGGAATGCCATTTGTTGTGTAGTAATATTTGTGTGCATGCATGCGTTTAGAAAGCAAAAGACAAAATGGCCTGTTGTATTTCCATTTTTTGTAAAGTCTTAAAACATTTGGACATCTTTTGTTTTCTTATCTGGTCATTTCATAAAATAATGCTGCTGCTCACACCTTTTTTTTCTAATTTTAGTTTTTGAGCTGCTTGAAAAATAACATATTGGTGTGAATTTGTTTCTTGCTGATTGACTCAATGATATTTGGTAATAACTGTGATATTCATATCTTCATGATAATTTGCTTCTTCATTTGGGTCTCGGCTTAATCCTACTCAAGTATGTTCTACAATTTTATATGCAAAGTGTCACATTAATGATCCCATTTGTTGGTGGAAATGCTGCAATTCAGTTTATTAGATTGCTACTTGCAGTCCAACATCTTCCGGTTTATAATTTGTAGTAGCTATATCTTTTGAATTTTTGCATTAGTGATGAGTTATGCATGAATGACTGAAAACATGATTAAATATGTGTTTTAAGTGGCTAATATTTGGAAAAAGGTGTTTGAAATTTATAAATTTAATAAATTGCAATGTAGCTTAATAAATTGCTGGCTAAGTGTTTTTACTGTCATATATAAATGATATTTTTTTATATTTAATAGTAATTGGTTGTCTTAATATTCTATTAACACAGGAATATGAATCCAGATAGAAGTTGGATGTATCGTAGGCTTAGTGGAGGATTTATTACTCTAGAATTTGTTAGGGGAACTGAGGAATTTATTAAATTTGCAACTTCTCATCCCGAATGCATGGATGGAGATAAACTGAAATGTCCTTGCATTAGGCCTAAATGCTGTAATAAGATTTTTTTAACTGTAGAAGTTGTTACACAGCACTTGTATGAAAGAGGTTTTATACCAAATTATTACAATTGGTACTTACATGGTGAAGATGAGGAAGATGTTATAGAAATGAGTGTGGACCACTCGGAAGGAGGAGGAGTCCGTGTTGATGAAAATGTTTTTGAGCATAGAGATCGATATTACAACATGGTAATCGATGCCTTACATCAACAAGGGGTGTCTAATGAAGTTGAGGACATGGAAGAAGAGCCAAATAGTGTTGCAAGAAAATTGTATGACATGCTTGAAGCAGGAAATCAAGAACTATGGCCTAGTTGTAAAAGACATTCAGTGTTGTCAGCAGTTGCTCGAATGTTGAACATTAAGGCAGAACACCATTTGTCTGAAAAATGCTTTGACCAATTGTTAGAGTTTATAAAAGAAGTACTCCCTGAAGGCAATTTAATGCCTGAATCCTTTTACAGAACAAAAAAGTTAGTTGAACGTTTAGGTCTTCCGATGCAACAAATAGATTGTTGTGATAATAATTGTATGATATATTGGGGAGAAGACATTGACTTACAAGAGTGCAAGTTTTGCCGTCATCCTAGGTATAAACAGTGTAGGAATGAAATTACAAATAAGGTGGTTTATAGGGCATATAAAAAGATGTTTTGCTTCCCTTTAATACCGAGATTACAAAGGTTGTATGCATCAGAAGCCACAGCAAAGCATATGACATGGCATCATAAACATTCATCGAAAGAAGGTGTTATGCAACATCCATCGGACTCTCCTGCATGGAAGCACTTTAACACTATTCACCGCTCTTTTAGCGATGAAAAAAGAAATGTACTTCTAGGATTGAGTACCGATGGCTTCCAACCTTTTGGTCAATCTGGAAAACAATACTCTTCTTGGCCGATTGTTGTCACACCTTATAATTTACCTCCTTGGATGTGTATGAAAACGGAGTACATGTTTCTATCTACTATAGTGCCAGGTCCAAATAATCCAAAGTATAAGATAGATGTCTTTCTGCAGCCCTTAATTGCAGAGTTGAAACAATTGTGGGAGGTTGGGGTGGAGACGTATGATGTCTCAAAGAAACAAAATTTTCTCTTGCGTGCGGCTCTATTATGGACTATCAGCGACTTTCCCGCTTATGCTATGCTATCCGGATGGAGCACTGCTGGTAGGCTTGCTTGCCCATATTGCATGGAGAAAACAGATGCTTTTACATTGCAAAACGGTCGAAAACAATCTTGGTTTGATTGTCATCGCAAGTTCTTACCACCAGACCATCCATGGCGGAGAAATAAAAATTGGTTCAAGAAGAATAGAGTTGTCAATGACAATGCACCTCGGATAAAGACTGGTGAAGAGATACTTAATGAAATTGAGTCATTGGGTCTTATGAAGGTAACAGAACTAGGGGCTGATAAGAAGAATGCTCTTATAAGCGAGAGTTATGGATGGAAAAAGCATAGTATTTTTTGGGATTTGCCATATTGGAGTTCCCTTCTCATTAGGCATAATTTAGATGTTATGCACATTGAGAAGAATTTCTTTGATAATCTATTCAATACCATTATGAACATTGATGGTAAAACAAAGGATAATTTCAAAGCAAGAGAGGATATGGAAAACCTTTGTCGTCGTAAGGAGTTGGCAAGAAATCCAACAACTGGCAAGTTCCCAAAAGCATGTTACGCATTAGACAAAGATGGGAAAAAAACTGTTTGTGAATGGTTAAAGACATTGAAGTTTCCAGATGGTTACGTCTCAAACATAGGACGATGTGTGGATTTAAAAAAATACAGAATGTTTGGAATGAAAAGCCATGATAGTCATGTTTTCATGCAACGGTTATTACCTATTGCTTTTCGGGAACTACTACCAACAAAAATATGGGAAGCAATTACTGAGATTGGGAGTTTCTTTAAACAATTGACAACAACAATTATTAGTACAAATGACATGTTAAGGCTAGAAGAAGAAATTCCCATTACACTTTGTAAGCTCGAGCGATACTTCCCACCTGGCTTCTTTGATTCAATGGAGCATCTTCCCATTCATCTTGCGTACGAAGCACGGATTGCGGGACCAGTCCAATATCGTTGGATGTATCCGTTTGAGAGGTAAGTTTTAATAGATTTGTTAACATACTTTATTTATATTATTGTGTCTTACGGTGGTCATGTTTTTTAAACTAGGCATAATGGTAAAATAAAGAAAAATGTTCGTAACAAAGCAAGAGTTGAAGGCTCGATTGCTAATGCATATTTAGTTGAAGAGGCATCATCTTTTTGTGCCTATTACTTCGAAGACCATATATATACAAGGCACTGTAGAGTACCTCGGAATGATGATGGCGATATTGATGAGTGTGATAACATGGAATAGACATTGTCAATATTCAAAACTATTGGCCGTCCATTGGGAAGAGGGAAAAAAAGGAGATTAACAGAGGTTGAAAAAAAGGCAGCCCACTTATATATTCTATTAAATTGCGAGGAACTTTCTCCTTTCATTAAGTAAGTACTAATACTCTTTAAGTTTAATTGATGTATTATAGCCCTTTTAATTAATTTTTGTCATTTTAATTTTTTTTAGTGTGTTTACCAACTCACTTCGGTCCTCCTTCCCCAATCTTAGTGAGTATGAGGTTGAAAGACGATTAGAGATTGAGTTTCCCAGCTGGTTCAAAGATCATGTAAGTTAGTCAATTAAAGAATATCTGCCAATGTTGTTAATTGATTCGAGATATATATCTTACTGCATTTTCCTTTATAGGTTCATAATCCAGAAAATCATGTGGATAATCAATTCATTAAGGATCTAGCTTTGGGTCCTTTATACACTGTTCATGTGTTTACAGGGTATTTCATAAATGGTTACAAATTTCACACAGAAGGACGAAGCTCAAATAGAGTTACATCTAATAGTGGTGTGTGTATTAGAGGTACAAACTACTCGGAAATATCAAGTGATTATTATGGTAGGTTGATAGAAGTTGTAGAGGTGGAGTATCCGGATTTACCTATAAAACGTACAGTTTTGTTCAAGTGTGATTGGTATGATCCAACTCTTAATTCTGGAATGAAAGTTTATCCGAGTTATAACCTAGTAGATGTTAATCACACAAAAAAATTTCAGAAGTATGAGCCTTTCATTCTAGCCACACAAGCCGAGCAAGTTTGTTTTGTGCCATATCCGTCTCTTAGAAGAGATAAGGTGGATTGGTTGGCTGTAATCAAAGTTAAAGCACGATCAATAATTAATCATCCGACGATTTCATCAAATCTTAATGAGAATGTTGATGCCCCTCTCCAAGAAGATGTGGTCGGTCAACCTTTTGTTGCGCTAGAGAGGGACTTATCTGAACAAATAAATGATCCAGATGGAAATGAAATTGAATTAAATGAGAATGATGAAGAACCTGATGGTTTTGTTGAGCCTGACTTCTCTGATGAAGATATTGACGAATCGAATGATATTAGTAGTGATGATGAATAAGCTAGTATATATTTAAGCACATCTTGTATTGAATTTATTTTTGAGTGATTTTTTGGAATTATGACTTGCTCATTTGATACCATTATTTTTCTTTCTTGCCTTGCCTTGCGATAACAATTTTTTTTTATCTAGATTGCTATATTTAAGCTAGTATATATTGCACCTCCTTTAATCCTTAATTATTTTGAAACATTTTTGGCATGCCCTGCACTAGCAAACGTGAAAAGACAATACATGTTTCATTTTTATTGAAAAATGGCCTTTCTTGTTACATTACTGCAGTCTGCAGGCATTTAGATGATTTGCTAAATCAAAATTCCAAATTCAAGATGAAGCTGCAAATGAATTTAATACATTTTTGACAGTCTTTTTAATATTTTTCTTTATTTGTTTTTTGAATAATTTTCAATATTTTTTGTGGAGCATTTGCTAATAATAATAATATACTTATGTAATGTAATTATTGATCAATTATTTTTAGATGCCACTCAATGCCTGTCTGAAGCTTGTTGGTAATGTACTTGAATTATTATTCTCAAATACTATTAATTTTTTATTCTCAACTCAGTTGCTATTTCACTAAATATGCCAGCAATTACCCTCATATTTATTACTGCTTCATGTTTTTTCAATTCATGTTTCTTTTATAGATTGATTTTAATGGTTGTAATAGTTTTAGCTCCTCCAGTTTGTTTTCTATGTTTAGAATCAATTTCTCCTTTTTGCAAAATCTGCTTGAAATTTGGTTGTAAAGTTTGCAAAATATAACCAGATAGAAGTACTCAAAGTTTGCAAAATATAGCTAAACATGATAAATGGTTAATGTGTATGGATAGAAGTACTCAAGGTAAGAATTCTGCCACTTGTTTCCATATTTTTGCTCATAATTGGAATTTTCAAGGTCTACTTGTGTGAGTTGATCTTTGACTGTACCTCCTCCTCTCTATCTTAAATTTCTTTTCCAGGTGCTAACTATTTGTATGTGAAACAGGCTATTTGCAACACTCTAGAAGATTCTTGTTTTGGCTAATTAGCTTAGGTAAAGAGTTATAAGATTGAAAAGCAAGTAGCAGCAACACTCAGCCTATAAGATTGAAAATCAAGCAGCAGGTAGTAGTGTCTATATTGCATCTCTGTTTTTCAGATTGTAGCACTAAAGTTGTTTATCTACTTAGTAATATGTTCTAATGCTGTTATGATAGCTATGACTAGAGGAAAAGGGAAAGGATCTGTTGGTAGAGGACGTGGGATGACTAAAGGTCGAGGATTTGCATCAAGCAGTCAACCATGGGATGGAAGTTTTTTATCCCGTCGAACAAGAATTCTCTTAAATTGTGATGAAGTTCCCCCTTCCACTCCACCAACAATAGCCCCTACCATTGCACCTAACATGACAAACCAAACATATCCACCTGCAACAGCCCCTACTATTGCACCTAACATAACTCCTCATGCTTCTCCACCAGCAACAGCCCCTACTGTTGAACCTGCTGCTGACAATACTACTTCTACTCCAATAAATAACAATCTAGAGATGGATGATAGTAATGGTACACCTAGGTCTGATAGTGTTAGCTTTCATGGGAGGGCAAGTGCACAAAAAATAATCTTAATCACATATGCTTCGACAGAGGGAGAAGGAGAATTTTATCCTTCAGAGATTTCTCATAAAGTAAGTGAGGCAATTACAAATAGCTTCAAAGAAAAGTTGGTGAAGGAGGGTTGGCGATGGAAATGTGTACCAAACGCGATAAAGGCTTTCTATAGGAAAGAGTTCAAGGTCTATGAGTTAATTTTATTATTCAACTAATAGCTAATTGTGTTATCTTTGTAAATTTTTAATACTTTCAATTTAACTTCTTTTTTTTTAGAAACAATTTCGATGGGAAGCTGAAATTGAAGGTTTAGTTAGAGGTGCATGGCTTAAAAAAGCGGCGGCGCGCTATAGAGACATGATATGCAAGTGGAAAAGGCAACCTCGAGCAGAATTCATTGAGGAAGATGTTTGGAATGCTTGGCATGAAGTATGGAAGACTCCAGAGTATGTGAAATTAGCCACCCAAGCATCTATAAATCGAAAATCTGAGGTAGCAGGGCAAGGGACTGGTCTTTCTAGGCACACTGGTGGATCAATTTCGTTCACGGAGCATGCAAGACGCATGGTAAGCCTGTTATGTTGCTGCCATTTAAAATGGTTGTTGTTGTTTGTGTTGCTGCCATTGTATATATATATATATACATATGCTGAATCTGATATATTACATATTTGATTCCTTATTTCTTTCCGCTCATGCATTTTAGTTTGTATTCCTCTTCCATATAACTTGCCTCTGCTGTTGTGCACTACTAATCGTAATTGTTGGCTAGTGTGTGAATATTTCCCTTTTATTTTGTTTTGTTTTATCCTTATATTTGGATCGCCGTGTGGCGTGATTCCATGTTCATATGCTGCCTGTTTGTGCATGCAATACGTTGTAATTAATTTATGTTTCAATGGTCATTTCAATTTGGCAGAAGGAAAAAGATGTCGAAAAAAGAGAACCTTCAAAAAGTGTTATCTTTCTTAATATGCATACTAAGAAAGATAAAAGAGGGGATCCAGCTGAGTTCATTGATAAGCGTGCTGAAACTGTCTATGTAAGTTTGATTTCTTTTGATTCATTATAATTTTAAAATTTTGAAACAATTTACTTTAATTGTACATTTATATATGTTGTAGGAGAATTTTAAGCGACTTAAAGATACTGTTGTACAAAACTCGGAGATGGATTCTGAAGAAGATAATAGCATTCATCTTGATGAGGACCTGTTATTCATCGAGGCAGCTGGAGGAAAAAAAAGAATCGCATTTATGGCCTTGGATCAGCAAAGGGAGGGTCATATGCTTCAAGTTCCTCATCAAATGCACCAACTACAACTGCTCAACAAGAAACGCTTAATAACTTGAATGAACGACAGTCAAAGCTTGAAGAAATGATGGTTAATCTTATCAAAGAAATAAAAGAAGACCGAGAGGAATCAAGGCGATGGCGGGCATCATTTGCACCACCTCTTACAGATGACTCTGCTGATATAGGTTCACCAAATGACAATTATTTTGATGATTAAATATTAAGTTACGTTGTTATTTCTATATCTTTAGGTATAATATTATATGAATTTTTAGGATTTACATTTGAGATTAAACACTTATCCCCTGTAGTACTTTGCATTAATGTGGATTATATGAACTTTTATGTTATAAATGACTTTGGATTTTTTTTAATTATAATTGTTCTTTGGAGTTTAATTTTAGCAGGTTTAATAAAAATATTATTTTGCAAATGCTATGGAATTTGCTACAGAATGTGGTATTATTGGCTACGGAATTGCTTTGGAAATTAGCTACATAATTGCTACAGGCATTTAGCTACGGAATGGTAACTACGGAACTGTTTCGTAGCAAACGACCTTAGCTACGGAAGTGCAACTACGGAACTGCTACGGATTATATTTCCATAGCTAACAACCTTAGCTACGGAATTACTACGGACGTTCACCTACGGAACTGCTGCGGATTATGTTTCCGTAGCTAACAAACTTAGCTACGGAATTACTACGGAAGTGCAACTACGGAATTGCTACGGCTTATGTTTTCGTAGCTAACAATTTTAGCTACGGAATTACTACGGAAGCTTAGCTACGGACTTGTTTAGCTACGGAATTTTTGAAGAAAAGTTTGAAGGGTTATTGCTACGGAATGTCAGTAGCTAATCCATAGCTATAGTTGCTACGGAAACAATTTCCGTAGCTAAAAAAGCTTTGCTACGGGTTTTTAGCTACGGAAAATTTTCCGTAACAATTCCGTAGCTAAGCCGGTAATAGCTACGGACTTGCTACGGAATTGGCCGTAGCTAAACTGCATTTTTCTTGTAGTGTAACTCAATTATCTGTAATACCAATGTGTCTCACTCGAAGGCATATAAGATTTGTAACACCAGCATGTTTCACCTAAATGCATAATAATATCTATGACATCAGTATGTCCCATTTTATGATGTAATTATTTCTACAGGGAAGCAAATTGTGCAGCAGACTGATTAGCTAATTTTGCTTTGAATCTCCAATTGAGGCTCCATGTCTTCGAAAGGATGCTTGAAGGATTAAGAGGGCAAATTGATCAAGATAAAGTTGGGATATGACTCTCTAGCATGGTGTTTTTGAGCTCTTGAGGCAGGTGCCTCTTTTTTGTCTAAAAAAAAGATATAGTTTTCATAATTTTTTTTTCAATCATTAGAAAAGAAAGATTCTCTTGATGATAGAAAACGTTTTGCTCAGAATATTTTATTTATTATAAATAAATAAATGAATGTATAGATGTATAATGGGTAACTTTTATAATATATAATATGGAGGGGCTAATTTAATATTTATAAAGATTTTAAAGTAAATTAAATTTGAGTGATATCCAACGCATAACATGTACCTTTTTTTTAATTTTATTATGACCTTTTAAATAAAATATAAATTGAAGAACTATTATTTAGGAATAGAGACAGAACCATTGGATTTTGGATGGTCCATGGACTCTTAGGTCACCCTTAATGACTGATAGCTAATGTGTTAAAAAAGAGTTACTGCATCACAAAATCCAACTTATTCTATTTTTTCTGCTAGTTTTTAGAGCATTCAATACTTCATTATGTCCACATTTTTATTCATTTTTAGTATTTTATTTTTTAAGAAATATTATTATTATATATATCACCTATATATCACAAATTTAAAATGGATACCTAAATTTATTTTCATCACGAATCAAAATTGAATTTTAATTTACATTTCAATTTAAACTATAATTATTTACATTAATTCTTTAACATATCATGTAGCGAAATATATTTATATAAAAATATATTTATTTTAAAAATAAAATAAAATTTATTAATTTACATTTATTTTAAAATTTAAAATTTTATTTTATTAACATAGAATGTCTTGTCAAATTATGTAGAAGTCCATAAAAATATAAGAAAAAATTACACCCTTTATCTTTTTTTATAAAATTTTCTCATTTTTATCAAGGGTATTTTAATCATTTTATAATAAATTTATAATAAATTCATAATAAATTATCTAAATTCACGAACTCATAATAAACATATAATAAATTCATATTAAACTCATAATAAATTATCTAAATTTGATATTTTTTATAAAAAAAATTATAAATTCTGATAAATCTAAAAATATTTTTAAAAATATAGTAAATTTAATTTTTTTTCTTATTTTTATGATATTTTTGTAAATAACTCAAAATATAACAACACTGTTAAAGTATTTTTTATTGGAACAGACAAAACTGTTAAAGTATTTAATGTAATCAATTGACTTCCCCTCTCATCCGGGTCCTCCCCTTTCTTTACTTGTACTGCTTTTATGTTGTTTACGTGTCTTTTATTTTTAACTTTTTGGATTTCCATGTCATGGCATATGCAAAATAATTTTCTCAAACAAAATCTCACTTAAAAATAATTCTTACCAAGCTCAGAAAAAAAAAACTCATATACAATATTCCCTTCTTGCCTCTTGGCTTAGATTTTAATTATATTAATAATATATAAACTTTTCAATTTTTTATATTTAAATGCTCAACTGAAAAACTTGCTAAATAAGTGTTTAGCCAATGAAAATTTTTCTAATTAGGTGCTGAGTCTGATTTGGCAATGACTGACATTTTCCCTAATAATTTGGTGCTGACATGGCAGTTGGCTTATGAATGTAGCAGCGCACATGATAAGTTGATTTATGAATAAATTGTAAATTTCGCTTAATACATCAGTAATCTTTTGTATTTGATCTGATTAATCACTTTTGCCCTTTAATTTTATTTTTAACCATTCTAACACTCAAACTTTCATTTTTTCATAATTATTTCACTCTTATTTGCTTAGAAAGCAGAATAAATATATTATACTTTCTTAATGCCTGTGAATAAGAAACAAATTGCTGACGTGAACTATAAAATTACAGTAATACTATTTGAATATCATACCTGCTTCCTAAAATTGTATACATTAAATCCAATTAAAAAAAATTTTTTTTTTCCCTTTCTCTCCTCTATTGAAGTTTCAAGAACCCATTGAAAACTTTCAAAGAAACCATAAAAAAGGAAAAAAAAACTTTTAAATGAACAAAACCATCAAATGCCGTTTTTTTTTTTTTTTTTTTAAATTTTGTGGATGAACAAAACCATCAAACCAACTATCAATGAACAAAACCATAAAATTCTTTAAATGAACAAAACAAAAAATCTCATTTTCTTAATTTTTAAATGAACAAAAACTATCAAAACCATCATATCTCAAATCAATTAATGGATTTCTTAATTTTTTTATCGATTTTGTTTTGTTCTTTTCTTGCCTTGTTCTTGATTCTAGTCATAGGGCTTACTATATGTGTTCTTCTTACTATAATATTTACATGAATTCTTCCAATTATATTTTATTTTATGGGTTTTACTAATGACTTAATACATTTGTAACCTCATGTATTTAGACGATTAGCCAGTTTGCTCATTTTACTTTCATTGATCCTTCAACCCACTAATTTCATAACTATTTAACTCTTAATTTCAAAATGTGAGACACAATCATGGGGCGTGAAATACAAACTTACTTACAATAAATATATATCAACAACAATTTAGAGTGGATATCATGCGTAAAAAATTGTTAATGTTAAAAGCATTCTCTCACTTCTGATCAACTTCATCTTCATCATCATCACAGACATTTTTTTTCCTTGATTTCGAAGTCAAGTTCTTTGTTGCTCATATTCTCAAGCGAAAGGTTCATCCTCTTATTCTTCTTCTTCTGCTGCTGTTGCCATCGCTGTAACTTCTTCTTAGTTTTAGATTTAATGAGATAGGATTTTGTTTAATAGCATTCTTCTCTAGGAATGGGTCACTAATTTATAATTTGTATTCAATTTTGAATAATATCCTTGTTTTCTTGAAGAATAATAGCTTGAATGGTTTGTTTAATATTTACTTTGTGTGACTGCTGTCATGTTGCTTGTTAATTTCGAACTCTCTATTGGTTAATTAATAAGTGTATATTCCCCGATAAGTTAATTAGAAAAACTAGAAAACAAAACATGATTGGAAAAATTCATGTAAATTAACAGTAAGAACACATATAGTAAGCCCTATGATTAGAATCAAGAATATGGTATTGGATAACCTCTATCGGTTTTTTATAGAGGAGATTAGTTTCTGTAGTTTTGAATATTCTAAGTCCTTATCTGTATCACTTTCCTTATCATGATTGTATTATAAATTCTTAACTCATCAATGAGAATAGATACAGAGTATTCCATTCATAACCATTTACATGGTATCAGAGCCACTATAGGATTCTTTTCCTTCTTCTGTTCTTCATTTCTTTTCTCTTTTTCTGTCTTTCTGTTTTTCGTGGTCTTCAAATTCTATTCTAATGTCTTCCGCAACTACTTCTAGATCTTCTTCCCCCTCTCGACCTGCTGGTTCCGTTTCTGATCAGCTTGCTTCTCACCCTTCTTTTGCTGTTTCAAACATTAAGAACTATGTTGGTGAGACTCTTACATTTACCAACTATTTACTATGGCGATCTTTGATTATACCTGTTCTTCAAAGTTTTGATATCTATGGACATGTTGATGGATCTGCTATGCCTCCATCTGAGACAGTTGTTTCTTCTGATGGTTCTACTGCTCCTAATCCAGAATATTCGATTTGGAGGCGCATTGATTCTCTTGTTCTTTCTTGGATCCAAGCTACCGTTAGTACGGATGTTCTTCGTAGCCTAATTAAACCAGATGTTACTTTGTCTGCTCGTCAAGCTTGGGAGGCTATTGAGACTTTGTTCAAGGATCAAGCTCATGCCAAACTTCTTCAATTGAAGGCTGAGTTTTATAGTACTATCAAAGAAAATTCTACCATCGATGAATATTTACAAAAGTTGAAGACAATTTATGATTCCTTGTGTTCTATTGGTCACAAGCTCAGTGAAGATGAACTGGTTATGCAAGTGTTAGACGGATTGCCGGCTGAATATGAGAATGTTGTGATAAGTTTGAGTAGTAAAAAATCTTTACCTTCCTTTGTAGAAGTCAGGACCTCCTTATATCTTCAAGAGCTACGATTACAAACCCGTTCCAAGCGTTCGTCCATTACAAATACAAGTCCTACTAATTCACAAACAGCGTTGGTTGCTACTGAGTGTTCCCAGACTCAGAATTACAGAGGTCATAGAGGTCGATATCAAAATCAGGGACGTTCTTACTACAACTCAGATTCAAATTTTTCTAATTCTGGACGTGGATACTGACGCGGACGTGGTAATTACTTTAATCAAGGTCATTCTTTTACAAATAATTACAATCCACAAGGGCTTCTAGGTGTCCATCCACCAAATAATTCCCAAGTTTTTCAGTGTTAAATCTGTTCAGATGGTACCCATATTGCTCTTGACTGTCCTTACTTTCTGAGGAGCATTCAGACGCCAACATCAGTGACTTATCCACAAGGAGATTCTTTTAATCGTTCTTATGCTGCTCTTCATCTTCAAGAACCTATTCAGAATTCTTGGCTGCCTGATACAGGAGCTTCTTCTCATATGGCGTCCAATCCAGGTATCCTGTCTAGTGTCCGGTCCTATAGGGGTAATGATTCCGTTATGTTTGGGAATGGTTCTTTTTTGCCTATTACACATATTGGTCACAAGATATTGTCTACTCCTTCTAGTTCATTTCATTTAAATAATGTTCTTGTTATTCCTTCTTTGACAAATAATCTTGTTTCAATAAAGAAATTTACTCGTGATAATTTCTGTTTTGTTGAATTTGATCCGTTTGGGTTTTGTGTGAAGGACCTTCAGACGCGAAAACTTCTTCTCAGTTGCAGTAGTCCTGGGGATCTCTATGAATTTCAGTCTTCTTCATTGTCAGTGTCTTCTTCGGGTCTAACAAGTTTCGTTGCTTTGCAAAGTTCTCCAGTTTTGTGGCATCGTCGTTTAGGGCATTTCAATTCTGCTGTTTTGTCTAGGTTGTTTAAATCTTCTAGTTTCAATACAATTTCGTGTAATGCTTATCATTTAGGCAAGCACTCTAGGTTGTCATTTTCTAGTTCTCATGTACGAGTTCTTGCTCCATTTCAATTAATACATTCTGATGTTTGGACCTCCCCTCTTGAATCTTTTAGTGGCTATAAATATTATGTTGTGTTTATGGATGATTATTCTCGGTTTCTATGGTTGTTTCCATTAAAAAGAAAAAGTGAGGTATTCCAGTGTTTTGTTACTTTTACTCGATTTGTCAAGACTCAATTTAATTCTTTAATCAAGACTTTTGTAGTGTGATGGTGGAGGTGAATACACCAGTAAGCAGTTTCAGGACTTTCCTCTGCAAATGGCATTCATATTCAATACTTATGTCCATTGGTGCGTGCGAGCTACGCTATAGCAATACCGCAAGTGCATGGGTCGACCAAGTAATAAAGTAGTGAGTGAGTTATCGTTCCACTGAGGACAATGTCAAGTACTAGTGCAAATCTTAACTGTTGTTTAGCAAATCAATAGGTTTGTGATGTGGAGTACTTAAAAACAATTAATCTAATGACTGAAAGTAAAGGGAAATTAAATGTTGAGCAAAAAGGATTAATAGTAATAAAACTATCCAGATATTGAATCCCCCTAGCCTCAATGATATTTATGAATATCAATTCAGTTAAATCATTTAATATAGTTGAGTTGGCATTCCTCTAACTTAGACTAAAACCTCTCTCGAGTGAATTAATCCCTAATCACTAAGTAGAGTGCCGAAATCTCTTCTCAAACACAATTAATTAGATCTTGCATTAAGAACAAGGAACTATAAACTAAAGGATCTTGTAAGTCTATCTCTAGTACTCCAATCAATCCTCAACCCTTATGAGTATTCAATTCATATCAAGCTTTCTCAAGTCAATAATATGAAAATTACAAACAATCAATAAGCATGCTATTATCAATTGGAAATAGATCATTAAGTATCATAAGAATAAAACAACTCAATCAAATAATTCAACTAAATATAATTATTCAATCCATACAAATAAGCTAGGGTTCATCAATATCTAGATAGAGAATGAATTAGTTCATATTCAAAACCAGAAAAATAGAGCAAGAGAATTGAATAAAAGAATCCAAACAATCCATGGCGAATAATTTATATTTCTTCACTTCAATCCTTGATTCTTGATTTAGATCTTATTTAGAGTATGTCTTCACCCTCAATCTCAGCTCCAAAACTCTCCTCTTTGCTTTGGAAGTCGACTCTAGGTTATAAGATATGAAATTCGGCTCTTTAATTCGTGCTTCAGCGCAGCTTTTATAGTGTAGATAATTTCGCCTTACACGCCCATTGACATGCCCATGTCACTGGGCGTGTCATTGCCACTGAGATTTTGAACTTAAGTCATGTCCATCGACACGCCCATGTCACTGGGCGTGTCACAGCTACTGTGAAACATTGCAAAAGGCACGCTTGGTGACATGCCCATGTCCCTGGGCGTGTCAATGCTTCTATATGCAGCATCAAGGGCACGTCCATCGACACGCCCATGACCATGGGCGTGTCCATTGATGAATTTTGCTCTTTTCTTCTACTTTCATCTGTAATTCCTCCGAAATGTCCATAAGCCTCAAAATACAGAGAATTCCTGAAATTAACCCTAAAATACACTTTGAACAAACAAATTAAACTCAATTGGATAATAATCATATTAAGAAATAGGAATAAAATATCATCAATTGTGCACTTATCAAATTCCCCCACACTTGAGTTTTTACTTGTCCTCGAGCAAACTAAATCACTGTAATAAGCAGAAATGACGGAATCCCCTATATTCAAAAAGAAAAGTAAAGTTTTGACAATACTCGAATCAGAAAACCTTGCTTTCTCAACCAAAAACTAATTCACAATCATAACAGCTGAATCAAGAAGTTTCAAAACAAAAATTTCACAAACCTAAAACCTAAAAATCTAGAGTTAAAAGATTGAGCAAAAAATTCTAGAAAATCAGAAAGCCATGAGCAAAGTACAAAAAATGTAAATTTTCTCTTAAGTTCCCTAACCCTCGAATTTTTATTTATTTATTATTATTATTTTTCTTTTTTCAAATGCATATACACATGTATATACATTTTAAGGAGCCTGACTTGTTTGAACTGATACTAATCTTTTGACACGAAGGTAAACATTTGTGATGCCGACCCCCAGTTACTCAGCCAGAATCACCGTTAAAATGGCTACTAGCACTATTCATGATTCCAACTCATTTGTTTTAAATTAAGAGTAAAAATTAGCGGAACAGGGATAAATTTGCAAAGTTCCTTTAATTAGAATTATTTATTTATTATGATATATATATATATATATATATTTAAAAACTCAAGGGTCAGAAACTTAAGGGTCATACTAAGTCCGACTCAAGAAGCTAAGGAATTATAACATGCTAAAAAATGTAACTAAGGTTTTAAACTTTAGATGTGTCCAATTTCCATCAATCCACAACCCAACTATAGCTAATACGATCGATCCTCAGCAATTGATCAAGATCACTAAGTTAACCCCAACAAGAAATTATCATTTAGGAAATCTCAAATTAGTTCAACATATAAAGGGGAATCACATCAATTCACACTTATTACAACAATCTAGCTTACTTAAATCCAAAAAGAAAAACAATTTGCAAAAATTATTTGAGACAAATGAATCAAATAGAAAGAATGAAATAATAAAAATTCAATCAAGAAAGTAAACCTCTCCCCCACACTTAAGACGCACATTGTCCCCAATGTGTGTGCAAAACAAGAAATAATGAAGAGAGAGAAAAACTGCCCTTTTCATGTCCATGAATGGAAAAATATGAGTACGGTGCCAAGAGTATGGTGAAGGAGGATTTGCCTCAAAACAAAAATCTAAAATGCAAAAAGAAGAAAAAATAGGGTTAAGACATAAATAAATAAAATAACAAACAAAAGAAACAGTTCTTAAAGAAAATAACAATTGTCCAAAAGCAATGAAATGAAAATAAAATAAAAATAAAAAGAAAATAAAAATGTGGGCTAGTCAAAAATCGGTGTATTGCCGAAATCGTCACTGCCAGTCTCATCATCGAAAACATCAACTGGAGGTGCAGGTGCAGGTTCAGAGGCAGGTGGTGGTAATTTTTTCTCCTCCGCCAAAAATCCATACTTAAGTTGATCTGGAAGGGGTTTTAGTTCCAAGCTGGGTGGATCAATCACTGATGGTTTTGGCTTCTCTTCCTTTGGCATCTCAATAGTCTCATATGCCTTGCCTTTGAACGAATTGCTTGCTTCAAGAAAAGCAAGCTGCTCCATTGCTTCTTGATCCTCAACATTTTCCTGCAATAAACACAACTCAAGCGGATCCTTGGAAACAATGTTAGTAACACAATTTACGGTCTCATGCTCAATAACATCATTGCATGATTCCGCCTCATCAAGTGAAAGTGAATGTTTCATAGCATCATATATCTTAAAAATAACTTTATTATCACCCACTCTCAAAGTTAATGTGCCATCATAAACATTGATAAGGGCAAGGGCTGTATTTAAAAATGGCCTACCAAGAATAAGTGAAACATTTGCATCCTCATCAATATCAATGACAAAAAAATCATTGGGAAAAATGAAATCCCCGACTTTTACGAACACATCTTCTATAATGCCACGAGGGTGGATTACTGACTTATCAGCAAGTTGGATGGTCATAAGTGTTAGTTTAGGTTTACCAATGCCTAACTCTTTGAAAATTTTATAGGGCATAACACTTATGCTAGCCCCCAAATCAGCTAATGCACTCTTGACCTCAAGATTACCTATTAAACATGGAATGGTAAAACTACCTGGATCTTTTAACTTCTTAGGTAATCTCCTTTGCAAGATTGCTGAACTCTTTTCAGACAACTGCACTAAAGACACTTCTTCAAGTTTCCTTTTATTAGAAAGGATGTCTTTCAAAAATTTAGCATATTTAGGCATCTGTGACAAAACCTCAGCAAATGGAATATTAATGTGCAATTGTTTAAAAAGTTCAAGAAACTTACCGAACTGAGCATCAATCTTGTCCTTGTTCAACCTTGCCGGATAGGGTACTCTAGGTCGGTATTCCTTCAATATGGGGCTGTTTTCTTGCGACTGCTGCTTCTCTTTCTCACTTTCCACTGCAGTTTTCTTTCCCGAAGCGACAGGAGGATTGTCTTCTTTTTCTTTTTCTTGTATTTTAGCCCTTTTCTCTGCCACTTCTCCACTTTTCTCATCCACATTACCTCTAATTTCTTTTCCACTCCTTAGTGTAATTGCCTTGAGCTGCTCTTTAGGATTTGCCTCAGTGTTGCTAGGCAGACTTTCTTGTGGTCTCTCACTGAGCAACTTGCCAATTTGCCCTACCTGATTCTCCAAATTATGAATGGAGGCTTGCTGATTTCTTATGGTGGTTTCAGTTGATTGGAGCCTAGTTTCAGAAGCTGCTATAAATTTCTCCATCATGTCCTCCAAATTACTCTTTCTTGGAGGGGCAACTTGTTGATGTTGGGGCTGCTGGAATCCTGGGGGAGGTCTTGGATTATTTTGATTAGTCCATGAGAAATTTGGATGATTTCTCCACCCCGGATTGTATGTGTTGCTGTAGGGGTTATTCTGTTGTTGCCTTGGCATATTTCCCACATAATCTACTTCCTCTTGCCTAGCAAACATGTTGCCATTTTGGCACTCTTGACTTTGATGTCCACCCCCACACCATTCACAAGACATCACTTGCATTACTTTCCCAGAAGAAGAGGCCAAAGAATTAAATTTTTTATTCAATGCTTCTAATTGGGCTGTCCAAGCCACCACGGGATCTAATTGGTGTGAACCCATGACTTTCAACTTTCCTTGCTCCCTTGGGGTTTGCATTGATAATTAGTGATAGCCATGTTGTCAATTAAATCCCTTGCTTGTTCAGGTGTCTTGTTGTTTATGGTACCACCAGTTGCTGCATTAATGGATTGCTTACTTACATAATTCAACCCATTGTAAAATGTTTGAATTTGAAGCCATAGTGCAAGTCCATGATGAGGACAACTTCTCAACAAATCTTTAAACCTTTCCCAGGCATCATAAAGGGTCTCACCATCTTGCTGCAGAAAGGATGAGATATCATTCCTCAACTTAGCAGTTTTGGACGGTGGGAAGTATTTTTCTAAGAATTTCTCTGCTAATTGACCTCATGTGGTGAAGGATCCTGGAGGAAAAGATTTCAGCCACTTCTTTGGTCTATCTCTAAGGGAAAATGGGAATAACCTCAGCCTAATTGCATCCTCTAAGACATTATTTATCTTGAATGTGTCACATATCTCTAGAAAATTCTCAATATGTGCATTAGGAGCTTCATCAAGAAACCCATCGAACTGACAAGTCTGCTGCACCATTTGAATTACATTTGCTTTTATTTCGAAGTAGTTTGCAGCAACTGTCGGCCTCCGGATACTAGATTCAGCTCCGTTGAGATTGGGCTTAGCAAACTCTTGCATTGTTCTTGGCTCAGATTTATTTCAAACTCCTCTTCTTCTTCTGCTATTTCCAGATTTATTTCTGTTTCTGCGTCTTCCAAAACTGCCTCCTCTTCTTCCTTTCGCTTTCTCCTTAATGTTCTTTCTAACTCTGGATCTAATTCAAACAGTTGGGATGAGTTACCTCTAGTCATAAACGAGATGAAATACCTAAAAATAAGAACGAACCAATGTTAATAACAAATAAAAATAAAACTAAATCAACAGTCTTAATTATATTACTAATATTGATACCGTTCTCCCCGACAACGGTGCCAAAAACTTGGTGCGCGTGAGCTACGCTATAGCAATACCGCAAGTGCACGGGTCGACCAAGTAATAAAGTAGTGAGTGAGTTATCATTCCACTGAGGACAAGGTCAAGTACTAGTGCAAATCTTAACTGTTGTTTAGCAAATCAATAGGTTTGTGATGTGGAGTAATTAAAAACAATTAATCTAATAACTGAAAGTAAAGGGAAATTAAATGTTGAGCAAAAAGGATTAATAGTAATAAAACTATCTAGATATTGAATCCCCCTAGCCTCAATGATATTTATGAACATCAATTCAGTTAAATCATTTAATATAGTTGAGTTGGCATTCCTCTAACTTAGACTAAAACCTCTCTCGAGTGAATTAATCCTTAATCACTAAGTAGAGTGCCAGAATCTCTTCTCAAACACAATTAATTAGATCTTGCATTAAGAACAAGGAACTATAAACCAAAGGATCTTGTAAGTCTATCTCTAGTACTCCAATCAATCCTCAACCCTTATGAGTATTCAATTCATATCAAGCTTTCTCAAGTTAATAATATGAAAATTGCAACCAATCAATAAGCATGCTATTATCAATTGGAAATAGATCATTAAGTATCATAAGAATAAAACAACTCAATCAAGTAATTCAACTAAATATAATTATTCAATCCATACAAATAAGCTAGGGTTCATCAATATCTAGATAGAGAATGAATTAGTTCATATTCAAAACTAGAAAAACAGAGCAAGAGAATTGAATAAAATAATCCAAACAATCCATGGTGAATAATTTATATTTCTTCACTTCAATCCTTGATTCTTGATTTAGATCTTGTTTAGAGTATGTCTTCACCCTCAATCTCAGCTCCAAAACTCTTCTCTTTGCTTTGGAAGTCGGCTCTAGGTTATAAGATATGAAATTCGGCTCTTTAATTCTTGCTTCAGCGCAGCTTTTATAGTGTAGATAATTTCGCCTTACACGCCCATTGACACGCCCATGTCACTGGGCGTGTCATTGCCACTGAGATTTTGAACTTAAGGCACGTCCATCGACACGCCCATGTCACTGGGCGTGTCACAGCTACTGTGAAACATTGTAAAAGGCACGCTTGGTGACATGCCCATGTCCCTGGGCGTGTCAATGCTTCTGTATGCAGCATCAAGGGCACGTCCATCGACACGCCCATGACCATGGGCGTGTCCATTGATGAATTTTGCTCTTTTCTTCTACTTTCATCTGTAATTTCTCCGAAATGTCCATAAGCCTCAAAATATAGAGAATTCCTGAAATTAACCCTAAAATACACTTTGAACAAACAAATTAAACTCAATTGGATAATAATCATATTAAGAAATAGGAATAAAATATCATCAATTGTGCACTTATCATCCATACACGCCCCAGCAAAATGGTGCAGCTGAATGAATTCATCGGACTTTAATTAATATGGTTTGAACATTATTAACACAATCTTCTTTGCCATTACAATTTTGGGTTGAAGCTTTGCATATGGCTGTGTATCTCTATAACATTATGCCTTCACATACTTTAGATTTTATTTCTCCATTTGAAAAACTTAAATGTGAGCCCCCTGTGTATGATCATATTCGACTTTTTGGTTGCTCTTGTTTTCCTAACATTTCAGCTACAACTCCTCATAAGTTGGCGCCAAGGTCTGTACATTGTGTTTTCTTGGGATTTCCAGCTAATTACAAGGGATACCGATGCTATGATCCAATTTCAAAGAAAGTCATTATCTCAAGACATGTTACTTTTGATGAAAACCAATTTCCTTATCAAACTTTGATTGCAGTAGCAGGTTCAGCCACAAATTCAAGTTCCTTTCGACTGTCTTTGCCAGATTTTCCACAACAAGTAACTCTGCTTCAATCTCAACAGAAAACATCAACGCCTACTGCTGGTACTCCATTAAATACTCTTTTGTGTGTTGACAGTTCAGAACCTGGTCTGAGTTCACAACAAGATGATATTGTTTCTGCTCCACCGGTTTCTGCGATTCAACCTGCGTCTGCCACTGCACAAAATTCGAATCCAGGTTCTAATTTAATACAGGTTTCTACACAACCAATAAATACACACTCTATGGTCACACGTTCTAAAGCTGGAATTAGAAAGCCTAGACATCCTCTTTCACTTGCAGCTATACAGAGTTCTCCATCAATATTATCCAAACCTACTACATTTATAGAAGCAAATAAATTTGCCGAATGGAGAAAAGCCATGTCCGCCGAGTATGATGCTTTACTAGCAAACCAGACCTGGCAACTTGTTCCAAAACCCAATAATGTCAATATTATTGGATCTAAATGGGTCTACAAAGTAAAATTAAGAGCAGATGGCAGTTTTGGAGAGGTACAAAGCAAGGTTAGTTACTCAGGGGTATGCTCAAAAAGCAGGTCTTGATTATGATGAGACTTACAGTCCAGTGGTGAAACCATCAACAATTCGGACTGTGATTTCTTTAGCTGTTTCAAAAGGCTGGCCTATTCACCAATTGGATGTGAAGAATGCATTTTTGCATGGTGTTTTGAAGGAAAATGTCTATATGAAGCAGCCACGAGGGTTTGTTCTTCCTGATTATCTAGATTTTGTATGTAAATTGAAAAAGGCGTTATATGGCCTTAAGCAGGCACCAAAGGCATGGTTCGAACGATTCACTAATTTTTTGAAACAATTGGATTTTCAATCAAGTAGAGCAGATTCCTCTATGTTTGTGTTGAGAAAGGGTTCGGCAATGGCAGTTTTATTGCTTTATGTTGATGACATTTTGTTAACTGCTTCTACATCTATGTTATTGACAAATATTTTACAGTGGTTGAAGTCTGAGTTTGCAATGAGTGATCTTGGCAACTTGTATTATTTTCTAGGTGTGGCAGCAACAAAGAATGATGATGGTTTATTTCTACATCAAACCAAGTATGCTGTTAATTTGCTAAAGCGTGCAGGAATGGAGAATGTAAAGTCGATGACTACACCAGCTGCCATTAATGAAACATTGTCTTCTTCACCGGATAGTCCATTATATTCTGATCCACAGTTTTATCGAAGCATTGTGGGAGCATTGCAGTATTTGACATTTACTAGACCGGACATGGCTTATGCGACAAACCAAGTTTGTCAATTTATGCATTCTCCTCGAGAGAAGCATATGCAGGCTATTAAACGAATTCTTAGGTACATCAAAGGATCTGCACATTATGGATTACAAGTTTACAAGGGCAGCAAATCAACATTGATTGCTTATTCTGACGCTGACTGGGCTGGTTGCCATGATACTCTAAGATCAACAACTGGTTACTATGTATTTTTTGGGTAAAATTTGGTGTCTTGGTCCGCAAAGAAGCAAGCCACGGTGTCCAGATCCAGTGCTGAGGCGGAATATAGAGCAATGGCGAGTTGTGTTGCTGAATTAACATGGATTCATTATTTATTGCAAGAATTAAATATTTCTTTGGACGAAAGGCCAGAAGTTTTTTGTGATAATATAAGTTCCACATACATGGCTGGAAATCCAATTCAACATGCTAAAACAAAGCATATTGAATTGGATATATATTTTGTTCGTGAAAAAGTGAGTGCAGGTCAATTGCTCGTTCATCACATATCCACAAAAGATTAAACAGCTGATATATTTACAAAGGGGCTTTCTGGCAGCAAATTTCAGTTCTTGAGAAGCAATCTTTGCGTTCATCCACGCATCGATTGAGAGGGGGGGGGGGGGGGGTATTGGATAACCTCTATCGGTTTGTTATAGAGGAGATTAGTTTATATAGTTTTGAATATTCTAAATCCTTATCTGTATCACTTTCCTTATCATGATTGTATTATAAATTCTTAACTCATCAATGAGAATAGATACGGAGTATTCCATTCATAACCATTTACATATGGAAAGAAAAGAACAAAACAAAATCGAAAAAAAAAATTAAGGAACCTATTTGAGATCCAGTGATTTGATGCAGTAGCGGAACTAGAATTTAAATAAAAAGGAGGCGAATAAAAAATAAAAAATAAAAAATTAATATTATAATAAAATTTAGATTTTTATTGTTTTATATTATTTATTAAATTTTTACATATCTTTTTATTTTAATTCTTGAACCTATTAATTTATTTAAATGATTTTATTAAATTAAATTTTATAAAAATTCTATTTTAAATGAGAATATTAATCTTACCTAATTCATAATCAAATTGTAAAATCCTAATATTAATCTAAATACCTAATTACAAAATTCTAAATATTCATTAATTTAAAAATAAGAGAAACATATCAAATATAATAAAGTCAATAATATATATTATATATTTATATATAAAAAATCCAATAAATTTTATCTATATAAATATATAATTTATATAATTATAATTATAAGTATAAACATAAATATGATTATATATAATTATATTTATTCATTCACGTGCTAAGGAAGTATGATATACTTATTCTGCCAGCTCAATAAATAAAGGTGAGATAGTTACAAAAAATAAAAGCTTGAGTTTAAATGGTTAAAATAAAAATAAAAGAGTAAAGTGATCAATCACATTAAGTATGAAGAGTTGCGGATGTATTAAGCTTAATTCGATACTAATTGCTGAAGCTCCAAAACTCTTCCAGTGATATATTATTATTATTATTCTTTCATTTTCTTTTTGGTAAAAATGCCCATATATGTGCAAAATGATTGGCCAAAATTAGTAAGAAATGCTGAAGATAGCAGGAGAAAAGAATGGAAGAAATGATCAATCAATTTTAACAAGTCTCTTTAGACACACCAGGTCCCAATTAAATGAGTCACAAGGAAAAATCCGATATAAAATACCAGATAAATGGACTTGGCATAGAAACTATACTCCACTTCATTATTCAAATTTGAAACATACATGATAGGTTACTTCATGATTCGAATCACACTCTCTATTAAGTTTTCTTTACAGAAAAATCCCGTACGAGAACTTGATGAATCACAGGATTTACAAGTATTTGATCATAACTTAGTACAAGAGAGAAATTATTGGTTATTTTTATTTACAGATATTGTATACCAATTCAAAAAATTGAAGCAACACTTGTGATGATAAAAAGTACAAAGAAGATGGGAAGAACTGTGCAAGCCAATAAACGGTGGGCACTCTTGAGCCGCTGGATTGGAGATAAGCCTTCTCAGTCTAAACTTCAGGTATTGGTACGAGTAATTCCTGATAATATAGAAGTTAAGGGATGTAGTTAGCACAAATCAGCCTACAACCAACAGAGAAATAACACAGGTGGACTTGGAGAATTTACCTCAGAAAATCGTGAATGCCCATGTTGTACACTAGAAGTTTTGACAATTGTTTCCCACTTTGGATCAGGGGAGTGCAATGTAGAAGCCTTCACTTTAGGATATATATTCATACCGAGAGAAGATCTCAAAGATGTGTGCTTTGAAGAAACAGCAGGTAAAGTTCGCTTTAGCCATGACTCTGATGGAGATTTTGGTAAAGGTAGGGGAAGAGGAAATAAAGAATAGCAGCGATTTGAAGTATCTTGATCACTTAGTTTTGTGCCAGTTTGGCTTTCTAAATCAATCCTTCCATTATCAGCTACTTTTGTGTTTACCATCTCGATAGGATGCTGGAAGAGGCCATTAGAACTTTCCAAGTTACCCGATATCTGACTCAATCGGTTGTTTAAGTCAACCTTCCCACCATCATCAACTTCTGCATTTCCCTGTGTAACATAAATATCCACAGGGTGTTGATCATGCCTTGAATCATCCATCACAACCATTTGCATATGGTTTGTGGATCTGTCAGATAATGATAAATGACAAGAATGAGCAGACTCCAGAATTTTAGTTACCATATTTATCTTTTCATCAACAGCATTGATGTGCTTCACGTCTTGAAGTGAAGAATCCACAAAAGCAGTTTTCTCAATTTCCCTATTTTTTATAACAGACTCAATATCATCTCTGTTGTTATCAATTGAGCATTTCATATCTGAAGAACTTGAATATGAATTTTGAGGTTTTAGCATATGTACGGAATCTATGTACAGAGTTTTCTCGACCACAGGACTAACAGAGGCTGATTCCCATTCATTTCTCTCGTTGGCCAATAATTCTCGAAAATTTTTGCAACTTTTTGCATGTGCATCAAGGCCACTCACCCAAGAAATTTTATTTTTTTCAGGAACCACCAGAAATCTTTTTTCTTCATCAACAGAATGAGAAAGATTGACATGGTGGGGCAATATGCCATTGCCCTGCAAACGGTTGTACAGAGATGATCCATCCAATTTTTGACAATCTTTTTTGCAACCAATTTTGTTCAATTCACTTTTCAGTTCATCCTTATCTTCACTCTTCCTAGCCATTTCTAATGGATCCCTTAATATATGCTTGTGTAGAGCATCCTTATCATGCTATAGAAACAAATGAATGATATCATTAATAGTTCGCTTATGATGTTATAATGAGATAGAGAAATCTGAAAGATAATGAAAATTAGTACACCAGGAAGGAAAAAAATGAATACCTCATTCCCAGTTTCACTGTAACAAGCAGCGTATGAAGATTTAGATTTTTTCATATGGGTTAAGGAATTGGGTACCTGGGACTGTTTTCTTATCCCTGGTACCGGATTCAAGAGACAAAAGGAATTTTCTAAGCATAACCGAGGGAAAATTCCACAAACATGAAAGGATGAGTCATATTGTCCATCATGGTCATCTTCCTCATCTTCAGTTTCTTCCGTTCCATTACCTTGTGCACAATGGGGTGTGTTGCTTATCCTTCTGCATTCATCAAAGGGATGCCGTTTTTCACCACTGACCATATTTGTCTGTCTTGGTCGTTCTGGCACATTAGGTTGCTTCCTAGTATAATGTGGTGGAGTTTCTGAAGCCATAGCTTTTGCTGCAGGCAGGAATCGACCCATCATGAAATCTCGGGTGAGTGGATCTGTTAAGAAAGTACCAGATATTTTCATTTTTGGATCATCTAACCCACTCACACCACTTACACTACAGTTCAAGAAGAATGATTCACTCCGAGAAAGTGTATCAAGAGCATCTTCATAGACATCATTATCATCCTCTGAACCAGAAACATCTGCCTCCTCCATTCCCTCTCTTGAGCTCTCTTCTTTAGTTACACTTTTATCCAAAGCTTGAACACTGTGAGATTCTGAAGGGCCATTTCTCGTTTTTGACCGACCAGCTGCTGCACCTTCAGAAAACGTATCAAAGGCCTGCTTTTCAACATTCAAAATCCGCCCAGGTGGAACCTTTGGGACAACAGGAGGAAGTTCACGGGCTATAGCTTGTGCTTTGCTTTCATACTTTGATCTTCCTGGGGTTTTCTCCCATACAAAAGGAACAGTACCTGGGTTACTTACAGGCCCTGACTTCAATTCTGATTTGTAGACAGGAAAAGGGGGTACTCTGGGGAGAGCATTATTAGTTTTCCTTTTGTTATTAGCTTCTGTGGTTGATGATGTTGATGAGAACCTCCTCACAGATAGAAGTGGCCGATTAAAATCCAATTGCTTTTCTTCCATCGTATTCTTAAATAACTTGTAATTTTTTTTTCCTCTGCAAAAGATAAATGTTGACACAGAATCTAATTTAACAAGCAAGACTCATTTGTTTCATTATGTCCATGCCATCAAATTTAAAATCAATTAGCATATAACACACTGAATTTCAAGACAATTCATTTTCAAATTTTACACCCAAATCATATAACCTTTCTTCAGTATACCAAAAAAAACTAACAGAAAAATGTCAGGCATGAAACAAAAAAAAAGAAAAAAAATGTCAATGAATTTGGGTAAAGATATGGATTTTCAACATTCAATCGGTACAGTATGAACGAGAACTCCAACCAGAAATTGGCCTTTTGGGTGTTTTCTGGAAACTAATATTTTGATTTTTTTAAAAATAGATTTGGAATCAAATTTTATAAATTTCTCAATTAATAACAAAAATAGAAACTTCAATAGTTACAGATTCTATAACAAAAACAATAATTTGAAAAAAAAAGACAATAACTAGATTAACTTCTAGTTGCTTCAGTAAAACAAAAAAAATTAATAACAAGCTAAATGTCTGTACCAAATACCTCACCTCACAACAGGGCAGCTAACCAAGTATTAGACTTTTCATAAAAAGAATTCCTATTCTTGAATTTACTTACAAACTAGATTTAATTCTTGCCACTTTTTGGAAAACCCAATTCAAAATACTGCATGTATTGAGATAATGAAGTACCTCCAAGATGTAGCCGATCCAGATAACAAATGTGTTTGCTCCTTGAAGAGAGAGAGAGAGAGAGAGAGAGATAAGCTGTAAATGACAAACCACAAATTAATAGAAAAAGAAAGAATATGAAAGAGGGAAGAAGAGAAGTGAAGAATAAACTAGTTTACACGCTTGTGTAGCTTGGGTTTACTTAGCTGTACAGAGAGAAGCTTCATTATTAATCATATTTTTTTTATCACAAATTATTAATCATTAAGTAATGCAAAAATCTATGATTTTTTTTTTTAAAAAAGAATTTTTTTTCAATGAGATTTTTACAGTACGCGAGTCGCTTTCTTTTTTATTTTTGTTTAATTGCATGATTAATTTCTTGAATTTTTTTATGGAAACTTGTTGTTCGGAAGCATGTGAGTACAATTATAAAGAAAACTCGATAATTCAGTAAGTCGTTGCATACACATTTTAAGTCATCACCTTCGTCTTTTTTTCTAGTCATTCATCACATCATATTTTCAATTATTTGAAATCCATAATAATTAAATTATTGTAACATTATATTACAAAAAGTAAGCCATATTGTTGTTAATATTGCTATTTACCTTGAAAAGCAGGGACGTCGGAAATTCTGGCCTTTTTCTTCTTTATAAAAATATCACAAAAAAAAAATAAATTTATTATATTTTTAAAAAAATATTCAAGTTTATAAAAATTTATATTTTTTTTTATAAAAATACTAGATTTATAAAGTTTATTATGAGTTTAATAGAAAATAACTAAAATACCTTTAATAAAAATAAAAAAAAATAGTGGAGGGTGTAATTTTCTCCTTCCTTTTATATATATAATAAAAATTTAAAAATAGATTCCTACAATTTAATAAACTTTTTCTATATAAACTTGATCAAAATTTAAAATTTTAATATAAATATATTTATTTTACTGAAAACTAAATATATATTAGCCAAAATTAAAATTTTATTTTATAAAAAAAGAAAAATTTATAGGATAAGTTTATTATCTTATCACTCTACTATTTATCCTCAAACATTAAAAATTGAATAATTTTATAAACTATGACTTAAATTTAATACCACAATTTCACAATATAGGTAAATTTTTTTTTTAAAATTTTAATTTTTTTTGTCAACTTAACGTTTCTTTACTTAAAGCTTGATATTAGTTTAAGAATAACTATAATATAATTTTTTTTTAATTTTTTTCTTATAATTATTTAAAATTCTTATCTTTGGTTCTCAATCACTTAAATTGAGAGACAATTATTTAAATTTTTCTTAAAATTAGGGTGATTAATTATATTTTAGTTTTATTTTTTTCAATTTAATTATTGACAAGAGATGTTAAACTTTAGTTTATATTTACTTAAAATTGTTAAAGTAAAAAATTATGTTTATTATTATTTTTATGAATTATGACCACTCATTATTAATTGTTTATCCATTATTATTAAAAAAAATTTCTAAAATAAATTTTTTTTAAAAGAAAAATGCTATGGCTATTTATCCCCCATACTTAATAATTTATTTTGACTCCGTCCTTGTTAAAAAGGTTAACATACATACATATATACATACAAACATAATAAACGTCAATTTATTTATATATTTTTTTTATATCAAATCAAAATTTGTGTGATACTATATTATAAAAACTAGTTATATTATTGATAAATTGCTATTTATTTTTAAAAATTTTAATGTTTTAGTATCATAAATTATAGTTAAGCATTAATTTTGCCTTTTTTTTTGTTTCCAATCAAAATTTTTAATGATAATATATTATAAAAATTAGTCATATTATTATTATGATTGCTATTAATTTTCTGAAGTTTTAATTCCTTAGTATCATACATTAGGATTAAACATTAATTTAACCATATATATATTTTTTAAAATCTAATCAATTTTTAATTCTACATTATAAAAATAGTTCTATTGTTGTTAAGATTACTATTTACTTTCTAAAGTTTGAATATCTTAGTATCATATATTAGGGTTAAGCTCTAATTTAGCCATATCTTTTATGCACTAATAAATATTTTGTCACATTAAATTATAACAATGAGCCATATTATCAGGATTGATGTTTACTTTTTAGCAATAAGAAGATAATATTAAAATCAAACCCATAGTACATCAAGTTCTCCATCTGGACGTGGGAAGCCAGATAAAGAAGTGTAATCATCAAGAACAAAGACAGATAAAAAAAATCTGTAAAAGAACCCAAGAAAGCAACAAACAATCTATAAAATGAGACATAATTTCCTAGAACACAAATACAGGCCAGATAAATAATTAATTGGCCAATTAAAATTTCAGCATATAAAAGATAAAGATAAACAAACATGTAAGAACTATGCCAAAAACTAGGATTATGAAAAATCTTGAGTTGGAGCTATGGATAATCTGCAAATTGAGGCTCCTCAAAAAATATGAGAAGATGAAGATCAACTTTCTTTAGAGAGCAAGGTCTAGCCAAACCCAAAGACCAGAGAGCCACTAAAACCAAAAGTTCCTCCAAAGTTATCTTGATGAACAAAGAGAAGAGATATTGTTTTGATTATGCTTTTCTTGATGCTTCAAAACCATATCAAACCCATCAGAGACTTGGTATCAAAATAAAGGAAGCCAACAAAGGGCTAGAAGGAGCCACTGAATGGCTAGAATGAGACATTAAACAGGCCAATCCATAAATTATTAAATAAGAACTATAATAAAAGCAAGCAAAATCGAAACCCCAAAAAAAGAAGGTAGATCTAGGGTTATCACTTGCTAAATAGTCGGCGACAATCCTAGATCTAGAATAACTTAAAAATGACTTTCACTGAGAGAAAAAAAACACCGAGAAAGAGAAAAAGGAGCCACCAGACTTAAGTCTTAGATTGCTATTTACTGTTTAAAGTTGTAATGCCCGAGTACCATATATTAGGATTTAATTGCCAATTTAGCTATATATATAATAAAAATTTGTGACATTATATAATATGTTAAGATTGTTATTTACTTTCTAAAATTTAAATATTTAGTCATATATTTTTCTCATCCAATCAAAAATTTTGACATTATGTTGTAAAAATTAGTTATATTGTTATGAAGATTGCTATTTCTAAATTTTTAATGTCTTATTATCATGTATTAAGGTAAGCATCAATTTAGCCATTTATTCTTTTTTTTTTATATCCAATTAATATTTTTGTAACATTATATTATAAAAATTAGTCATATTGTTGGCAAGATTGCTCTTTGCTTTCTAAAATTTTTAATGTTTTAGTATCATATATTAGGGTTAGCACCAATAACTCATTATTTTTTTTTTGTTATATGCAATCAAAATTTTCATATAGTTTTTTATATCTAATTAAATTTGATCTTTGTTCAAAAATAATAGAATAATAATTATTATATTAAAATAAAATTTTTATTCTGAAAGTAATAACATTATTTTTTAATATTTTAGAATGAAATTATTAAAACCCCAATTATTAACACATCCTTACGATAAATTTTAAAATTTAGATTTTTTATTATTGCACTTCATTAAAAGATTATATTTAGGTTTTTATACACCATCCATTTTCTTACCTTTTTCAACAATCTAGCAATAAAAAAAAGGGGGACACTATAAAATTAAAGTAGTTTAGAAATAGAAAAATCCATTTTTAAATCCAAAAAATATGTTTATGATCAAAATTTAAAACGGACTTAGAATGGAAAAATTCCATTTATGAAATGCTCAGTGCTAATCAAATTGAAACAGAAATTTACATTTCGTTTTTGATTTGAAACAGAATAGAAACAAAATTTCCATTTCTAGTATAAAACAAATAATGCACCCATTTGTAATTAAAAACAGTGTTAAGGACCAAACTGAGAACGATAATGAAACGGAAGATTTTGTTTATAATCGAAATGAAACCATTTCCATTTCAATTAGAAACAAAATACCCATTTCAATTTCTGATTGAGTTTTAATCTATTTACAAATGGAGATTTTCATTTCTAGCAGCAACAAAAGCTTATCCCTTCCTAGTAGAAACAAAGTGTTGCATTTCTGAATTTGATATAAATTGGGAGAAAACTTATGCTAATTAGAAATGAAAATGTTCGTTTCCAGTTGAAATGGATTCTTGTTCGTTTCTAATTGAAATAGAATTTTCGTTTCAAATGACAGATGAAATAAGAAACATTTAGAAATAAACTTGACAGATTAGAAATAGATTTATCTATTTCTAAATTTTTAAATTTTTTATTTAAATTTGTATTTTTGCATCATTTATATTATATTATTATATTTTTTTAATTTAATCATAATTTTTTTTTATTTTATTTACATTTTAATATTTTTTATTATTATTACATATAGTTTTTTAGTTTGAGAATTTATCTATAAACTTGAATAAACCAATGAAAATAGATAAAAAATATTGAAATATTAATATATTTAAAAATTAATATAAATGTAATTTTCATATTATAACTATAATATACTTATATATAAATTTTAAATTTATATATAAAAAAGTCAGTGTACATAACAAAAAAACAGTAAAAAGGACAGCAAAAATGCAGTATGATAATGATGAATAGTGTCCTAATTAGAAACTACATCATCTCCAAGAGGATAACTGGATGATGGATGCTGCAACTGTCTCATTAGCATGTCTATACGTTTCCTCAACTCATAATTCTCTCGTTTACGCTATTGGTCTTACTCCTGCAAATTAGCCACTATATCGTGGAGAGTTCTCAGCTTGTCAACTACCTCTTCTAGTACTCGAGCAGATGCAGATGGTGCTAAAGGATGGTGGTAGTATTTAGATGTGCTGGATCCCACGCCATATACTCTCTGCTTTTTCTCTCCTCCAACTGCATCCCAACATAATTAAGCCTCATCAATGATAAAAGGCTTGCTAGACCCCTCCTTTGGCTGGGACTATTGCTCCTTCAAATGCATGTCATTAATGATAATATATTAGATAGAAAAGGATGACTTCCTTGAACAATGGCAATGGTTGTCGAGCACATATAACCAAAACAGTCGTTGAAACATGTTAAATGCACTTTTGATTATTTTTGGTCATTTGCAGCATGGGGTTAATTATATATATCATATGATGTCAAAATAAATAAAACATGTTAATGCACAAAACCATTCTTCTTAGTGAATAAATAAAATATAACTGAAAGTTATATAAAAACCACAAAAATTCAAATTCAAGCCAAAATAAAATGTTTGTTTTTAATTCATTTATTTATTCAACTATTTCTGATCATAATAACAATCTTTCTAATTCTCAAATGTCCACTTCTTGTTCTCTTTGTATACATCAGCCGTGACATCATAATGAATAAAAAACCACAAAGATTACTTAAAATTTCAGAATTTTAGTAAGATAAACTTCTTTTTAGTGATTTATAGTAATTCTAGTTCTTTTACTTATCAACTCTCTCAATTACACTTAGGGTTTTTTTTTATGTATTATGTAGATTTTCTATAATATCCCAAATGATACCCTAAAATTTTGAAAATGCTAATTATTGAAATTGAATTAAATGATTAGAGTATTTATATGATTAAGTGGAAAGAAAGGAAAAGGGGAGTGTGTATATGTTGTATATGTCTAAAAGTGAAGTGGCGTAAGCTCATCTTCATCTTCTTCTTTCTTCTTTTTGATAGCCGACCACCACCATTAGCAAAGGAAAGCGATTTTGTTCTTCCTAACTCAAGCAATTGAAGAATTTCAAGAGATCAAGTTGGAGTTTTAAGGATTTTCTTCACTTTTGGTAAGTTTCCAACTTGTTTCTTTGATTTCCTTTGAGAGTGTGTTTATGAGTTTGTTGGATTGTTTGATGTAGATGTGTTTATAGTAGATTTGGTATGTTTGAAGTATTTTGTCTTGTTAACTTTGATATTATGGGTTTGATTGAAAAAAAAGGTTAAGTTTGGTGAAGAAAATAAGAGTTGTGGATTGTGTAAGTTTTGAGTTGTGAAATATGGTTGTGTTTGTGTTTGATGCTTGTAATTGAGTTGTTTTGATGCTATGTAAGTTTATTGTGGTATATTAATAGTTTTGGTTAAGTTTGTTTAGAATGGAAAAGGGTAAAAGAAACATGATAGTTGGATGTGGCGTTTTGATGTCGATTTCAGGTTTTAGGCCTGACACGCCCAGTAACATGACCATGTCTTTGGGCGTGTCGATGGTTCTATTTTCAGTGTGGGTGACACGACCAGTGACACACCCATGTCACTGAGCGTGTCACAGCTTTTGTGTAGTAGTTGTATTGACATGTCCAATGACACGCCCATGTCACTGAGCGTGTCACAGCTACTGTGTTGTTAGAGGATTGACAAGTCCAGTGACACGCCTATGTCACTGAGCGTGTCATAGCTTTTGTGTTGGAGGAGGATTGACATGTGCAGTGACACGCCCATATCACTGAGCGTGTCAAAGCTTTTGTGTTGTGGTTTTAGGGCACGACCATGGACACACTCGTGTTGTTGAGCTTGTCAAGTGTAGAGTTTGCCCTAGATAGTTCTTATCCTTATTTTCCTTATGTGTATCACTAAGTGAGTATTTATAATCACCTTTAAATTAGGTTTTGAAGAGAATTGAGTTACCCAATCCAAGGATTGAGGGATATCTTTGAAGAGGAGGTTGAATTGGTGTTTGTTGCTTTTGGAAGTAAGTACAAACTTTGAATGATTACATACATTTACATGACATTGGGACTTAACACATTTGGTTGGAAAAATGTGTTACGTTACTTAATATATTATTGATAAATGAGAAATATGTTATGATGTGCATAATATAAATTATTTTAATGTATCAAAGCAATTGAGTAATGTGTTGTAAATGAAAGGAAATGTTGAATAATGTGATGAGATATGTGAAAACATAATTTAATAAATTGATATTGATATAAAAGATAAGAATGAGAAAAGTGAGAAAAGATGATACAATAAGGCAATGTGCCTAGTTTGATTTTGAGAAGATGAGAAATGATTTGAGAATGGAATTATAAAAGAATTTGATAATGAGAAATATGAATAAATTGTGTGACTAGTATGTTATTCAATTTTTAGAGTTTTGGATTTGGCGGCATGCCTATAAATTGTTGGGCAGGTGCAAAGACAGGGTCGTAAGCCGGGCCCAGCTGATAAATGTGATATTTTTAGGGTGAAAAAACCGGGTTGTAAGCCTCAAAAATAAATCTTTGAAGATAGATTGAGTGAAAAGACCGGGTCGTAAGCTCAGATCTAGTTGGATTATCCATAGATATATATTGCCTACGGGGCTAGACACAAGGTGTCATTATGGTCCAAAGCAGTAACTCTGAAATTTGAATAGCATATTAGATCCTTTTTGGGCCCATGCTTATCTTTGCTTTAATGTAATTTATGAAATGTGATGCAAATGATGTATATATTGAGATATAATGTAACGAGTTGTTATATTCATATGTGTTGTGCATTAGCATCGCATTGATCTATATTGAATCAAAGTTTGTACCACTAAGCTTTTGTCTTAGCGCGATTGTGGTTCATCGCACAGGTGACAGGGTAGATCCGGTTGTGCCGGAGAGCTCGTCTAGACCGAGTCTAGTCCAGGCTTGAGACTTTGAGATGAAGTTGTTAGTGGACATCAAGATCAGAGATAAACTGTCAGCATGTATAAATCTTATATTTTTGCACATATTGATTTTGATGTATATATATAGATGTATATTCCGCTGCCTATTAAACAAATGTTTTCGATAAACTTTTGTGTAATGAAGATACATATTATTTTAACAAGGGATGTTTTATCTAGTACTTTCTATCAAATAAGTGAAATGTTTTAAGTTTACTCAGATTGTAGAAATGATGATTTGATGTTAAAGTTTTAAAGATTGGTTTGTTTAAAATGGATTGTGACATTCTTATATCCTCTATACGTATATCACATATAATGTGTATATGTGGTGTACATATATTTAGTGTAGGGGTGTTACACTTGTTTTGGTATTAGAGCCTAGGTTTGAGTTTCTCAACCTAGGTGAATTGTAAGGAAAAGAAAATTTAGAATTCAAAACACGATTTTTAAATAAGATACATGCATTGACACTGGCAGTTTCTAATCTTTGATGAGGTAATTTTCTGTTGTATATGCAGATATAGGTAGTGATGGCGTCTCAGTCACATCAGTCCATAGAGGGTAGTGCTGAGAGTGTAGCTCCTATTGAGGGTAGAGATGGAGCTAGAGTTGAGATAGCTGGAGAGGCACCTTCTCTTGTGCCAGAGAGACCAGCAGCTGATGAGATTTTGCCGGTTTGGTTACGGCATATGGTAGAGTTGTTGAGGCAGGCTCCAGTGCAGCAGCCGCCACTGCAACCACAGTCGTAAGTACCGATGAGGCAATATGATAAATTGAGGAAGTTTAGAGTTAAGGATTTCTTTGGTACTACAAATCCTGCAGTAGCTGAGCAGTGGTTAGATAGTGTTCAGAGGGTATTCATTCAGCTGCAAGCTACTCCTGAAGAAAAATTTGATTATGTTAGATCCCTTCTACAGAGAGATGCATATGATTGGTGGAAGACGGTTTCACATGCGATGGATGATCCACCGACCTTGACTTATGGTGATTTTCTGCGAGAGTTTGAGCAGAAGTATACTCCAAGGGAGTATAAAGATGCAAAGAAGATGGAATTTCTAAATCTAAGACAAAATAACTGGACAGTGATAGAGTATAAGATTGAGTACATTCGGTTAAGTCATTATGCCGGTAGGATTATTTCATATGAGATAGACCGGTGCAGGAGATTTGAGGAGGGGTTGAGACCCTCTATTATATGTATTGTCGCAGGCTCCTGGTATCAAGATTTTTCTCAGTTGGTTGCAGTTTCCAGGAGTGTTGAGAGAGCACAGGGTATTGCAGCAGCTGCTACTGAGGGGGAGACTAGAGCTAGGAGACCCCTGAGTGAGGCAGGGTCTTCATCTGTGAAGAGAGGCAGAGGAGGCTATCTTCAAAAGTTTAGTAGGGCCCAGAGGTAGTTTGGTAGGTCTGTACAACAGTAGAGGCAGAGATCAAGACCTATAGTTTCTGTGGCTAGTGCACCGACCCTGGTAGCTCAGATGTTTGCTCTACCTACTTATGTTCATTGTGGTAGAGTACATGAAGGTGATTGTTGGTGGAGAGGTACTTCGGGAGTGTGTTTTAGAAATGGATTACCAAATCATTTCTCCAGAGATTGTCCAGAGCCACCAGAGGACAGACAGGCAGATTCTGCAGTTTCTCGACCTAGTGTCAGAGGAGGTCGACGGGCAGAGGTTTTAGTAGAGGTGGTCGACTTGGGATTAGTCAGAGAGGAGGTTCTACAGCCGAAGATAGTAGACCAGATGAGGCAGAGCCATCACAGCAAGTGTATGTGATGCAGAGGCAGCCGGATGCTTCAGCCGTCATTGCTGGTACATTTTCTTTATTTGGCATTTTAGTTCTTGCTCTAATAGATCCTGGATCTACACATTCATACATAAGTGCATCTATTTTTCCTATGACTAAATTGCATTCAAAGTCCCTAGGATTTGATGTCTTGGTGACAAATCCTTTAGGGCATAGTGTGGTAGTTAGCAAGGTGCATCGTAATAGTTCAGTTGTGGTACAAGATGAGAAATTTCTTGGTGATTTGATTGAGATGCCTTTTAAGGAGTATGATCTGATTTTAGGTATGGATTGGTTATCTAAGCATGGGGCTGTGGTAGATTGTCAGAAGAAGTGTGTTACCCTGAGAACCGGTGATGGGAGAAGTGTGATGGTATCTAGTAAGCAGAAACAACTTGCATCCATGTTTGTTTCAGCTGTTGCAGCTGGGAGGTTGATTCAAAAAGGATGTGAGGCTTATCTTGCTCATGTTGTGGATACCAGAGTAGTAGTTTCCCAGCTTGATAGTATATCCCACAGTTGCTGAATTCCCAGATGTTTTTCCTAAGGAGTTGCCAGGGATACCCCTTGAAAGAGAGGTTGAGTTTGGTATCGATTTGTTTTCTGGTACCACTCCCATCTCTATTACTCCCTATCAAATGGCACCTGTTGAGTTGAGAGAGTTGAAGGTGCAGTTGTAGGAGTTATTGGATAAAGGGTTTGTTCGCCCTAGTGTGTCACAATGGGGAGCGCCCATTTTGTTTGTGAAGAAGAAGGATGGTACTTTAAGATTGTGCATTGATTATCGATAGTTGAATAAGGTGACCATAAAGAACAAGTATCCTTTGCATAGGATAGATGATCTCTTTGATCAGTTGAAGGGAGCAGCAATATTCTTTAAGATTGATTTGAGATCAAAGTACCATCAGTTGAGAGTCAGAGAGGAAGATGTACCTAGGACAACTTTTCTTACAATGTATGGGCATTATGAGTTCTTGGTGATGCCTTTTGGGTTGACGAATGCACCAACATTATTCATGGATTTGATGAATAGGGTGTTTAGACCCTATCTAGATCAGTTTGTGGTGGTCTTTATTGATGATATTTTAGTGTATTCGCATAATGAGGAGGATCATGATAAGCATTTGAGAATTGTATTGCAGACTTTGAGAGAGAAGCAATTGTATGCTAAGCTATCTAAATGTGAGTTTTGGCTTGATCAAGTGCTTTTCTCGGTCATGTGGTTTCAGCAGAGGGTATAAAGTTGATCCGAGTAAAGTTGAAGCTATTTTGAATTGGAGTCCACCGAAGATAGTGACTGAAGTTAGAAGTTTTCTAGGTTTGGCAGGCTATTATTGACGGTTTGTGAAGGGTTTTTCTTTGATAGCTACTCCACTCACTAGATTGCTATGAAAGGGAGTTAGATTCGTGTGGACAGATCGGTGTCAAGCAAGCTTTGAGCAGTTGAAGGAGATGTTGACTCAAGCTCCTGTTCTTACTTTGCCTATGGAAGATAAACCATATGTGATTTACAGTGATGCTTCACATAGTGGTTTAGGTTGTGTGTTGATGCAGGAGGGTAGAGTCATAGCTTATGCTTCGCGGCAGTTGAAGCCACATGAGTTTAATTATCCGACGCATGATTTGGAGTTGGTAGACAGTTTTTCCTTTGAAGATTTGGTGACATTACCTTTATGGGGAGAAGTGTTTCATTTATACAGATCACAAGAGTTTGAAATATTTGGGTGTTGAGAGATAACTGAATCTTTGATAGAGACGGTGGTTGGAGTTGATTAAAGACTATGATTATTTGATTGATTATCATCCTAGTAAGGCTAATGTTGTTGCTGATGCCTTGAGTCAGAAGTCTTTAGCAGATTTGACTGCTTATTCACTCTCGTTGCTTGTTGAGTTGAGAGCGTTGCATGCTAGTTTTGAATCATGTGATGATGGTGCTTTGTTGTCTCAGTTGCAATTGAGACCGGTGTTGTTGGAGCATATTAGAGAAGCTCAGTTGGCAGATGAGAAAATTTAAAAAGTTGTATCGGATTGCCAAAAGGGGAGAGCCGAGATTTTCATGTGAAAAGTGATGGCAGTCTATGGTACAAAGATAGATTGTGTGTTCCTAATGATGCAAGACTGAAAAAGATTATTTTGGAGGAAGCACATCAGTTGACTTTTGCTATGCACCCTGGAAGAATCAGTGGCTATTTTGGCACATGAAGTGAAAGAGTTGAGAAATAAGAAAGTCCCACTTGTGAAGGTTCTTTGGAAGAATCATGCTAAGGAATAAGAAACTTGGAAGAGTTAGCAAGTGATGCGAGATCAGTATCCCCAGTTGTTCCAGACTTGAGAATAGGTAATTTCGAGGATGAAATTTATTTGTAGAGGGGGAGAATTGTAATATCCCAAATGATACCCTAAAATTTTGGAAATGCTAATTGTTGAAATTGAATTAAATTATTAGAGTATTTATATGATTAAGTGGAAAGAAAGAAAAAGGAGAGTGTGTATATGTTGTATATATAAAGATATATATAACGTATACAAGTCAACAAGTTGAGTTGGTCAAATGATATATTTAATTATTTAAAATAGATTTAATTATGGTTAGTGGAAGAGCATGATTGGGATTACTATTATAATAGAAATTAAGTGATGGTGGAGGTTGATATTTTGAGATTATATTATTATTATTATATATATTTTACTTGGTTGAGATTAAAGAGAGGATTTATATGGCTAAAAGTGAAGTGGAGTTGGTAAGCTCATCTTCATATTCTTCTTTCTTCTCTTTGATAGCCAACCACCACCATTAGCAAAGGAAAGAGATTTTGTTCTTCCTAACTCAAGCAATTGAAGAATTTTAAGAGATCAAGTTGGAGTTTTAAGGATTTTCTTCACTTTTGGTAAGTTTCCAACTTGTTTCTTTGATTTCCTTTGAGAGTGTGTTTATGAGTTTGTTGGATTGATTGATGTAGATATGTTTACGGTTGATTTGGTATGTTTAAAGTGTTTTGTCTTGTTAACTTTGATATTTGGGGTTGGATTGAAGAAAAAGGTTAAGTTTGGTGAAGAAAACAAGAGTTGTGGATTGTGTCAGTTTTGAGTTGTGAAATATGGTTGTGTTTGTGTTTGATGCTCGTAATTGAGTTGTTTTGATGGTATGTAAGTTTATTGTAGTATATTGATGGTTTTGGTTAAGTTTGTTTGGAATGGAAAATGGTAAAAGAAAGATGATGGTTGGATGTGGCGTTTTGATGTCAATTTCAGGTTTTAGGCCTGACATGCCTAGTAACATGACCATGGCTTTGGGCGTGTCGATGGTTCTATTTTCAGTGTGGGTGACACGCCCTTGTTACTGAGCGTGTCACAGATTCTGTGCAGTAGTAGTATTCACACGTCTAGTGACATGCCCATGTCACTGAGCGTGTCACAACTACTGTGTTGTTGGAGGATTGATACGTCCAGTGACACGCCCATGTCACTGAGCGTGTCATAGCTTTTGTGTTGGAGGAGGATTGACACGTGCAGTGACATGCCTATGTCACTGAGCGTGTCAATGCTTCTATGTTTTGGTTTTAGGGCATGACCATGGACACGCCCGTGTTGTTGAGCATGTCAAGTGTAGAGTTTGCCCTAGATAGTTCCTATCCTTATTTTCCTTATGTGTATCACTAAGTGAGTATTTATAATCACCTTTGGATTAGGTTTTGATGAGATTTGAGTTACCCAATCCAATGATTGAGGGATATCTTTGAAGAGGAGATTGAATTGGTGTTTGTTGCTTTTGGAAGTAGGTACAAACTTTGAATGATTGCATACATTTACATGACATTGGGACTTAACACATTTGGTTGGAAAAATATGTTAAGTTACTTAATATATTGTTGATGAATGAGAAATATGTTATGATGTGCATAATATAAATTATGTTGATGTATCAAAGCAATTGAGTAATGTGTTGTAAATGAAAGGAAATGTTGAATAATGTGATGAGATATGTGAAAACATGATGTAATAAATTGATATTGATATAAAAGATAAGAATGAGAAAAGTGAGAAAAGATGATACAATAAGGCAATGTGCCTAGTTTGATTTTGAGAAGATGAGAAATGATTTGAGAATGGAATTATGAAAGATTTTGATAATGAGAAATATGAATAAATTGTGTGCCTAGTATGCTATTCAATTTTCAGAGTTCTGGGTTTAGCGGCATGCCTATGAATTGCTGGGCAGGTGAAAAGACCGGGTCGTAAGTCGGGCCCAGCTGATAAATGTGATATTTTTGGGGTGAAAAGACTGGGTTGTAAGCCTCAAAAATAAATCCTTGAAGCTAGACTGAGTGAAAAGATCGGGTCGTTAGCTCAGATCTAGTTGGATTATCCATGAATATATATTACCTAAGGGGCTATACACAAGGTGTCATAATGGACCAAAGTAGTAACTTTGAAATTTGAATAGCATATTAGATCCTTTTTGGGCCCTTGCTTTAATGTAAATTATGAAATGTGATGCAAATGATGTATATATTGAGATATAATGTAATGAGTTGATATATTCACATGTGTTGTGCATTAGCATCGCATTGATCTATATTGAATCAAAGTTTGTACCACTAAGCTTTTGGCTTAGCGCGATTGTGGTTCGTCTCACAGGTAACAGGATAGATCTCGTTGTGCCGGAGAGCTCGTCTAGATCGAGTCGAGTTTAGGCTTGAGACTTTGAGATCAGAGTTGTTAGTGGACATCAAGATTAGAGACAAACTGCCTGCATGTATAAATCTTATATTTTTGCACATATTGATTTTGATGTATATATATATAGATGTATATTCCGCTGCTTATTAAATAAATATTTTAGATAAACTTTTGGGTAATGAAGATATATATATGTATTTTAACTAGGGATGTTTTATCTATTACTTTCTATCAAATTAGTGAATTGTTTTAAGTTTACTCAGATTGTAGAAATGATGATTTGATGTTAAAGTTTTAAAGATTGGTTTGTTTAAAATGGATTGTGACATTCTTATATCCTCTGTACGTATATCACATATGATGTGTATTTGTAGTGTACGTATATTTGGTGCAGGGGTGTTACATTTTCAAAATTACAAGTGGTTGTGTAAATAGTTTTTTTTCAAAGATATTAGCTTCTGTGAGAGGGGATTTTCATCTCCACTCCTGGTAGAATGGTTTTTGCGACTTCGACACTGTTAGGCTCAGGGCCTTAGAGAACATGAGCCTAAATCCAGAGAAAATGGAGTCACCACTCGGTCGGGCCAGGAAAAGAAAAAGGTGAATGACTCGATTCTTAAGGAATCTCCAATCACCCCCTAATGGGTTTGGAAAGTTGAGTATGTGTGGGGATGGTGAGAATTATCCAACACCCCCATAGCCCGGTTCATTGAAATCGGCCTCCTTTTTAGGTCTAAATATTATAAAATTCTTAATTATTATAATATTATTCATACTACATGCAAATAATAAAATAAAGTATCATTAGATTAAAATCAAAGTAATGTTTAAAAAAAATAATAAATGGGCACCCACACTAGGTGGAAACGTACCCTTACAACAAATCCAATGTCTAAAACTAAATGAATAGGATACCCACCAAAAAGGTGAAACATATCCTTTTTACATTAATCCAAAATATTTAAATAATAAATTAAATTTTATAATAAAAATCGAGGCACCCAAAAAGTGAAAATATGCCTTATACAATTCAATAAATCAAATAAATACATAATTAAGTAAATTAAATCATTCAAGAACGATAATTAAAACAAAACATCCATCATAAAGTAAAATAAACCATCCATCATATAACAAAAGGCAAACCAAATAAATAATTAAAACTAGAGTTTAAATCACTAAGTAAATAAAATTAGGTTTTAAGATCTTAAGGTTTGGATTTATGGTTTCTTGGAAACTAGGATCTAGGGTTTTGAATTAGGGTTTGATTTTAGGCTACTGGATTTAGGGTTTGGTTAAAGTTACTGGATATTTAGGATTTGGTTTAAGTTTTGGGAATTAGGTTATTGGATTAGGATTTTAGGTTTGCTGGATTTAGGTTTTAGGTCTGCTGGATTTGGGTTTAAAGGTTTGATGAACTTATCCTAGGGTTTGAGAGTAGGGTTTACTGGATGAAGGTTTCAAAGAAGATTTAGGGCTTTTAATTAATTATTTTAAGAAGACAATTTAGGGCTTGGAAAAATAAGTTAGGGTTTTGATAATTAAGAAGACAGTTTAGGGTTTCTGATATTTTTGAAAACAATTAAGGTTTTGGATTAGGTTTTAATGGTTTTAGGCTCATTGGATATTAGGGTTTTGGTATTTTGAAATTTAGAAAAATGGTTTTGGAGTTTTGACTTTGGAAAATAGATTTTATAAATTAGGGTTTATAAATTGAAAATGGCTTTAGGTTCATAAATTGAAAATAATTTAGGGTTTTGTAAATTATAAAATAAATTAGGGTTTTTATAAATTGAAAATAGTTTTAGGGTTTTTGAATTTACAAAACAGATTATGGCTTTTGGAAATTGTAAAGCAGATTAGGGTTTAGCAATTTAAAATAGATTAAAACAAAAATAAACAATTAAAATGTTTAAATGACAAGAAAACCTAGCTACTGTGTATTTTAACAAATTAAGTTTAGGCAACGAAACCTGCATTTAAAGGCTCTACCGAATTGGTTGTTGATTCCAAGCTGCTGCCTACACCAACAGTTGTTTCTGGCTGAGCAAAGATCAAAGACAGTGATCACTGCCTTTGTTGATTTTTTTTATGAAAGTTGATTGCCGCTGATTATTGTTGCTTTCCTTGGTAAAATTGCTGATCCCTGTTAAAGTATCAAACTTCATTATTTATAGGCAAAGTCAGGATTAACCTAAACCTAATCTGCCTAATCCAAGACATAAAAAAATAATTTTAGGTTCTGGACCCGAGTTAGTTTGGGTTATGGACTCGAAAGTGATTTGAGATTCTGGACCCGAGTTGATTTGGATTCTGGACTCGAAAATGATTTGGGGTTTTGGACCCGAGTTAGTTTAGGTTATGGAACCAGTTTGAGTTATGGACTCGAAAAATAATTTTGGGTTCTGGATTCGAGTTGGTTTGGGTTCTAGACTTGGTTTGAGCTCTGGACTCGAAAAATAATTTTAGGTTCTGGACTTGAGTTGGTTTGGGTTGTAATATCCCAAAATTTTTAAAAATTTTTAATTTTTAGAAAATTTGATAAAATAAATTATAATTTAAAAGGATAAATTAAATTAATGGTTTTAAATAAAAAATGAAGAGATTTTAAATGAAAAAGTGGATTATATATGTGATATATATGCAAAATATACATAACATATAAAAGTCAACACTTTTTAAAAGAAAAGTCAAAGTTCAATGGGATTTTTGTAAATAAATTTTTAGAAATTTAAAATTAATAAAATAATTCAAAAATTAATTATTTTTGAATGGAAGAGGAAAATTAGGACTTTTAATTTATTAAATAAATAAATAAATAATTATTAAATTATTTTAATATATATATATATATATGGTTTAAAAAAAAGATGAAAAGAAAAAGAAAATTTAAAAAAGTCTTCTTCTTCTTTTTCTTCTTTCTCTAGGATGATTTTCCATCGGAGCTTGGAGCAAGAATTTGATTCTTCCATGCTCCACAAATTGAAGGATTTAACAAGTTTTAAGTAAATTTTTGGTGATTTCCACCAAATTTAGTAAGTTTCTAACTCTGTTCTTTAAATTCCATGGAAAATTGATTTATGTGAGAATTTAGATTTTTAAGAAGTATGTTATAATTGTTGAAATTGGTGTGTATGATGTTATTTTGGGTAGTTAACAATGATTTTAAGGTTAGATTGAAGAGATGATGGAGTTTGGATAAAGAATGGTGAAGAGAGAGAATTTAGGGTTATGGATTTTTGGGGTTTTGAAAACATGAGCTTTAATTTTGCAAATTGGTTCTAAATATGTTGTTTTGATTCATAAACAAGTATTTTGAAGTCAAATATTGGATTTGGTTATGTTTGGTTGGAGTTTGAGAATGGAAGTGAGGATTTAGGGTTTTGGAAAAGTGATTTTCCAAAGTGGTTGAATTGTGTGATTTTATTTTTTTTAAGCATGTTGTTTCGTGTTAAAAGTAATGAATATAATCTTGAAATGAGTAATGGATTGTGTTGGAATGGAAAACCTTCAATGGGGGAAGGTTATGTCATTTTTGAGATTTTATGTATAAGAGTATATTTTTATAATGTAAATGATTTAAATGTATTAAAATATGTTTTTAATAATATAAATAAACTTAAAACACTAATTTAATTGTAGTAGAATGAAATTCTAATGTCAAAGTAACAAAAGGCTAACTTTTTGGAAATTTGTAGGAGTGATGTTTAATTATGGTTAAATGTTGGAAATGCCATTAAATGTGATACTAAATAATTATTTGCTATCACATTTGGTTTAGGCATTGAGGAATGTTGATTTTCTTCATACAAGTGGTAAAGGTCAAGTTGGAAAGATCAGATTGGAGGTTGTTTTAAGCTTGCTTTGGGTTGCTAGTAGAGGTATGTACAAACTTTGAGTATATTGTTTATATTTGCATGATATTTGGGCCTAACACATTTTGGTTGAAAAATGTGTTAGGCTACTTGGTAAATTGATTGTATATGAATAATATTCTACGACATTTGTAATATCATATATATGTTAAATGCATTGTGAAAAGCCATTGATAATGGCTAAATTGTGTAAAATATGAAATATGTATATTATGTGAAAATACCCAAAGTAATTGGGTAATGTGTTGTGAATGCAAAAATGAGATATGTGGTATAATGAAATGAATTGATATTGATAAAAATGAGAAAAGTGTGAAAAATGAGAAAAGTGAAAAAAAAAAGTGAAAATAAGGCAATGTGCCTAGATTGAATATGTGAAAATGAGAAAGAGATTAATAATGAGAAATATGAATAAATTGTGTGTCTAGTATGTTATTCAATTTTCAGAGTTCTGGGTTTGGCGGCATGCCTATGATTGCTTATGGGCTAAACGTTGGGCTGGTGAAAAGACTGGTTTGTAAGCCAGGCCCAACTGATAAATTTAATGTTTTTGGGGTGAAAAGACTTGGTTGTAAGCCTCAAAAATAAATCCTTGAAGCTAGACTGAGTGAAAAGACTGGGTTGTAAGCTCAGATCTAGTTGGATTATCCATGGATATATTGCCTACTGGGCTAGACACAAGGTGTCATTATGGACCAAAGCAGTAACTCTGAAATTTGAATAGCATATTAGATCCTTTTGGGCCCATGCTTGTCATTGCTTTAATGTGAATTATGAATTGTGATACAATTGAGCAATATAATGAGATATAATGTTATGAGTTGTGATATATATATGTGTTGTGCATTGACATTACATTTGGACTATATTGTTATTATCAAAGTTTGTACCACTAGGCTTCGGCTTCGTACGATTGTTTCCATCGCGCAGGTGACAGGGTAGACTTAGTTGAGCCAGAGAGTTCTTCTAGACCAGGTTGGGTCTAGACTTGTAGTTGAGCTTGTTGAGTTGCTATCGAGATCAGAAACACTGTCAGCAACATGTATATATTTTTATATTATTGTACATTTGGAGTATTATGCATGATATATTATCTTTTGGATTTTATGTATTGTATATTATAAAGAATGTTTGGGTCAATGTATTTGAAATGGGAGAATAAATATATTTTAAATTATATATATATATATCTATATATAAATGTTTGGGAAACTTGGTGAAATTGAGGAGTATGGTTGAGATGGTGATTTGAAATTATTTGGGAGTGTTTTCTTTTTACAGGTTGTATTTTGCTAAATTCTGGGATGTCCAAATTATAGCAAAACTCTGACGGATTTTTTTTTCAGAAATTTTCATATATAATATTTATTTTGGATTCCTATAACAAGTAAAGAATATTTATTTACTATTTAATTTTATATATTTAGAATTTGAAATTTTAAATTGGAAATGTGAATTTTTTTTATTAAATCGGTCTGTGATATTTTTGTACCGTATATGCGTATTTTACATGTGCTGTAAATATGTAGTGTACGTATATAGGGTATAAGAGTGTTACATTTATTTTGGTATCAGAGCCTAGGTTTGAGGTTCTCGACCTAGGTGGGTTGATAGAGAGAGAAAATGAGGGATTTTAAAATAGTTTTTAATTGTAATACATGCATTGGCATTGGCACTGGCAGTTTCTGATCTCTGATATAGTATTTTTCTGCTATGTTTGTAGATATAGGTAGTTATGGCGTCTCAGACACATCGGGCTGTTGAGGGTAGTGCAGAGAGTGTGGCTCCAGATGAGGGTAGAGATGGAGCTAGAGGACTGTCTGCTGGCGAGGTGTCTGCTTCTGTGTCTGTGAGACCAGCAGCTGATGAGATTTTGCCTGGCTGGGTATGGCATATGGTAGAGTTGTTGAGGTAGGCTCCAATTCCACAGCCGCCACAGCCACAGCAACAGTCGCAGCCACAGTTGCCGGTGAGACAGTATGATAAACTGAGAAAGTATAGAGCTGAGGACTTTATTGGTACTATAGACCCTGCTGTAGCATTCAGAGGGTATTCATTCAGTTATAGGCTAGTCTAGATGAGAAGTTTGATTATGCCATATCTCTTCTGCAGAGGGATGCATATGATTGGTGGAAGACGGCTCCATATGCTCTGGATGATCCACCAGTCCTGACCTATGATGATTTTCTGTGGGAATTTGAGCAGAAGTATACTCTGAGAGAGTACAAAGATGAAAAGAAGATGGAGTTCCTGAGTCAGAGATAGGATACCAGGACAGTGACCAAGTATGAGATTGAGTTTATCAGTTTGAGTCACTATGCTGGTGGGATCATTTCTGATGAGTTTGACAGGTGCATGAGGTTTGAGAGGGATTTAGACCCTCTATCATGTGCATTATCACAGGCTCTCAGTATTAAAATTTTTCCCAATTAGTTGCAGCTGCCAGGAGTGTAGAGAGAGCACAGGGTCTTACAGCAGCTGCCAGGGTTGAGGAGACCAGAGCTAGGAGACCCCAGAGTAAGGCAGGGTCTTCATTAGTGAAGAGAGGCCGAGGGGGATATTTTCAGAGGTTTAGTAGGAATCAGGGGTAGTTTGGTAGGTCAGTACAGCAACAGAGACAGAGACAGAGACCTGCAGTTTCAGTGGCTAGTGCTCCGACCCCAGTGGCTCAGAGACCTGATCCACCTATTTGTGTTTATTGTGGTAGAGGACACGGAGGTATCTACTGGTGGAGAGGTGCTTTGGAAGTGTGTTTTAGATGTGGGTCGTCAGACCATTTTATTAGAGATTATCCTGAGCCACCAGAGGTTAGACAAGAAAATACTTGAGCTTCTCAACCCAGTGTCAAAGGGGGTCATGGTGGCAGAGGTTTTGGTAGAGGTGGTCGATCTGGGTCTAGTCTGAGAGGAGGTTCTACAGCTGGAGGTAGTAGACCAGATGAGGCAGGACCATTACAGCGGGTTTATGTGATGTAGAGGCAGCCAAATGCTTCAGCTGTTATTGCTGGTACTTTTACATTATTTGGTACTTCAGTTCTTGCATTATTAGACCCTGGGATGACTCATTCTTACATCAGTACATCCATCTTGCCTGTGAGTGATTTGCAATCTGAGTCCTTAGGATTTGATGTTTTGGTCACAAATCCTTTAGGGCATAATGTTGTGGTGAGCAAGGTGCACCGAGATAGTCCAGTTGTTGTTCGAGATGAGGAGTTTCTCGGTGATTTGATTGAGATGCCTTTCAGGGAGTATGATTTGATTTTAGGCATGGATTGGTTATCCAAGCATGGGGTTATGGTAGACTGTTAGAAGAAATGTGTTACTTTGAGAACATGTGATGGTAGGGATGTTGTAGTATCTAGTGAGCAGAGGTATCTTTCATTCATGTTTGTTTCAGCTGGGAGGATAATTCGGAAGAGATGTGAGGCTTATCTTGCTCATGTTGTAGATACCAAAGTAGTGGGGTCCCTGCTTGACAGTATATCCACACTTGTTGAGTTTTTAGATATTTTCCCTGATGAGTTACCAGGGGTACCTCCTGAAAGAGAAGTGGAGTTTGGTATCGATTTATTGGCTAGTACCACTCCTATCTCTATTACCCCTTATTGGATGGCACCTGCTAAGTTGAGAGAATTGAAGGTGCAGTTGCAGGAGTTATTGAAAAAAGGGTTTGTTCGCCCTAGTGTGTCCCCGTGGGGAGCACCCGTGTTGTTTGTGAAGAAGAAGGATGGCACCATGAGACTGTGTATTGATTATAGGCAGTTGAATAAGGTGACCATCAAGAACAAGTATCATTTGCCTCGGATAGATGATCTCTTTGATCAGTTGAAGGGAGCAACAATATTCTCTAAGATTGATTTGAGATCAGGGTACCATCAGTTGAGAGTCAGAGATGTGGATGTACCCAAGATAACTTTTCGTACAAGGTATGGGCATTTTGAGTTTCTGGTGATGCCCTTTGGATTGACGAATGCACCAGTAGCTTTTATGGATTTGATGAACAGGGTGTTCAGACCATATTTAGATCAGTTTGTGGTGGTCTTCATTGATGACATTTTGGTGTATTTGAATGATGAGGAGGATCACGATAGGCATTTGCGGATTGTATTACAGACTCTGAGAGAGAAGCAGTTGTATACTAAGCTGTCTAAGTGTGAGTTCTGGCTCGATCAAGTAGCTTTTTCTCAGTCATGTGGTTTCAGCGGAGGGTATTAGAGTTGATCCGAGTAAAGTTAAGGCTATCTTGAATTGGAGTCCGCCGAAGACTGTGACAGGTGTTAGAAGTTTTCTGGGATTGGCAGGTTATTATCGTCGATTTGTGAAGGGTTTTTTTATGATAACTACACCACTCACCAGATTACTTCGGAAAGGAGTTAGATTTGTGTGGACAGATCGGTGTTAGGCGAGTTTTGAGAAGCTGAGGGAGATGTTGACTCAAGCTCCTGTCCTTACCCTGCCTGTGGAAGGTAAACCATATGTGTTATACAGTGATGCTTCGCATAGTGATTTAGGTTGTGTTCTGATGCAGGAGGGTAGAGTCATTGCTTATGCCTCTCGATAGTTGAAACTGCATGAACTGAATTACCCGACGCATGATTTGGAATTAGCATCAATAGTTTTTGCCTTGAAGATTTGGCGGCATTACTTATATGGGAAAAGTGTTTCATTTATATGGATCAGAAGAGTTTGAAATACCTGGGTGTTCAGAGAGAGCTGAATCTTCAACAGAGACGGTGATTATAGTTGATCAAAGACTACTACTATTTGATTGATTATCATCCTAGCAAGGCAAATGTTGTTGCTGATGCCTTGAGTCAAAAGTCTTTGGCAGGTTTGACTGCTTATTCGCTCTCGTTGCTTATTGATTTGAGAGCGTTGCATGCTAGATTTGAGTCCTCTGATGATGATACTTTGATGGCTCAGTTGCACTTGAGGCCAGTCTTGTTGGATCATATTAGGGAGGCTTAGTTGGCAGATGAGAGAATTCAAAAAATTGTGTTGGTTGGTTAGAAGGGGGAGAGTCAAGACTTTTATGTGAGGGATGATGGCAGTCTATGGTACAGAGATAGATTGTGTGTTCCTGATGATGCAGAATTAAAAAGAATGATATTAGAGGAAGCACATTAGTCACTTTTTGCTATGCACCCTGGGAGTACCAAGATGTATCAGCACTTGAAGCGACATTATTGGTGGTCAAGTATGAAGAGGGACATAGCAGTGTTTGTATCCAGATGTCTCACTTGCCAGAAAGTGAAGGCCGAGCACCAAGTTCCTTCAGGATTGCTCCAATCTTTATCAGTGCCCGAGTGGAAATGGGAGGGAGTGACAATGGATTTTGTAACTGGACTGCCTTTGACCCAAAAGAAGCATGATGCAATCTGGGTGATAGTTGATCAGATGACAAAGACAACTCATTTTCTTCTAGTTCGGATGGATTATTCTCTTGAGAGGTTGGCTGAGCTGTATATCAATGAGATAGTCAGGTTGCATGGAGTCCCAATTTTTTTGGTGTCAGATCGAGATTCTCGGTTTACTTTGAGGTTTTGGAAGAGGATGCCTCGATTGCATTTTAGTACTGCTTTTTCTCCTCAGACAGATGGGTAGTCAAAGAGAGTGATACATATTCTGGAGGATATGTTGAGGAGCTCTATCATTGATTTTACCAGGAATTGGGATAGATTTTTGCCACTAATTGAGTTTGCTTATAACGATAGTCATCATTCTAGTATTGGGATGACTCCTTATGAGGCTTTATATGGTAGGAGATGCAGGACACCTTTGTGGTGGGATGAGGTCAGAGAAGGTAAACTGGTCGGTCCCGATTTTATTAAGGAAATAGAGGAGAAAGTGAAGGTGATTCAGGGTCATTTGAAAGCATCTTCAGATCGATAAACATCCTATTCAGATTTAAAGAGAAGAGACATTGAGTTCAGTGTGGGAGATAAAGTGTTTTTGAAGGTGTCTCCATGGAAGAAGATTTTGAGATTTGGCCACAAAGGAAAGTTGAGTCCTCGTTTCATATGACCATATGAGGTGTTGGAGAGAGTTGGTCCAGTGACTTATAGACTAGCTTTGCCACCTGAGTTGGATCGAATACATAATGTTTTCTATGTCTCGATGCTTCGGAGATACAGGTCTGACCCATCTCATATTTTGTCTGTAGAGTCCATTGAGGTGAGTCTAGATCTGACTTACGAGGATGAACTAGTGGCGATTTTAGCACGAGAGGTTAAGAATTGAGGAATAAGAGTGTGCCACTTGTGAAAGTCCTTTGGAGGAATCATGCCACTGAGGAGGCGACATGGGAGAGTGAGCAGGCGATGCAGAGTCAGTTTTTCCAATTGTTCTAGACTTGAGAATAGGTAATTTCGAGGACGAAATTTATTTTAGGGGGAGAGAATTGTAATATCCCAAAATTTTTGAAAATTTCTAATTTTTAGAAAATTTGATAAAATAAATTATAATTTAAAGGGATAAATTAAATTAATTGTTTTAAATGAAAAATGAAGGGATTTTAAATGAAAAAGTTGATTATATATGTGATATATATGCAAAATATACATAATATATAAAAGTCAACACTTTTTAAAAGAAAAGTCAAAGTCCAATGACATTTTTATAAATAAATTTTTAGAAATTTAAAATTAATAAAATAATTCAAAAATAAATTATTTTTGAATGGAAGAGGGAAATTAGGACTTTTAATTTATTAAATAAATAATTAAATAAATAATTATTAAATTATTTTAATATATATATGGTTTTAAAAAAAGATGAAAGAAAATTTAAAAAAGTCTTCTTCTTCTTCCGCTAGGACGATTTTCCATAGGAGCTTGGAGTAAGAATTTGATTCTTCCGTACTCCACAAATTAAAGGATTTAACAAGTTTTAAGTGGATTTTTGGTGATTTTCACCAAATTTAGTAAGTTTCCAACTCTTTTCTTTGAAATCCATGAAAGATTGATTTATGTGAGAATTTAGATTTTTAAGTAGTATGTTATAATTGTTGGAATTGGTGTGTATGATGTTATTTTGGGTAGTTAACAATGATTTTAAGGTTAGATTGAAGAGATGATGGAGTTTGGATAAAGAATGGTGAAGAGAGAGAATTTAGGGTTATGGATTTTTGGGGTTTTGAAAACATGAGCTTTAATTGTGCAAATTGGTTCTAAATGTGTTGTTTTGATTCATAAACAAGTATTTTAAAGTCAAATATTAGATTTGGTTGTGTTTGGTTGGAGTTTGAGAATGGAAGTGGAGATTTAGGGTTTTGGAAAAGTGATTTTTCAACGTGGTTGAATTGTGTGATTTTATTTGTTTAAGAATGTTGTTTTGTGTTAAAAGTGATGAATATAATCTTGAAATGAGTAATGGATTGTGTTGGAATGGAAAACCTTCAATGGAGGAAGGTTATGCCATTTTTGAGATTTTGTGTATAAGAGTGTATTTTTATAATGTAAATGATTTAAATGTATTAAAATATATTTTTAATAATATAAATAAACTTAAAACACTAATTTAATTATAGTAGAATGGAATTCTAATGTTAAAATAAGGAAAGGCTAAATTTTTGGAAATTTGTAGGAGTGATGTTTAATTATGGTTAAATATTGGAAATTCCATTAAATGTGATACTAAATGATTATTTGCTATCACATTTGGTTTAGACATTGAGGGAGGTTGATTTGCTTCATCCAAGTGGTGAAGGGCAAGTTGGAGAGATTGGATTGGATGTAACACCCCTTCCCGACCTACGGATAAGCCGGGGAGGAATGTCACATCGAGATGCGAGCTCTGGTTACAATATCTTATTAAGAATTCTTATGAAAAATTTTTCAAAAAATTGGGCGGAGTTTCCCCTAAAAAGCGGGGTTCCTAAGTGTCGCCAAAACTGATTTTTTTTATTTAAAAAAACACTTTTGTTCACATTTCAACTCAAGAACACAACCAATAATAATCTCGTTTATATCCTCAACTACACCCTGCAAGAAAATTTCACACTTCTATATCATTTCTCAAGATCATATATCATTTGCTAAGTTTCATTACCATACTATTGTTTATTCTCTTGTTACATACACCATAATACTTAATATGTTTAACAAATCTTTACAATAGATATAACGTACATGCCATACTACTATTTTATGTCAAAAGTCCTACCCTATTCGCCGTCGAGCTGGTGCGGGCCGCTGCAGAAATGCTGATCTTCTATCCACTACCTGCGAGTTAGACATATAACTCGCTGAGCAACTTATTGCCCGGTGGGTACTTTAACCATTGCCGAATATAAATAGTGTAAGAAAGGTTGTTGAAACACATATAAAAGTAGAATACTGCATAATTAAACTATTTTCATACAATCATCATATTTATATTTTCTAATTAAGTTAAGATTCATATTCTGTATGTAAACAACATGTAATATAACTTCATTATAATTACGAGTTAATATGCTCCACTAGGTAATTATGAATACACCGATCTCAAAATGAGGCCTCGTATAGAGTTACGCGTGGTCTTGACCTCACACGACTAATTACCATGGTCTTGGTCTCACACGATATGGAATATACAACATAACTGCGTGGTCTTGGTCTCACACGACTAGTTGTCATGATCTTGACCTCACACGATATAACTGTGCACGCGTAAGTAATATCCAGACCGAAGCCGTTAAGACAGTACTGCCGGTAGGATGGCATGCCAAACCCCCATTCCAGACCGGTTTTACCCATTTACCAAGTAGAGCATATATAACATTTCATATATAGCCATTCACTTCATATATATACCACATATTCTCCATGTATATACAATATATACTTACACAAATACCACATATACTCACATATGTATCATATGTATTCACATATATACCATATACACGCATATATATACCATATATACACGTATTCCCCACGTATATACCTTATCTATATATTCACATGATAACGAACATGTATTCCATCACGTGACTTTTATCACGGTTATGAAATTCAGATTGATTTTCTCCTCTTTTCCATCTAATTTATTCTTCATATTTATACTTAAACTCAATACCAAAAATAAAATGATAAAACACCCACACCAAGTTTTTGACCAAGTTAATAATGAAAAATTACCATATGAACAATAAACTCTGGTTCTTGACCCAACTTGATCCTTGTTTTAGAAAATTTGTATAAAATAATCCACTTGGCTAAAAACTCTAAATTTTTTTTTTACAAAATTTAGTTTTGCATCTTAAAATCATTCCTTTAAAATTTTATATCAAACTGGACACAAAATCTTGGTCAACTAGTTCACCCAACCAGACTGCTCCAGTTGCCCTGCATCCTGGCAGCAGTTCTGAATTTTGTGAATTCCATAAATTAAATTCAATCAATGTGGTTCCAAATTATTTTTATAAAATACTAGACTCACTAAACAACAACATATCCAAAATTCAATTGGATATTATTTTTCTATATTTTATTAAAAATCCAGAAATATGGCTGTCTCAGTCAAGGTACCTACTGGAGCAGGTCTAATAAAAATAATTTTTTTCCAAAATCATAACCATTCCAAATTTAAATCAAAATATTTTTAAGTCATTCTAGACTCATTGAGACACAACATATCAAAATTTCAATTGAAGATAATTTTTATATATTTAATTAAAAATCATACAAGTCACAACATTTTACTAATTGTAAAACAGAAAAATTTCAAAAGGAGTTCAATGGTTAAAGTACCAAACCTTACTATTTTTTTTAGTCCTTTATCTATATCACTTCCTTTCCTTCCTTGTCTCCTTGATTTCCTATGAAATTTAACATCACATATACAAAGGTAAGAACCCTAGGTATAGACATAGTCTTATCTTATGATTTTTCTAATGGTTGCTAGCTTATTTTCACCATTAAGCACCATTATTTCTTTCATCAAATCTTTCAAATAATTATTTCTTGAATTTTCTCCAAATCTAGCTACATGAACCCTAATTTCAATCTCTTAAATTAACCATTAATCCATGAAATTAAAACTAGAGATAGGTTTCTCTTACCTTATAATCTTGTTTGTCACCAAAATCTTCAACCAAAAGCCTTAAACTTTGGAAAAATCACCTCCTTCTTCCTTCTCTTATGGTTTGGACGAGTTCACCATGTAAGAGAGAGCTTTTATTTTCTTTCCTTAGCTTATTTTGATCCAAATGGCAGCCATAAGTGGTGAAAATATGTTGTTATAGATGTTGACTTCCAATTGGTACACCTTATAGCAAAAATGGCCACTTTTAATTGGTCCACTTGCCTTATTCTTTTATCTATTTATTTGCAAGCCATTAGGCTTCCTTTTATTCATATTTTAACCCCCTCAAATTGGTTCTATTTACAAAATTGCCACTCCGGTGGAAATGACCAAAATGCCCTCCAGCGATTAATCGATTGTAACTTTAAAACCGTGCGTTTTCGGAAAAAATTGAAACCCACGATTATGACCCGATTAATCTCGAGAATATTCTTCCGGGGTCGGATATGGGCACTATTAAGAAATTCTGACACTTAATTTTTAAGTTTACATAATTGCCCCTAACTTTTGAGAAATTTTCACTTAGGTCCCGTCAGCTCCACTGTGTACACCAATTTCATATTTGACTATCCCGAGCCTCTATTTGACCACTCATCCTCCTTGCCTATTACTCGACTATCTAGCCTTTGGGATGTGACATTGGAGGTTGTTTTAAGCTTGCTTTGGGTTGCTAGTGGAGGTATGTACAAACTTTGAGTATATTGTTTATATTTGCATGACATTTGGGCCTAACACATTTTGGTTGAAAAATGTGTTAAGCTACTTGGTACATTGATTGTGTATGAATAATGTGCTATGACATTTGTAATGTGATATATGTGTTAAATACATTATGAAAAGCCATTGATAATGGCTAAATTGTATAAAATGTGAAATATATATATTATGTGAAAATACCCAAAGTAATTGGGTAATGTGTTGTGAATGCAAAAATGAGATATGTGGCATAATAAAATGAATTGATATTGATAAAAATGAGAAAAGTGAGAAAAATGAGAGAAATGTGAAAAATGAGAAAAGTGAAAAAAAATGTGAAATATGAATAAATTGTGTGTCTAGTATGTTATTCAATTTTAAGAGTTCTGGGTTTGGCGGCATGTCTATGATTGCCTACGGGCTAAACGCTGGGCTGGTGAAAAGACCATGTCGTAAGCTAGGCCCAACTGATAAATTTGATGTTTTTGGGGAGAAAAGACTGGGTCGTAAGCCTCAAAAATAAATTATTGAAGCTAGACTGAGTGAAAAGATTAGATCGTAAGCTCAGATCTAGTTGGATTATCCATGGATATATTGCCTACGGGGCTACACAAGGTGTCATTATGGACCAAAACAGTAACTCTGAAATTTGAATAGCATATTAGATCATTTTGGGCATATGCTTGTCTTTACTTTAATGTGAATTATGAATTGTGATACAATTGAGCAATATAATGAGATATAATGTTATGAGTTGTGATATATATATGTGTTGTGCATTGACATTACATTTGGACTATATTGTTATTATCAAAGTTTGTACCACTAGGCTTCAACTTAGAGTGATTGTTTCCATCACGCAGGTGATAGGGTAGACTCAGTTGAGCCTGAGAGTTCTTCTAGACCAGGTCGGGTCTAGTCTTGTAGTTGAGCTTGTTGAGTTGCTATTGAATTCAGAAACACTGTCAGCAGCATGTATATATTTTTATGTTATTGTACATTTGGAGTATTATGCATAATATATTATGTTTTGGATTTTATGTATTGTATATTATAAAGAATGTTTGGGTCAATATATTTGAAATATGAGAATAAATGTATTTAAATTATATATATCTATATATAAATGTTTGAGAAACTTGGTGAAATTAAGGAGTATGGTTGAGATGGTGATTTGAAATTATTTGGGAGTGTTTTCTTTTTGTAGGTTGTGTTTTGCTAAATTTTGGGATGTCCAAATTATAGACAAAACTCTGGCAAATTTTTCCCAGAAATTTTCATATATAATATTTATTTTGGGTTCCTATAACAAGTAAAGAATGTTTATATTCTATTTAATTTTATATATTTAGAATTTGAAATTTTAAATTGGAAATGTGAATTTTTTTTAAACCGGTCTGTGACATTTTTGTACCATATATACATATTTTACATATGCTAAAAATATGTATTGTACGTGTATAGGGTATAAGGGTGTTACATGGGTTTTGGACCCGAGTTGGTTTGGGTTCTGGATCCAAAAATGATTTGGGTTTTGGGCCCTAGTTACCTGCAAAAATTAATTACAATCAGTAAAATATTTTGCAAAAAATTAGGCTATTTTTTACTACCCCTATATACTCTTGCCCACTGCATGAAAAAATATTTATAAGTATAAAACTTATTTTTTAGACACGCATAAAAAATATGTACCCACAATAAAAATCTATTTACTATGCACGTGTGCTGTGAGTTGTTGAAACAAAGAAAGAAAGCCAAATTTGACGAATAAAGTAACTTTGAATTATGAATTATTGAATTTGGAAGAAAGTTATTAATTTTTTTTATCAATGCATGTGACTTTGTCCATTATTTATCATATTATATACATTATATATATGATATGATATTATATTTATACATATATATATTTTATTTGATATTTATCTCATTTTCCTGCATAAATATCATGCTTCTTCAATTTCACATTCAAAACAGCTCAATCTTTAACATTCTTCTTAAAATTTTTGACAACTTCATCGCTTACCATGGCTGGCATCCAACACTTCTCAAGGTATGGGACTCGATCAAGCAATGAATTGATTACTTACCTTCGAGATAATAACATGGAGCGAGTTTCGTTATTACCCATGATGCATCTCCACCAGAGTTCCAAAGAAAAAACACCAGTAAGTGTTATTTTGTTGTCTATTTGATTACTTATATAAATTATACAAAAAAGATAAGTATGAAAGTGAATATAAAAAATATATATGGAAAATTTATGTTGTAAAGTTTATAGAAATTAGTACACAAAATATGTGTGCAGCAGAAATTATAGACATTAGTGCACAAAAAATATATATAGCAAAATTTACAAAATTATTCATGAAACTGTTGATGTATTAGAAATTTAAAAAAGTACATAGTAAAAATTATTGTATACAAATGCATAGTAAAATAAATGTATAAAAGTCATTGTATAAAAATTTATAAATATTATTGTACAAATTATGCATCGAAAAAATTAATTTAATAAATTTTATTTGAAAACTAGGATAGAAATTATTTTATAAAAATATGTAGAAGAATTATTGTGAAAAATTATGTGTACAAAATTTTACAAAATTATTGCATAAAAACATTTTATAAAAATTTATAGAATTATTGCATAAAAATGGATGTGTATACGAAATTTATATAAGAATACAAAAATATGTGTGATAATTTATGTGTGTACTTACCTTGACTTACCTGTATTTGGACAACATGATGGTTGTGACGTTAAAGTGGGAGGAAATATTCATAAGGCTTGCAAATGGTATGATCAAGCCCTGCCCACCGTAAAGAGAATGGTCCGAGAAAATGGTTTTGAGGACTTTGTTTTGCAATTACCAGCCCGGGGTTATCGAATTGATCGGAGTGTGATTCAAGTGCTTTGCAAAGTGATGGCTGGACTCAACCCATACTTTTCATTTGCCCATTGGAGAGATGACAATCGGTCCAGTCGATTTTACTGCTATAACTGGCCTTTGATGTGATGGAACCCCTATTCCGTTGACCGACAATATCTTAGGGGCAGAAGAAATCCAACTGCTAATCAGTATTAGGCCCTGGTATAGAAGGTCATATAAAATCAAATATGAGCCCATTCGAGAGTATTGGGTAAAGTATACTTGACCCGTGCAGGGCAAGAGGGCGAAATAATACACCCGAGGATTCTTATTATATTTGCTGGGTGCAACCATTTTAGGCAGCACCGAGTCTGCCATTCACTTATCGGTGCTGTATGTCGTATCTGACTTAGACCGTGTATCTTCTTATGCATGGGGAAAAGCTAGTCTCACTGGCCTGTATCACGATTTTGACACACTCTATAGGAGAAAATGATCCTTTATTGGTTTCGCGGCCGTTGCCGAGGTACTACTTTCTTTTAAAACTATTGATCTAAATAATGCATGTGTGTAGACTTGATTCTCTCTTTTATGTGTAGGTTTGGGCATACGAGCATAACATTGTAAGGGTTCCAAACATTATGTGGCCATGGGTTGGATAACCAAGATTAGGTGTTTGGTTTTCAGACCGCAAGGAAGTACCTGGAAGACACCATGTGCATACTCTTCGCTTCCATTTGAGTTGCCTGACCTGGGATCAAGTAAGAAAAATGTTAATATTAATATCAAACTTATGATCAAAATAAATTACCTGGTATGCCATCCATTTCTATAATGATATATGCTTGTATGTATGCATGGAAATGTATGGACTTATCCTTTCCTTTTATGGCTCACAGCGGATGCTCGAGGAGTAGAATAAAAAGCTTCAAGAAGAGTTAGTCACTAGTCGTTGACATGTTGTCCATTTTGAAGAATTGTATCAATGGGAGACACGGGACTTTTGATACTTTTGATTTTAGGGTGTGAGGGATCCAAATGGTTCTTCATCAAGGGGACCCCAGACTGATATCCATGATATGCCTCCTCCCTTTTCAAGTGATGACAGAACCAACTTCCAGAGTAGTAGAGACTCGGATGCTTCTTCTTCAAGTGGACATTGGAAAGATGATATACCCCCTCCTCCAACAAGTGATGACTTTCCTAGGGCTCTGTTCGATTATATGCTGCCTCCTTCATCGCAATGATTGATTTGTAAAAACTTGTATCAAATTAAATAAAAACTTGTAACAATAATTATTATAATAATAATTCTTTGTTATTATGACTTTTTTAATTTTTTTGACTTTTGCTTTTTTGTACCTTTTTTTTGAAATTTTCTTTTTTGTACCTTTTTTTTATAATATATATGTACACAGTAGCACATGATGAGCCCAAATTTGGGGTCGTCATGGACAAAAATTTATAAAACCCTAATATATTCGGTCACCGCCTAATTTTGATTCTTTTCCTTGCGCGTCTTGGATTTAGCTCACCGCTTCGGTCTACAATCCAACACTTATATAAATAAATCATAATTCTCCAATCAACACATATTCAATCATCCACATATTCCAATTGCCCCTCTTTACAAATAAACTTTGCATAATCAATTAAAACAACTTCAAAATTTTAAATCCAGTTATATTCTGCAAAACCAATTCAAACAACTTCAATTTCCTTAATTCCATCATCAATTCAAATTAATTGCACTTATTTCAACCATGACCAAGGCCAATTTGAAGAGGATGAAAAATTTATTTAAAAACATCAAGGCAACACATTAGGAACAAATGTCATGGTCTCAACTCAATGTTTTGAAATACTTTCAAAATGTCAAATTAGACCAATTATTTTTATATGCCACGGCCTCCTTTTGGGATATTAAAACTAGGGCTTTTAAAATAAATAACTTTGAAATTTGTCCTATGATTGAAGAATTTGAAGCCATTCTTGGATATCAAAGTAATCAACTAATGGCATTGCCCATATTTGTAATATCCCAATGTATGCCCAAAAAGTTTGGATATAATTGTTGTTTATTTGAATTATGTGTATATGTTATGTTGATAAGAAAAGAAATTGAAAAGAGAATTTTTATGTATTGTTTAAAAAGGAAAGGAATGTGTAGAGAGAAGGTGTATATGTTGTGTATATGGTAATATATATAACATATATATAAGTCAAAATGGATGGTCAATGCAAGAGGATATTTATTTGTGGTATGTGAAATTACTTAAATGGGCATATAAGTGACAAAAGTTAAGTTAAATGGATAAGGGCATTTAGGTAATTGCCTTGTTAAAATTGCTTGGTGGATATTTAAAGAAGAAGAGAAGTTGGATTTGTCTTCATTTTCTCTTCTTTGTTTGGTGTGGCCGGCTACCAAAGGGAAAGGAAGAGCAAGTGAGGTGTTTTGATTTCTAACATCAAATTGAAGGAAGAATCAAAGGATGAAGTTGGAGATTTGTGAAATTTCTTCAATTGAGGTAAGTACTCTCTTGTTTATCTTTGTTATTTTTGAAGTTATGTTTGAGGTGGGTTGTGATGTGTTGAGATTATGAATAGGTGTGTTTGAGATGAGTTTATAAATATTGAGATTGATTATAAGTTAAAAAGGTTGAATTAATGTTGGTTTTGGTTTGAAGATGATAAGTTAAGAGTGATGTTTGGTTTTAGGGTTTTGAAATGGTAGATGATTAAATGGATTGTTAATGTGTATATTGTGATGAATATGCAAAATAAGTGTTAATGACTTTGATTACATCCATTTGAATGAGTTTATGTTGTGTATAATGTGTTTAAATTCAATCAAAGGAGTTTTGGCTATATTTAGGGTTTTATACATGAGAGACACGGCCAAACCAAGGAAGAGACACGGCCAACCTAAAATATTTTTGAGAGACACGGCCAAGTCCATGGAAATTTGGCCGTGTTGGGTGATTTTTGGAGGAGACACGGCCTTGTCCCTTGCCCATGTTGGCTTCTGTTGCTTTTGGTTGAGAGACACGGCCACAAGCTTGGCCATGTCCCTTGGGTGTGTTGGCTACTGTGATTGTCCTTTGCTCTTCTTGCTTTGTGGAGATTGAACATACATTTGATGATGCATATGATTCTATATGAACAATGTTATGTTATGCATTGTGAATCTTGTGAATGATAATGTGTTATATGAATAATGTGACTAATATTATGACTTGTATAGTGTGGAAGAGATGTGGATCATTCAAAAAGGTATGTGCAATGCAATTTCTTATGATGAATTACCTTAATGTTAATTGAGACATAAAGAAATGTAGAACTAATGTTTTGAGTTATAATGATGTGAATGATATGATTGAAACATGCCTAGATGATATGATTGAATAATGGTATGTTGTTTAGTTAATGTAATTGATGTTGTATATTATAATGATGATTCAAATGTGATGTGAAGCCATTGTGATTGGCTATGATGATTCAAATGTGATGTGAAGCCATTGTGATTGGCTATGATGATACAATTGTGATAAATGAGGCATGTTTGCCTAGATGATGATTCAATTGAGAATGGAATGGATAATGAAATAATAAATGAATTGTGTGGCTAATGTGTTATTCCATTTTCAGAGTTTGTTGTTGGTGGCATGCCTAATGATAGTAACCATCTCTTGAAGTTAGGTTGGGTCTAGTCCTTGAAGCCTAATTGAGATGTTACAACCCTTGAAGCTAGGTTGGATTGGTTCTTAAAGCCAAGTTGGGTTGATACTTAGCATGCTTTGTTCCCCTTGAAGCTTGGTTGAACCTAAATCCTTGAAGCCTAGTTGGGATAATGATGATGATAATGTGATAATTAAACCAAATCATTAACTCTAAAAGTCGAATTGCATATTAGTGTCTGTTTGGCCCGAGTCTGTCTTTGTTGACAATGTGATATACAAATGTTGAAATAAATGAATAAATGAGATATATGATTGCCTCTATTGGAAATGTGATTTTTGATCGGTGAATAGTGAATAAAGTAATGTTATGAAGTGTGAAGTGCAATATGTGTATTGATATATTAATTGTGAGGATTGGTAATGGATTATGGTTGCTGATAATGATATGTATACATGTATATCATATATGAAATGAGTTGAGATATATGAAAGGTGCAATTCAAAAGGAAAAACATGATAGGAAACTAATAGTACATGGAATTGATATATCATCATATGTTAATATTTTTATAATGTATGTTTATATTTTATATTTGTACTACTAAGCTCTCGGGCTTAGCGCGGATGTGTAATCGCGCAGGTGACTAGGTGGAAGATGTGAAGTCTTTCGTTATGCCACGAGAAGAGTAAGAGTTGTCGAGACCAACTAGAGGGTAATGCATACATGTATAATTTTTAATTATGATGTATTACTGACGAAAGAATATTTATATGTATAAATGAAGTTTTGATAAAGATAATGATTTTGTAAATGTTATTTAAATTAACGTATTATGGTTTGAACTCTGTTACAGGTTTTAAAAATGTAACGACAAGTGGCATCCTTATACTTTATATACTTACTGTATGTATACTAGGTATATGTATAGTACTTATATAGGGTATCGGGGTGTTACAATATTGACTTCCAAAACCCAACAAAAGATGCAAATGTTGTTCTAACTTTCAAAATCTGAAGTTTTACAATTAACCAGAGGTTAGAAAATTCTGCTTAATCCTTTGATCAATTTTTACTCTTCTCATTTGGCTCCGACTAAAGCTTGGGGACACATGTTTTGTCTATAATTGATTAGTCAATTCTTGCTTATTTCTATTGATGGCAACATTGATCTGCAAGTTATGGATATCGTGGACCAAATGAAAGGAGGCTTGTCACCGATACCTGTGATCTTGGTTGAGACCCTAGTTGGATTGGACCAATCCAAATTAGAATTTTTGAGAAGGCTGGCTGGGAGTCCCTTCCTGCTTCAGGTATGTCCCGAAAGGGAAATTTAGGCAAATACCTGAAGCAGCAAGGGACTCCCATCCAGCCTTCTCGAAGATTTTGATTTGAATTGGTCCAACCCAACTAGGGTCTCGGCCATGATGCCCTTTCGGGTTTTCAATTCAAGCTTTTATTTTTATTACTCTAATTTTTGCCTAGCTCGCCCTAACAGATTTTTACAACTAGCAAGTTGTCCTAATTTTTGTCTAAACCACTCTTGTGGGTTTTCAGAACTAGCGAACCGCCCAAATTTTTGCTTAGGCTGCCCTTGCTGGTTTTCAACCTAACGGACTCTTTTTTTTTATGAGTATGGCTACCCTTTTTTTACAGATCTGGCTACTGAAGCACCTCTACTTACTTGACACCCTATCTGTGGACTTCACCAAATATCTGTCACAACATTATTCTGCCAAGAAATTGCTCCGTCCTGCTTCTTCATATGCTGACTAGATCGACTGGATTCGCTCACGAGCTGTGATTAACTTCTGTTGGTTGCTACTTTGGTGGAGAATTTCCAACATCACCATTTAGACGTATCTGATTTATGTCACTCTTACTGCTCTTTGTCGAGGCACTTGCTATAATCCTCATCGACTTGACCGCCAGTATGGAGCAGAGCCTTAAGGTTCTGAATTCACACCTGATTTGGACATACCTCATCTGAATGAAGCCTTCTTGGATCGATTAAAGCAAAGCTTGCCTGCATGCTACATTTATCGTCTGCATCGACTTTACATTTGTCTATCTTTAGGAAAATAATGTTAGGATGAACAATAATGATTAATAAAAGATGTTTTCTTTCCTTTTATAATTTGTCATCACCTTTTGCTATTGTGATATTTATTTTACCTTAATGTCAGAAAATTCAAAATAGTGCACATAAAATAATTTTAAAATTAACTCTGTTTATTAAATTAGGGAACAACTAAAAACATTAAGTCAGCATACACAAAATTACTCATGTCGCTAACCAGCCCTTTCGGATTTTTAATTGACAATTTTCACTCATTTAGCCCTAATTTTTGCCTAGCCCACCCTTTTGGGTTTTCAAAACTAATGGACTGCTCTAACTTTTGCCTAGGCCACTCTTTCAGGTTTTTAGCCTAGTGAGATTTTTTTTATCTCAAACATAGAACTTCTTCAATATGTCCATATTCACTGGCTCATTAAACTCGTTCTCATCCATGTCTGACAACTTGACTGCGCCCTTGCTCATGACTTGCTTCACAACATACGGTCCTTCCCAGCTAAGTCTAAACTTTCCTCTTGGATCAGGGACATTAGGTTTGCATTGTTTCATCACTAAATCACCAACTTTAAGTCTTCTAACCTTAACCTTATATTGTAGGCCCGAGCTATTTTTCTTTGATACAGCTAATGATGATACTATGCTTTCTGTTAGAAAATCAAGGAGATCACTGCAAACCAAAAACACACAGCGAAAATTTTTTTTTATCTCTGATTTCCCACCAGGATCCATGCTGTTCATTTAATTCGATGAAAGTGTTCAAAGAACTAACCTGTTGATGCCTCGATCGCGAAACACCCTTTATCGCGTATCCACACGAATGCTACCGTCTGGAGTGCTAGCTCTCTGTAACGGCGAAGGCTGGAAAAATGTTTTCTCTAAAACGTATTAGGGTTCCTTTGTTTTCGTTCTCTTTCATTTTCTAATGTTACCTCTAAGAAGACTTAACGTCTGGAGTGAATATAATCACTCCATAATCCAATTCGAAATTAGATAAGGTAAGTCAAATTCAGAATCCAAATCTAATAAGGATTCTGAATATATTATCTAAAAAAAAATGAAATATTAATAATAATAAATATTAATATCTAATATTAATATTATTAATATTATATCCAGCCCAAAGCGCATTCTTGTGTGTGACCCGATAGGCCCATATTAATTGGCAGTCAATTTAATCTCTATTAAACCAACAAGTCATAATTGGCCTATAGCAAGGCGTTACAACTACCCAATTAATATAAGGAATGTCCAATTTGCCTAATAATAGTACATGCATTAATCCCTTTGTCACACAATATCTAGCTTGAACATAAGTCATGGTCAACGTCATACTTATATTGTCCAAACTTATGATTACTCGATCTCCAAGTAGACTGATAAAAACAAATGAAATTGATCACACTATCAATTCATTTGAGTACGGCCATGCATTTCACAGTTTCACTTATCGAGGGGCCCAAATGATATCTCTCTCAAAGAGAGGGACAAATTCTATCTTGATTGTTCATTATCCTCTACATAATTTCTATCATATATGATCATAACCTTTAACCTTTATTACTATCCAGTTACAGATAATGTTTGATCATGTCAAAATATAATAGTCCTTATATTGGAAACTATGACAATCTCAAGTCAAAGAATTAATACATAACTATCATGAGATTTACTTATGACACTAACCCATGTAGTAATCTCATGATGGGTCTATCCAATACATTGTTCTCTAACAAGTATCTATGAAATTGATTTGTATCACTATACACATTACCATCTGATGATTATCAAATCAATGTTCATACTGGTTAAGAATTATTTTTTTTTATCTCTATAACAATAATAAACCAGGGACAAATATCAAAATTGTGTAACATGCAAACAAACAATAATGATAATAAAACCTCATTTATTAATAATGAATGTATAACATAAAGATCCAAATAAATGGCCTAGGGCACATACACTAACACTTTCAACCTTCTTTCTTCTAATAAAGCCAGCTGTGTATATCTGCTTGCTACCCATTCTATTTCAGGCAATTCATCTTCAAGTACAACTCATAACAATTTGATCTCAATCTCAATCGGTAACACAACTTCCATCTCATAAACTAAGGAAAAAGGAGTCATTCCAGTTGGGGTTCACACCCTAGTCATATACCCCCACAGGGCGAAGGGAAGCATTTTTGACCAATCCCTATATGTCTTGATCATCTTGGACAGAATCTGCTTAATCACTTTGTTGGTTGCTTCCACTGTACCATTCGCCTTCGGTCTATAAAGCGAAGACCGGTGATGACGGATCTAGTACTTCGAGAATAAATCCTTAACTGCTCCTTGAAACTGCACCCCATTATCTAATATCACACTGTACGGGATGCCATATCTGCAGATAATATTCTTTTTAATAAACCTAGCCATTTGCCTTGCCCCCAGCTTATTGAAAGACTAAGCTTCAACCCATTTTGAAAAGTAATCAACTACTACTATAATAAACCGGTGACCATTTGAAGCCGTCAAATGTATCTCCCCAATAATGTCAATTCCCCAAGTTGTAAAAGGCTAAGAAGAAGACATGGAGTGTAGTTCTTCATGGAGTGTAGTTCTTCAGGAGTTAGGTGATTCAAATTCCAGTGCATTTGGCACTGCTGGCACTTTCTCACAAAATTAACATAGTCTTTTTCCATGGTCAACTAATAGTAGCATTGTCGGATTATCTTCTTAACTAGGGCTAACCCATTTATGTGGGATCCACAACTTTCGACATGTATTTCAGACATAATCCACTCAACTTTGGACTTCCTTAAGCATCTTAAATGTAATCCATCGGGCCATCTTTGATACAACTCCTCATGAAAGGTAATGTACTGCAAAGACCATCGTCTTATAGCTCTTCTCTCTTCTTTTGTTGCATCTTGTGGATACTCCCTACTTTCCAAAAATTGTCTAATGGCATCCTACCATGTATCATGGTCCCTATCAGTTTTCATGACTATTTCATATTCGTAATAAGGAGTCGATGAACTGGTCAAAATCAGAGGCTTAAGAAATAACTTAACAGGGTCTTCCCATACCGAAGCCAAGGTGGCTAGGGCATTGACCATCTGGTTTTCCTCCCTTGGCAGGTGTATAAATCTGCACACTTTGAAATTCTTCTTCATCATGGTCAGATAATCATGGTGTAGCTTTAACTTCTCTTCCTTCAGCTCCCATTCACCATTTACTTGGGATACAACGAACAACGAATCACCAAAGACATGTATCTTATCCACCTTTATGATCTTAAGGGTTTTCAGCCCAAAAATACAAGCTTCGTTTGTTGGTTGCCCTAAATTTCAACTTCTTGGCTAAAGGGATGAGCTCCCCTTTGGGCGATTCCAAAATTACCCCCAGACCAGCATCTTTTCTATTTACTGCTCTGTCAAAGTACATCTTCCACCCTTGTACTTCTATGGCTTCTAAATGTTTATTGCGAAATTCCAAAATCACTTCTTCACTGTCTGGCAATGGTTGTTGGGCCAGGAATTCTGCTACGACTCTACCTTTAATGGTTTTCTTAGTTACATACTTGATTTCAAACTCTTCCAAAATGATCAACCATTTTCCATATTTCCTAATCAACGAAGGTGTTTCCCTTAGATACTTTACTAGATACATTCTGGAAATTTATTGCATACTATAAGATTGAAAGTAATTACGCAACTTCTTTGACAGCGAAACCACAACTATGCATATCTTTTTAACGATACTATACTTAATTTCATAAGGCAAGAGCTTTCTACTTAAGTAATAAATTGCATACTCAACCCCCAATTCATCTACTTGGGCGAGCATTGCTCCTATCGATTCTTCATCTGCTAAGTACAATAACAAAGATCTACCAGGTTTAGGTGGCTTTAAAATAGGTGGATTCAACAAATATTCCTTAATACGCTCAAAGGCCTTTTGACACTCATCATTCCACTTGACTGGCTAGTTTTTCTTAAGCAGTTTAAAGATGAGTTCACAAATTACGGTAAGCTTTGCTATGAATTTGCTAGTGTACTGTAACCTATCAATAAACCCCCGGACTTCCTTTTCCGTCTTAGGGGCAGACACATCCTGGATTGCCTTAACCTTATCGGGGCCAAGCTCAATGCCATTTGTACCTATCACATGTCCTAACAACTTGCCTAAATTAACCCCAAACACGCACTTCTTCGGGTTCAGCCTTAGCTTATACTTTACTGCCCTCTCAAAGAAAAATTCTAAGTTTTGGAAATATTGCTCCCTTGTATCCGACTTAACCATCATATCATCAGCATAGATCACAACTTCTTTGTGCATCATGTCATGGAAAAAAGTGGTAGCCATCCTTTGGTAGGTTGTTCCAGTGTTCTTTAACCCAAACGACATCGCCCTATAGCAAAATATACCCCTTGCAGTAATAAAGGCAGTTTTGGCTTTATCCTCTTGGGCCATTAACACCTGATTGTATCCAGAAAATCCATCTACGAACGAGTGTAGAACGCTAGAGGCTACACTATCAATAAGGACATCTATATGGGCAAAGGAAAGTCATCTTTGGGGGAAGCCTTGTTCAAGTCTCTATAATCCACACAAACCCTAATTCTTTCATCTTTCTTTGGTACGAAAACTATTTTTGCTAACCAATCAGGATAGTCTCACTTTAAGAAATTTGACTTGTATCTGCTTAGTGACTTCTTCTTTGACCAATTCTACCCATTTCGGCCTTAACCATCTAAGTTTTTGTTTGACAGGTTTCATGTGATTGTAGATAGGAATCAAGTGCTCGACTATATCTCGGTCAATCCCAGGCATATCCTTATAAGACCAAGTGTAAATCCCAAATTTTTGAAAATTTCTATTTTTTGGAAATTTAATAAAATAAATTATAATTTAATTGGATAAATTAAATAAATAATTTTAAAAGAAAAATGAAGGGTTTTTAAATGAAAAAGTGGAATATATATGTGATATATATGCAAAATATATATAACATATAAAATCAAAATTTTAAAAGTCAAAGTCAAAGTCTAATGGTATTTTTATGAAAAAACTTTAAAATTTAAAATTATTAAAATTATTCAAAAACAATTTATTTTAAATGGAAGATAGAATTTTGGATAAATAAATATTAAATTATTAAATAATATATATGGCTATAAATAAAAGTGGAAAGAAAGAGAAATTCATTTCTAATCTTCATCTTCTTCTTCTTCTCATCAAGGCCAAACCTCCATGGGAGAGAAGCTCAAGGTTTTGCTTCTTTCATACTCCACAAATTGAATGATTTCAAGTATTCAAAGTGGATTTTTGGTGATTTTCACTAAAATTAGTAAGTTTCCAACTTCTTTCTTTGGATCTCATGAAAGTTTGAATATGTATGCTTTGGGTATGTGAAGTAGTATGATTTAATTTGTTGGAATTGGTATGAATGAAGTTATTTTAAGTGATTAACAATGATTTTAAGGTTGGATTAAAGAAATGGTTGAGTTTGGGTAAAGATTGGTGAAGAGAGAGAATTTAAGGTTATGGACTTTTAGGGTTTGAGAAACCATTTGTTTTAATTATGCAAATTGATTCTAAATGTGTTGTTTTGAAGTATAAACAAGTATTTTAAAGTCAAATATTAGATTTGGTTGAGTTTGATTGGAGCTTGAGAATGGAAGTGATGATTTAGGGTTTTGGAAAAATGATTTTTCAAAGTTATTGAATTGTTTAATTTTATAGGTTAAAGCATGTTTTTTAGTAATAAAAGTGATGAATATAAGCTTGAATTGATAAATGGATTGAGTTGGAATGGAAAACCTTCAATGGGGGAAGGTTATGCCATTTTAGGATTTTGGTCATAAGTGTGTTTTTTTGTAATGTAACTATTTTAAACATGTTAAAATATATTTTTAAAAATATAAATAAACTTAAAACATCAAATTGAATGGCTTAGTATGGTATTCCAAAGTTAATGTGAGGTTAGCCTAAACTTTGGGATTTTTGTTTGAATGATGTTTAATTATGATTTAAGATTGGAAATGCCTTAGAATGTGGTACTAAATGATTATTTATGATCACATTTGGTATAGGCAATGAGGAGAGTTGATTTGCCCCATCCTAGTGTTGAAGGGCAAGTTTGAAGAGAAAGTTGGAGGTGGTGTTTGAGCTTGCTTTTGGTTGCTTTTAGAGGTAAGTACAAACTTTTGATGAATTAGACATATTTACATTACATTGGGCTTAACACATTTTGAATTGGAAAATTTGGTAAGCTACTTGATGCATTAATTATTTATGAATAATGTGCTATGAATTGTGTAATGTCATATATGTGTTAAATGCATTGTGAAAAGCCATTGTTAATGGCTAAATGGTGTAAAATGTGAAATATGTGTAGTATGTGAAAATGACCCAAAGTGTTTGGGTAATGCCATTTGTTGTGTATGCATTAAGGGCATTGTTAAAAAGGCCATTGGTAATGGTTAAAGTGCATAAAATGTGAATCATATGTGGATTATGTGGAATTACCCAAAATATTTGGGTGATGAGTTTTAAGGTAAAATGTGATGCAATGTGATGATATGATGAAATGTGATGAATAGATATTGCTATAAATGAGAAAAATGTGAAAAGTGAGTAAAAGATGAGAAAATAAGGCAATGTGCCTAATAGATAATGAAAAATGAGGCAATGTGCCTTGCTTGATTAAGAGAAAATGAGAAAGAGATTGATAACGAGAAATGTGAATTAATTGTGTGCCTACTATGTTATTCAATTTTTAGAATCCTATGTTTGGCGGCATGCCTATAAGGTTATCCTCATTATTTGCCTTTGGGGCTAGCTTTTGAGAAATTATTGATTTGCTTTAGGGCTAGACATTGAACATTACTTGCCTTCGGGCTAGATGCTGGGCATCACTATGACTTTTCCTCGGGCTAGATGCTGAGCGTCACTTACCTTCGGACAAGACACTGGGTGTCAATATGGACCAAAATAGTAACTCTGGAATTTGAATAGCATATTAGATCCTTTGGGCCCATGCTTTTGTTTGCTTTTATATGAATTGTGAATTGTGAAACAATTGAAAAATATATTATAATGAAATGAATGAGATGTGATATCCATATGTAAAAATCAAATAGTCATAGCATTTGAGCTTTATTTTTATCAAAGTTTTACCTTTAGGCTTTTGACTTAGTGCAATTGTAATTTATCGCGTAGGTGACAGGGGAGATCCGGTAGAGCCGAAGAGTTCGTCTAGACCAGGTCGAGTCTAGCTTTGTGATTGCTTGAGCTGATCTTGATGCTTCTTCAAGATTAGTGCTGATTCCCAGCATGTATATATTTCCTATTGTACATTTTGACATTATGTATATTATATTATGTTTTGAGGTATACATAATGTAAATTATAAAGAATGGGTTGATATGTATTTTGAAAAAATTATATATATGTATATGTATAAATGTGTTGTGAAAATTTGGACAAATTGAGGAGCATGGGTGAAATGATGATTTGATATTATATGGGAGTGTTTTTGTGTTCAAGTTGTGTTGTTTGTTGAATTTGGGAATGCCCAAATTACAAATAAAATTCTGGCGAATTTTTTCCAGAGATTTTTATGAAAAATACTTATTCTAGTACCTATAATTTATGATAATTTTTTATTTGTTATTTGAATATACATTTTAAAGTATTTAAGATTTTAAATTTGAAAAGTGAAAATTTTTTATTAAACCGGACTGTGACATTTTTATACCGCATATGCATATTTTACATATGCTGGATGTATATATTGTATGTATATAGGGTATAAGGTTGTTACATTTATTTTGATATCAGAGTATAGGTTTGAGGTTCTCAACCTAGGTGGGTTGTTAGAGAGAGAAAATGGAGATTTTAAATATGGTTTTAAATTATGATATATACATTGGCACTGACAGTTTCTGATCTCTGATATGATAATTTCTGCTGTATTTACAGACATAGATAGTTATGGCATCTCAGACTCATCAGTCTACAGAGGGTAGTGTAGAGTGTGTAGCTCCCAGTGAGAATAGAGATTGAGCTAAAGCTGAGACTGCTGGTGAAGCGTCTGCCTCTGTACTTGTGAGACCAGCAGCTGATGAGATTTTGCCCGGCTGGGTATAATATATGGTGGAGTTGTTAAGGGGCTCTGGTTTAGCAGCCGCTGCCGGCACCATAGCCGCAACCACAATTGCTGACTAGGAAGTATGACAAGCTGAGAAATTTTAGATGTAATACCCTTATACCCTATATATATAATACATACACCTAGTATAAGTAAAATATACATATACGGTATAAAGAAATGTCATAGTCTGGTTTAATAATTTTTTTTCATCTTTCCAATTTAAAATCTTAAATACTTTAAAATATAATTTTAAATAACCAACAAAATATTTATTATTAACTATAGGTTCTAAAATAGTATTTTTCATAAAAATATCTAGAAAAAAATTGTCAGAGTTTTATCTGTAATTTGGACATTTCCCAAATTACAATAATCACAACCTGCAAAGGAAAAAACACTCCCAAATAACCCATTCATACATTTCACCAAAAATTTCTCAATTTCTCCAAGTTTCTCAAAACATTTATATACACATATATATATAAATATCAAAATTCATATAAACCCACATTATAAATTTTATCCATAACATTCTTTATAATTTACAACATATACATCAAAACATATTATAATATACATAATATGAAATATATACATGCTGGCAGTCGGCACTGATCTCTAAGAAGAAGCAAAATCAGCTCCAACAATCACAAAGCTAGACCCAACTAGGTCTAGACAAACTCTTTGGCTCAACCGGATCTCCCCTGTCACCTGCGCGATGAATTTCAATCGTGCTAAGCCAAAAGTCTAGTGGTACAAACTTTGATAATAATAAAAACTCAAATGTAATGCTAATGCACAATGCATATGGATATTATATCTCATATCATTTCATTTTAACATATTTATCATTGTTTTGCAAATCACAATTCATATAAAAGCAAATACAAGCATAGGAGCAAAGGATCTAATATGCTATTCAAATTTCAGAGTTATTGTTTTGGTTCATAATGACACCCAGTGTCTAGCCCGAAGGCAAGTGACACCCGGTTTCTAGCCCGAAGGAAAATCATAGTGATGCCCAGCATCTAGCCTGAAGGCAAGTGACATCCAACGTCTAGACCGAAGGCAAATAAATAGTTGCTCGAAAGCTAGCCCTGAAGGCAAATAATGAGGATAACTTCATAGGCATGCCGCCAAACACTGAACTCTAAAAATTGAATAACATACTAGGCACACAATTATTTCATATTTCTCATTATCAATATCTTTCTCATTTTCTCATAATTCATTAAGCACATTGCCTTCTTTTTCTCATTTTTTCATATAATCTCAATTTTCTCATTTATATCAATATCCATTCATTCCTTTCATCATATTTCAACATATCATCATAATGTATTATATATTTCATTAAAACACATTATCTAAATATTTTGGGCATTTTTACATAATTCACATATTTCACTTTTTCATCAATTTAGCCATTAACAATGGCTTTTCATAATGTATATAATGCATTCATAACCAATCACATAACATAGTACAATGTTCATGCATATTTAATACATCAAGTAACTTAATGCATTTTTCAACCAAAATGTGTTAAGCTCAAATGTCATGCAAACATAAGCAATTTATTCAAAGTTTGTACTTACCTCTAAAAACAACCAAAAGCAAGCTCAAACACCACCTCCAACATTCTTTTCCAAATTGTCCTTCAATACTAGAGTTGGGAAACAATCACTCCTTAATGCCTATACCAAATATGATCAAATACAATCATTTAATATCATATTTCAAGGCATTTGCAACATCAAACCTTAATTAAACATCACTTCTACAACATTTCCAAAATTAAGCCAAACCTTACTTAAACTTCGAAAAACCATTCTAATAAATTCCAAATTGAGTTTTTAGCTTAAATATATCTAATGCATTATATTTGAACACGTTTTAAGCATTAAAACACAATGTATCACTTTTCCATCACAATTTCAAAATTTTGCCCTAAACCTCTTTAATTTGAGTTTTTCATTCTAACTAATTTCAAATGGTAATTTAAATTCATTTTCATCATTAACATCATTAAATAACACAATTCAAATCATAAAATCAAATAAACACAAATTCTTTAAGATTACTATTCCCAAAACCCTAACTCTCTCTCTTCCTCTTCCAAATCCTAATTAAATCCAAACTTTTCTTAAGTTTAACCTTAAAATCATTACATATACATTAAACTAACATCAACTCACACCATTTAAGCAATTAAAACCAGCCCCTTCACAAATCAAAATTTCACATAATCCATAATTTCATAAAAACAAAAAAAAAACTTAAAATAACTTTACTTGTTAGCAAATCACCAAAACTACTCTTGATTCTTGAAATTCTACTTAAAATTTAGTGTTTGGAAGAAACAAAAACCACCCAAGTATGCCCATGGTGGTTCAGCCCAAGTGAGGAAGAAGAGAGGAAGAAGAAGAATAAAACTTGACTTTTCTTTTCTTTTTCTTTTCTTTGAAACTATTTATATATTTTTTATTTTAAATTAATTAATTATTTAAATATTTTAAATTCTTTACATTAAATTAAGTCTTCCACCCAAAAATAAAATTATTTTTGAATTTTTTAATTAATTTATGTTTTAAGTAAAATTAGCATTTTACCCTTTATTTACTATTCATCTGTTAACTTTTCTAACTCATATTTGACTTTATATGTAATGTATATTTCTCTAATATTTCATATATACATTACCTATTTCTCACTTCTAACTCATTATTTACCCCTCAAATTATTTAATTTAATTTGAATTAAAACTTAGCAATCAAGCGGATACTACAATTCTCTCCCCCTTAACTAATTTTGTCTTCAAAATTACCTGACATTAGCTTTGAAAAAGTTGAGGATATTGACTCTGCATCGTTTGCTCACTCTCCCATGTCGCTTCCTCAGTGGCATGATTCCTCCAAATAACTTTCACAAGTGGCACCTTTTTATTCCTTAACTCTTTCAATTCTCATGCCAAGATCACCACTCGTTCTTCCTCATAAGTCAGATCCTGACTCACCTTAATAGTCTCTACTGACAAGATATAAGATGGGTCTGACCTGTATCTCCAAAGCATAGAGACATGGAGGACATTATGAATCCAATCCAACTCAGGCAGTAAAGCCAGTCTAAGTCACTGGACCAACATTCTCCAGTATCTCAAATGGTCTTATAAAATGAGGACTCAACTTCCCTTTGTGGCCGAATCTCAAAATTCTCTTATGTGGAGACACCTTCAAGAACACTTTATCTCCTATACTAAACTCTATATCTTTTCTCTTTAAGTTTGTATAGGATTTCTATCGGTCTAAAGCTGCTTTCAGACGACCCCGAATCACCTTCACTTTTTTTCGTTTCCTTAATCAAATAGGGATCGACCAATCTACCTTCTCCAACCTTATCCCAACACAAAGGTGTCATGCATTTCCTGCCATACAAGGCCTCATAAGATGTCATCCTAATACTGGACTGATGACTATTATTATATGCAAACTCAATCAGTGGCAAGAATCTATCCCATCTCCCAGTGAAATCAATGATACAACTCCTCAACATACCCTCTAGAATCTGTATCACTCTCTCTGACTGCCCATCTATCTGTGGATGGAATGTAGTACTAAATTGCAACCAAGAACCTAAAGCATCTTGGAAACTCCTCCAAAACCTCGATGTAAACTGGGGATCTCGGTTCGATAACAAAGAAACTCGGACTCCATGTGTGAGCGGGGATTTTTGCCCCCACTCCCGGTGGAATGGTTCTTGCGACTTCGGCACTGTTTAGGCTTGAGGCCTTAGAGAACATGGGCCTAAGCCCGAAGAAAATGGAGTCACCACCCGGACGCGCCAGGAAAAAGAAAGGGATGGATGACTCGATTCCTAAGGAATCTCTAACCCCCTAATGGGTTCGAAAAGTTGGGTATGTGTGGGAAAGGTGAGAAATGGCCTAGCACCCCTACAACGCCCGGTTCATTAGAACCGGCCTCCTTTACAGGTCTTAATATTATAAAATTCTTAAGTATAATAATATTATTCATATTACGTACAACAATTAAAATAAAACATTATTATATTAAATTCAAAGCAATGTCCAAACAAAGCAAATAAATGGACACCCATCCAAGGATGAAAACATGTCCTTACATTGTTCATGTCTAAACTAAATAGGACACCCACTGAAAGGTGGAAACATGTCCTTTACATTGGTCCAAAATATAAAAGCAATTTAAATTACATGATATTTAACTAATGAGGTACCCAATAATGGAAATATACCTCTTACAATTTTAATACCAAAATAAACAAATGATAATCATAATAATAAAGAAAATATCCATCCATGGTAAATTAAATAAATCAAGCATTGGAATTAAATAAATCAACCATCAAAAAAATATAATCAACTATATAATCAAATCTAAAAATAAAGCAATAAACATATAAATTTAGGGTTTTAAAGAATTTAAGGTTTTTGGTTTTAGAAACTAAAGTTTTGTAATTAAGGTTTTGAAATTAGGATTTTTAGGGTTTTTAAAACTAGGGTTTTGGAATTAGGGTTTTTGGATAGTTAGGGTTTTTGAAACTAGGGTTTTTTGGATTTAACTTACTGCCTAAAAAAACATAATTTTGGATTTGGAGAAATAAATTAAGGTTTTGGAAAAATAATCAATATTTTGGAGTTTAATAATGAAATGGTTTAGGCTTTTGGATAAAAATAGTTTGAGGTTTTGAGTTTCAATGAAATAACCTACGGTTCTTGAGGTAAAGTAAACAAGATAGATTTTAACAATTAATTTAAATCCTCGATGGCTACTGGATAGTTTTATGTTTTTTATGAAATATGCTAGTGAGGTTACGAATACCAATTGATCAATGTGATAATTAAAACAAACAATTAAAGTTTTTAAAATAAATACCAATTTACTGCATGTTCAAAGATCAAGGTACTGTGAACATAAATAATTCATGATTAAAGATCAAACCTCCGCTCGCTGGTTCCTCCACAATTAACTTCTGGATGAACAATGAACAAAGACAGCGTTGCTGTCTTTGATGGATTGATGACTGATGAATGTTTGTTGCTAATTTTTTTTGTTTGTTTTCATATGTCTTTAATTTTCCTTGCTATCTTGTTAATGTTCCTTACTGTCCCCTGTTAATGTTCTCCCCTTTCTGAATTCTGAAACGTTAATATTTATAGTCGAACCTCACTCCGAATCTATAACCTAATATAAATCAGTCCCTAAAACAAATTCTAGTTGAATTAGGAAACATATTGAACCCATGTCGACCTAGTTGCCCTAGGTCGACATGAGACCAACCTCATGTCGACCTTGGGCTGCCCAAGTTGACATGAGGCATGCTCATGTCGATCTTGGGCTACCAAGGTCGACATGAAGCATGCTCATGTTGACCCAGCTTGCCCAGGTCGACATGAGTCCAACCTTATGTCGATCTGGGCTGCCAGATCGACATGAGGCATGCTAATGTCTCCCAGGCTTGCCTTACTTAAATTATTCTAGCCTTTTTTAACTTATGGACCAAAAAATTTTAATTTGGACCAATCCCACTTGATTTTAGGGTTTTACAATTAAATATATGCCTCTTTAATCCGAATCGACTCCTTTAAAAATTATAAACTAGGTTTAAATATTTAAAGTCGAATCAAATTTATTATGGCATCCTTTAATTAGGACCATATCAAAATGGGGTCAAAATTAAGGGTCTACACCATGCAAACTTACTAGTTCATTGCTATACAGCTCAGCCAACCTCTCAAGAGAATAATCAATCTGAACTAGAAGAAAATGAGCTATCTTTATCATCTGATCAACAATTACCCATATTGCATCATGCTTCTTCTGGGTCAAAGGAAGTCCAGTTACAAAATCCATTGTTATTCACTCCCATTTCCACTCTGGCACTGATAATGGCTAAAGCAACCCTGAAGGAACCTGGTGCTCAACTTTCACTCTCTGGCAAGTGAGTCATCTGGATACAAATTCTGCTATGATTCTTTTCATATCTGACCACCAATAATGTTGCTTCAAATCCTGATACATCTTGGTATTACCAGGGTGCATAGCATAGAGTGACTAATGTGCTTCCTCTAAAATCATCCTCTTCAATCCTGCATATTCAAGAATGCATAACCTATCTCTGTACCATAGACTACCATCATCTCTCACATAAAAGTCTTGACTCTTCCCCTTTTGGCAATCTATCATAATCTTCTGATTTTCTCATCTACCAACTGAGCCTCCCTAATCTGATCTGATAAAACTGGCCTCAACTGCAACTGAGCCATCAATGCACCATCATCACAAGACTCAAATATGGCATGCAATGCTCTCAACTCAACCAGCAATGAGAGCAAATAAGCAGTCTAACCTGCCAAAGACTTCCAACTTAAGGCATCAGCATCAATATTTGCTTTGCCTGGATGATAATCAATCAAATAGTCATAGTATTTAATCAACTCTAACCACTGTCTCTGCTAAAGATTGATCTCTTTCTGAACACCTAGGTACTTCAAACTCTTTTGATTAGTATAAATGAAACACTTCTTCCCATACAAGTAATGCCATCAAATCTTCAATGCAAAAACTATGGCTGCTAGCTCCAAATCATGAGTCGGGTAATTCAACTCATGAGGCTTCAACTGTCGAGAAGCATAAGTAATAACTCTACCCTCCTACATTAGAATACAACCCAAACCATTATGTGAAGCATCACTGTATATCACATAAGGTTTACATTTCACAGGTAGGGTAAGGACAGGAACCTGAATCAACATCTCCCTTAACTGCTCAAAACTTTCCTAACACTGATCTGTCCACACAAATTTAATTCCCTTCCGAAGTAATCTGGTGAGTGGTGTAGCTATCATAGAAAAACCTTCAAAAATTGATGATAATAGCCTAACAGACCCGAAAAAATTCTAACCTCTGTCACAGTCTTCGACGGACTCCAATTCAAGATAGCTTCGACTTTACTCAGATCAACTTTAATACCCTCTGCTGAAACTACATGACTTAGAAAAGTCACCTGATTGAGCCAGAGCTCACACTTAGACAACTTAGCATACAACTACTTCTCTCTCAGAGTCTTCAATACAATCCGAAAATACCTGTCATGATCCTCCTCATTGCGTGAATACACCAGAATATCATCAATGAAGACCACCACAAACTGATCTAAGTAGGGTCTAAACACCCTGTTCATCAAATCCATAAAAGCTGCTGGTGCATTCGTCAGTCCAAAGGGCATCACCAGAAACTCATAATGCCCATACCTTGTGTAGAAAGCTATCTTAGGTACATCCACATCTCTGACTCTTAACTGATAGTATCCTGATCTCAGATCAATCTTAGAGAATACTGCTGCTCCCTTCAACTGATCAAAGAGATCATCTATTCGAGGAAGTGGATACTTGTTCTTGATGGTCACCTTATTCAACTGTCTGTAATCAATACACAATCTCAAGGTGTCATCCTTCTTCTTCACAAACAAAATAGGAGCTCCCCACGGGGACACACTAGGGCGGATGAACCCTTTATCTAGTAATTCCTGTAACTGCACCTTCAACTCTCTCAACTCTATAGGTGCAATCCAATAATGGGTAATGGAGATGGGAGTAGTACCGGGCAACAGATCAATACCAAACTCCACCTCTCTCTCAGGAGGTACCCCTAGCAACTCATCAAGAAAAATATCTAGAAACTCAGCAACTGTGGGTATACAGTCAAGCTGGGACCCCACTACTCTAGTATCTACAACATGAGCAAGATAAGTCTCACATCCCTTCCGAATCATCATTTGGATACTAGAGTAGTGAGCAAGGACACTCTGTTTTAGCTAGGAGGATGATTCGGAAGGACATCTTTTAACTCTATCATCACATGTTCTCATGGTAACGCATTTTCACTGATAGTCTACCACAACCCCATGTCTAGATAACCAATCTATTCCCAGAATTAGATCATACTCTCTGAAAGGCATCTCAATCAGATCACTGAGAAACTCCTCATCCTGAACAACAACTGCGCTATCTCGGTGCACCATGCTAACCACAACACTGTGCCCTAAAGGATTTGTCACCAAAACATCAATTCCTAAAGACTCAGAATGCAAATCACTCACAGGAAAGATGGATGCACTGATGTATGAATGAGTCGACCCAGGGTCTATCAATGTAAGAACTGAAATACCAAATAAAGTAAAGTACAAGTTATAGTCGCTGAGGCATTTGATTGACTCTGCATCATATAGACCCACTGTGATGGCCCTGCCTCATCTGATCTACCCCCGGCTGTAGAATCAGCTCTCTAACCAGTCCTAGATCGACCACCTCTACCAAAATCTCTGCCACCACAATCCCCTTTGACACTTGGTCAAGAAGCTATAACATCTATCTGTCTATCCTCTGGTGGCTCTGGATAATCTTTGATAAAATAGTCTGGCAAACCACATCTAAAACACACTACTGATGCACCTATCCTCCAGTAGACACCCCCATGTGCCCTACAACAATGGATATATGTAGGTAGAATAGGCCTCTGAGCAACTGGGGTTGGAGCATTAGCCACTGAAGCAACATGTCTCTGCCTCTATCTCTGCTACTGTATTGACCTGCCAGACTACCTCTGGCTCCTACTGAACCTCTGAAAATATTCCCCTCCACCTCTCTTCACTGATAAGACCCTGTCTCACCATGGGGTCTCTTAGCACTGCTCTTCTCAAAACTAGTAGCTGCTGCAAGACCCTGTGCTCTTTCAATACTCCTGGAAATTGCAGCCAAATGAGAAAAATCCTAATATTGAGAGCCTGCCACAATACACATGATAGAGGGTCTCAGCCCCTCCTCAAATCTCTAGTACCAGTTAATTTCATCAGATATGATCCCATCAGCATACTGACTCAGCCAGATAAACTCTATCTCATACTCCGTCACTGTCCTAGTGTCCTGCCTTAAACTTAGGAACTCTATCTTCTTCCCATCCTTATACTCCCTCAGAATATACTTCTTCTCGAATTTCCGCAGGAAATCATCATAGGTTAGGACTCGTGGATTCTCTGTACCATGGGAAACCGTCTTCCACCACTCATAGGCATCCTTCTGTAGAATAGACAAGGCATAATCAAATTTCTCCTCTGGACTCGTCTGCAACTGAATAAATATCCTTTGGACCCTGTCTAGCAACTGCTCTACTACAGCAGGGTCTGTAGTACCAATAAAATCCTCAGCTCCAAACTTTATCAGCTTTTCATACTTCCATGTCGGCAACTATGGTTGAGGTTGTGGTGGTGGCTGTGACTGGTGAGCCGGAGCCTATATCAATAATTCAACCATATGGCGAGCCCGGTGGAACCTCCTCAACTGCTGGTCTAACTAGCATAGGAGCAGTGCCTCTCTAGCAATTTCAGCTCTAGCTCCATCTCTACTCTCACTAGGAGCTACACTCTCTGCACTACCCTCTGCAGACTGATGCATCAGAGACGCTATAACTACCTATATCTGCAAACATAAAAAATTCACATCAGAGATCAGAAACTGCTAATGCCAATGCATGTAGCACAATTTAAAATCATATTTAAAAATCCCCATTTCCTCTTTCTAAAACCCACCTAGGCCGAGAACCTCAAACCTAGGTTCTGATACCAAAATAAATGTAACACCCTTATAACCTATATATGTACAATACATACACCTAGTATATGTAAAATATGCATATATGGTATAGAGAAATGTCACAGTTTGGTTTAATAATTTTTTTTTCATCTTTTCAATTTAAAATCTTAAATACTCTAAAATGTAATTTTAAATAACCAATAAAATATTTATTATTAACTATAGGTTCTAAAATAGGGTATAAGGGTGTTACATCTAAACTTTCTCAGCTTGTCATACTTCCTCGTCGGCAACTGCAGCTATGACTGTGGTGGCGGGGGCGGCTGCTGAACCGGAGCCAGCCTTAACCATATGTCATACCCAGCCTGGCAAAATCTCAACAGCCACTGATCTCATAGGCACAGAGGTAGACGCCTCACCAGCAATCTCAGCTTTAGCTCCATCTCTATCCTCATTAGGAGCTATACTTTCTGCACTACCATCTGCAGACTGATGCGTCCGAGATGCCATAGCTACCTGTATCTGCAGCACAACATAAATTGACACATCAAAGATCCGAAACTGTGAGTTCCAATGCATGTATCATAATTTAAAATCATATTTAAAATATCCTTTTTCTCTCTCTAACAACCCACCTAGGTTGAGAACCTCAAACCTAGGCTCTGATACCAAAATAAATGTAACATCCTTATACCCTATATACGTATAACACATACACCCAGTATATGTAAAATATGCATATACGGTATAAAAATATCACAGTCCAATTTAATAAAAATTTTTCACTTTTCAAATTTAAAATCTCAAATACTTTAAAATGTATATTCAAATAACAAATAAAAAATTATCATAAATTATAGGTAGTAAAATAAGCATTTTTCATAAAAATCTATGGAAAAATTTGTCAGAGTTTTATCTATAATTTGGACATTTCCCAAATTACAATAATCACAACCTACAAAGGAAAAACACTTCGAAAAAACCCAACCATACATTTCACCCAAAACCCCTCAATTTCTCCAAGTTTCTCAAAACTTTTATACATACATATATATATATATATATATCAAAATTCATATAAACCCACTTTATAAATTTTATCCAAAACATTCTTTATAATTTACAATATATACATCAAAACATATTATAATATACATAATATAAAATATATTCATGCTGGCAGTCGGCATTGATCTCTAAGAAGAAGCAAAATCAACTCCAACAATCACAAAGCGAGACCCGACCTGGTCTAGACGAGCTCTCTGGCTCAACCGGATCTCCCCTATCAGCTGCAAAATGAATTTCAACCGCGCTAAGCCAAAAGCCTAGCGGTACAAACTTTGATAATAATAAAAACTCAAATGCAATGCCAATGCACAATGCATATGGATATCATATCTCATATCATTTCATTTTAAAATATTTTTCAATTATTTTGCAATTCACAATTCATATAAAAGAAAATACAAGCATGGGCCCAAAGAATCTAATATGCTATTAAAATTTTAGAGTTACTATTTTGGTTCATAATGACACCTAGTGTCTAGCCCGAAGTCAAGTGACGCCTAGCATCTAGTCCGAAGGCAAATCATAGTGATGCCCACCATCTATCCCGAAGGTAAGTGACGTCCAATGTCTAGCCCAAAGGCAAATAAATAGTTGCTTGAAAGCTAGCTCCGAAGGGAAATAATGAGGATAACCTCATAGGCATGCCGCCAAACACAGAACTCTGAAAATTGAATAACATACTAGGCACACAATTATTTCATATTTCTCATTATCAATCTCTTTCTCATTTTCTCATAATTCATTAAGCACATTGCCTTCTTTTTCTCATTTTTCATATCTTCTCATTTTTCTCATTTATATCAATATCCATTCATTCCTTTCATCATATTTAAACATATCATCACAATGTATCATATATTTCATTAAAACACATTACCTAAATATTTTGGGCATTTTCACATAATTCACATATTTCACTTTTTCATCAATTTAGTCATTAACAGTGGCTTTTCATAATGTATATAATGCATTCATAACCAATCATATAACATAGTGCAATGGTCATGCATATTTAATGCATCAAGTAACTTAAGACATTTTTCAACCAAAATGTGTTAAGCCCAAATGTCATGCAAACATAAGCAATTTATTCAAAGTTTGTACTTACCTCTAAAAACAACCAAAAGCAAGCCCAAACACCACCTCCAACCTTCTTTTCCAAATTGCCCTTCAATACTAGGGTTGGGAAACTATCAATCCTTAATGCTTATACCAAATGTGATCAAATAAAATTATTTAATATCACATTTCAAGGCATTTTCAACATCAAACCTTAATTAAACATCACTTCTACAATATTTCCAAAATTAAGCCAAACCTTGCTTAAAATTTGAAAAACCATCAACAAATCTCAAATTGAGTTTTTAGCTTAAATATATCTAATACATTATATTTGAACACATTTAAGCATTAAAACACAATGTATCACTTTTCCATCACAATTTCAAAATTTTGCCCTAAACCTTTCTAATTTTAGTTTTTCATTCTAACTAATTTCAAATGGTAATTTAAATTAATTTTCATTATTAACAACATTTAATAACACAATTCAAATCATAAAATTAAATAAATGCTAATTCTTTAAGTTTACTATTCTCGAAACCCTAACTCTCTCTCTTCCTCTTCCAAACCCTAATTAAACCCAAAATTGTCTTAAGTTTAACCTTAAAATCATTACATATACATTAAACTAACATCAACCCACACCATTTAAGCAATTAAAACCAACCCCTTCACAAATCAAAATTTCACATAATCCATAATTTCATAAAAACTAAAAAAAACTTAAAATAACTTTACTTGTTAGCAAATCACCAAAACTACTCTTGATTCTTGAAATTCTAATTAAAATTGAGTGTTTGGAAGAAACAAAGACCACCCAAGTATGCCCATGGTGGTTCGACCCAAGTGAGGAAGAAGAGAGGAAGAAGAAGAATGAAATTTGACTTTTCTTTTCTTTTTCTTTTCTTTTAAACTATTTATATATATTTTTATTTTAAATTAATTAATTATTTAAATATTTTTAATTCTTTAAATTAAATCTTCCACCCAAAAATAAAATTATTTTTGAATTTTTGAATTAATTTATTTTTAAGTGAAATTAGCATTTTACCCTTCATTTTACTATTTATCTGTTGACTTTTCTAACTCATTTGACATGATATGTAATGTATATTTCTCTTATATTTCACATATACATTACATATTTCTCACTTCTATCTAATCATTTTCCCCTCAAATTATTTAATTTAATTTAATTTAAATTAAAACCTAGCAATTAAGCGGATGCTACATTAGAGCTGAGGATTTTGTTGGTACTACAGACCCTGCTGTAGCAGAGCAGTGGCTAGACAGGGTCTAGAGAATGTTTATCCAGCTGTAGGCTACTTTAGAGATGAAGTTTGATTATTCCAGGTCTCTTCTGTAGAGGGTTGCATATGAGTAGTGGAAGACAGTTCCACATTCTATGGCTGATCCACCAGTTCTGACCTATGATGATTTCCTGTGAAAATTTGAGAAGAAGTATACTTCGAGGGAGTATAGGGATGAGAAGAAGATGGAGTTCCTAAGTTTGAGATAGGATACTGGGACAATGACAATGTATGAAATAGAGTTTATCTGGCTAAGTCAGTATACTGATGGGATCATTTCTAATGACATTGACCATTGCCGGAGGTTTGAGGAGGGGCTGAGACCCTCTATTATGTGTATTGTGGTAGGCTCTCAATATCAGGACTTTTCTTAGTTGGTTACAGCTACCAAGAGTGTTGAGAGAGTACAGGGTCTTGCAGCAGTTGCTAGGTTGAGGAGGCTAGAGCTAGAGAGCCCAGAGTGAGGCAGGGTCTTCATCAATAAAGAGAGGCCAAGGTGGATATTTTTAGAGGTTCAGTAGGAGCCAAGGGCAGTCTAGCAGTTTAATACAGTAACAAAGATAGAGGCAGAGACCTGTTGCTTTAGTGGCTAGTGCTCCAACCCCAGTGGCTCAGAGGCCTGCTCTACCTACCTATGTTCATTGTGGTAGAGCACACGGAGGTGCCTGCTGGAGGAGAGGTGCATCAGTAGTGTGTTTCAAATGTGGATTGCCAGACCATTTTATCAGAGATTGTCCAGAGCCATCAGAGTATATACTGACAAATACTGTAACTTCTTTACCCAATGTCAGAGGGGGGTCATAGTGGCAGAGATTTTGGTAAAGATGGTAGATCTGGGACTAGTCAAAGAGGAGATTCTATAGCTGAAGGTAGAACAGATGAGGCAGGGCCATCTCAGCGGGTCTATGTGATGCAGAAGCAGCCAGATGCTCCAGCTGTCATTGTTAGTACTTTTACTTTATTTGGTACTTTAGTTCTTGCATTGATAGACCCTGGGTCGACTCATTCATATATCAGTGTGTTTTGATCCTTTATGTTTATATTTTTAGGGTAATTTTATTGGTTTTTAGTTAATTTTTCTTTTAATTTGTGTTTAAATATTATTTAAAGTGTTTGATTTAGGTTGAAGTGAAAAATAATGGAGTGATAGATCAAAGTTTATGGAAAAGCAAGAGACACGGCCAAGACACCACTTAGCTTGGTCGTGTCACTCATCAAAGACATGGAACAAGTAGGACACGGGTTGAGGCAACTTGGCTTGACCATGTCCATTAGAAAAATTGGGCAGAGAGAGACACAAGCAAGAGACATGGCCAAGCCACTGGCCGTGTCACATGACATGGCCAAGGCCTTGGCCATGTCTCACCAGAAGAACAAAACAAAGAAGAAGCAAAGTGAATAGGCAGAGGTGAACACATTCAAGAGACACGGCCAATCCACTAGCCATGTCACATGACACGGCCAGTGACTTAGCCATGTCACAGCAGGAAAAAGAAGAAGATAAGTTAAGCAACCATGGACACGACCTCATGGCTTGGCTGTGTCCAAAGGAGGAGTGACACGACCAAGTCACTCATGACTTGGAAATGTCTCATGTGGCTTCTTGTAATTTTTTGCACGAGTTGAGGGCTAAGTGGGGGATAAAACTTTTTTTTTTATTTGAAAAGAAATATTAAAAGTGAGTAAAAGTTGGATGGTTTTATGGAAGAAATATTAAACAATAAAAAAGAAAGGGACAAAGATGGGTGGATGAGTTGGCAAACATTCTTGGTGTCTTAAGAATTGAAAATAATTGGAGGGAAGTGAGGCATATACACATACACGTTGGGAGGCATTGAGAAGACACTCTCCATACACTTCATCATTTTATCTTATCACCTAGTTCTTAGTTTGGTTCTTGTTCTGGGAGAGAAGACATCATTCACTCTTTATCTTCATTTCCATTCATCATTCATTTCTTCCATAGATAAGAGTAAAGATAATTCCTGGGATTAAAGTGAGTGAACAAGCTTTCAAGAAGGTTAGGGTTTAAAGAAGACTTGATTGAGGAGTGCAAGCTTGAGAGAGTTACCACTCCACCTTTCAAGAAGAGAGCCATTGATTGAAGAGGGCTTGGAAGTTCTTCATCACATCAATGTGGAAGCTAGGACGAAGATAAGTAGTTCAACTCTTAGCATCTTCAAAAGGGATTTTTTCATATTCTCTCTTTTAATTCATTTCTTAATTGTTGTTGTTTGTTAAGAATATTAATATTTCAATGGAAAATTGTGATTTGATGTATATTGAGATGAATACTTGTTTTAAATTGACGATGAACTAATTTACTCATGCCTTGGGTTGTAGTAGATTTGATTAAATGACTTGATTTAATAATTCCATTAATATACCTTGTTATTGGTTGATTGCATTGGACTTAAAGTTAGATTGATAGATTGACCACCTATTGATCACTTAATATTGACCGATAGATCGAGAGATGAAATTTGTTATCAGAACTATGTAATTATCCACCCAAAGAATGAATTAGAAATATAAGTTCTAGGGTTTTATTTATTTGCAATTTCAAAATAATTGGTTGTTGTTAATTCATGAATGTGAAAACTAATGAATTGGTAATTACTAATTAAACTCAAGAAACAAATTAAAATACAATGTTATATTAATGGATAATTTGAGAATCAAGATTTAATTAAATTGATCTACAACCCTAGGCACTATTTCAAAATTGAATTAATCTTGCACAACTATTACTCATTTTTACTTTTAAATTTTAATTACAATTCACCAATTCAACAACATACACTCAATTTTATTATTTTGTTTTAATCAAACTATTACAAAACATTTTCTTTCTTGTGAGACGACCATGAGGCAATCACCATTGCTACAACTATCTCGTATACTTGCGAGTGTCGCTTTGTAGTAGTGTTAATTAGAGTGCATCATAATGCATCCATCTTGCCTTTGAGTGATTTGCATTTTGTGTCCCTAGGATTTGATGTTTTGGTGACAAATCCTTTAGGGCATAGTGTTGTGGTTGGCAGGGTGTATCGAGATAGTTTAGTTGTGATTCAGGATATGGAGTTTCTCGGTGACCTAATTGAGATGCCTTTCAGGGAGTATGATCTAATTTTGGGCATGGATTGGTTATCCAGGCATGGGGCTATGGTAGACTGTCAGTGAAAACGTGTTACCCTGAGAACACGTGATGGTAGGGATGTGATGGTTTCTAGTGAGCAGAGGCATCTTTCATCCATGTTTGTTTAAGCTATTTCAGCTATGAGAATGATTCAAAAGGGATGTAAGGCTTATCTTGATCATGTTGTAGATACCAGAATAGTGGGGTCCCAGCTTGTATGTTTTCTAATCAGTTAGGATAGTCTATCACTTCAAGAAATTTGACTTGTATCTGCTTAGTGACTTCTTCTTTGGCCAATTCTACCCATTCTGGCCTTAACCATCTAAGCTTTTATTTGACAAGTTTCATGTGAGTGTAGGTAGAAATCAAGTGCTCGACTATATCTCGATCAATCCAAGGCATATCCTTATAAGACCAAGTGTAATATCCCAAAATTTTAAAAATTCCTAATTTTTGAAAATTTAATAAAATAAATTATAATCTAATTGGATAAATTAAATAAATAATTTTAAATGAAAAATGAAGGGTTTTTAAATGAAAAAGTGGAATATATATGTGATATATATGCAAAATATATATAACATATACAAAGTCAAATTTTTAAAAGTCAAAGTCAAAGTCTAATGGCATTTTTATAAATAAACTTTGAAAATTTAAAATTATTAAAATTATTCAAAAATAATTTATTTTATATGGAAGATGGATTTTTGGATAATTAAATAAATAAATAAATAAATAATTAAATAAATAATTAAATAATATATATAACTATAAATACAAGTGGAAAGAAAGAGAAATTTATTTTTAATCTTCTTCATCTTCTTCTTCTCATCAAGGCCGAACCTCCATGGGAGAGGAACTCAAGGTTTTGCTTCTTCCATGTTTCTCAAATTGATGGATTTCAAGTATTCAAAGTGGATTTTTGGTGATTTCTACAAAAATTAGTAAGTTTCAAACTTCTTTCTTTGGATTTCATTAAAGTTTGAATATGTATGTTTTAGGTATGTGAAGTAGTATGATTTAATTTGTTTAAATTGGTATGAATGAAGTTATTTTAAGTAATTAACAATGATTTTAAGGTTGTATTGAAGAAATGGTTGAGTTTGGGTAAAGATTGGTGAAGAGAGAGAATTTAGGGTTATGGACTTTTAGGGTTTGAGAAACCATGGGTTTTAATTGTGTAAATTGACTCTAAATGAGTTGTTTTGATGCATAAATAAGTATTTTAAAGTCAAATATTGGATTTAGTTGAGTTTGATTGGAGTTTGAGAATGGAAGTGATGATTTAGGGTTTTGGAAAAGTGATTTTTGAAAGTTGTTGAATTGTTTGATTTTATTGGTTAAAGCATATTGTTTTAATAATAAAAGTGATGAATATAAGCTTGAATTGATAAATGGATTTAGTTGGAATGAAAAACCTTCAATGGAGGAAGGTTATGCCATTTTAGGTTTTGGTCATAAGTGTGTATTTTTATAATGTAATTATTTTAAACATGTTAAAATATATTTTTAATAAACTTCAAACATCAAATTAATTGACTTAGTAAGATATTCCAAAGTTAAAGTGAGGTTAGCCTTAACTTTGGGCTTTTTGTTTGAATTATGTTTAATTATGATTTAAGATTTGAAATGACTTAGAATGTGGTACTAAATGATTATTTATGATCACATTTGGTATAGGGATTGAGGAGAGCTGATTTGCCCCATCCTAGTGTTGAAAGGAAAGTTGGAAGAGAAGGTTGGAGGCAGTGTTTGAGCTTGCTTTTGGTTTCTTTTAGAGGTAAGTACAAACTTTGAATGAATTAGACATGTTTGCATTACATTGGGCTTAACACATTTTGAATTGGAAAATGTGTTAAGCTACTTGATGCATTGATTATTTATGAATAATGTGATATGACATGTGTAATGTCATATATGTGTTAAATGCATTGTGAAAAGCCATTGTTAATGGCTAAGTGGTTTAAATGTGAAATATGTGAATTATGTGAAAATGACCCAAAGTATTTGGGTAATGCCATTTGTTGTGTATGCAGTAAGTGCATTGTTAAAAAGGACATTGGTAATGGCTAAAGTGTATAAAATGTGAATCATATATGGATTATGTGAAATTACCTAAAATATTTGGGTGATGTGTTTTAAGGTAAAATGTGATGGAATGCGTTGATATTATAAAATGTGATGAATTGATATTGCTTAAAATGAGAAAAATGAGAAAAGTGAGAAAAAGATGAGAAAATAAGGCAATGTGCCTAATAAATAATGAAAAATGAGGCAATGTGTCTAGCTTGATTATAAAAAAATGAGAAAGAGATTGGTAATGAGAAATGTGAATTAATTGTATGCCTAGTATGTTATTCAATTTTCAGAGTTCTGTGTTTGGTAGCATGCCTATAAGGTTATCCTCATTTTTTACCTTCGGGCCTAGCTTTTGAGCAATTATTGATTTATGATAATTTTTTTATTTGTTATCAGAATATACATTTTAAAGTATTTAAGATTTTAAATTTAAAAAGTGAAATTTTTTATTAAACCATACTGAGATATTTTTATACCGTATATGCATATTTTACATATACTGGGTGTATGTGTTGTACGTATATAGGGTATAAGGGTGTTACACCAAGCAAAAACTTCTTCATATTTTTTAAATATTTTTTCAAATCTCTCTCTCTCTCTTCAGGAGTAAGGCCGAACGTTATGCTAATATTTTTAGGATTATCGGTTGCTCCCAAATTTAATGTTTGTGTGTCAATAGAATTAATATTAAAAATGCTTATGTAACCACTACTCAAATGTATGCAACCATCAAGAAAAACTTCACACAAGTAAGCAAAATCAGACTTTATTGCATTCATCTTGGAAAAGAAAACATCGTCATCCTCATACAAAGTAGATAAATGAAAATCAAAATCAAAATTAGTTTTTCTCAAAATCATAAACTATTTCTCTTCAATTAAAGCAACAATTTCTTCTAGAGTTTTCTGGACTTTTAGGACAGACTCCTTCTTTTCTTTTGGATTAGGGTCCTTGTCAGTTGGACATGCTCTTTCTTCATATGTTCTACCAGTTTAGCAACATTGGCAAAAATCTCAAAACCTGGGATCAATTTTCCCATGAATATGACTGGCTTGGGCTTTCCTTGGAGTGGTCCCATGTCCGGAGCTTTGACAAAAACGTCTTCAAGAGGTAGGAAGCTCATCTTCTCATTCTTCTTTGGCTGAACATCTCTGTTAACTTCATCATATCCCAAACCTTTCTTGGTAGTCCGAGTCTTGAAATCTGGAAGCTCCATCACACCTATCTTACCTTTTCCAAGACCAACGCCAGGCATGTATTTCATGTTTTTCATCATAGTCAGGACCTTGGGGTCTACTATTTCATCATCAGAAATTATAACTACTTGGAAACCATTGAGAGACCTTTCAATCATCAATGCATACCCCACTTTATTATCATCAGCCTCGATGACCATGTCTCATCCTCATTTGGGAACTTGATCTTTTGATGGAGGGTGGAAAGAACTCCACCAAGAGGATGAAACCAGAGTCGTCCCAAAAGTAGTGCAAAAGTGACAGGGATATCCAAGACCACAAATTCAATCATAGATTCGATGGGACCAGCCTTCACAATAGCTTTTATAACATCCAAAATTTTTGAAATTTTAATAAAATAAATTAAAATTTAATTGGATAAATTAAATAAATGGTTTTAAAGAAAAAATGGGAGGATTTTAAGTGAAAAAGTGAAATGTATATGTGATATATATGCAAAATATACATAACATATATAAAGTCAACAAAAGTCAATTTTTTTAAAAAGTCAAAAGTCAAAGTCCAATGGCTTTTTTATAAATATAATTTAAAAATTAAAATTGTTTAAATAATTTAAAAATAAATTATATAAGAATGGAAGATGTAATTTATGATTTTTATTAAATAATTAAATAATTAATTAAAAATATAATATATATAATACATATAAGGTATGTTGGATGTGTATATGAGATATATATTATATGTGCATATGAGTATTTAAATACATTAAACATGTATTACATAGTATATACATTACATAAATATATACATAATGGTATATGTAAAATATAAGTAACATATATAAGGTATATACATATACATAAAATATACATTACATATATGTGAGATATAATTTGGTATTGGAAAAGTGGATGATGATGATGATAATGATGATGATGATAATAATAAATAAAAGAAAAATAAAAGAAAAAGTGAAAAGTCAAAGAAAATTGCTTGGTGGAGATTTAAAGTAAATAAGTAAATAAATAAATAAATAATTATTATACATAAGTGATAAAGATGGAAATTAAATGGGAAAAAGATATTTCTTCTTCTTCTTCTTTTGGGTTTTGTTTCATGTTATACATCAAATTCATTGGAAATTCAAAAGGACTTTAAGAAAATTTTGAAGAAAAATCAAGAAGTAAGTAATATTTCTTTTAAATTTGTTTTAATTGATTTTAAGTTTATGTGTAAGATGGCTAGAGAGAAAAAGTGATTTTAAATTGTTTAAACCAATAGAAATGATGATTATATAATGATTTTTAAGTTGGATTGAAGAAATGATTAAGTTTGAGATGAATTGGTTGAAGAGAGAGAATTTAGGGTTATGGGAAATTTGGAATTGTGAAATCATATGATTTAATTATGTAATTTGATTCTGAATGTGTTGTTTTGATGCATAAACAATGATTTTAAAGTCAAATGATGGATTTGGTTAAGTTTGGATAGAGTTTGAGAATGATAGTGTTGATTTAGGGTTTTGGAAAAGGGAATTTTCAAAGAATGGTGAATTGTTTGATTTTAACGTTTAAAGCATGTTGTTTAATGATAGTAGTGATGGAAATAAGCTTAGATTAATAATTGGGATGAGTTGGAATGGAAAACCTTCAATGGTGAAGGTTATGCCATTTTAGGATTTTAAACAAAAGCATGTGTTTAATTAATGTAATTGGTTTAAAGAAGTTAAAATAGTTTTATAATGATATAAATAAACTTAGAACACCAATTTGAATGATTTAATATATTTTTTCTAAGTTAAAGTAAGAAAAGACTATATTTTGGGATTTTGATTAGAGTAATGTTTAATTAAAGTTTGATGCTTATAATGTCTTAGAATATGATATTAAATGATTATTTATGATCACATTTGGTATATGCATTGAGGAGAATTGATTTGCCTAATCTAGGTGTTGAAGGGCAAGTTGAAAGAGAAGGTTGGTGTTAGTTTTGTGGCTTGCATTTGGTTGCTTTTATAGGTATGTACAAACTTTGAATATATTGGGTATGTTTGCATGACATTTGGGCTTAACACATTTTGGTTGAAAAATGTGTTAAGTTACTTGATACATTGAATATGCATGAACATTGTGCTATGTTATGTGATTTGTCAAAAATTCATTATATGCATTGTGAAAGGCCATCAATAATGGCTAAACTGAGTAAAAAGTGAAATATGTACAATATGTGAAAATGACCCAAAGTGTTTGGGTAATGTGGTTTGTTGTGTATTCATTAAAGACATTGTGAAAAGCCATTGGAAATGGCTAGAATGCATAAAACATGACTTATATGTGAATTATTTGGGCAATGTGTTTTAATGCAAAACGTGAGACATTGTAATGATATACTGAGATATGATGAAATGTGATAAATTGAAAGGAAATAATATTGATATGAATGAGAAATATGAGAAAAGAGGCAATGTGCCTAGTTGATAATAAGAAATAAGGCAATGTGCATAGCTTGATTATGGAAAAATGAGAAAGAAATTGATGATGGAAAATATAAAATAATTATGTGCCTAGTATGTTATTCAATTTTCAGAGTTCTGTGTTTGGTAGCATGCCTATGAGGCAATCCTCATTGTTTGTTTCGGGGCTAGTTTTTGAGCAACTATTTGATTTGCCTTTGGGCTAGAAGTTGGACGTCACTTGCCTTCGGGCTAGATGATGGGCATCACTATGATTTGCCTTCAGGCTAGACGCTGGGCGTCATTTGCCTTTGGGCTAGACACCGGGTGTCAATATGGACCAAAATAGTAACTCTGGAATTTGAATAGCATATTAGATCTTTTGGGCTCATGCTTGTGTTTGTTCTTATGTGAATTATTAAATGACAAAAAAATGTTTAAAAGTGAGCTTGGATGCCACATTGTGACATAGCATAAAAGCAATAAGCATTGGTATTGTATTTAAGTTTATTTATTATCAAAGTTTGTACCGCTAGGCTTTTATCTCAGCACGATTGTAATTTATCGCGCAGGTGACATGGGCTATTTGATAGAGCCTGAGAGTTCTACTAGATCAGGTCAGGTCTAGATTAAAGTTGCTTGTTGAGTTGTTTTTGCTACGTCAAGATCAGAGCCATTTTTCCATCATACATACATATATATATTATATTATAGTAAAATTTGTTATGATGTATTTTATGATTATTTTTTGGAAAATAAATTATAAATTAGAAAGAATATTTGGATAAATTGTTTAATGTGATGTTTTACATGTGTTTTAACATAAATATATGTATATATTTAAATGTTTTGAGAAATGTGGAGAAATTGAGAATTTGGGAGTGTTTCTGATGCATGTTGTGTTTTGTTGATAATTTGGGAATGTCTAAATTATAGACAAAACTTTTGGCAAATTTTTCCTAGAGATTTTTATGGAAAATACTTATTTTAGAATCTATGATTTTTAATAAGTATTTTATTGGTTGTTTAAAATTACATTTTAAAATATTTAAGATTTTAAATTGGAAAAGTGAAAATTTTTATGAAATCGGGTCATGACATTTTTATACCTTATACACGTATTTTACATATACTGGGTGTATATATTATACATATATAGGGTATAAGGGTGTTACAACTTTGAAGGTTCCTTCAACATGCCTCTTGGTATTATCATAAGCCCTAATTGTCACCTCAGTTAGGTTTAAATCTCTTATTGACATGGCTAGCTTGGTAGAATTTTAAGTGGGCAAACGTTTATGGAAGACCCATCATCAACCATTACACATGGAGTCCGTTTCCTTTTGACTTCTACCTTGATGAAAAGCGAGTGAATGTGGTCCCTTCCCTCTTCTGGAAAATCAGCATTCGAGAATGATACCATCCCCACATTAATTTTGTTCTTCTTTTGATCCTCACACTTCATCACTCCTTCCACTTTCACAAAGTTAACCAGCTCCTCTGGTGTTATAGAAGTGAAAATTGACATGCTAGCCATAGCTTTGGCCATTGTTTCCCGATGCTTCTTTGATGTAGCTAGCAAGTCCCATATGCTGATACTAGCTTGTGTTCTCTTCAACTGCTTAAGAACAACATCATCTTCTTCTTCTTTGTTCCTAGCTTCGATGTCCTTCCCTTTATCAGTTTCTACTTCTTTTGGTGGTGGCCTTGCATAAGGCTTACTAGATCGAGTGTTCATGACTTTGTCTTCTTCAGGCTCAGACTAAGTCCATTCTTCCTTCTTGGGCTCAGGATCATTATCGCTATCAGTTGAGTCCCAAAATTTTCTTACCACATAAATAGCTACTTCTTTTCCAACTACATCTTACTCCTTCTTGCTAAACACCACTTCTTCTTTGACTGCTTCATCACCCACATCTTGAAAAAAAGACATGACAAAGTTCTCATTTAAACCACCCTCAATCATGAAAGTCACTGGTGGTGGCACCCTCTTAAACATTGGCAATGGATTGTCCTTCGTGGTTGGCTTGTTAGGTTCAGGCAACTTCCCACTATCAATCAAGTTCTGAATTTCATGTCTCAATCTCAAACACTTATCTATCTCACACCCTTGCATCTGGTGAAATTGGCAAAATGCCTTTGCATCAAAATTAGGTGGCAAAGGATTTGGCACTGAACGTGGGGATAATAGCTGTAAGAGCCCCATTTTCTACAATTTATTGAAGACCCAAGGCAGTGGTTTGTGCAACTCCAAAAACTACCTTCTACCACCTTGACCAGTCACATTAACATCTACCGCCTTTTTGTGTGCTTTGATTGCCGGACTGGTAGTTGCCTTTCTCATTTCTTCTTGCAGAAAAGTGGTTCTTCTCCCTCTCGCACTCTTCAATTTGCAAACCTGCTTGAAGAAGATCCTTGAAATCTTGGATGAGTGTGTGAGACATCCTTTCATGAAGACTAGACAACACTCCCCTCATAATCATACTAATCTAATCAGATTCATCAGGCCTCTTCTTGAGCAAAGTGGCCTTGTTTCTCCACCTCTTCACATAGTCCACAAAATTTTCATTTGATTTCTGCCTTACTGACTCAACTTCCATCAATGTGACCTCCAACTCAGCATTGTACCCATATTATTGGATGAAGGCCTTGTACAACGAATCCCAGCTCTTTTGAGTACTATTCTCTAAGGTGTTGAACCAATTCTGCAGAATCGGATCCAACGAAAGTGTGAAGTACCTTAGAGTTTGAGCCTTAGTAGCTCGGACAGACTGCATAGTTGTGATGTACTGCTTCACATGAAGATGAGGGTTGCCAGTTCTATCGAACTTAACAAAAGATGGAATTTTGAATTTATAAGGGACCTCATCATCTTGTTCGAATAACTTGTCCACTTCTGACATCTCTTCAGTTTTCAGCTTCTTTTCAAACTTCTTCTCCAAATCAGCAATCATCTTCTCCACATCAGAAGTCTCGGTCTTTTCAACAGTCACCTTCTACATAACCTTTGACTCCTTCTTCTTATCTTGAGGATCTTGAAAGTACTGAGCCCAGTATTCATCATCGTCCATAACTATCTTATCATCATCGAAGGCTGCTTCGCTGACCTTAGCCTTTCCCTTATCATTCTGCTTTTTGGTACTAGTAGATACTTCAGCAACATTCCTAAAATTATAGCCAGTTGATTTTACATGGCCTTAGCCAGGACCCCCTTAAGTTCCTCCATCTTGGTGTTGACTGCATTGCCTATCATCCTCTGAATCTGTTCGGGTTCCATTACTTTTGGTGAGAAGCTAACTGAGTTATTGCTAGATTCTATGTCGCTGGCATAGGCTCTTGAACTGTTGTAATCCAGGGAAGAAAAGATTAATGATATGAGATGCAATGTATGTATGCATGTATGCATGGATGCACAAGTAACAAACAAAACAACACAACACAGTAGGAATGAACCTTCCAACGTTATAACTTTCACACATGAATGGAGAGTCTCTTTTCCTAGGTATATGGCCAACAAAAATACCAAAATGGGGTATCTTATTTTTGAATAATTCACTTGGCCAGTTTAACCAATAGTTGTATTTTCAAAATTTAGAAGTCGGTTTATGATAACTTCCATTAATTAAGCTTTAATCCAATGGATCAACAAAAGATAGCTTTTATTTTATATTAGATTAAAATGAAATTAAAAAGTTTATCATAAATAGATTTCCTATTTTGGAAAAAATAACTATTGATTCATGCTTCAAACAAGCCTATGATTAATAAATCTTAATGAAAACTTGGACCATAATTGATTTCAAATATTTCATAATTGAACTAAGTAGTTGTAAGCCCTTTTTTAAGAAAAAAGTTTTAAATGAAAAATTATTTTATTTCAAAGCCCATTGTAAAAATTTGTTTCAAAAATGGATTTTGGGCTTTGAACTTGGGTTATGAGGTGAAAAATATTTTTTGTTTTAAAACCCATTGTGAAAAGATTTGTTTTGAAAATAGATTTTGAGTTTTGAATTTGGGCCATGAGATAAAAAGAATTTTTAACCCAACTCGGAAAAAGGTTTTATGTCCAAAGACCATCTTAAAAATTTTGAAAGTAGTTTTGGTCTTTTGGGCTTAAAAATTATTTTATTTTAGGCTTTTGAAAATTATTTTGGGCTTACAATATAATTAGGTCATATTAGAAAAAAGACAAACCAAATAGGTCATGGTTTAAACCAAGATATATCAAACAAAGTCAAAGAGTAAGGATTTGGGTATAAACCTAAGGAATGTAACTAGGCCAACTACATGGGCTTTAGTCTTTTGGTTGAAAAGACTTAGACTCCCATAGCAAGTATACACCATAAGGTACGAGGCTATGAGTGGTTATGCCATGCTCGATCTCTATACCTTGAGTGAAAGTATGGTATCTGTTACATAAAATAACACGAGTAACAGGGCGTCCTAACTCATGCACACAATGCAAACTAAGATGATGCAATGGACAATATCGTAATAAGAAAGAATAAAATAATATAAAGACCAACAGAATCAACTTCTCTTATCCCCAGTGGAGTCGCCACTACGAGTGGGGATTTTCGCCCCTACTCCTGTTGGAATGGTTCTTACGACTTTGGCACTGTAGGCTCAGGGCCTTAGAGAGCACAAGCCTAAATAGGGAGAAAATAGAGTCGCCACCCGGTCAGGCTGGGAAAAGAAAAGGGTGGATGACTCGATTCCTAAGGAATCCCCAACCCCTAATGGGTTTGAAAAGTTGGGTATGGTGGGGAAGGTGAGAATGGTCCAACATCTCCACAGTGCCAGTTCATTGGAACCGGCCTCCTTTTCAGGTCTAAATATTATAAAATTTTTAATTATTACAATATTATCCATACTACATGAAAATAATAAAATAAAGTATCATTATTTTAAAATCAAAGTAATGTTCAAAATAAAATAATAAACGGGAAACCACGCGAGGTGGAAACATACCCTTACAATCAAATCCAATGTCTAAAACTAAATAAATAGGATACCCACCAAAAAGGTGAAAATGTATCCTTTTACATTAATCCTTAAATAATAAATTAAATTACATAATAAAAATCGAGGCACCACAAAGTGGAAATATCCATCATAAATCATTCAAGCAAATTAAACATCCAAACACAATAGTTAAAATAAAACATCCATCATAAAGTAAAATAAACCATCCATATAACAAAAGGCAAACCAAATAAATAATTAAAACTAGAGTTTAAATCACTAAGTAAATAAAATTAGGGTTTGAGATCTTAAGGATTGGATTTATAGTTTCTTGGAAACTAGGGTTTAGGATTTTGAATTAGGGTTTGAGTTATATGTATTGGATTTAGGGTTTGGTTTTAGGTTACTGAATGTTTAGGATTTGGTTTATGTTTTGGGAATTAGGTTTACTGGATTAGGGTTTTAGGTTTGCTAGATTTAGGTTTTAGGTTTGTTGGATTTGGGTTTAAAGGTTTGATGAACTTGTCCTAGGGTTTGGTGTTTTAGGTTGGGGAATTTGAGAGTAGGGTTTACTGGATGAAGGTTTCAAAGAAGATTTAGGGCTTTTAATTAATTATTTCAAGAATACAGTTTAGGGCTTGGGAAAATAAGTTAGGGTTTTGATAATTAAGAAGACAATTTAGGGTTTCTGATATTTTAAAAATAATTAAGGTTTTGGATTAGGTTTTAAGGGTTTTAGGCTCACTGGATATTAAGGTTTTGGTATTTTCGAATTTAGAAAACTGGCTTTGGTGTTTTGACTTAGGAAAATTGATTTGATAAATTAGGGTTTATAAATCAAAAATGGCTTTAGGGTTCATAAATTGAAAATAATTTAGGGTTTTGTAAATTATAAAACAAATTAGGGTTTGATAATTTGGAAATAGTTTTAGGGTTACAAAACATATTATGGCTTTTAGAAATTGTAAAGTAGATTAGGGCTTAGCAATTTAAAATAGATTAAAACAAAAACAAACAATTAAAATGTTTAAATGACAAGAAAACCTAGCTACTGTGTGTTTTAACAAATTAAGTTTAGGTAATGAAACCTACGTTTGAAGGCTCCACCAAATTGGTTGATGATTCCAAGCTGCTGCCTGCACCAACGGTTGTTTCTGGCTGAGTATAGATCAAAGACAGTGATCACTATCTTTGTTGATGTTTTTTTTTATGAAAGTTGATTACCACTAATTATTGTTGCTTTCCTTGCTAAAATTGTCGATCCCCGTTAAAGTATTAAACCTCATTATTTATAGGCAAAGTCAGGATTAACCTAAACCTAATATGCCTAATCCAAGATATAAAAGGATTCTAATTTAATTAAGCAACTTAATTGTTGGCCAAAATTACTTTTGAATAAAAGCTTATGTTGATTTAGTTGCATGAATCGACATGGGCCAAGGCCATGTCAATTTGGTGTGCTAAATCAACATGGGACCAAGGCCATATCGATTTGGTGTGCCAAGTCGACATGAGCCTTTGGGTCATGTCGATTTTGGCAACCAAATTGACATGAGCCCTAGTTCATGTCGAATTTGGCCCTTCAGATCGATATGAACCATGGTTCAGGTTGCCTGGGGCCCTCCCGATTCAAAATCGGTCTAAAAAAAACTTCAGTTGGACCGAACAATTGAATTTGGGCGAAATATATTAAGCTTAGACATTTAAAATATTAATTAATTGAATATATTCCCTTTAAAACTGGATCGATCTATTTAAAGACCTATTTAAAAGTTATAAATTAGTTTTAAATCTTTTAAAGTTAGTCCGAATTTATTTTGGCATACATTAATTAGGACCGTACCAACTTAGGGCCAAAATTAAGGGTCAACAGCTTCTTAACTTATTCAAGTTCAGAATTTACACATTTCTGGTAAACCTTAATATGGGAATTCTTTTGTTTCAAAGTTCAAACAATTTTAGAGTCATGGGAATACTTGACTGCATTAATTTGCTTTAATTTGAAATAAAGTATTATATAGAAGCTAGGTGTTATATTTTTTGTTGTCCCTTGTTAGCAACCTAGGGGGAGGGGTGGGGAGGGGGGGGTGTGAATAGATTGTCTTTAGTGATTGAGGGTGAAATCAAAATTTCTAGGAAAAATCAATGGATTAAGTAAGAGAGAAAGAACATAATCAATATATAGTGGCTCAGATTCTCAAATCCTACGTCCACTCCTCAATATTCTTATTGAGTATTCCATTATCTTTGAGTTTTTATAAGCTAAACTCTAACTTGGTATTTTCTCAAGTTCATACTAAACTTTTACAAGGTTTGAGAATTTTCTCACAACTCAATAAGAGTTTTTGCCCAAAGATCACTCTCTAACCTATTGTTTTCAAGTTCACACCAAACTCACAACAATGATATTTAGTGCTCACACCTAACATTCAAACACAATTAATGAAAAATTTAATTATAAGGCAAATTGTGAAATCAAAATGCAAGAGTTTGGCTAATAAATTATTAAAAGTTGTAATAAATGAGGTTTGGCAGAGTATTTATAGCCATCTTTCTTCCAAAAAGTCATTAGAGTTGAGATATGAAAGATCAAGGCTTTACTAAATAAAATCTCTTACATTTAATATTGTTAGAAGCTTCTTGCGGTCATGCCTTGCGTCATGGTCACAAGATGCATTAACAAAAGGATTACACTCTAGCACAGTAGCAAAACTATTCCTGTGTCTATCGGCTAGTTCCAATGACTAATCCATATGGACTAACATGTCTATGGGAACCATTTAGTGCCACTGTATTGAACTTCACGGTAGTAAGAATCCTAGGTTGACTTTTCTTTAAATTTGACCTTCAAACGTGGTTGCCTTTCATTGGTGTAATGAAATTCTGCCAAAAGCTCTGATAAGTTTGAATGGGGTGGTCACACTACCTTTGAATTGTAGCAAAAGGGTGACTCTAATGCTAGGTCTCAGACCATGAGGCTTGACCGTGAAACTTTTTGTTAGATTTGTGAAATTGCCTTCAACCTTCTTGCAGTCACTATATTTTAGGTGCAATTGTGAGATTACTCTAGTGCCTGTTAGAGCTTGCTGTGCCTCTAAATGTGAACCCTTATGTGTATTGAGTAAACTTTTGCTCTTAGAGATTGGTTGCATAAGAATTATAATAGTTACACCTCTTGGTGTTGAGATCAGACTTATAACCGCGAGCCCTTTTATGTGATTCGATTTCTTTTAAGAGCTGTGGCGCAGTTGCAAAGTGGAAATACTTTAGTCCTGAGGTGAAAATACTCAAGTCTTGAGGCAAAAATACGTATACCAAAGACTTAATTCTTTCAATTTTTGAGTGAATAAAGTTCATATATGGAGAGTGATTTGAGTGCTAAAGATAAAAATAGAGTTCATATGCCTTCATCACTCCGTAAGGTTATTTGTAAAAACTGAAATCACTCCGTAAGGTTATTTGTGATTGGAATAAATTGCACTTTGGCAACATTTTTTCTGCAATTCAAGAGGCCGAAAATCAGGTAACAATTGCTGAAGATAATTTTCTTTCTGATCCATCTCCATCTAATAGATTGGTTTGGCAAGAGAAGCAAGCTATCTTGATTCAAAATCTGCGTTTTGAAGAAGTTTTTTGGAAGCAAAAGTCGCATATCAAATGGTTGTCTGAAGGTGAAAATAATTCCAAATTTTTTCATACTTATGTGAACATGTCTCGTAAGTTCCAGTTTATTGCATGTATTAATAATGATGATGGCACAGTCATAACGGATCAGGATAGTATTGGAGAGGCTGCAGTTGATTTTTTCACCAAGCTTTTTCAAGATGAGCCGACTGTCCACTCTTCTGATTTGCTTGAATTGCTGCCATCTATTATTTCGAATGAAGACAATCTTGGATTGACTAAGATTCCAGAGGATGATTAGATAAAAGATGTTGTCTGGCAATTAGATCCCATTAGTGCTCCGGGCCCGGATGGTTTTGATGGTAGATTCTTTCGGACAGGTTGGGAATTTTTAAAATGGGATGTATGTAGTGCAGTGAAAGAATTTTTTCTAGGCCTTCCTATCCCAAGATCTTTTGGTAGTGCTAATATTATTTTAATTCCAAAGGTCCCAAATCCGGAGCATTTTTCTCAGTTTCGTCCCATTTGTCTTGCAACTTTTATTAGTAAAGTTTGTACAAGACTGCTGGCTAATAGATTGGCTCCTTTATTGATAAAAATTATTTCTCCTGAGCAAGTTGGCTTTCTTAAAGGTGGATCCATTCATAATCAAATTTTACTTGCTAATGAGATCATTCAAGACTTAGATAAGAAAATAAGAGGGCATAATCTAGCAATTAAACTGGACATGGCTAAGGCTTTTGACAGAGTTAGTTGGTCTTTTCTTAAACTGGTTCTCTTCCGTTTTGGTTTCTCTGCTCAGTTTGTGAATCTTATTATGGGCAACTTGGCTTCAACTCTTCTCTCCGTGGTGGTTAATGGTACTAGCCGTGGCTATTTTCAACCTAAGAGGGGTGTAAAACAAGATGATTTACTTGTTTTCATCAGAGGGGATCTTCGAAGTATTAGAAAATCTTTCTTCTTATCAACAATTTTCTGGTCAACCAGTCAATCTTCACAAAAGCTCTTTTTATTGCTCAAGTAAGTGCCCCTCTTCTGCTGTTCATCGTATGCATCATCATTTGGGAATTCATCGTAAGAATCTTCCTTTTACTTATCTTGGAGCTCCCATTTTTAAAGGAATTAATAGAGCAGCTTATTGTCACTTCTTATTGGATAAAATTGATCATAAATTGCAAGGCTGGTACAAGAAGTTTCTCTCAATAGGTGGTCGTCTTTTACTCATTAAACATGTTCTTAGTTCTATTCCTATGCATGTGATGGGTTCTTTTACTTTGCCTAAATCTGTTATCTCTGCTTTGGAAGCCAAGCTTTGCTCTTTCTTTTGGAGCACTGATTATTCGATTAAAAAACATCATTGGGTAAAGTTCTCTGATATGTGCTTCCCCACTTGTGAAAATGGTCTAGGAATTCGTTCTTTCTCTTCTATTCAAGAGGCTTTCTCTATCAAGCTCCTATGGAATTATTTACTCAATAACTTAGTTTGGTCACAATTCATGCAATCCAAGTATCAATGCAGAGGTGAGATGTCATATTTGCAATCTGATTCTTGCTGGTGGAAACGAATTTGTCAAGTTTTCCAGCAATACTCGGATCATTTTATCTTAGATGCTACTCATGTTGGTTGGAAGGAAATCTGTTCACATTTTCTTCAACATATGAGCTTGTTAGACAGCATCGCCATTCTTCCTTCTCCTCTTCTTCGGTCTGGGATGTTGTTTTGTAATATCCCAAAATGTACCCTAAAAGTTTTGGAGTTATTGTGTATTTGGATTTAGTGTATATGTATATATATATGGAATATATATAAATACAATATAAAAAGACATATACATATACATCACATATACATGGGATATAAAGTGGGGTAGGAAAGTGAGTTATATATATATATATTTGTATAATTAATTAATAATAATATTAATGATGATTAAGACAAAAAGAAAAAGAGAAAAAAGAAGTCAAAGGTTGAAAAGGGTGTGTGGTGGAGATTTATTATTATTATTATTATTATTATGGTTATTATTATTATTATTATTATTATTATTATTATTATTATTATTATATATATAGAAGATAAGGACGAAGGAAGAGAAAGAGAAATTCTTTCTTTCTTCTTCTTCGTCTTCTGCTTTTCTTCTTGGACGAGAGAGAGAGAGAGAGAGAGAGAGAGAAGCTAGAGAGAGAAAGGTGATTTTTGCCTCTATTTTCACCAAAGATTAAAAGATATCAAGAGATTTGCAAGTGGATATTGAAGAGTTGGCTAAGAATCCAAGTAAGTGCCTCTTGTTTTGTATTAATTTCTATGGATTTAATTAAGTTTTGAGATGATTATGGTGTGATGTCAGTGAAAGTTAAGAGTATGGATTAAATAGATGGATGAGTGCAAAATAGTTTGGATATGTTAAGATTTGAACTTTAATTTAAATTTTTAGAAGAAAGGAAGAGTTTGATTATGTTTGTATTCATGTGGATTTGTTTAAAATGTAAAATACTTGAGTTGTCTTGGAAAACAGCCCCGGATTGGATGCCACGACCGTGGCAAGTGAAGGCCATGACCGTGGGGTTACAAACATGACTGTGTCTTTATGCATTTTGGTAGCACAGAAGAGTTTTCAATGCCACGACCGTGGCTCTTGAAGGCCACGACCGTGGGGATTGTAATGAAAAATGGGCAGAATCGTATTGGATCCCACGGGCGTGGGGATTGGGAGGCCACGACCGTGGGGACTTAAATGTTGATATGACTTGTAATTTGTGATCTAAAGGCTTAAAATGAGACTAATATATGAATGTATTATATGTTGTGATGTGCATAAGGTGAGTTTGTTGAGGCATCAATGTCATTGAGTAATGAATTGCTTATGAAATGAGAAATGTAATGAAATGATTATAACACTTGCGCAATTACATAAAATGAATATGGCTTGAGAAGCTATGAAGAGTAAGTACAAACTACATTATTGCATATATTCATATAATGTTGAGATTGAATATACATTAAATGATATCGATGATGCATAAGAGTAAGGTTATGTTGTGCGTAATGTGAATATTGATGATGTATATGAATACTTTTATGATGAATTGATTAATGTGATTTGAGACATGATAATGATATAAATAATATGAATGAAGCATATTTGCTTATATGATGATGAAATGAGAATATGATTTGTATAATGTGTATTCAAAATATATGATAATGCAATTGATTGGGTATACTTGAATGATGAAAGATGAAATGTGAATTGAGATTAAAGAAATGTGAGGCCATTGTGATGGGCCAAGATGAATCAAATGAAATAGTTGAGGCATAATTGTCTAATGAATTGTGGATTGTGAAATAAGAAATGAATTGAGAAATGAAGTTTAAAATGAAATGATTGTGTGCCTAATATGTTGATTCAACTTTCAGAGTTCTGGTTTTTGGAGGCATGCCTATTTAATGAAAGGTAACAGTCTTGCCGGGTTGAGGATCTCTTCAAATTGAATTGAATTGAGGTCCAAGAGACTGGGTCTGTTACATAATGATAATTGATATTATGAGATATTTGATTTGTAACAGTCTTGCCGGGTTGAGGATCTCCTCGAGTTAGATGAGTTGATGATCCAAGAGACTGGGTCTGTTACACAATGATAATTGATATTATGAGATATTTGATTTGTAACAGTCTTGCCGGGTTGAGGATCTCCTCGAGTTAGATGAGTTGATGATCCAAGAGACTGGGTTTGTTACGCTATCCATGGATAGAGATATGATATATTATGCCTACGGGCTTGATGATGTGATATTGAATCAAAGCGGTGACTCTGAACTTTGAATAACATATTAGTTTCTTTTGGGCCCATGCTTGTGTTTGTTTATAATGTGATTATTGCTTGATGATATAATATTATAAAATGATTATAATGCATAAGCATCTATATGAAATATGATTATGATATGATAGAATGAGATACATGGTAAGCAAATGAATATGATATTGTGATTTGTTGTAATGTGTTATGTGCATATATATAACTATGAGAATTTTGGAAAAAAATATACTAAGAATGCATGTTAAAAGGGAAAACATGATAAGATAATGATGATACATAATGTTAATGTATGAAGTATGATTTGTCTGTAATGTATGTTTTAAATATTTGTTTGCACTACTAAGCTTTCGAGCTTAGCGCGGTTGTGTTAATCGCGCAGGTGAGTTGATGGTTGATCGAGGAGCTCAACCGTTATGCCACGAGAAGAATAAGAGAGTGTTTTGGGACCAACTAGAAGGTGATGCATACATGTATAATATGATTATATTGTATTTGATTAAAATATATGTATACTTAAATAAATTTTGGGAAAGACAAATTAATATACATATATGTGTAATATCATTAAAAGTGTAATGCGTTTCCGCTACTCAATAAATGGATATTTTATTCATTATGTTTATAATGCAAAATTTAAATACTTTGAGTTATTTATATTTAATGAGGTGAAAGATTGATTTGGTTTAAAAATCGACCGTAATATTCCTGTATCCGGTATACGTATATTGCAGATGGTTGTATGTAGTGTACGTATACGGGGTTCAGGGGTGTTACAATTATTTTGGTATCAGAGCTTAGGTTTGAGATTCTCAGCCTAAGTAGAATTTAAAAGAAAAGTTTTGTAAAGTTTAAATAGAATTAAAAAGAAAAGTTTTGGAATGAAAATTGTGATACATACATATGCATTAACATCTAGGTTGGTCTTAGATGTGGCATTATGTGATGTGAGATAAATTTGAATTATATGAGAAGGATGATAGTGTTTGAATAAGGTTTTGCATGAAAGTAAAATAAAATAAAATATTGGTTAATGTAAGGAAATATAATGGTGTTGTTTGCATTGTTGTTTTAATGCAAACATTGTGAATTTAATGTGATATGTTTAAGTGATGATAAAATTTATGTAAATGGTGATATTCGGATTTTTTTTAAATGAGCTTTAATAATTGTGAAAATGTTTTGTTTTGATTTTATACTATGGTGTACATATAAGTTTTAAAGCTGATATTAATAAAATAAGATTAGTAAATTAAACTTCAATAAAGAATATTTGAATATCGAAAGTTTAATATATAGTATGTATATGAGCTATGTGGAATGAATATTATTGCATATTGAAAATGATTTACAAATATGTAATTGGGTGAACTAAAAGTTTGACAAGCGATGAAATAGTCATGATAAGGTTGGCTACTTGGAATGTGATAATGTAATGTATTATGTTAGTGATCAAGGATTGAGTTGATCACTTGATAATGTAATATACGCATAGTACTGTGTGTTTGCAACCTATACAACTACATATTTATTAATGTTGAGAATGATTACACTTGCCTTGACAAACTTGTGCAAGTAAGGTCATGTGATAAGATTGATAGTGAGTATTGGATTGAGCAACGTTGGTTCAAGAAGATTTGATTTGAGATAATTAGACTTGGAAATTTTATAGAGGTGATTGGGCTCAATGTGTATATGATTGGATGTAATGTACATATGTATAAAAATACGAGTGATATATATATGTTGAATGGTAAACAAATGGATATAAAGATGGTATACTAAATGTATTTTTTTTTTTAAAAAAAAAATTGTGAAGGAGATGTCACCTTAGTAATGTGACTAAGATTCTGTGAAGTATTATTATGATTAGAGTGTATATATATGTGTTGAGCTGATAAATGACTTAAGTTATGTCAAAAAGGGATAAGAATGATGTTGTGTAATGAAAAGTAATTAATGTTAAATTGTGTGGATGGTATGTAAAAGAGGAATTAAATATTATTGTATGATTATGTGTACATGTATAAGTAATGTGGAAAGCAAGTCACATTGTGAATGTGACCTATGAATGTGAATGTGATATAACTACTTGTTTTGTGGTATGGAGAATGATATGGCATGTATTAGTGGATCTATGAGAGATTAGGTTTTGACCTATGCAGAGTTAGACTATGGAATGAAATGAAGAGTGAGAAATGACTCAAGTAACACTGGATAATGAAATTGTTATGATAATAACTGAGCTAGATTATTATACAATGCTTTCTGGTTCAAGGAGTATGCACGTGAAAATATTATATGTATATGTGTAAAATAAAGGGAAGTATAATGTATGAAAAGTTTTATAAGAGATAGATTAGAAGTGGAGTAATAAATGGAATTGTATATGATTAAATATTGTGCATAAAAATGCTATAAATAATATTGTTGGCGTGAGTTAGGCTAATGATGATCTTATGATCAAGAGCAAATTGTTTTAAAACAAAGTTGAATTATGTTAACACTTGAAGATAGAATAAGTATAGAGAAGGAATATGTAAACTTAGTATTGTAATTGGAAATGTTTGAAGAAGAATAATAGAGGAGCAATATTGATTTATAAACTACAGACGTGACTATTAATATACTCTGGCCGTATGATTTGTTAGTGTAATTGGCTGGTTAATTTTGTTATCAGCAGATTTGGGCCTGAGGTGGTATGATTGTATTATTATGTGGTTGAGGTTAATAATTTTGTTTCAAGAAACATGGTTAGGAGTTATGAATGATAAAGTTATATCTTATCAGTTCTATGTTAGGAATTTGTTTATAATTATGAAAAGTATGGAAAGAGAAGAGAACTGTGTAAATGTTTTGATTTATGAAGAATGGTTAGAAAAGTGATTATATAAACATAGTAGTGATATGATAATGTAAAGAGATGATATGGGAGAAATTATGAATGTGATTGAAAATGATATTGAATATATTTTTTTTGTTATAAGATGAATTAATTAAGGGAAACAATGTTAAGTGAATGAACTATGGGTAATAATTATAGTATGAGTATTATGTGAGATTGCACTGCTATTTTAGAAAGCAGAATATATATATATGAATATTGAAAAATAATTTGAAGTGATTTGTTATTACTGAGTATAATCTCAAAAAGTCGAACAGATGGATCCTAAGGGATTAGAATTTAAGAATGAGTTTGACCTAATAGAAGTAGGTCATGTATATTGATATGTGATGATAAACTTAAATAAGTTAATTATTGATTTGAATAAGAATAAGATTGAGATGTTGTTATATTATGATAGCTAGATCAATTGATTTAAATTTTGCTAAGATTGCAAATTATTATTGAAATTTAATATGTATAGTTGTGTTAAGAGTATAAGATATATGTGATAATGTATATAAGAGGTAATATGCTGATACATGAATGAGTTATGATATATCAATTATAAACGATGAAATTAGGGAAAAGGTTAATTATCTGTAAAATAAGTTTAAAGAGGTAGTATCAATATTAAGGTTAAGTGAAAGATATGGTAAAGAAGGACTTAAGTATAAGGAAAATGGAAATATTGTTATCCATCAAAGTTTGATAAGTGGCTATTTTCAAAAGTGATTGTAATGACAGGATAAACAATAGTAAGATATAGATCACTAAATTTCCAAGTTTAAAGTTAAGAGATTTTTCTATAAAGTGATGAAGTGATAAAATATCTTGAATGTAATAGATGAATGGTATATATATAGATTATAAGATGATTTGATTATTGTATAACAGAAAATTCATTGGGAATGTAATGAGTTATCTTGGTTGCTTTGTTGAGAAAGTAATAAGATAAATATAAATTTATAGTGATGAATTATGAAATGGGAAAAGATGATTAGCTTAAAAGGGAGAGTAAAAATTATGTGATTTGATGAAATCATAATGTAAGAATACGATTATTTTCATATGGAAATTTAGATGGTGATTTGTTATAAATGGGTTGTTATTGTGCTGGATAATTTCGAGGACGAAATTATTTAAGGGGGAGAGAATTGTAATATCCCAAAATATACCCTAAAAGTTTTGGAGTTATTGTGTATTTGGATTTAGTGTATATGTATATATATATGGAATATATATAAATACAATATAAAAAGACATATACATATACATCACATATACATGGGATATAAAGTGGGGTAGGAAAGTGAGTTATATATATATTTGTATAATTAATTAATAATAATATTAATGATGATTAAGACAAAAAGAAAAAGAGAAAAAGGAAGTCAAAGGTTGAAAAGGGTGTGTGGTGGAGATTTATTATTATTATTATGGTTATTATTATTATTATTATTATTATTATTATATATATAGAAGATAAGGACGAAGGAAGAGAAAGAGAAATTCTTTCTTTCTTCTTCTTCGTCTTCTGCTTTTCTTCTTGGACGAGAGAGAGAGAGAGAGAGAGAGAAGCTAGAGAGAGAAAGGTGATTTTTGCCTCTATTTTCACCAAAGATTAAAAGATATCAAGAGATTTGCAAGTGGATATTGAAGAGTTGGCTAAGAATCCAAGTAAGTGCCTCTTGCTTTGTATTAATTTGTAACACCCCTTCCCGACCTACATATGTAAGCTGAGTAGAGGCGCCACACTAACCTAATGTTGCTACCAATTTTACTTAGTCAAATTTTAGTTCCGATTTTTTTTTTCAAAAATTTTGCCATAGTTTCGCCTAAAAATTGAGTCCCAAGTGTCGACAAAACCGGTTTTTTTCTTATTTTTAAAAACATTTTACACAAACCAATGCAAACAAAATCATTCTTAGTACACTCCCAATAAATCCCCCTTGTAACCTCAACTACAACCTGCAAAAAGAATTTACACTTCTAGTACAACATAAAATAAAGGTTTTGTGACAATCCCCCATTTTTAAATATTACACAGCGGAAGTTATAAAATATTTACATATTTACATATTAAACATTTCTTTACAAAATATAAAGAAATATACATGATTGGCAAGTCTGCTCTGATCTTTAAGCTCCCAAAATGGATTCAACAAGGTCTACTCTCACTTGGTCTTGAAGAACTCTCGGGTTCAACTCTATCCACTCTATTACCTGCGCGATTAAACACTATCGCGCTAAGCCAACGGCTTAGTAAGATAAAACATGCTAATAGTATGCTTTAATGCAATACAATGCCACATATGCTATTGATAAGATCAACATTATAAATATAAAGTTAACACATAATTATGCATTTCACAAATCATAGTCATATGAGCATACCACATTTCAACATCTTTCCACATTCAACATTACTCAACAACCAACATCTTATTTCATTAACTCATAACATTATTTAGGACATTCATATAACCTTGACACCTATGGGCCCAACAAGTATTTAATACGATATTCAGAGTTCAGAGTTACTGCTTTGGTTCATAGTCACAATTCTCATAGTGTAACAGACCCAGTCTCTTGGACCATCAACTCAACACATTTGAGGAGATCCTCAACCCGGCAAGACTGTTACAAATCATATATTTCATATTCACAATTCTCATAGTGTAACAGACCCAGTCTCTTGGACCATCAACTCAACACATTTGAGGAGATCCTCAACCCGGCAAGACTGTTACCTTTCATCATTTCTTAGGCATGCCACCCAAATCCAGAACTCTGAAACTGAATAACATATTAAACAAACAATTCATTTATTATATACTTACCATTTCCATTCTCAAATTCTCATCACATTTAGGCAAACATGCCTTCTTTCTTTCAATATCATCATCATAGCCAATCACAATGGCATTGTCTCATATCATGTCTTATTTGAATTATCATTTCAATTTCAATGTATATCATTCATGAAATACATAACCATTCACAATGCATAACATAACATTGCTCAATCTCAACAATGCAATTAGGGCAAAGAACAATTGATATGATTCATATAAATAATACATTCTGGTTTTAGACTCCATTTTATCCTTATTTTGAAAAATTGTATAAAATAATCTACTTGACTAAAAATTCTAAAATTTTTACAGAATTTAGTTTTGTATCTTAAAATCATCCCTTTAAAATTTCAGATCAAACTGAACACAAAATCTTGGTCAAATAGTTCACCTAACCAGACTGCCCCAATTGCCCTGCATCCTGGCAGAAGTTCTGAACTTTGTGAATTCCATAAATCAAATTCAATCAACGTGGTTCCAAATTATTTTTCTCAAATACTAGACTCACTAAGCAACAATATATCCAAAATTCAATTGAATATGATTTTTCTACATTTTATTAAAAATCCCGAAATAGAGCTGTCTCAATTAAGGTACCTGCTGGAACAGGTCTAATAAAAATAATCTTTCTAAACTCATAACCATTCCAAAATCGAATCAACATATTTTTCAGTCATTCTAGACTCATATAGGCACAACATATCAAAAATTCACTTCAAGAACATTTTTCTAAAATTAATTAAAAATCATACAAGTCACAGCCTTTACTAATCCTAAAACAGAAACAATTTCACTAAACACCAATCTTACTCTTCCATCACCCACACCAACCCAACTTCTCATCTATCAAGCAAAATCAATACTTACAATCATACCATAAGCAACTTAATCATACCACTTCAAAAGAATTGAAGAAATTAGAGAAAAGATCTTACCTTAGTTAAAAACTTCTTAAATCAACACTTGAACACTTAATCTTTCTTCAATTTAAGCTTGAAATCATCAAAACCATCACTTGTCTCTTTCTTTCTCTTTGGCTATAGAGGGCCGGCCATCAACAACAACAAGAAGAAGAAATGATGAAGAAAACACAAGTCAAACCTTCTTTAAATATCCACCATGTGATTTTATCCAAGCAATTACCAAAGTGCCCTTATTCACATAATTATCTTTTTGTCTTATATGTGCCCAATTAAGTAATTTACCAATCTCAAATAAATATCTTCTCTTGCATTGACCAAGCCTTTTGACCACTTTATATGTCATATATATTAACATATACACAACATATAAATTTGTCTCTAAACCCTATTTCTTCCCAAAATACATATACATATACTTTCTCTTCTCAATTTCTTTTCTCTTACAATTTAACACATATATTCAATCCAATATATAACAATAACAACAACAACAATATGCAAAACTTCTAGGGCATAAATGAGGATATTACAATTCTCCCCCTCTAAAAAGAAAATTTCGTCCTCGAAATTACCTGATATCAACTCTGAAACAACTGCGGATACTGTTCTCGCATGGATTGTTCACTTTCCCAAGTTGCTTCTTCTTTTCCATGATTTTTCCACAAAATCTTCACCAATGGCACTCTCTTGTTTCTCAACTCTTTCACTTCCCGTGCCAAGATAGCAACTGGTTCCTCTTCAAATGTCAAGTCTGGGCTCACTTCAATAGATTCAAATGGCAACACATGAGATGGATCCAACCTATATCTCCTCAACATAGAAACATGGAATACATTATGAATACGATCCAACTCAGGTGGCAAAGCAAGTCGATACGCCACTGGCCCAACTCTTTCTAACACTTCATACGGCCCAATGAAACGAGGACTCAATTTTCCTTTCCGACCGAACCTCAAAATCTTCTTCCAAGGAGACACTTTCAAAAATACCTTATCTCCAACATCAAACTCTATATCTCTCCTCTTCAGATCTGCATAAGACTTTTGTCGGTCTGAAGCTGCTTTTAACCTGCCTCGAATCAACTTTACTTTTTCTTCAGTTTCTTGAATCAAATCAGGACCAACCAACTTATTATCTCCAAGCTCATTCCAACAAAGAGGTGTCCTACACCGTCTGCCATACAATGCTTCAAACGGTGCCATACCAATGCTGGATTGGTGACTGTTGTTGTAAGCAAACTCCACAAGAGGTAAAAACCTATCCCAACTTCCAGAGAAATCGATGACACAGCTTCTCAACATGTCCTCAATAATCTGTATCACCCTCTCTGACTGTCCATCCGTCTGTGGATGAAAAGCAGTGCTGAAGTGCAGTCGAGAACCCAAAGCACTATGCAAACTCTTCCAAAATCTGGAAGTAAACCTGGGATCTCGATCAGACACTAAAGAAGTTGGAACACCATGCAGTTTCACAATCTCATGGATATACAGCTCAGCCAATCTCTCCAAAGAGTAATCCATTCGAACCGGAAGGAAATGAGCTGTTTTAGTCAATCTATCCATAATCACCCATATGGCATCATGCTTCTTTTGTGTCAATGGCAAACCAGACACAAAATCCATTGTCACTCTTTCCCACTTCCATTCTGGCACTGACAATGACAATGGTTGAAGCAACCCGGTTGGAACTTGATGCTCTGCTTTAACCTTCTGACAAGTGAGACATTTCGACACAAAATCTGCAATGTCTCTCTTCAAACCAATCCACCAATAATGCTGTCTCAAATCATGATACATCTTCGTATTACCCGGATGCATAGCAAACATTGACTGATGAGCTTCTTCTAAAATGACTCTTTTAAAATCAGCATCATCGGGTACACACAATCGGTTCTTAAACCAGAGACTCCCATCATCTTTCACAACAAAATCTCTAGTCTTCCCATTCTGACAATCTGAAATAATCTTCTGAATTTTCTTATCAGCCAATTGAGCCTCTTTGATCTGATCCAACAAAATCGGCTTCAATTGCAACTGTGCCAATAAGGCACCATCAACACAAGGTACAAAACTGGCATGCAATGCTCTCAACTCAACAAGCAACGAGAGCGAGTAAACTGTTAAACCAGCTAAAGACTTCCGACTCAAGGCATCAGCAACAACATTTGCTTTACCTGGATGATAGTCAATCAAGCAATCGTAGTCTTTAATCAATTCTAACCATCTCCTCTGACGAAGATTGAGTTCTTTCTGGACACCCAAATACTTCAAACTCTTGTGATCAGTGTAGATGAAACATTTCTCCCCAAACAGATAATGGCGCCAAATCTTCAATGCAAAAACAATGGCAGCCAATTCCAAATCATGGGTCGGATAGTTAAGCTCATGCGGTTTCAACTGTCGAGATGCATAAGCTATAACTTTCCCTTCCTGCATCAATACACACCCCAAACCTCTATGTGAAGCATCACTGTAGATCACATATGGTTTGCCTTCAACAGGTAAAGTTAAAACAGGCGCTTGAGTCAACATTTCTCTCAACTGCTCAAAGCTAGCCTGACACTGATCCGTCCACACAAATCTCACTCCCTTACGAAGCAATCTGGTGAGTGGAGTAGCTATCAAAGAAAACCCTTTCACAAACCGCCGGTAATAGCCTGCCAAACCCAGAAAACTTCTAATCTCTGTCACTGATTTAGGTGGATTCCAATTCAATACAGCTTCAACTTTGCTCGGATCAACTTTAATGCCTTCTGCTGAAACAACATGTCCGAGAAAAGCTACCTGATCCAACCAGAACTCACACTTCGACAATTTAGCAAACAACTGCCTCTCTCTCAAAATCTGCAACACAATCCGCAGATGCATATCATGTTCCTCCTCATTCCGCGAATACACCAGTATATCATCAATGAAGACCACTACAAACTGATCCAAATAGGGCCTAAACACCCTATTCATCAAATCCATGAAAGCTGCAGGTGCATTCGTCAGACCAAAAGGCATAACTAAAAATTCATAATGCCCATACCTAGTCCGAAAGGTAGTCTTAGGAACATCTTCAGCTTTGACTCTCAACTGATGATACCCAGATCTCAAATCAATTTTGGAGAACACTGACGCTCCCTTCAACTGATAAAAGAGATCATCGATTCTAGGCAAATGATATTTATTTTTAATAGTCACTTTATTCAATTGCCTATAATCGATACACAACCTCATAGTACCATCTTTCTTTTTCACAAATAGAACAGGAGCTCCCCAAGGAGAAACACTGGGGCGAATAAATCCTTTGTCCAACAACTCCTGTAATTGCACTTTCAACTCCCTCAATTCTGCTGGTGCCATTCTATAAGGAGTAATAGAGATAGGAGTGGTACCAGGCAACAATTCAATACCGAACTCCACCTCTCTCTCAGGAGGCAATCCTGGCAACTCCTCTGGAAACACATCTGGGAACTCTGCAACTGTGGCAATGCTATCAATGGGAGAACTTCTTACTCTAGTATCTACCACATGAGCAAGATAGGCTTCACATCCCTTTCTAATCAACCTCCTGGCTGCAACAGCTGAAACAAATAAGGAGGCTAGCTGTTCCTACTCATTAGATACTATCACCTCTCTACCATCAACAGTTTTCAAAGAAACAATTTTCTTCTTACAATCTACCACAGCTCCATGTCGAGATAGCCAATCCATACCTAAGATCACATCATATTCCTTAAATGGCATCTCAATCAAATCCCCTAAGAACTCCTCACCCTGCACCACTACTGCACTATCTCTATGCACCTTACTCACAACCACACTATGCCCTAACGGATTTGTCACCAACACATCAAATCCTAGGGACTCAGCATTCAAATCAGAGACAGGCAAAACAGATACACTAACATATGAATGCGTGGAACCCGGATCAATCAAAGCAAGTACTGGAGTATTAAATAAAGAAAAAGTACCAGCTATGACTGCAGATGTATCTGGCTGCCTCTGCATAACATACATCCTCTGGGAAGATCCAACCTCCTCTGGTCTACCCTCCCTGGATGTAGCACCTCCTCTAGAACTGAATCCTGGTCTACCTCCCCGGCTGGCACCTCTGCCTCCTCTGCCTCCCCTCACACTAGCTCGAGAAGCAGCAGAATCCACTGGCATCAGCTCCTGCCTCTCAGGACAGTCTCTCACAAAGTGGTTAGGTGATCCACACCTGAAGCATACAGCTGATCTACTGTACCTCCAACAAACGCCCCCATGTCTTCCACCACACTGGTCACACACAGGTAAGGTGGATCTCTGAATTCCATGAGTAGGAGCACTCGCTACCGAAGCTGCAGGTCTAAATCTCTGCCTCTGGAACTGCACTGACCTACCCGCTGGTCTCTGGCTCCTACTACTCCGAGGAACAAAACTTCCTCTACCCCTCTTTGCAGAAGAAGACCCTGCCTCAAACTGGGGCCTCCTAACCCTAACCTCTTCCTCTGAAGCAGCTGCAATAACTTGAGCTCGCTCTACACTTCGAGCTGCTGCCACAAGCTGTGAGAAATCCTGATATCTGGATCAAGCCACTAAGCACATGATCGAGGGCCTCAATCCCTCCTCAAATCGCCGACATCTATCAATCTCATCAGCAATGATGCCCCCAGCATACTGGCTCAGTCGAATAAACTCCACTTCATACTCAGTTACGGTCCGATGATCTTGCTTCAAATCTAGAAACTCTCTTTTCTTCCCATCTTTATACTCCCTAGGAGTATACTTCAACTCAAATTCTCTCAGAAAATCCGCATAAGACAAGGTTGGTGGATCATCCATAGAATGGGGCACTGTCTTCCACCAGTCGTAGGCATCCTTCTGTAGCAAAGATCTTGCATAGTCAAACTTCTCCTCTGAAGTGGCTTGCAACTGCACAAATACCCTCTGAACTCTATCAAGCCACTGTTCTGCTACAGCCGGATCAACTGTACCAAAGAAATCCTCAGCTCCATATTTCCTTAGCTTATCATAGTGCCTTACTGGTACTGAAGGCTGAGGGGGTGGTGGCGGTGGCTGTGGTTGCACAGGTGCTTGTCTCATAGCTTCCATCATAGGCCTAAACCAGGCTGGCGGAACCTCCTCCCCAGCTGGTCTACCCGACACCGAAGCAGGTGCCTCCTCAACACTATCAACCCTAGCTCCCTCAGCAGGAGCAATACTCTCGGCACTACCCTCAATCGACTGACGTGAGTGAGAATCCATCACAACCTAACACTGCAAACACAGTAGATTATATCTTATTAAAGATCAGAGACTGCCAATCTCAAACGTATATGTTATTCAAAACCACTTTTTAAGTAAAAATATTCTTTTTATTACATTTTACCTAGGTTGAGAATCTCAAACCTAGGCTCTGATACCAAAAATTGTAACACCCCTTCCCGACCTACATATGTAAGCTGAGTAGAGGCGCCACACTAACCTAATGTTGCTACCAATTTTACTTAGTCAAATTTTAGTTCCGATTTTTTTTTTCAAAAATTTTGCCATAGTTTCGCCTAAAAATTGAGTCCCAAGTGTCGACAAAACCGGTTTTTTTCTTATTTTTAAAAACATTTTACACAAACCAATGCAAACAAAATCATTCTTAGTACACTCCCAATAAATCCCCCTTGTAACCTCAACTACAACCTGCAAAAAGAATTTACACTTCTAGTACAACATAAAATAAAGGTTTTGTGACAATCCCCCATTTTTAAATATTACACAGCGGAAGTTATAAAATATTTACATATTTACATATTAAACATTTCTTTACAAAATATAAAGAAATATACATGATTGGCAAGTCTGCTCTGATCTTTAAGCTCCCAAAATGGATTCAACAAGGTCTACTCTCACTTGGTCTTGAAGAACTCTCGGGTTCAACTCTATCCACTCTATTACCTGCGCGATTAAACACTATCGCGCTAAGCCAACGGCTTAGTAAGATAAAACATGCTAATAGTATGCTTTAATGCAATACAATGCCACATATGCTATTGATAAGATCAACATTATAAATATAAAGTTAACACATAATTATGCATTTCACAAATCATAGTCATATGAGCATACCACATTTCAACATCTTTCCACATTCAACATTACTCAACAACCAACATCTTATTTCATTAACTCATAACGTTATTTAGGACATTCATATAACCTTGACACCTATGGGCCCAACAAGTATTTAATACGATATTCAGAGTTCAGAGTTACTGCTTTGGTTCATAGTCACAATTCTCATAGTGTAACAGACCCAGTCTCTTGGACCATCAACTCAACACATTTGAGGAGATCCTCAACCCGGCAAGACTGTTACAAATCATATATTTCATATTCACAATTCTCATAGTGTAACAGACCCAGTCTCTTGGACCATCAACTCAACACATTTGAGGAGATCCTCAACCCGGCAAGACTGTTACCTTTCATCATTTCTTAGGCATGCCACCCAAATCCAGAACTCTGAAACTGAATAACATATTAAACAAACAATTCATTTATTATATACTTACCATTTCCATTCTCAAATTCTCATCACATTTAGGCAAACATGCCTTCTTTCTTTCAATATCATCATCATAGCCAATCACAATGGCATTGTCTCATATCATGTCTTATTTGAATTATCATTTCAATTTCAATGTATATCATTCATGAAATACATAACCATTCACAATGCATAACATAACATTGCTCAATCTCAACAATGCAATTAGGGCAAAGAACAATTGATATGATTCATATAAATAATACATTCTGGTTTTAGACTCCATTTTATCCTTATTTTGAAAAATTGTATAAAATAATCTACTTGACTAAAAATTCTAAAATTTTTACAGAATTTAGTTTTGTATCTTAAAATCATCCCTTTAAAATTTCAGATCAAACTGAACACAAAATCTTGGTCAAATAGTTCACCTAACCAGACTGCCCCAATTGCCCTGCATCCTGGCAGCAGTTCTGAACTTTGTGAATTCCATAAATCAAATTCAATCAACGTGGTTCCAAATTATTTTTCTCAAATACTAGACTCACTAAGAAACAACATATCCAAAATTCAATTGAATATGATTTTTCTATATTTTATTAAAAATCCCGAAATAGAGCTGTCTCAATTAAGGTACCTGCTGGAACAGGTCTAATAAAAATAATCTTTCTAAACTCATAACCATTCCAAAATCGAATCAACATATTTTTCAGTAATTCTAGACTCATAGAGGCACAACATATCAAAAATTCACTTCAAGAACATTTTTCTAAGATTAATTAAAAATCATACAAGTCACAGCCTTTACTAATCCTAAAACAGAAACAATTTCACTAAACACCAATCTTACTCTTCCATCACCCACACCAACCCAACTTCTCATCTATCAAGCAAAATCAATACTTACAATCATACCATAAGCAACTTAATCATACCACTTCAAAAGAATTGAAGAAATTAGAGAAAAGATCTTACCTTAGTTAAAAACTTCTTAAATCAACACTTGAACACTTAATCTTTCTTCAATTTAAGCTTGAAATCATCAAAACCATCACTTGTCTCTTTCTTTCTCTTTGGCTATGGAGGGCCGGCCATCAACAAGAAGAAGAAGAAGAAATGATGAAGAAAACACAAGTCAAACCTTCTTTAAATATCCACCATGTGATTTTATCCAAGCAATTACCAAAGTGCCCTTATTCACATAATTATCTTTTTGTCTTATATGTGCCCAATTAAGTAATTTACCAATCTCAAATAAATATCTTCTCTTGCATTGACCAAGCCTTTTGACCACTTTATATGTCATATATATTAACATATACACAACATATAAATTTGTCTCTAAACCCTATTTCTTCCCAAAATACATATACATATACTTTCTCTTCTCAATTTCTTTTCTCTTACAATTTAACACATATATTCAATCCAATATATAACAATAACAACAACAACAATATGCAAAACTTCTAGGGCATAAATGAGGATATTACATAATTTCTATGGATTTAATTAAGTTTTGAGATGATTATGGTGTGATGTCAGAGTAAGTTAAGAGTATGGATTAAATAGATGGATGAGTGCAAAATAGTTTGGATATGTTAAGATTTGAACTTTAATTTAAATTTTTAGAAGAAAGGAAGAGTTTGATTATGTTTGTATTCATGTGGATTTGTTTAAAATGTAAAATACTTGAGTTGTCTTGGAAAACAGTCCCGGATTGGATGCCACGACCGTGGCAAGTGAAGGCCACGACCGTGGGGTTACAAACATGACTGTGTCTTTATGCATTTTAGTAGCACAGAAGAGTTTTCAATGCCACGACCGTGGCTCTTGAAGGCCACGACCGTGGGGATTGTAATGAAAAATGGGCAGAACCGTATTGGATCCCACGGGCGTGGGGATTGGGAGGCCACGACCGTGGGGACTTAAATGTTGATATGACTTGTAATTTGTGATCTAAAGGCTTAAAATGAGACTAATATATGAATGTATTATATGTTGTGATGTGCATAAGGTGAGTTTGTTGAGGCATCAATGTCATTGAGTAATGAATTTCTTATGAAATGAGAAATGTAATGAAATGATTATAACACTTGCGCAATTACATAAAATGAATATGGCTTGAGAAGCTATGAAGAGTAAGTACAAACTACATTATTGCATATATTCATATAATGTTGAGATTGAATATACATTAAATGATATCGATGATGCATAAGAGTAAGGTTATGTTGTGCATAATGTGAATATTGATGATGTATATGAATACTTTTATGATGAATTGATTAATGTGATTTGAGACATGATAATGATATAAATAATATGAATGAAGCATATTTGCTTATATGATGATGAAATGAGAATATGATTTGTATAATGTGTATTCAAAATATATGATAATGCAATTGATTGGGTATACTTGAATGATGAAAGATGAAATGTGAATTGAGATTAAAGAAATGTGAGGCCATTGTGATGGGCCAAGATGAATCAAATGAAATAGTTGAGGCATAATTGTCTAATGAATTGTGGATTGTGAAATAAGAAATGAATTGAGAAATGAAGTTTAAAATGAAATGATTGTGTGCCTAATATGTTGATTCAACTTTCAGAGTTCTGGTTTTTGGAGGCATGCCTATTTAATGAAAGGTAACAGTCTTGCCGGGTTGAGGATCTCTTCAAATTGAATTGAATTGAGGTCCAAGAGACTGGGTCTGTTACACAATGATAATTGATATTATGAGATATTCGATTTGTAACAGTCTTGCCGGGTTGAGGATCTCCTCGAGTTAGATGAGTTGATGATCCAAGAGACTGGGTCTGTTACACAATGATAATTGATATTATGAGATATTTGATTTGTAACAGTCTTGCCGGGTTGAGGATCTCCTCGAGTTAGATGAGTTGATGATCCAAGAGACTGGGTTTGTTACGCTATCCATGGATAGAGATATGATATATTATGCCTACGGGCTTGATGATGTGATATTGAATCAAAGCGGTGACTCTGAACTTTGAATAACATATTAGTTTCTTTTGGGCCCATGCTTGTGTTTGTTTATAATGTGATCATTGCTTGATGATATAATATTATAAAATGATTATAATGCATAAGCATCTATATGAAATATGATTATGATATGATAGAATGAGATACATGGTAAGCAAATGAATATGATATTGTGATTTGTTGTAATGTGTTATGTGCATATATATAACTATGAGAATTTTGGAAAAAAATATACTAAGAATGCATGTTAAAAGGGAAAACATGATAAGATAATGATGATACATAATGTTAATGTATGAAGTATGATTTGTCTGTAATGTATGTTTTAAATATTTGTTTGCACTACTAAGCTTTCGAGCTTAGCGCGGTTGTGTTAATCGCGCAGGTGAGTTGATGGTTGATCCAGGAGCTCAACCATTATTCCACGAGAAGAATAAGAGAGTGTTTTGAGACCAACTAGAAGGTGATGCATACATGTATAATATGATTATATTGTATTTGATTAAAATATATGTATACTTAAATAAATTTTGGGAAAGACAAATTAATATACATATATGTGTAATATCATTAAAAGTGTAATGCGTTTCCGCTACTCAATAAATGGATATTTTATTCATTATGTTTATAATGCAAAATTTAAATACTTTGAGTTATTTATATTTAATGAGGTGAAAGATTGATTTGGTTTAAAAATCGACCGTAATATTCCTGTATCCGGTATACGTATATTGCAGATGGTTGTATGTAGTGTACGTATACGGGGTTCAGGGGTGTTACAAACTGTAACGACCCTCCCCGACCAGGTCGGCTGCCCGGCCCACTAGTGGCTTACGGCCCGGCCTTTTCACCACCTGGGTGGGCCGCGAGGGCTGTCCAGTACTGTAGCGATCGCTTGCCTCCTGCGGACTCCGTAGCAGAAATGGTACTGGATGGTTCTCGCTGGCTCTCTTAAGTGGGAGGTCAGGGGTTCGATCCAGGGAGGCGACTCCTTAGGGAGCCAAATAAACAAATCCTGCTGGGTGGGCCGCGAGGGCTATCCAGTACTGTAGTGATCGCTTGCCTCCTGCGGACTCCGTGCCCAGGTGGTGAAAAGGCCGGGCCGTAAGCCACTAGTGGGCCGGGCAGCCGACCTGGTCGGGGAGGGTCGCTACATGTTTTCCCCACAAAATATTTCGTGTTGGCATGGAGAATTTTAAACAATGCTCTCCCTCTTCCAGAGAGGCTTCAAAGGATTGGAATTAATTTAGCAGCAGTTTGCCCTTTTTGTTATCAAGGGAATCCGTCTTTGGATCACATCTTTTATGTAACACCCCTATATCCCGTATACGTACCAAGCATGCTTAAACGATCGTAAAATACGTTTACTGAATATAGAAAATGCCACAGTTTAAAAAGGACACAACAAATATCTTTGTAAATAAGTGAAACCAATCTCAAATCAATTTTAAAAGAAATCCAAAAGATATCATATATATATACGTTTATTAATTCACAGCGGAAGTTATTACAAATATATTATAAATCAAAGTTTACAAAACATAGAATACTGAATAAATACATGATTGGCAGCTCTTCTCTGATCTTTAAGTCCCAAAAGAAAAATCCTCAATGTCTAGTCTCACTTGGTCTCGAGGAGCTCTCAGGTTCAACTCTGTCACCTGCGCGATCAAACACTATCGCGCTAAGCCAACGGCTTAGTAGTACAAAGTATACTAGCATTATGCTTTAGTGCAATGCAATGTTTCACGTTTGTATTAATAAATCAACATCAATGATATACATTCAAACAATAAAGATCATACTCAATATACAATGTATCAGGAATAGTCCATTTCATCATTTAAGTAATATTAACGTTTCATTACATTATAACATCATTCATGATATCCATATAACCTAGACACCTATGGGCCCATCAAGTATTTAATACGATATTCAGAATTCAGAGTTACTGCTTTGGTTCACAATCACAATAATCAAGCCCATAGGCAACATATATACATATATCTCTATCCATGGATAGTGTAACAGACCCAGTCTCTTGGACCATCAACTCAACTAAACTTGAGGAGATCCTCAACCCGGCTAGACTGTTACTACAATTCACATTTCACATTTATCAAGTAACAGACCCAGTCTCTTGGACCATCAACTCGACTAAATCGAGGAGATCCTCAACCCAGCTAGACTATTACCAATCATATATCTCATAATCACAATTATCATAGTGTAACAGACCCAGTCTCTTGGATCTCAATTCAACTCAAATTGAAGAGATCCTCAACCCGGCAAGACTGTTACCTTTCATTTAATAGGCATGCCTCCAAATACAGAACTCTAAAACTGAATAACATATTAAACATACAATCATTTCATTAATCTCTTTCTCAATTTGTATCTCATAATCAAATAGGCAATCATGCCTCAACAATTCCAATTGTATAACCATAGCCACTCACATTGGATTTTCATCACATTTAAATCTTCATGTCTCAATTCACAATATAGTACATCATCTTACACATATCCATAATCAATTACATTGAACATAATCATGTATGCATACTTGCCTCAATTATGTCATTTCACATTATACATATAATACATTTCACAAGATTCACAATGTGCAAAACATAACATTGTTCATATAGTATCATATGCATCCTCATTATCATCAACTCACATTGATCAATTCATCACTCAAGTATACATAAACAATGGCATTGCACATACTTTTTCAATGATCATTATTGTTTTAAGTGTGTTTAAAAGGTTTACTTTAATGCTTAGGTACAAAAAGACCTTTGAAGAATCAAAACAATACAAAAAGAACAAAGAACAATCAACAAAGCTAACACCCTCAAGGGACACGGCCAAGCTTGTGGCCATGTCTCTCAACATAAACATCCAGTAGCAAACACACTCAAGGGACACGGCCAAGCTTGTGGCCGTGTCTCTCAACACAAAATCACCTGAGGTAGACACGGGCAAGGGACACGGCCGTGTCTCTCAACATAAAATAGGCAGTGGCAAACACAGTCAAGGGACACGGCCAAGCCAGTGGCCGTGTCTCTCCAAAATTGATCCAACATGTCCAAATTTCCTTGAACTTGGCCGTGTCTCCCAAAAATCCTTAGTCTTGGCCGTGTCTCTTCTTTGATTTGGCCGTGTCTCACATAAACAAAACCCTAAATGTGGCCAAAACTCTTTTAATTGCATTTAAACTCATTGTGCACAACGTAGCCTCATTCAAATGGATATAAACAATGCCATTAACACTTATTTTACATATTCATCACAATATTACACATTAACAACACATCAACAATACATTTACTCACTTACCACTTCCAAAACCCTAAAACCAACATCCATCTTAACTCATCACCTTCAAACCAAAACCAACACTTCCAATACTAACAATAATATAACTTCTTAACTTACAATTACTTTCAACACTTAAAAACCCACCACAAACACAACTAATCATATCACTAACAAATCAAAATTCACTTTAAACACAACTTCAAAGAGAACAAAGAAAAGCAAGAGAGTACTTACCAAATTTGATGAAATTCCTCAATCTTCAACTCAATCACTTCAAATCTCCTTAGATTTTGATCATAGAACCATCAATTTCTCTCTTGTTCTCTTGTCTCTTGGATTTTCGGCCAACAAAGAAGACAAATAAGAAAAATGAAAAGTAAGAAACAAAGTCAACTTTTAACCTTCAGACCAAATGCCTTTAAACCTCCTCCAAGTATTTATTAATAAAATAATCCCATTTCTTCTCTTCCACTCAAAATTTAATTTCCATTTCCTTTAATTAATTAATTACTAAAAACACCTAAATATCTTCTTCCAATAACTCTCTTTGACCATCAAATTTGACTTATGTATATGTTATATATATTTCCATATATACAACATATACACTTCCAACTTAAATTCTTTTCTCTTTCAATTTAACTCATACACATAATCCAATTAAAACAATAATTATATCAAAACTTCTAGGGCATACATTGGGATATTACATTTTATTTATGTAAAGAAATCCGCCCTCTTTGGTCTTTCTTTGGTGCATATTTGGTGGAGGATATCTCAGTCAGGCGATCTCTTCGTCAAGTACTGATGCATTGGTGGCTCTTATCTCCTCTGAAATCACTTATTGGGCGAGTTAGAAGATTGATCTCATTATGTATTCTTTACTCTATTTGGGTTACTTATTGTACCTGCTATTGGGGTGAGAAGTCATTTTACTATCCATCTTTGTTGTCTTCTACTATTAGAAATATTACTAGTTGGGGGATTGGTCATTCTAATGACTCATTTACTAAGCCTATTCCAGCTCTTAAAGAAATTCTGTCCCCTCGTTTTGGTGCTGCCAAAATTAAGCCTAAACTTATTTCATGGATCAAGCCACCTTCGGGATATCTAAAGCTTAATATTGATGCTACTTTTACCCGGCATGTGGCAGCGGGAGGAGCCATTTTTCGTTCTTCTTCTGGTCAGTTTCTAGCAGGTATTTCATTTATGCTACATGCTATGATGCTTTCAATGCTGAACTTATGGCTCTTCAAATTGGTTCTAAATGGTTCATTGAGGCTGGTTATGAGAATTTCCATGTGGAATGTGACTCTTTATTGGTTGTTGATACTCTTATTAATCAACAAGCTCTTCATCCTTCTTCTCTTGCCGGAATCACTAGACATCTGCTGCTCATTCATTCTTGCCCACTTCGTCATGTTTATAGAGAAGGCAATCAAGCTGCACATTTTTTGGCCCTTCTTAGTAGATTGCATAGCAAAAATTTTCTTTTTACATCTTTTGATTCATTGCCTCCATTTTTGAGAGGTATCTTGTTGAATGACTTTATGGGCACGCCCTATATCCGTTTTCATTAATCTATTAATAATACAGCAGTTTGATCATCTTGTTTGGTGGGTATCCAGACGTCCAGGCTAGTCCTGCGGCTCTAGCTGGTTCCACTTTCGAGTTGGTCAATTACGTTTTCTTTAAAAAAAAAAAAGAGTTCATATGCCTTGATTTTGCCAACAATCTCTCCTTTTTTTATTGTGGCAATTAAATTGAAATATTTAAAAAATAAACATATAAACAAGTATTTTTCAAAGATCAATAAATAAACATATCTCATATCTCTCCCTTAACATATGCTTATAACATCATTTGCCAATCAATAAGGTTAAAGTGTTAAAGTTCAATTTCAATGGCATACACTTCTTCCCCTTTAACATTTCAATATCAATTTTAATGCCATACACCACTTCAATTCATTTCAATTTCAATTTTAACCACTTCTCCCTCTTTGCCAAAGGAAAAAACATTACAAGCATAAAGGCAAATTGAAATGGGCCAAAGCCGAATCCTTCAACAAAATGGGGGCAAGCCAAATGGCTAGATTTATTGAAAAGAATCTCATCTGCAGGTATGGGGTCCCACACAGTGTGATATTAGACAATGGGGTACAGTTTCAAGGAGCAGTTAAGGACTTATTCTTAAAATACCAAATCCATCATCACCGATCTTCTCCTTATAGACCAAAGGCTAATGGTGCGGTAGAAGCAACAAACAAGACAATTAAGTAGATCTTGTCCAAGATGACCAAGACATACAGGGACTGGTCAGAGATGCTTCCTTTTTCTTTGTGGGGATATAGAACAAGTGTGCAAACACCGACTGGAATGACACTGTTCTCCTTGGTTTATGGGATGGAAGCAGTATTGCCAATTGAAATTGAGATCAAGTTGTTAAGAGTGGTCTTGGAAGCTGAACTGCCTGAAACGGAATGGGTAGTGAGCATATACACACAATTAGCTTTACTAGAGGAGAGAAGGTTAAAAGCACGTATCATCATCAACTGTATTAAAGGAAGATAGCTCGGGCCTACAATAGAAGGGTTAAGATCAGAAAACTCAAAGTCGGGGATTTTGTGTTGAAACAATTTAAGCTTAATATATCTGATCCAAGAGGGAAGTTTAGGCATGGACGGGAACGAGTTTAGTGAACCAGTGAACATTGACAGGTTGAAGAGGTTTTATGTATAAAAAAAGAAGAAAAAAGTGCTCGCTAGGTTGAAAACCCAAAAGGGCATCCTAGGCAAAAGTTAGAGTAGTCCTCTAGTTTCGAAAACCCAAAAGGGCAGCTAGGCAACAATTAGGGCTAAATGAGAGAAAATCGTCAATTAGAAAACCCGAAAGGGCTAGTTGGCAATAGGAAGGATCTTGTGTATGCTGGCTTTATGTTTGATTGTTCCCCAATTTAATAAAACAGAATTAATATTAAAATTGATCTATTTGCACTATTATAAGTATTTGACCAGATATGGATGAAATAAATAAACACAATAGCAAAAGGTGATGACAAATTATAAAAGGAAAAGAAACATCTCTTATTATTACTTTTATTATTTTCATCCTAACAACACACTTTCTAAAGAAATTGATAAATGTAAAATCTATGGCAGACGATAAGTGTAGCCTGCAGGCTAGCTTTGCTTCAGCCGATCCAAGTAGGCTTCAGTCAGACAAGGCATGTCTAAATCGGGAGTGAATTCAGAACCTAGAGGCTCAGCTCCATACTGACAATCAAGCCAGCGAGGATCATAGCAAGTACCTCAATGAAGAGATGCAAGAGGAGCATACATCAAGTATGTCCACATGGTGATAGGAGAAATCTTTCACCAAGGTACCAACCAACGGATGTTGACTTCAGTGCGTGAGTGGATCTAGTCAACCCAGTCAGCATATGAAGAAGCAGGATGGAGTAGTGTCCTAGCAGAATGATGTCATGGCAGATATCTGGCAAAATTCATAGATGGAGTATCTAGCAAGCAGAGATGCTCCTGAAGCCAAATATGTAAGAAAAAATCTATTTAAAAAAAAAAAGAAGGTCCTCTAAGTTGAAAACCCGCAAGGGCGGTTTAGGCAAAAATTAGGACAGCTCACTAGGCAAAAATTAGAGCAATAAAAAAAATAATAATAAAAAGAAGGTCCGCTAAGTTGAAAACCCGCAAGGGCGGCTTAGGCCAAAATTTGGACAGCTCACTAGTTTTGAAAACCCGAAAGGGTGGACTAGGCAAAAATTAGAGCAATAAAAAAATAAAAAAAAAGAACAAGAACCTAAATTGAAAACCCAAAAGGGTAGTTTAGGTAATTACTTGAAGCAACAATGGACTCCTGGTCAGTTTCTTTGATAATCCTGATTTAAGTTGGTCTAATCCAACTAAAGTCTCAACTAAGATTACGGGTATCGACGATAAGCCTCCTTCCATTTGGTCCATGATATCCAATATTTATGGATCAATATCGCCATCAGAAGAAATAAGCAAGAATTGGCCAAGTAAGCATAGACAAAGCATACATCCCCATGCCTTAGTAGGAGCCAAATGAGAAAAGCAAAAGTCAATTAAGGGACCAAGCAAAATTTTCTCACCTCTTATCAACTGTAGAACTTCGGGCTTTGAGATTTGAAATAACATCTGCATCTTTTGTTGAGTCTTGGAAATCAATATAGGTAACACCATTGTTGATTATTTGGATATCCAAGGATGGCCTCAAATTCTTCAATCAAGGGACATATTTCAAAGCCATTAATTTTAAATGTCCTAGAATCCACATTCCAAAAAGAAGCCATGGCATGTAAAAAAGAATGGTCCAATTTAACATTTTGAAAACACTTCAAAGTATCAACTTTTGACCAAGATATTTGTTTCCAAAGAATGGCATTCATATTCTTAAATAGAACTTTTATTTTCTTCAAATGGAGTTCGGTCATTGTGAAAGGGTGAAGGAAAATTAGAATTATTAAAAGGAGTTTTTTACATTGAAGTAGAAAATCTCTTGGCTTCTGTATGAAATTATGGAGTGAAAAGTGATTTATATAGGAGGATTGTGCTATTCCAAAATTGATAAGGAAAGCATGAGGCCGAGATGCATGAGGAAAGGAAATTGGCGATGAAAGTTCTTTAATTGCTGTGTTGCATTTGGTTTTAGTTAATTGGTGTGACTGTGAATGTGAAAAGGAAAATTATAGCGCAATAATGATAAAAAAAGAGCAAAAAAGAGAAAAAAAAAGTTACAGTAAAGATAAAAATTATATATTTTCATTAGTATTTTTATACTTATTATACAATATTTCCTCAATTGATACAATATTCATACATCACTAAGAAGGAGGTGTTTGATCATCAAATAAAGCTCTGAAAAAATATCACCTGTTAGAGGAGGAGGCATATCACCCGTCTCAAGTCCGCCCGAAGCAGGAGCACCAGAATCTCTATTACCTTGGAGTTTTGATCTATAATGATCCTCATCAAAAGTAGACAAACGGATCTCATGGTCATCATCTTGGGAGCCCCTAGATGACGAAGCACCAGGATCTCTCATCCCCTGAAATCGAAAGTCTCAAAAATATTGCTCTAACTAATGGTATAATTTTTTAAAATGGAAAACCTGCTGATGACTAGCGGCCAACTCTTCTTAAAGTTTCTTATTTTGTTCTTCAAGCAACCGCTGTGAGCCAGAAAGGAAAAGAGTAAGAGCATACATAATCATGCATACATATAGCATAAATTATCATGAAACAAGAAAACCTACTAGGTAATTCATATCAATGCCCTATGGATGAGATGGCATATCCGGTGGACTAGAATTGGCAAATGAAGGAGCTGTAAAAGAAGGTCCAACCTCATGATCAAATGAGCTAGCAGCCTGCAACAATCATTAAAAAAAAGTCAAAATAAATTAAGAAAGAAGAGATTACAATGGAAAAATGGTAAAAGCTTACCTGTGAAGTGCTAGCCCCGAGATGTGGAACAAACTCTCCTCCCTCTCCATGATATTCTTCTTCATCTATATCTTCATTTTCTTCAGGATTTCCCATACACCAACAGGAGATACATCAAAGTTCAAAAGCCCTATTTGAATAAACTGGGCATAAGATGCACCCGGTGGTTAGAGAAAGGTTTCAACATCATAACCGTGCCGAGCCAACCACCATGCATTCTCCGGCATTGATGTGATATTTAAAGTATATTCTGGGCAACGCATCAAGATCCTCCACTGCTCGGGACCAAAAAACCACTCATATATTCTCTCTCCGAGAAACCATCCACTAGACACAGGGCTGGCAATGACTCGGTGGGTATGTTGAAAAGGCAGTGTGGCATTCATGGAGGAATTCCAGTTTGTTCGCTCTTCTGTGTTCCACCAGGTCAAATTGACCTACAAAAAGAAATAAGATAAGTGAACTTTTATATAAATTTTAAAGTATACTAATGCTATTTTACCTGGTCCCAGGTTAAGCAGCTCAAGACAAAGAGTTGGGTATGCACATGGTGAGAGCCGGGAATTTCTACACGATCTGACAACCAAAAATTTAATCTCGGATACCCGACTCTCTCTCAGGAAATACCAGGCACCCTCACAAGATTATGCTCATATGCCCATGCCTACAACAATAATAAAAAAATCAAATTCATGCAAGCAAAAGAATGGAATTTACATTGGTGGAAGAAGAGTACCTCGACAATTGCCATAAAGCCAACAAAAGACTTCTTATTTCTGCAAATTTTGTCAAGTCCATGGTAAAGACAGGCAAGACCAGCTTCACCCTAGCCGTAAAGCGGTACCATCCTCATATCAGTAAGGGCCCTCAACATCGACAAATGGATGGCGGATTCGGTGCTGCCTAAAATTGTTGACCCGAGCAAATACAGCAAAAATCCTCAAGCATATTGTTTGGCTGTGTCTCTGTGAACCCATCCTTTATAGTTCATCCAATAACTACGAATTGGCTCAATTTTTATCTTGAAAGGCCCTTTAAATGATGGTTCCATACTAATTAATTGTTGGATTTCTTCAAATGTCAGAATATCATTGGTAAGAGGTACCGAAAGGCCATAATACCGGATACCAGTTATAGTTATATAATCGACAGGGCCAATGGTCATTTCTCCTATAGGTAGGTGAAAAGTATGGGTCTTGTCCATCCACCATTTTGACAATGCTGGAACCACACTCTGGTCTATCGGATACTCCTCGGATGGTAATTGCAAGATGAAGCTTTCAAACCGCAATCTTGGATAATCTACCTTACCCGAGAAGGTGCTACATCATACCATTGTCGGGCTTTGTAGACACACCCTCCACCCGGATAATGCAACGATCACTCTAACACGAAGCGAGGTAAGTCAACACGAGGTAAGTATATCATTATATCAATACCACCAATTTTTTAGGCTAAATTAATTTATATTCTATTTTTATTCTATCTATTTACTTAAATTCTTAAATATATTCATCTAATTAATTTATGTTTATTAAAAAATAAATAATAAAAAACACACAAAAAAACAAAAAAAACAAAAAATAAACAACAGCAAAAACAAAAAAGAAAAGAAAAAATATAAAAAGGAAAAAAAACAAAAAATAATAATTTGCTGTTAAAATAAATAATTAAATAATTACCTTGCTCTTTTGATTTGAACTGTGATGAAGCGGCATCCCAGCTAGTAGACTTATATTTCCATCTTCATGCCACCGAATAAACTCTAATAACTTAGCATTAGATCGAGTTTCTGATCTTGAAGCATGCATTTTTTCCAAAACTCTATGCTAAACTCTCTAAAATAAAAGATATATAACTATGAATGAATGAAATGAAGAAATCTGCTATGAATGAAATGAAGAAATCTGCTGCGTTTATATAGAGAAATGGCAAAGGAAAAAGACAAAAGAAGAACAGTATTCTCGTGAAAAAAAGAAAAAGAAAAAGTAAATTTTACTATTGATGAATAGTTAGTTACTATTTATAATTAGTAAATGAATAGTAGTAAATAGTGCATAAACAGTAAATACACAGTAATAAATAGGTAACTCAATTATTCAATTCAATCATTCAAATACTTACATGTATATAAATATTTTTGCACTTTTAAAATATTTCTACACGCAGGGGGCAAGGAGAAGATAAAAATTAGCTAAATTTTTTGCAATTTCCTTTAGTATACTACTTACTACAATTATTTTTTGCAGACAATTAAATCTCTCTTAGCTTATGTCCAGAACCTAAATTTCCTCTTAAGTCCAGAACCTAGCTCGAGTTCAAAACCATAATCTCTCTTAAGTCCAGAACTTAGCTCGGGTTCAGAACCTAAATTACACTTAAGTCCAGAACTTAGCTCGGGTCAAGAATCCAAATTACCCTTAGGTCCAGAACTTAAAATCTCTCTTAAGTCCAGAACTTAGCTCGGGTGTAACACCCCTACATTCAATACATGCACACTACAAACACCACAATGTAGTATACATGCACTAAACATAGGGATGCTACGGATTTTCTTAACATTCAAAACATTTTAAACGATACCATAATCTTTCAATTGTATAGATTATAGAAAAATAGGTAGTTACTTATAATACAAAACAAAATACATATATAGATACATTTAGTTAATACGCAGCGGAATTTATAAAATATTTACATATATGAAACATTTAAATCCATATTTACAAATGTGCATATATTTTCATTATAATTATTACTTTACAAAATTAAAAAGAAGTAGTACATGATTGGCAAATCTCTTCTGATCTTTAAGTTCCCAAAATCAACTCTTCAAGGTCTACTCTCACTCGGTCTCGATGAACTCTCGGGTTCAACTTTATTACCTGCGCGATTAAACACTATCGCGCTAAGCCAAGGGCTTAGTAAGATAAAACATGCAAATGTAATGCTTTAATGCAATGCAATGTCAATTCTCAATCCATACTATACATGTAACATTATATATGCAAAGCTAGCAACATACCTTTACATTTCATAATTCAACATATGTAGACATATCACATTTCAACATCTTTTCATATACCTCATTAGTTACTCATTAAACCATTCATGAACAACACTAAACAAAGACAAGCATGGGCCCAAGACACACTAATATGCCATTCAATTTTCAGAGTTAATGCTTTGGTTTTGTTATCAACTTTATCAATATCATATACCCAACTAGGCTTCAAGTATTAGGTTCAACCAAGCTTCAAGGGGAGCAAAGCATGCTAAGCCTCAACCCAACTTGGCTTCAAGAACCAATACAACCTAGCTTCAAGGGTGGTAACATCTCAATTAGGCTTCAAGGATTCAATCCAACCTAACTTCAAGAGATTGTTACACTTATTAGGCATGCCACCAACAACAAACTCTGAAAATGGAATAACACATTAGCCACACAATTCATTTATTATTTAGTCATCATTTCCATTCTCAATTCTCATCAACATTTAGGCAAACATGCCTTATTTCTTTCAATTGCATCTTCATAGCCAAACACAATGGCTTTGCATCACATTTCACATTTCAATTCATATTATGCATATAGCATTTCAAAAATATATTATCCATCTTACACATTATCATTTACAAAATTCACATTGCATAGTACAAACCCTAGTTCAAGTAGTATCATATGCATTTCAATTGAAAGTTCAAACTCAAACATGTATGAAGAACAAAAACCAAACACAGTAACCAACACACCCAAGGGACATGGCCAAGCTTGTGACCGTGTCTCCCAAAACAAGTTGGCAGTAGCAGACACTGGCATGAGACACGGCCGTGTCCTCTCCAAAATCACACACACACGGCCAAGATTCCATGGACTTGGCCGTGTCTCTCCAAAACATCAAGTCTTGGCCGTGTCTCTTCTTTGGTTTTGGCCGTGTCACTCATAAACTACCCTAACCAAAAACCAACACTCTTCTAAATGCATTTAACACCTTATGCACATCACAAACTCATCATACACAATATAACATAGTTCAAATGAATGGAAACAATGTTCTAAATACAAATTCATCACAAGAAACACTTCACAAAACATCCATACTAAATTTAAACACAAACCATTTTCAAAACCCTAAAACCAATCTCTTTCTCCTTCATCCAAAATCAACATCCACCACTTCCAACATCAACACCTATTCAAACTCTTAACTTAAAACCAAATTAACACTTGAAAACACATCACCACCACATCTTATCATCAAACCAACAAACCCTAATTCACTTCAAAAGAATAAAGAAATCAAAGGAAAGATCTTACCTTAGTTAAAAACTTCTTGAATCAACACTTGATCACTTCAATCTTCCTTCAAATTGAGCTTAGAACTTCAAACACCTCTCTTCACCTTTTGCTTTCCTTTGTCTAAGGAGGAGCCGGCCAAATAGAGAAAGAAGAAGAAAACATGAAGAGAACAAAGTCAAATTTCCCTTTTAATCTCCACCAAGTGTTTTTAACAAGACAATTACCAAAACACCCCCTCATCACTTAATTTAGCTTTTGTCCCTTGCATGCCCAAATATGTAATTTCACAAATCTCAAATAAAATATCTTCTTGCTTTGACCAACCCTTTTGACCAATTTATATGTTGCATATATTAACATATAAACAACATATACACTTTTCTCTAAACCCTATTTCTTTCCCAAAACACATATACATAAGCATTCACTTCTCAATTCCTTTTCTTATCACCTAATATATACATTCAATCACATTTTAAATCAACAACAACAACAACAAAATTAAAACTTCTAGGGCATACATGAGGATATTACAATTCTCCCCCTCTAAAAAGAAATTTTGTCCTCGAAATTACCTGATATCAAGGCTGAAACAACTGAGGATATTGCTCTCTCATCGATTGTTCACTTTCCCAAGTTGCTTCTTCTCTTCCATGATTCTTCCACAAAATCTTCACAAGTGGCACTCTTTTGTTTCTTAACTCCTTCACATCACGAGCCAATATAGCAACTGGTTCTTCCTCAAATGTCAAATCTGGGCTCACTTCGATAGACTCAATTGGCAACACGTGAGATGGATCCGATCTGTACCTCCTTAACATAGAAACATGAAATACATTATGAATACGATCCAACTCAGGTGGCAAAGCAAGCCGATAAGCAACTGGCCCAACTCTTTCCAAAACTTCATACGGTCCAATGAATCGAGGACTTAATTTCCCTTTCCGACCAAATCTTAAAATCTTCTTCCAAGGAGATACTTTCAAAAATACCTTATCTCCAATATCAAACTCTATGTCTCTCCTTTTCAGATCTGCATAGGACTTCTGTCGGTCTGAAGCTGCTTTTAACCTGCCCCGAATCAACTTCACTTTCTCTTCAGTTTCTTTAATCAAATCAGGCCCAACCAACTTATTATCTCCAAGCTCATTCCAACAAAGAGGTGTTCTACACCGTCTGCCATACAATGCTTCAAACGGTGCCATACCAATGCTGAATTGGTGACTGTTGTTATAAGCAAACTCTACAAGTGGTAGAAATCTGTCCCAACTTCCAGAGAAATCAATAACACAGCTTCTCAACATATCTTCAATAATCTGAATCACCCTCTCAGACTGTCCATCCGTCTGTGGATGAAAAGCAGTACTGAAATGTAGTCGAGAACCCAAAGCACTATGCAAACTCTTCCAAAATCTTGAAGTAAACCTGGGATCTCGATCGGACACTAAAGAAATTGGAACCCCATGCAACTTCACAATCTCATGAATATACAGCTCAGCTAACCTCTCCAGAGAGTAATCCATCCGAACTGGAAGGAAATGAGCTGTCTTAGTCAATCTATCCACAATCACCCATATAGCATCATGGTTCTTTTGTGTCAACGGCAAACCAGACACAAAATCCATCGTCACTCTATCCCACTTCCATTCAGGCACTAACAACGGTTGAAGCAACCCAGTTGGAACTTGATGCTCTGCTTTTACCTTCTGACATGTGAGACATTTTGATACAAACTCAGCAATGTCTCTCTTCAAACCAAACCACCAGTAATGCTGTCTTAAATCATGATACATCTTTGTATTGCCCGGATGCATAGCAAACACTGACTGATGTGCTTCTTCCAAAATGATCCTTTTCAAATCAGCATCATCGGGTACACACAATCTGTTTTTAAACCAGAGGCTTCCATCACTTTTCACAACAAAATCTCTACTCTTTCCATTCTGACAATCTGAAACAATCTTCTGTATCTTCTTATCGGCCAACTGAACTTCTTTGATTTGATCTAACAAAACCGGCTTCAATTGCAACTGTGCTAACAATGCACTATCATCACAAGGTACAAAACTAGCACACAATGCTCTCAACTCAACAAGCAACGAGAGCGAGTAAAAAGTTAAACCAGCTAAAGACTTCCGACTCAAGGCATCAGCAACAACATTTGCTTTACCTGGATGATAATCAATCAAACAGTCGTAGTCTTTAATCAATTCCAACCATCTCCTCTGTCGAAGATTGAGCTCTTTCTGAACCCCTAAATACTTCAAACTCTTGTGATCAGTATAGATAAAACACTTCTCCCCAAACAGATAGTGGCGCCAAATCTTCAATGCAAACACAATGGCTGCCAATTCCAAATCATGGGTCGGATAGTTAAGCTCATGCGGTTTCAACTGTCTAGATGCATAAGCTATAACTTTACCTTCCTGCATCAGCACACAACCCAAACCACTATGTGAAGCATCACTGAAAATCACATATGGTTTGCCTTCCACAGGTAAAGTAAGAACAGGTGCTTGAGTCAACATATCTCTCAACTGCTCAAAGCTAGCCTGACATTGATCCCTCCATACAAATCTCACTCCCTTACGAAGCAATCTGGTGAGTGGAGTAGCTATCAAAGAAAATCCTTTCACAAACCGTCGGTAATAGCCTGCCAAACCCAGAAAACTTCTAACTTCAGTCATAGACTTGGGTGGACTCCAATTCAAAATAGCTTCAACTTTACTCGGATCAACTCTAATGCCTTCTGCTGAAACAATATGTCCGAGAAAAGCGACTTGATCCAACCAGAACTCACACTTCGACAATTTGGCAAATAACTGCTTCTCTCTCAAAATCTGCAACACAATCCGCAGATGCTTGTCATGTTCCTCTTCATTCCGTGAATACACCAATATATCATCGATGAAAACCACTACAAACTGATCCAGATAGGGCCTAAACACCCTATTCATCAAATCCATAAAAACTGCAGGTGCATTCGTCAAACCAAAAGGCATAACTAAAAACTCATAATGCCCATACCTGGTCCGAAAGGCTGTCTTAGGAACATCTTCAGCTCTGACTCTCAGCTGATGGTACCCTGATCTCAGATCAATTTTAGAAAACACCGCTGCACCCTTCAATTGATCAAAGAGATCATCGATTCTAGGCAATGGATATTTATTTTTAATGGTCACCTTGTTCAATTGCCTATAATCGATGCACAATCTCATAGTACCATCTTTCTTCTTCACAAATAGCACAGGAGCTCCCCAAGGAGAAACACTGGGGCGAATAAATCCTTTATCCAACAACTCCTGTAATTGCTCTTTCAACTCCCTCAATTCTGCTGGTGCCATTCTATACGGAGTAATAGAGATAGGAGTGGTACCAGGCAACAATTCAATACCAAACTCCACCTCTCTCTCAGGAGGCAATCCTGGCAACTCCTCTGGAAAAACATCCGGGAACTCAGCAACTGTGGCAATACTATCAATAGGGGAACCCTTCACTCTAGTATCCACCACATGAGCAAGATAGGCTTCACACCCCTTTCTAATCAACCTCCTGGCTGCAACAGCTGAAACAAATAAGGAAGCTAGCTGTTCCTGCTCATTAGATACTATCACCTCTCTACCATCAACAGTTCTCAAAGAAACAATTTTCTTTTTACAATCCACCACAGCTCCATGTCGAGATAGCCAGTCCATGCCCAAAATAACATCATATTCCTTAAATGGCATCTCAATCAAATCTCCAAGGAACTCCTCACCCTGCACCCTCACTGCACTATCCCGATGCACTTTACTAACAATCACACTATGCCCTAACGGATTTATTACTAAAACATCAAACCCTAGGGATTCAGCATGCACATCAAATACAGGCAATACAGATGCACTAACATATGAATGCGTGGAACTCGGATCAATCAAAGCAAGTACTGAAAAACCAAATAAGGAAAAAGTACCAGCTATGACTGCCGATGCATCTGGCTGCCTCTGCAAAACATACATCCTCTGGGAAGATCCAACCTCCTCTAATCTACTCTCCCTGGATGTAGCACCTCCTCTAGCACTGAACCCTGATCTACCTCCTCTGCTGACACCCCTGCCTCCTCGACCTTCCCTCACACTAGATCGAGAAACTGCAGTATCAACTGACATCTGCTCTTGCCTCTCAGGACAATCTCTCACAAAGTGATCAGGTGATCCACATCTGAAACAAACCCCGGCTACACCAGCCTTCCAACAAGGACCACCATGTGGCCTACCACAATGGATGCAGATGGGTAAGGTAGATCTCTGAATCATAGGGGTCGGAGCACTTGCCACTGAAGCTGCAGGTCTAAATCTCTGTCTCTGTAACTGCACTGACCTACCAGCTGTTCTCTGACTTCTACTGACCCGAGGAGAAAAACTTCCTTTACCTCTTTTAGCAGAAGAAGACCCTACCTCAAACTGGGGCCTCCTCATCCTAACCTCTTCCTCTGAAGCAGCTGCAATACCCTGAGCTCGCTCCACACTCCGAGCTGCTGCCACTAGCTGGGAAAAATCTTGATATCTGGATCCAGCCACATGACACATGATAAAGGGCCTCAATCCCTCTTCAAACCTCCTACATCTATCTACCTCATCTGATATTATGCCCCCAGCATACTGACTTAATCGAATAAACTCAACCTCATATTCAGTTACGGTCCGGTGATCTTGCTTCAAATCTAAAAATTCTCTTTTCTTCCCATCTTTATACTCCCTTGGAGTATACTTCAATTCAAATTCTCTCAGAAAGTCAGCATATGACAAGGTTGGTGGATCATCCATAGAATGGGGCACTGTCTTCCACCAACTATATGCATCCTTCTGCAACAAGGATCTTGCATAATCAAACTTTTCCTTTGGAGTGGCTTGCAACTGAACAAATATTCTCTGTACTTTATCTAACCACTGCTCAGCCACTGCTGGATCAGTAGTACCTATAAAATCTTCAGCGCCATACTTCCTCAGTTTGTCATAGTGCCTCACTGATACCAAAGGCTGAGGGGGTGGTGGCTGTAGTTGTACTGGTGCTTGCCTCAAAGCTTCTACCACATGCCTAAGCCAAGCTGGCGGAACCTCCTCCCCAGCTGGTCTACCCGACACCGAAGCAGGTGCCTCCCCAGCACTCTCAACTCTAGCTCCATCCTCAGGAGCAACACTTTCCTCACTTCCCTCAACTGACTGACGCGAATGATGATCCATCACAACCTAAATCTGCAAACACAGCAAATTACATCTTATTAAAGATCAGAGATTGCCAATCCCAAACATATATATTATTCAAAAACTCACTTTTTAAGTAAAAATATTCTTTTTCTTACATTTGACCTAGGTTGAGAATCTCAAACCTAGGCTCTGATACCAAAACAATTGTAACACCCCTACATTCAATACATGCACACTACAAACACCACAATGTAGTATACATGCACTAAACATAGGGATGCTACGGATTTTCTTAACATTCAAAACATTTTAAACGATACCATAATCTTTCAATTGTATAGATTATAGAAAAATAGGTAGTTACTTATAATACAAAACAAAATACATATATAGATACATTTAGTTAATACGCAGCGGAATTTATAAAATATTTACATATATGAAACATTTAAATCCATATTTACAAATGTGCATATATTTTCATTATAATTATTACTTTACAAAATTAAAAAGAAGTAGTACATGATTGGCAAATCTCTTCTGATCTTTAAGTTCCCAAAATCAACTCTTCAAGGTCTACTCTCACTCGGTCTCGATGAACTCTCGGGTTCAACTCTATTACCTGCGCGATTAAACACTATCGCGCTAAGCCAAGGGCTTAGTAAGATAAAACATGCAAATGTAATGCTTTAATGCAATGCAATGTCAATTCTCAATCCATACTATACATGTAACATTATATATGCAAAGCTAGCAACATACCTTTACATTTCATAATTCAACATATGTAGACATATCACATTTCAACATCTTTTCATATACCTCATTAGTTACTCATTAAACCATTCATGAACAACACTAAACAAAGACAAGCATGGGCCCAAGACACACTAATATGCCATTCAATTTTCAGAGTTAATGCTTTGGTTTTGTTATCAACTTTATCAATATCATATACCCAACTAGGCTTCAAGTATTAGGTTCAACCAAGCTTCAAGGGGAGCAAAGCATGCTAAGCCTCAACCCAACTTGGCTTCAAGAACCAATACAACCTAGCTTCAAGGGTGGTAACATCTCAATTAGGCTTCAAGGATTCAATCCAACCTAACTTCAAGAGATTGTTACACTTATTAGGCATGCCACCAACAACAAACTCTGAAAATGGAATAACACATTAGCCACACAATTCATTTATTATTTAGTCATCATTTCCATTCTCAATTCTCATCAACATTTAGGCAAACATGCCTTATTTCTTTCAATTGCATCTTCATAGCCAAACACAATGGCTTTGCATCACATTTCACATTTCAATTCATATTATGCATATAGCATTTCAAAAATATATTATCCATCTTACACATTATCATTTACAAAATTCACATTGCATAGTACAAACCCTAGTTCAAGTAGTATCATATGCATTTCAATTGAAAGTTCAAACTCAAACATGTATGAAGAACAAAAACCAAACACAGTAACCAACACACCCAAGGGACACGGCCAAGCTTGTGACCGTGTCTCCCAAAATAAGTTGGCAGTAGCAGACACTGGCATGAGACACGACCGTGTCCTCTCCAAAATCACACACACACGGCCAAGATTCCATGGACTTGGCCGTGTCTCTCCAAAACATCAAGTCTTGGCCGTGTCTCTTCTTTGGTTTTGGCCGTGTCACTCATAAACTACCCTAACCAAAAACCAACACTCTTCTAAATGCATTTAACACCTTATGCACATCACAAACTCATCATACACAATATAACATAGTTCAAATGAATGGAAACAATGTTCTAAATACAAATTCATCACAAGAAACACTTCACAAAACATCCATACTAAATTTAAACACAAACCATTTTCAAAACCCTAAAACCAATCTCTTTCTCCTTCATCCAAAATCAACATCCACCACTTCCAACATCAACACCTATTCAAACTCTTAACTTAAAACCAAATTAACACTTGAAAACACATCACCACCACATCTTATCATCAAACCAACAAACCCTAATTCACTTCAAAAGAATAAAGAAATCAAAGGAAAGATCTTACCTTAGTTAAAAACTTCTTGAATCAACACTTGATCACTTCAATCTTCCTTCAAATTGAGCTTAGAACTTCAAACACCTCTCTTCACCTTTTGCTTTCCTTTGTCTAAGGAGGAGCCGGCCAAATAGAGAAAGAAGAAGAAAACATGAAGAGAACAAAGTCAAATTTCCCTTTTAATCTCCACCAAGTGTTTTTAACAAGACAATTACCAAAACACCCCCTCATCACTTAATTTAGCTTTTGTCCCTTGCATGCCCAAATATGTAATTTCACAAATCTCAAATAAAATATCTTCTTGCTTTGACCAACCCTTTTGACCAATTTATATGTTGCATATATTAACATATAAACAACATATACACTTTTCTCTAAACCCTATTTCTTTCCCAAAACACATATACATAAGCATTCACTTCTCAATTCCTTTTCTTATCACCTAATATATACATTCAATCACATTTTAAATCAACAACAACAACAACAAAATTAAAACTTCTAGGGCATACATGAGGATATTACATCGGGTCCAGATCCTAAATTATCCTTAAGTCTAGAACTTAGCTCGGGTCCATAACCCAAATTACCCTTAGGTCCAGAACCTAAAATTACCCTTGAGTCTAGAACTCGGGTCCAGAACCCAAAAACTTAACCATCTCAGAAAAATTAAGTTTTATTGCTTTTCACTCTATTTTGTTGTAGTCTTAGATTATTCAAGCAGGGGGCAAACTGTAAACCCTTAATTTTTGACCCAGTCTGGTCCGATATTTTTTATATAGTCCAAAATAATTTTTGTGGCATTTTAGTTAAATAATATTTATTTTTATTATTTATTATTTATAATTTTTAATAAAAATAAAAATGGTAAAGTTAAATAAATAAAAATAAATAAATAAATAAAAATCGACGACGGAAAAATCTGCGGTGAATCGGCCACAGGCCAATTCACCCGCAGGAATTTCCTGCCAGCGAATCGGCCATAGGCCATTTCACTGCAAGAATTTCCTGCGGCAAATTGGCCGCGCCCGCCCCAGCCAGCTGACAATTCTCACAGTTTTAGCTAGCAATTTTTCCTCTAGCGCAGTTTTTTCCGAAACCAAATTCTATTTGGTTTTGGTTTCTTTTCCTAATTAGTTTTAGTTTCCTTATACAATTAGAAGTATGTTTATGATTTTTTCTATAAATACCACATTAAAACATAGAATTATAGGACTTTGGATCAGGAGGAAAAAAATTATTTGATTGGATCGGAGACTCAACCATTAGATCGGCCAAAAGAAAAGCCCTAGCAAGTAGGAGACATTAGCAATCATCAATCCATCAAAGGCAATAACATTGCCTTTGTTATTGTTCATCCAGACATCAATTTTGGTGGAACCAACTACGCAGGTTTGATCTTTAATCATAAATTATATATTCACAGTAGCTTTGTTTCTTTGATTAATAAGAACATGCACGCAGTACCTTGATCTTTAAATATGTAGTAATTTGATCTTTGTTTCAATAACTTTAATAGTTTACTTTGGTTAATACATTAATCAATTGGTTTTCAAAACTCTACTTCCATGTTTTATAAAAACTAAAAACTTTAAAAACCCTAAATCATCCTTCTATTTCTAAAACTTTAAAAACCCTAAATTACTCTTCTATTTCTAAAACTTTTAAAACCCTAAATTACTCTTTTGTTTCCAAAAACCTTAAAAACCCTAAATTGTTTCTTCTGTTTACAAAAAAAACCTTGAAAACCCTAAATTGTTTCTTCTATTTCCAAAACTTTTATAACCATAAATTGTTTTCCCCGAACTATTTTCATCTAAACTCTAACTTTTTGTCCAAAATTTCCAAATGTCTTCTTAAATATTCAAACCATAATCTTCTTTACAGTTTCTAAAAATCATAATTATTTTTTTTAATCCTAATATCAAATATGTTTTTCAAAATATCAAAAACCATAATTTTCTCAAAACCCAATACAGTAAACCCTAGTTTTCCTAAACCCTAAATTCTTAAAGCATCAAAACTTTATGACAAATTCATCAACGCCCTAAACCCTAATCCAGTGAACTTAAAACCCAATCTAGTAAATCTAAACCCTAAAACCATAATCCAGTAAACCTAAAATCACAATCCAGTAACCACAAATTATAAACTCTAATGTCTTAAGATTCCAAAACCCTAATTGCATGATGTTACCCCTAAACCCTAATTTGATTAGCCAAAAAACCTTACTACTTTCTTAAATTTATAAAATCCTAATCCATTTTGATTTTTCAAAATCTTCACAGTAGCCTAAATAATAATAATAATAATTTCAAAATCCCCAAAACCCTAAATATTAATTAAAGAACCCTAAATTGAGACATAAACCTAAATTTGTATCTTTACTTGCTTTATTTAATTTTAGATTTGATTATGTAGTTTATTATATGTTTTGATTTATTTTCAATGCTTGATCTATTTAATTTATCATGGATGATTATTTTCTTTATTATTATGATTATTATTTGTTTGTTCTAGTATTAAAATTGTAAGAGGCATGTTTCCACTTTGTGGGTACCTCATTAGTTAAGTATTATGTAATTTAAATTGCTCTTATATTTTGGACCAATGTAAAGGATATGTTTCCACCTTTCGATCCTATTTAGTTTAGACATGAACGATGTAAGGACATGTTTCCATTCTCAGATGGGTGTCCATTTATTTACTTTGTTTGGACCTTGCTTTGATTTTAATGTAATGATGCTTTATTTTAATTGTTGCATGTAGTATGGATAATATTGTCATATTTAAGAATTTTATAATATTAAGACCTGCAAAGGAGGCCGGTTCCAATGAACCGGGCATTATGGGGGTGCTGGACCATTTCTCATCTTCCCCACACATACCTAACTTTTCGAACCCATTACGGGCTTGGGGATTCCTTAGGAATTGAGTCATCCACCCCTTTCTTTTTCTCGGCCTGTCCGGGTGGCAACTCCATTTTCTCCGAGCTTAGGCCCGTGTTCTCTAAGGCCCCGAGCCTAAACATTATCGAAGTCACAAGAACCATTCCACCGGGTGTTGGGGCAAAAATCTCCGCTCACACTAGTGTTGAGACTGCTGGAGAGGCAATTGGTTTTGTGCTAGTGTGGCCAACAACTGATGAGGTTCTGTTGGGCTGGGTATGGCATATGGTGGAGTTGTTGAGACAGGCTCTAGTTCAGCAGTTGTAGCCACCACCACAGCCGCAGCCTCAACAACAGTTGCTGACTGAGAAGTATGACAAGTTGAGAAAGTTTGAAGCCACATATTTTGTTGGCACTATAGGCCCTACTGTAACAGAGCAGTGGCTGGATAGGGCCCAAAGGGTGTTCATCCAGCTGTAGTCTAGTCCAGAGTTGAAGTTTGATTATGCTAGATCTCTATTGTAGAGGGATGCATATGAGTGGTGGAAGACAGTTCCTCATGGTGTAGCTGATCCACCAGTGCTGACTTATGACGATTTCCTATAGGAATTTAAGAAGTATACTCCCAGAGAGTATAAATATGCCAAGAAGATGGAGTTCTTGAGTTTGAGGTAGGATACGAGGTCAGTGACAAAGTACGAGGTTGAGTTTATCCGGTTGAGCAAATATGCAGGTGGCATTATTTCTAATGAGATTGATAGATGTCGGAGGTTTGAGGAGGGGCTGAGACCCTCTATCATGTGTCTTGTGGCAGGCTCTCAGTACCAGGATTTTTATCTATCAGTTGCAGCTATCAAGAGTGTGGAGAAGGCGCAGAGTCTTACAGCAGCTGCCAGAGCTGAGGAGAGCAGAGCTAGGAGACCCCAGAGTGAGGCAGGGTCTTCATCAGTGAAGAGAGGTCGAGGGGGGATATCCTCAGAGGTTCAGTAGGAGCCAAGAGTAGTCTGGCAGGTCAATACAATAGCAGAGGCAGAGACAGAGACCTGTAGTCTCAGTGGCTAGTGCCCCGATCCTATTGGTTTAGAGGCCTACTCCACATACCTGTGTTCATTGTGGTAGGATACATAAGGGTTCTGCTAAAGGATAGATGGACCAATAGTGTATTACAGATGTGGATTGTAACACCCTTATACCCTATATACGTACAATACATATATCTAGCATATGTAAAATATGCATATACGGTACAAAAATGTCACAGACCGGTTTAATAAAATTTTTTCACATTTCCAATTTAAAATTTTAAATTCTAAATATATAAAAATTAAATAGAATATAAATATTCTTTACTTATTATAAGATCCCAAAATAAATAATATATATATAAATCTTTGGAAAAAATTTGCCAGAGTTTTTGTCTATATTTTGGACATCCCAAAATTTATCAAAACACAACCTGCAAAAAAGAAAACACTCCTAAATAATTTCCAATCACCATCTCAACCATACTTCTCAATTTCACCAAGTTTTTCAAACATTTATACATATCGATATATATAATTTAAAACACACATACTCTTCCATTTCAAATACATTGATCCAAACATTTTTTATAATATACAATACGTAAAATCCAAAACATAATATATTATGCATAAAACTCAAAATGTACAATAACATTAAAATATATACATGCTGCTGATACTGTTTCTGATCTCGATAGCAACTCAACAAGCTCAAATACAAGTCTAGACCCGACCTGGTCTAGAAGAACTTTATGGCTCAGCTGGGTCTACCTATCACCTGCGCGACAGAAACAATCGCGCTAAGCCAAAGCCTAGTGGTACAAACTTTGATAATAACAATATAACTCAATGCAATACCAAATGCACAATGCATATAGATGTCACATCAATCCACTTTCTTATATTTTTCAAATATTTCATAAGCACAACTCATAACATTATATTACTCAATTGTATCATAATTCATAATTCACAGTAAAACAAAGACAAGCATGGGCCCAAAAAGGATCTAATATGCTATTCAAATTTCAAAGTTACTGCTTTGGTCCATAATGACACCATGTGTCTAGCCCCATAGGCAATATATCCATGGATAATGTAACAGCCCCAGTCTCTTGGATCTCAACCCAGCTAGACCCTTAGGCCCCAGTATCTTGGTCCTCAACCCGGCTAGACTGCTATAGTTTTTGAGGCTTACGACCCAGTCTTTTCACCATAAAAACATCATATTTATCAGCTGGCCTGGCTTACGACCCAGTCTTTTCACAGCGTATAGCCCGTAGGCAATCATAGGCATGCCGCCAAACCCAGAACTCTGAAAATTGAATAACATACTAGGCACACAATTTATTCATATTTCTCATTATTAATCTCTTTCTCATTTTTACATATTCAATCTAGGCACATTGCCTTATTTTCACTTTTTTTTTCACTTTTCTCATTTTTCACATCTTTCGCATTTTTCTCACTTTTCTCATTTTTATCAATATCAATTCATTTCATTATTACACATATCTCATTTTTGCATTCACAACACATTACCCAATTACTTTGGGTATTTTCATATAATATGCATATTTCACATGTTACACAAATTAGTCATTATCAATGGCTTTTCACAATGCATTTAAAACATATATGACATTACAAATGTCATAGCATATTATTCATACACAATCAATGAACCAAGTAGCTTAACACATTTTTCAACCAAAATGTGTTAAGCCTAAATGTCATGCAAATATAAACAATATATTCAAAGTTTGTACATACCTCCACTAGTAACCGAAAGCAAGCTAAAAACAACCTTTAGTCCAATCTTTCCAACTTGCCCTTCACCACTTGGATGAAGCAAATCAACCTCCCTCAATGCCTAAACCAAATGTGATAACAAATAATCATTTAGTATCACATTTAATGGCATTTCCAACATTAAACAATAATTACACATCACTCCTACAAATTTCCAAAAATTTAGCCTTTCCTTACTTCAATATTAGAATTCCATTCTACTACAATTAAATTAGTGTTTTAAGTTTATTTATATTATTAAAAACATATTTTAATACATTTAAATCATTTACATTATAAAAATACACTCTTATACACAAAATCTCAAAAATGGCATAACCTTCCCCCATTGAAGGTTTTCCATTCCAACACAATCCATTACTCATTCCAAGCTTATATTCATCACTTTTAACACTAAACAACATGCTTAAACAAATAAAATCACACAATTCAACCACTTTGGAAAATCACTTTTCCAAAACCCTAAATCTCCATTTCCATTCTCAAACTCCAACCCAACACAACCAAATCCAATATTTGACTTTAAAATACTTGTTTATGAATAAAAAAAACTCATTTGGAATCAATTTGCACAAATAAAGTTCATGTTTTCAAAACTCCAAAAATCCATAACCCTAAATTCTCTCTCTTCACCATTCTTTAACCAAACTCCATCATCTCTTCAATCTAACCTTAGAATCATTGTTAACTACCCAAAATAACATCATACACACCAATTCCAACAATTATAACATACTATATAAAAATCCAAATTCTCACACAATCTCATCTTCCATGGAATTCAAATAAAAGAGATGGAAACTTACTAATTTTGGTAGAAATCACCAAAAATATACTTGAAACTTTTTAATTCCTTTAATTTATGGAGTATGGAAGAAGCAAAATCCTTGGTCTTCAAACTCCCATGGAAGCCAAATTCTTGAAGAAGAAGAAGAAGAAGATGAAGACTTTTATATTCTTTTTCCTTTCATCTTTTTTTTTAACCACACATATATATATATTAAAATAATTTAATATTTAATTATTTAATTATTTTTTAACAAATTAAAAGTCCTAATTTCCCTCATCCATTCAAAAATAATTTATTTTTGAATTATTTTATTAATTTTGAATTATAAGATTTAATTACCAAAATACCCTTTTCTTTTAAAAAGTGTTAACTTTTATATGTTATGTATATTTTGCATATATATCACATATATATTCCACTTTTTCATTTAAAATCCCTTCATTTTGCATTTAAAACCATTAATTTAATTTATCCTTTTAAATTATAATTTATTTTATCCAATTTTTCAAAAATTAGAAATTTTCAAAAATTTTAGGATGTTACATGGATCACCCGACCATTTTCTCAAAGACTGTCCAGAGCCACAAGAGGATAGACAAACAGATGTAGTAGCTTCTCGACCCAGTGTCAGAAGGGGTCATGGTGGCAGAGGTTTTGGTAGAGATGGTAGATCTGGAACTGGTCAGAGAGGAGATTCTACAGCAGGGAGTAGACTGGATGAGGCAGGGCCATCACAATGAATATGTGTGATACAGAGGTAGCCAAATGCTTCAGCTATCATAGCTGGTACTTTTACTTTATTTGGTACTTTTGTTCTTGCATTGATAGAGCCTGGGCCAACTCATTCATACATCTGTGCATCCATCTTGCATGTGAATGATTTGCATTTGGAGTCCCTAGGATTTGATGTTTTGGTCACAAATCCTTTAGGACATAGTGTTGTGGTTAGCAGGGTGTACCGAGATAGTCCAATTATTTTTCAGGATGAGGAGTTTTTTGGTGACATGATTGAGATGCTTTTTAGGGAATATGATATGATTTTGGGCATGGATTGGTTATCCAAGCATGGGGTTATAGTAGACTGTTAGTGAAAACGTGTTATCCTATGAACACGTGATGGTAGAGAGATGGTGGTATTTAGTGAGCAGTGATGCCTTTCATCCATGTTTATTACAACTATTATAATATCCCAAAGTTTGCCCTAGAAGTTTTGATATAATTATTGTTTTAATTGGATTTAATGAATGTGTGTTTAATTGGAAAGAGAAAAGAAGTGAAGAGAGAGTGTATAAGTTGTATATATAGTGATATATACAACATATACAAGTCAAATGGGAAGTCAAAATATGATTAATTAATGATTTTTAAATTAATTAAGTTAATTAAGTGGGATTTGAGTGAGTGGAAGTGGATGGAGATATTTAGAGTATTTTAATATTAAATGCTTGGAGGAGAGGGTTTTGAGGAAAGAGAAGGTTGAGTGTTTAGCTTTATTTTCTTTCCTTTCTTCTTTCTTTCTTTCTTCCTTCTGCGTGTGCCTTCATTTCCTTCCTTTTCTTTTCTTTGTTTTGGCCGACACTCCCTAGCAAGAGAGCAAGAGAGAGATTTGATCCTTCATACTCAAGATTGAAGAAAGTTTTCAAGTGATCAAGTTGGACATTTAAGAGTTTCTTCATCCGTGGTAAGTTCTCTACTTAATTCTTTAATTTTCTTTGAAGTTGTGAATGAGGTTGGGGATGATATGTGTTTGTTTGATTGTGGTGTGTTTGAGAGTGTTTGGTTTAATTGATTTTGATGTTGGTGTTGGATTGTAAAGAAGGAGTTAGGTTTGATGTTGAAAAAGTAAGAGTTGTGGGTATGTGATGGTTGAAAGTGGTGTTTGATGTATGTTTTGAAGTGTTTTGGTGTTTTTACAAGTTTGTTATGGTTTTTGGGTGTGTTTAGTGAAGTTTTTTTGAAGTGGAAAAAGGTGAAAGTAAAAGGATTGTTGGATGTGAGGTTGTTGTTGCCGGAATCTGTATTTTTGGCCTGACACGCCCATGAGCACGGCCAAGTCTTTAGGAGTGTCGATGGTTCTGTGTTGCAGTAGCATTTACACATCCAGTGACACGCCCATGTCACTGAGCGTGTCATAGCTACTGTGTGGTTGAAGAATTGACACATCCATGATCACATCGGTGTTGTTGGACGTGTCAATGTTTCTGGGAAACAGAATGTATTACACGTTCAGTGACACGCCCGTGGTTCTGAGCATGTCAAAGCTTCTGTGTTGTGAGTTTAGGGCACGGTCAGGGACACGCCCATGTTGTTGAGCGTGTCATGTGTAGAGTTTGCCCTAGTTAGACCATAGTCTTCTTATCTCATTTGTATTATTCCTTTTTGGATTAGATTGTGAAGAATTTGAGTTACCCTAATCCAAGTATTGAAGGATTCTTGGAAGAAGAGTTTAGTGTTTTGTGTGAGTTGCTTTTGGAGGTAAGTACAAGCTACATGGTTGCATGCATTTATATGATTTTGATACTTAACATGTTTGATTGTACATATGTTAAGTAATTGATTACATTGTTACTTCATGTGATAAATGTTATGATTGGTATAATGTGAATTGATTAATGTAAATTGAGTGATAATGAGATGATTGAGGCATGTTTGCCTAGATGATATGCAATGCAATTGATGATATATATATATACTCTCTTGATGAGATATGGAGCCATGGTTGTTGGCTAAAATGATAATGATGCTAATGAGATGATTGAGGCATGGTTGCCTAAGTGATGATGAGTAAATGAGAATAAAATTGGTAATGAAATAATTAATGAATTGTGTGGCTAATGTGTTATTCCATTTTCAGAGTTTTGTTGTTGGTGGCATGCCTATGGTAACAATCTCTTGAAGTTAGGTTGGGCTTGATCCTTGAAGGAAAGTTGGGTTGAAGTTTAACATGTTTTACTCCCCTTGAAGCTTGGTTGGGTCTAGTCCTTGAAGCCTAATTGAGATGTTACAACCCTTGAAGCTAGGTTGGGTTGGTTCTTGAAGCCAAGTTGGGTTGATACTTAGCATCCTTTGTTCCCCTTGAAGCTTGGTTGAACCTAAATCCTTGAAGCCTAGTTGGGATAATGATAGTGATAAATGTGATAATTAAACCAAAACATTAACTCTGAAAGTTGAATGGCATATTAGTGTCTTTGGGCCCATGCTTGTCTTTGTTTTTAATGTAATTCTTGAATGGTGAAACCAATGAATAATGAGATCGATTATAATGCATAAAAATGTTATTGAGAATGAATGTTTGATATGACATTAAGCAAAGTAAAATGTTAAGGTATAACATTCTTTTGGATGGTGTATGGACTTGATTGTGAGACATTGGCATTACATTAAAACATAATATTATTGTAGTTGTACCACTAAGCCGTTGGCTTAGCGCGATTATGATTTATCGCGCAGGTGACAGGGATGAACCGGAGAGTTCCTCTAGGCCGAGTAGAGTCTAGATCTTGAGGAGTTGATAGTGGAGCTTAAAGATCAAAGACATATTGCCAGACATGTATATATTTTATGTTTTGTAAAATTTGAGTTTTGATGTTTATGTATTTGGAAATATTTGTAATATTTTCCGCTGCGTTTTGAATAAACATTTTATCTTTTGTGTTTTATAATAAAATTTAAATGTTTTAAATTGGTTCATATTATTGTAAAAGAATTGAGTCGTTTGGTTATTAAACCGTAGCATTTCTATATTCAGTATACGTATATTACGATCGTAATAGCATGCTGTGTACGTATACGGGGTATAGGGGTGTTACAATTGTTTTGGTATCAGAGCCCAGGTTTGAGATTCTCAACCTAGGTCAATTGTAAGAAAAAGAATATTTTGATTTTAAAAGTGGGTTTTTAGGTAAAATACATGTTTTGGTATGTCAGTCTTTGATCTTTAATGAGGAATATTCTGCTGTGTTTGCAGATATAGGTAGTAATGGAGTCCCATTCATGTCAGACTGTAGAAGGAAGTGCTGAGAGTGTAGCTCCAGGAGAGAGTAGAGATGGAGCTAGAGTTGATAGAGTTAGTGATGCACCTGTTTCTGTGCCAGAGAGATCAGCTGCAGAGGAGGCTCCGCCAGGTTGGTTAAGGCATGTGATAGAACTATTGAGGCTAGCTCCAGTGCAGCCACCACCACCACAGCCTCAGGTGCCAATAAGACATTATGATAAGTTAAGAAAATATGGGGCTGAGGATTTCTTGGGCACTACTGATCCTGCAGTGGCTGAGCAGTGGTTGGATAAAGTGCAGAGAATATTTATCCAGTTGCAAGCTACTTCAGATGAGAAATTTGACTATGCCAGATGCCACCTACAGAAAGATGCCTATGACTGGTGGAAGACGGTTCCTCATGCCATGGATGATCTACCTACACTATCTTATAGTGATTTTCTGAGGGAGTTCGAGCAGAAATATACTCCGAGGGAGTATAAAGATATTAAGAAGATGGAATTCTTGAATTTGAGGCAAGACAACCGGACGGTGACAGAATATGAGATTGAGTACATCCGGTTGAGTCGTTATGCCGGGGGAATTATTTCTGATGAAATAGATCGGTGCAGAAGATTTGAAGAGGGATTGAGGCCCTCTATCATGTGTATTGTGGCTGGTTCTCGGTACCAGGATTTCTCTCAGCTAGTTGCAGCAGCTAGAAGTGTTGAGAGAGCGCAGGGCATTGCAGCAGCTGCTACTGAGGAGGAGACTAGAGTAAGGAGACCCCAGTTTGAGGCAGGGTCTTCATCTATGAAGAGGGGTAGAGGAAGTTTTGTTCCGAGGATCAGTAGGAGTCAGAGGCAGTCAGGTAGATCAGTGCAGTATCAGAGGCAGAGGCCGAGACCGACAGTCTCTGTAGCCAGTGCCCCGACTCCCGTGATGCAAAGGTCTACTCCACCTGTATGTGTACACTGTGGCAGGACCCATGGGGGTGCTTGTTGGAAGACTGGTGTATCCGAAGTATGCTTTAAATTTGGGTCACCAGATCATTTTATTAGAGATTGCCTGGAGATGCAAGATGATAGGAAAACAGATACTGCAGTTTCTCGACCCAGTGTCAGCAGAGATGGTCGAGGGGGCAGAGGTTTCAATAGAGGTGGTAGACCCGGGTTTAGTCAGAGAGGAGGATCTTCATCCAGAGGCAGTAGGCCAGATGAGGCCGGATCTTCTGAGAGGGTATATGTGATGCAGAGGCAGCCAGATGCTTCAGCAGTTATAGCGGGTACATTTTCTTTATTTGGCATTTCAGTACTTGCTTTGATTGATCCAGGATCTACTCATTCATACATTAGTGCATCTATCTTGCCTGTGTCTAAATTGCATTCAGAGTCCTTAGGATTTGATGTCTTAGTGACAAATCCTTTAGGACATAGTGTTGTGGTGAGTAAGGTGCATCGTGATAGTGCTATTGTGGTGCAAGGTAAGGGGTTTCTTGGTGATTTAATTGAAATGCCTTTTAAAGAATATGATTTAATCTTAGGCATGGATTGGTTGTCTAAGCATGGAGCTATGGTAGATTGTCAAAAGAAGTGTGTCACCTTGAGAACCAGTGATGGTAGGAGTGTGATGGTATCTAGTGAGCAGAGACAACTTGCATCCTTGTTTGTTTCAGCTGTAACAGCTAGAAGGTTAATTAGAAAAGGGTGTGATGCTTATCTTGCTCATGTGGTGGATACCAGAATAGTGGGTTCTCAACTTGATAGTATACCCACAGTTGCAGATTTTCCAGATGTGTTTCCTGAGGAGTTACCAGGGTTACCCTCTGAGAGAGAGGTTGAGTTTGGTATCGATTTGTTGCCTGGTACCACTCCCATCTCTATCACTCCTTATCGAATGGCACCAGCTGAATTGAGAGAATTGAAGGTGCAGTTACAGGAGTTGTTGGATAAAGGGTTTATTCGCCCCAGTGTTTCTCCTTGGGGAGCTCCTGTTTTGTTTGTGAAGAAGAAGGATGGTACCATGAGGTTATGCATTGATTATATGCAATTTAACAAAGTGACTATCAAGAATAAGCATCCTTTACCTAGAATTGATGATCTCTTTGATCAATTAAAGGAAGCATCAGTGTTTTCCAAGATTGATTTGAGATCAGGGTACCATCAGTTGAGGGTTAGAGTTGAAGATGTTCCTAAGACAGCCTTCCGCACAAGATATGGGCATTATGAGTTCTTGGTGATGCCTTTTGGGTTGACAAATGCACCTGTAACTTTCATGGATTTGATGAATAGGGTGTTTAGGCCCTATCTGGATCAGTTTGTGGTGGTTTTCATTGATGATATTTTGGTGTATTCACGTAATAAAGAGGAGCATGACAAACATTTACGGATTGCATTACAGATCTTGAGAGAGAAGCAGTTGTATGCTAAGCTGTTGAAGTGTGAATTTTGGCTTGACCAAGTTACTTTTCTGGGTCATATAATTTCAGCTGATGGTATAAGAGTCGATATAAGTAAAGTTGAAGCTATTTTTAATTGGAGTCCACCAAAGTCTGTAACTAAAGTTAGAAGTTTTCTGGGTTTGGCAGGCTATTACCGACGGTTTGTGAAAGGCTTCTCTTTGATAGCTACTCCACTCACTAGATTGCTTCGGAAGGGAGTTAGATTTGTGTGGAAGGATCAGTGTCAAGCTAGCTTTGAGCAGTTGAAAGAAATGTTGACTCAAGCACCTGTTCTTACTTTACCCGTGGAAGATAAACCATATGTGATTTATAGTGATGCTTCACATAATGGTTTAGGATGTGTTTTGATGCAAGAGGGTAAAGTCATAGCTTATACTTCTCGGCAGTTGAAGCCGCACGAGCTTAATTATCCGACTCATGATTTGGAATTAGCAGCTATAGTGTTTGCTTTGAAGATTTGGCGACATTACTTGTATGGGGAGAAATGTTTTATCTTTACGGATCATAAAAGTTTGAAATATTTGGGTATTCAGAAGGAGCTGAATCTTCGGCAAAGGCGATGATTAGAACTGATTAAAGACTATGACTGTTTGATTGTTTATCATCCTGGTAAGGAAAATGTAGTTGCTGATGCCTTAAGTCAGAAATCTTTGGCGGGTTTGACTATTTATTCGCTCTCGTTGCTTGTTGAATTGAGAGCGTTGCATGCTAGTTTTGAAGTATGTGATGATGGAGCATTATTGGCTCAACTGCAATTGAGACTAGTATTGTTGGATAAGATAAAGGAGGCTCAATTGGCGGTTGAGAAAATTCAGAAGATTGTATCAGATTGCCGAAATGGGTGAGCCGAGATTTCTATGTAAAAAATGATGGTAGTCTTTGGTTCAAGGATAGGTTGTGTGTTCCTGATGATGATAGCTTGAGAAAGATTATTTTAGAAGAAGCACACCAATCGGTTTTTGCTATGCATCCGGGTAGTACAAAGATGTATCATGATTTGAAACAACATTACTGGTGGTCTGGTATGAAGAGAGACATAGTTGAATTTGTATCTAAGTGTCTCACTTGTCAAAGGGTGAAAACTGAGCATCAAGTTCCAACAGGGTTGCTTCAACCTTTAACAGTGCCTAAATGGAAATGGGAGAGAGTAACAATGGATTTCGTATCTGGTTTGCCATTGACTCAGAAGAAGCATGATGCTATCTGGGTGATTATTGATAGATTGACAAAAACAGCTCATTTTCTTCCAATTCGGATGGACTATTCTCTTGAGAGATTGGCTGAGCTGTATATATGTGAAATAGTAAAGTTGCATGGAGTCCCAATTTCTTTAGTGTCTGATCGAGATCCCTGGTTTACTTTGAGGTTTTGGAAGAGTTTACATGGGGCTTTGGGTTCTCGATTGTACTTTAGCACTGCTTTTCATCCGCAGACAGATGGGCAGTCAGAGAGAGTGATACAAATTATTGAGGATATGTTGAGGAGTTGTGTCATTGATTTCCATGGAAGTTGGGACAGATTTTTGCCACTTGTGGAATTTGCTTACAACAACAGTCATCAATCTAGTATCGGTATGGCACCATTTGAGGCATTGTATGGTAGAAGATGTAGAATGCCTTTGTGTTGGAATGAACTTGGAGAAGGCAAACTAATTGGTCCTGATTTGGTTAAAGAGACTGAAGAAAAAGTGAAGATAATTTGGGATCGGTTAAAAGCAGCTTCAGACCGATAGAAATCTTATTCAGACTTGAAAAAGAGAGACATAGAGTTTGGTATTGGAGATAAAGTATTTTTGAAAGTGTCTCCTTGGAAGAAGATTTTAAGATTTGGTCAAAAAGGGAAACTGAGTCCTCGTTTTATTGGTCCGTATGAAGTGTTAGAAAGAATTGGGCCAGTTGCTTATCATCTTGCTTTGCCACCTGAGTTGGATAGAATTCATAATGTATTCCATGTTTCTATGTTGCGGAGGTACAGATCAGATCCATCTCATATCTTGCCAATTGAATCTATTGAGGTGAGTTCGGATCTGACATTTGAAGAAGAACCAGTTGCTATTTTGGCACATGAAGTGAAAGAGTTGAGACATAAGAAAGTACCTCTAGTGAAGGTTCTTTGGAAGAATCATGGTAGAGAAGAGGCAACTTGGGAGAGTGAGCAAGCAATACGAGACCAATATTCTCAACTGTTTCAGATTTGATATCAAGTAATTTCGAGGATGAAATTTCTTTTTAGAGGGGGAGAATTGTAATATCCCAAAGTTTGCCCTAGAAGTTTTGATATAATTGTTGTTTTAATTGGATTTAATGAATGTGTGTTTAATTGGAAAGAGAAAAGAAGTTAAGAGAGAGTGTATATGTTGTATATATAGTGATATATACAACATATACAAGTCAAATGGGAAGTCAAAATATGATTAATTAATGATTTTTAAATTAATTAAGTGGGATTTGAGTGAGTGGAAGTGGATGGAGATATTTAGAGTATTTTAATATTAAATGCTTGGAGGAGAGGGTTTTGAGGAAAGAGAAGGTTGAGTGTTTGACTTTATTTTCTTTCCTTTCTTCTTTCTTTCTTTCTTCCTTCTGCGTGTGCCTTCATTTCCTTCCTTTTCTTTTCTTTGTTTTGGCCGACACTCCCTAGCAAGAGAGCAAGAGAGAGATTTGATCCTTCATACTCAAGATTGAAAGAAGTTTTCAAGTGATCAAGTTGGACATTTAAGATTTTCTTCATCCGTGGTAAGTTCTCTACTTAATTCTTTGATTTTCTTTGAAGTTGTGAGTGAGGTTGGGGATGATATGTGTTTGTTTTATTGTGGTGTGTTTGAGAGTGTTTGGTTTAATTGATTTTGATGTTGGTGTTGGATTGTAAAGAAGGAGTTAGGTTTGATGTTGAAAAAGTAAGAGTTATGGATATGTGATGGTTGAAAGTGGTGTTTGATGTATGTTTTGAAGTGTTTTGGTGTTTTTACAAGTTTGTTATGGTTTTTGGGTGTGTTTAGTGCAGTTTGTTTGAAGTGGAAAATGGTGAAAGTAAAAGGATTGTTGGATGTGAGGTTGTTGTTGCCGGAATTTGTATTTTTGGCCTGACACGCCCATGAGCACGGCCAAGTCTTTGGGGTTGTCGATGGTTCTGTGTTGCAGTAGCATTTACACGTCCAGTGACACGCCCATGTCACTGAGCGTGTCATAGCTACTGTGTGGTTGAAGAATTGACACGGCCATGAGCACGTCCGTGTTGTTGGACGTGTCAATGTTTCTGGGAAACAGAATGTATTACACGTTCAGTGACACGCCCGTGGTTCTGAGCATGTCAAAGCTTCTGTGTTGTGAGTTTAGGGCACGGTCAGGGACATGCCCGTGTTGTTGGGCGTGTCATGTGTAGAGTTTGCCCTAGTTAGACCTTAGTCTTCTTATCTCATTCGTATTATTCCTTTTTGGATTAGGTTGTGAAGAATTTGAGTTACCCTAATCCAAGTATTGAAGGATTCTTGGAAGAAGAGTTTAGTGTTTTGTGTGAGTTGCTTTTGGAGGTAAGTACAAGCTACATGGTTGCATGCATTTATATGATTTTGATACTTAACATGTTTGATTATACATATGTTAAGTAATTGATTACATTGTTACTTCATGTGATAAATGTTATGATTGGTATAATGTGAATTGATTAATGTAAATTGAGAGATAATGAGATGATTGAGGCATGTTTGCCTAGATGATATGCAATGCAATTGATGATATATATATATACTCTCTTGATGAGATATGGAGCCATGGTTGTTGGCTAAAATGATAATGATGCTAATGAGATGATTGAGGCATGGTTGCCTAAGTGATGATGAGTAAATGAGAATGAAATTGGTAATGAAATAATTAATGAATTGTGTGGCTAATGTGTTATTCCATTTTCAGAGTTTTGTTGTTGGTGGCATGCCTATGGTAATAATCTCTTGAAGTTAGGTTGGGCTTGATCCTTGAAGGAAAGTTGGGTTGAAGTTTAACATGTTTTACTCCCCTTGAAGCTTGGTTGGGTCTATGTTTTATTAGTTTTTGTTATAGCTTTGTGTCTTATTTATTATGATAATTATTGTTTTATTTAGGTATTTTGTTAGTTTTTATCTGTTTGTTTAGTGTTTTCATTAATTTTGGTAGTTTTAGTTTATTTCAGTGTTTATGTTGTTTTTGATCTAGTTTTTAGTATGGTTTTATGTTTTGTTGGTTATTGTCTATTTACTTCTTGTTTAAAGTTTATTTTGAGTTTTGTGTTAGGTTGAAAAAGGCAAGGAAACAAATTGAAGGAGAAAGGGGTAGTAGCTGACACAGGCAGAGGACACGGCCAAGTCACTGGCCGTGTCCCATACCAAGTTAAAAAGGAAGAGCAAGTCACAAAGAGAGACGCAAGCAAGGGACACGGCCAAGTCAGTGGCCATGTCCCTCCAAAGAAGCCCAGACACGGCCAAGTCACTCCAACCTGGCCGTGTCTCACCTGCATCCAAAGCAAAGAAGACTTAAATTTCACAGAAGCAGACACAGGCAAGGGACACGGCCAAGTCACTGGCCGTGTACCTCCAAAAAGGACCAACACGGCCAAGTCACTTCCAAGACTTGGCCGTGTCACTCAACCAAAGAAGAAAAAGAAGAGAAACAAGCAGTAGGTGACACATGCAAGGGACACGGCCAAGTCATTGGCCGTGTCCCTCCAAAACGCTTTCACACGGCCAAGTCACATGCAACTTGGCCGTGTCTCTCATGAACCAAGCCCGTAGCGGATTTTAAAGCGGACGATTCATATAAAAGGATAAGAAGCTAGGGTTTTGAGGACTGTTGGTGATTTTAAGAGGAATAACCGTTCATACAGTAGAGAAGTGCAAACCCTAGACCTTTCTACCAAGTGAATCAAAACATCAGCTCTTGTTTACTTTTATTGTTTTAAACTTCAATTACATTTTTTCATTAGTTAGCAATTTAAATTTCTTTAATTACTTGTTACTTTTAATCTTATAATCAATTAGCCACTTTAGCTTCCTTGTGAGACGACCTTGGGGCGATCACCTTTGCTACAGCTACCTCCTATACTTACGAGTGATGCTTTGTGGTAGAGTTAATTTGAGCGCAACAAGTTTTTGGCGCCGCTGCCGGGGAGGCTAATTGGCGTAATTGTTTATTAAAAAAATATTTTAGATTATTTTTCACTATTTTCATTTTATTTTATTTTGTCTTTTGCTTTTAATTGTTTCTTTTTCTAGAAAATTTATGTTTATGCAAGGCAGGAGATCACTCGAAGGAGAGCTACATCCATTCATTCCAGAAATTCAGAGAGTGAAAAGGAGTAGAGAAGAGTTTGAGCTCTACACCGGATTTGATACAGAGGAGGACACTTCTGAATTCGAGTCAGATTCTGCACAATCAGTTAAAATGGCTGAAGAAAGACAAAGAACCATGAGAGATTTTGCTAGACCTGTCATTGGGACTTCCACATCTTGTATAAGGTTGACAGATGTAGCAAGGAACTATGAGTTGAAGAACATTCATTACAACATGCTGCCATCATTCTATGGAGTTCCAAATGAAGATCCTTTGAACTTTATTAGGGATTTCTACTTCACCCTCAACATTTTTCCTTTAGGAGGACTAACAAAAGATCAGTTGAGGATGAGATGTTTCCCTTATACTTTGAAGGATAGGGCAAAGAGCTGGCTTATGATGTTGCCTGAAAACTCACTGACAACTTGGGAGCAAGTTTATAACAAGTTCATGGGCAAGTTTTATTCACATCAAAAGACAGCTGAGTTAAGAGGGAAGATTGCTACATTCTCTCAATTTGAAGGAGAACCATTTCATGAGGCTTGGGACAGATTTAAGATGCTATTGATCTAGTGTCCACATCATCACTACCCACTTCAACTTCTTAATCAGTTTTTCTATGATGGTCTAACCCAGCAATTTCAGAATACAATTGACAATGCAGCTGGGGGAGCCATGGGAGAAAAGACAGCTGATGAGACTTATGAGATCTTTGAGATGTTGGGAGCTAATTCTCAACAAAAGAGTGTAAGGGGAAGAAGTAAAGGAGTGAATAAACTGGAGGCCAATAGTGAAATGGTCAGTCAAATAGCTGAATTGACAAGGCAGGTTCATATGCTAAACATGAAGAACAATATTTCTTCATCTAGTCATGAAGTGTGTGGAATCTGTGGGACATTTGTGCATGGAGCAAATATATGTCCCTCTGCATATGAGTCTTTTGGGAATGAAGCTGAGCAAGTTAATGCTATGGGGGGATTTCAACCAAGAGCCAGGAATGATCCTTACTCCAACACTTACAATCCTGGTTGGAGGAGTCACCCCAATTTTTCCTGGACAACAAATAATGCTCAACAGCCTTTCCATTTGCTCCAGAGACAGAACCAACAGCAGGGCCAATCGTCAAATCAAGGTCAGCCTAAGAGGGAGAGTTTGGAGGAAAGTTTACAGGCTTTTATCTAAGTCAGTGCTAAAAATCAAGAGATGAACAACAAGAGGCTGGACTCACTAGAAGCATCTTTTAAGAAGGTGGAGACCCAAGTGGGGCAACTTGCACAACAGATGCAGATTCAACAAAAGGGGAAGTTCCCAAGTCAACCTGAGCAGGCACAATCAGTGACTGTTCTTAGGAGTGGCAAGGTAATTAACAACAATGTTGAAAATAATTCTGTGAATGCAGGTGAGCAAGAGAATAAAAAGGAAGGAGAACTAGAGAACAAAGGTGCTGAAGAAAGATCAATGGAGAAGTCCCCTACAGCAGATTTGCACAAGGCAAGCAATCCATACCGGCCACCTATACCATTCCCTAGCAGGTTGAAGGATGATAAAAAAGATAAGCAATTTTCAGATATCTTCAACATGTTGTCTAAGGTAAGTATCAACTTACCCTTACTTGCAGCAATTAAGAACATGCCGGCTTATGCTAAATTCTTCAAAGAACTGAATACCAAGAAAAAGAGGTATGAGCCAAATGAAAAGGTGATAGTTTCTGAGGTAGCTAGTGCTGTTTTGCAGCATAAACTACCTCCTAAGCTAAAGGATCCTGGAAGCTTTATTATTCAAATTACTATGGGGAATGGAAAAGGTACTGATGGCATGTGTGATTTAGGAGCTAGTGTGAATTTAATGCCTTATTCTGTTTATCTTGATTTGGAACTAGGGGAACTTAAACCAACAAAAATTGTTTTGCAATTAGCTGATAGATCTCTTAGATTCCCGAAAGGGGTTATAGAAGATGTGTTAGTTAAGTTGGTGGTTTGATAGTACCTGTGGATTTCATTATTCTTGATATGGAAGTAAGTAATTCTTCACCATCTGCACACACCATTCTGCTGGGTAGGCCTTTTATGGCAACTACCAACACTTTGATAGATGTTAAAAATGGTAAATTATCAATGACTGTTTTGGGACAGACTGTGGAATTTTCTATTTTTAACACTTCTCCTATTCCTACAACTGCTTTATATGAGGATTGTTCTTTCATTGATTGTGTTGATGCAGTTGTTTCAGATGTTTTCTTGCAGACAGGTTCCTCTGATAAATTGGAGCTGGCATTGACCTTAGATAGTGATTTGGAAATCTTTGATGCAGAAATAGCCAGTTGTCTTGAGACCTTAGGAAGTGCTGAAATAGAGGAGCTTAAGGAGGAACCAGTTTTTGAACTTCCCTCCATTCAAAAAGAAGAGAAGAACCCCTCACTAGAGTTAGAGCTGAAAGAGTTACCTAAGAACCTGAAATATGTGTTTTTAGGAGATCACAACACTTTACCTGTGATAATATCTAGTGAACTTAGTGAAGGGGAGGAGATGAGATTGGTGAGTGAGCTTAAAAGATTAAAGAGAGCAATAGGATGGGGATTGAGTGACATCAAGGGTATTAGCCCTTCCATGTGCATGCATAGAATCACTTTAGAAGAGGGAGCTAAACCTATGAGGGAGACTCAAAGGCGCCTTAACCCAAATATGAGTGAAGTGGTTAAGAAGGAAGTGCTCAAATTGCTGGATGAAGGAGTAATTTATCCAATTGCTAATAGTGAGTGGGTGAGCCCAGTACATGTAGTTCCTAAGAAATCTGGAATCACTGTGGTGAAAAATGAGAATAATGAATTGGTTCCTACTAGGACTACTACTGGGTGGAGAATGTGCATCGATTATAGGAAGTTGAACAATGCTACAAAGAAAGATCATTTCCCTCTTCCTTTTATTGATCAGATGTTAGATAAACTTTCTGGACACTCACATTATTGTTTTTTGGATGGCCTTTCAGGTTACTATCAGGTGCCGATTGCACCAGAGGATCAGTCCAAGACTACATTTACTTGCCCTTTTGGGACTTATGCATTTCGACATATGCCCTTTGGCTTGTGCAATGCACCTGCAACTTTTCAGAGATGCATGATGTCTGTCTTCTCAGATATGATAGATGATTTTATTGAGGTATTTATGGATGACTTTTCTATTTTTGGTAATTCTTTTGATAATTGCCTCAATAAACTTGTTCGTGTGCTTGAGAGATGCATTGAATGTAACCTTACTTTAAGTTGGGAAAAGAGTCATTTTATGGTTACCCAGGGCATTGTTTTAGGTCATGTGGTATCAAGTAAAGGGATTGAGGTGGATAAGGCTAAAGTTGAATTGATTGCTAAATTACCCCCCACCTACCTCTGTTAAGGGAATAAGAAGTTTCCTAGGGCATGCAGGATTCTACAGGAGGTTTATTAAGGATTTTTCCAAAATAAGCCAACCATTGTGCCATTTGCTAGGGAAAGATGTTCCATTTGAATTTACAGCACAATGCATGCAAGCTTTTAATTCCCTTAAGGAAAAATTGACTAGTGCACCAGTGATTGTAGCTCCTGTTTGGTCTTTACCTTTTGAAATCATGTGTGATGCCTCTAATCATGCAGTAGGAGCTGTTCTTGGGCAAAGGGTTGATAAATACTTGAGAGTAATATATTATGCCAGTTTAACCCTGAATAGTGTACAAATGAACTACACCTCAACTGAAAAGGAAATGTTAGCTGTTGTTTTTGCTTTAGACAAATTTAGAGCATATTTAATTGGGTCAAAAATTATTGTGCATTCTGATCATGCAGCTCTAAAATATCTTTTAACAAAACAACATGCTACACCGCGCTTAATTAGATGGGTGTTGTTATTGCAAGAATTTGATTTCCAAATCAAAGATACCAAGGGTAGTGAGAATGTTGTTGCTGATCATTTATCCAGATTACCCTTCTTAAGTAAAAATCTTGCATCTGATAGCATTCATAAAAATTTAGAAGCATTTCCTGATGAGCAGCTTTTTGTGGTATTTGATGCACCTTGGTTTGCAGATATTGCTAACTATCTTGCTTGTGGTATTTTGCGTACTAACATGTCATTTCAGGAAAAGAAAAGGTTTTTACACTTGAGTAAGTTTTATTTTTGGGATGAACCTTATCTATTCCGGATTTGCAAAGATGAGATAGTTCGCAGGTGTGTATCTGAGGAAGAGCAACTGAGTGTTCTTCAAATTTGTCATGATCTTCACTGTGGGGGTCATTTTGGAGGAAGAAAGACTGCATAAAAGGTGCTACAAAGTGGTTTTTACTGGCCTACTTTATTTAAAGATGCTCAAGAGTATTGTAAGCACTGTGATCGTTGCCAAAGAGTAGGTAACATTGGGAGGAGGAATGAAATGCCCCTTCAATCATATATTATTGTTGAACTGTTTGATATGTGGGGAATAGACTTCATGGGTCCTTTCCCCAAGTCTTTTGGATATGAGTATATTTTAGTTACTGTTGATTATGTTTCCAAATGGGTGGAGGCAATCCCCACACGTACTAATGATGCTAATGTAGTTGTTAAATTTGTGAAGGAAAATATTCTTAGCATATTTGGTACGCCAAGGGTGATAGTCAGTGATGGGGGGAGCCATTTTTGCAACAGGCTTTTTGAGAAGTTAATGCACAAATCTGGTGTTAAGCACAAAGTGGCAACCCCATATCATCCACAGACTTCTGGACAAGTGGAAACATCCAACAAGCAGATTAAGGGAATTCTGGAGAAAACAGTCAACACATCAAGGAAGGATTGGGGAAACAGATTGCATGATGCACTATAGGCATATCGGACTGCTTTCAAGACTCCTCTAGGTATGAGTCCATACCGATTGGTGTTTGGAAAAGCTTGTCACTTACCAGTGGAGTTGGAGCATAGAGCGTATTGGGCAATCAAGACTCTGAATTTGGACTTGGACAAAGCGAAGAGAGAAAGATTTCTGCAAATTTCAGAGTTAGATGAGCTGAGGAATGAGGCTTATGAGAGCTCGAGAATTTACAAGGATCGCACTAAAGCACTTCATGATAGAATTATAGTGCGAAAGACATTAAGTCCAGGTATGAAAGTTTTACTTTTTAACTCTCGACTCCGTCTTTTTCTAGGAAAACTCAAGTCTCGATGGAGTGGTCCTTTCGAGATAACTCAGGTGTATCCTTTTGGTGCCATTGAATTACTTAACTCTCGAACAAGTGAGACTTTTAAAGTGAATGGACAGAGAGTTAAACCATACAATGAAGGATTTCAAGAAGTGAGGGTCATTGACAACACTTTGATCCACGATCCCTAGGCTTTGCATGATGTCCAACTTTATGACATTAAAGAAGCGCTTAATGGGAGGCAACCCATCGGTTTGCATTTATTTTTGATAGTTGTAATTTTAAATTTAGCAAGTTTTGATTTTATGTTTAGTCTAAATAAATGGAACAGGTGCTTTGATTGGTTTTAATCTTTCTAATGTGTTTCAGGGTTGATCGGAGAAGAGGGTGCAATTCCTTTGATATTTGGTGATAAATAAATAAATAAAAAAAATGTTGAAAGTGGCAGAAGGAGACACGGCCAAAGGACTTGGCCGTGTCACTTGGCCGTGTCACATGAGACACGGCCAAGCTTCATCAATTTTCAAATCTTGTATTTGTCACAGTGAGTGACACGACCAAAGGACTTGGCGGTGTCCCTTAGCCGTGTCACTTGGACACGGCCAAGCTTCACCAATTTTTCTTCGATTTTATTTTTTGCACCTTTCTTCACAGAGACGAACACGCCCAAGGGACACGGCCAAGTCACTGGCCGTGTCCCTCAAAAATCACATGACACGGCCGTGTTGCCCAGAACTTGGCCGTGTCCCTCACTTTTACACTTTTAAAAACACGATTTTGCCCAATTTCTTCCCATTAAATCCCTAAATCCCTGTTTATTCATCTCTCTCGCTCTCTCGCTCTCTGTATCGCAAACCCCATTCTTTTTTATTCCAAGCTCTAAATCTTCCTTTAATCCTCAAATCTCCCTTTAATCCTCAAATCGTTTCACCAAAACTAGAAATAATCCATTAAAACTTCTTCTTTTCTCATAAAATTTTGATTTGATCAAGTTTTGGTTTGAATTTTTTCAGATTTCTAGAGATGCCAAGGACTAAGATTGTTTCACACCGCAAGACGAAGAAGTCTACAACCGAAGGAGCTTCTTCTTCTTCATCATCTTTATCTTTGAAGAGAGCAAGTCTTTTGGCTCGGGGTTTTTTCCCGACAAGGTATGTTAACGATGAATCTCTTGATGTCCTGCAAATTAGGACTAATTTTGATCGATATGTGCAATTTCTTGGGTGGGAGACTCTAGTCACCTTGAGACCTTTGCAGTTTGAGGAGCTTACTTTAGAATTATTGACATCTCTCAAGGTTGAACGAGATGATAAGAAAATCTGCACTAGAATGATGTTTAAATTGATGGGTAAATCATTTGTACTTAGTATTGACCAGTTAAATGATATATATGGTTTTCATCAGCATGGGGAAAGGTCAGTACCCAAAGAATTTAAACAACAATTTGCTTGGGGAGCTTTAGGCTCGGGTACTTATGTGGCCAAATCGGCCAAAGCATCTAAATTAAGAAATTACGCTTTGAGGTATTTGCATAGGTTTATGGCTTGTGGTTTCTTTGCTCGGAAGGAGAGCCCGGGTGTGGTTGAATTGAGTGAACTATTTTTCCTGGATTGTGCTTTGAATGCAATGCATGTTAGTGCCAGCTATTGGTTAGCCGATATTTTTGATACTGTGGCTAATAAAAGGAAGGGGGCAATTTGTGTTGGGAGGTTGATTACCACATTAGCAGTAGCCCTTGTTGAGGATTTTGACACGAGTACTAGTCGTATGACTAGAATTTCAGGTAATGACTCTTTGGATTTAGCTACACTTGAGAAGATGCACATGGTGGTGCATAGGAGAGGGACTTATGTGATGCCTTCAGCTGAGCCTGCAGCACCGGGGGACAGGCAGAAGAGAGCACGGGTCAAAGAGGAGTCTGACTTGGATTCTCTTGACCTAGATGAGGATGCTCCAGTTTCAGAAAGTCAAGAGGTACTTCTTAGGATTGAGGCCCTGGAGGGCAAAGTGGATCGACTGGATGGCAAGGTGGACCGTAACCATGCTGAGGTTTTGCAGCAGTTGGAACAGATTAATAGCAACCTTGCGAAGATCTTGAGTCTCCATCCCTCGGTTGCATCATCTTCACGCCCGCCTTTTCCATATATTTTGAGTTCCTTGCTTTATTTTGTTTAGTGTATTTTGTTTTTATTTTTCTTTTTTGTTTTAATGTTAACGTTTTATATTTGGATATTTTATTTTTATATATTGTACTTTTGTTTTTGAACTTTTGTGTTTGTGATGGAAAGCTAGGATTTTGCCTCATCAGGTACGATGAAAGACAGGTTGTCCTTTAACTCTTTTTATTTATTATTCTTGTTTTCCATTGAGGACAATGTAAATTTTAAGTGTGGGGTACTCTTTAAGCTTTTTCTTTAATTCGTGTTTTGTTTGTCTTGAAGTGTTTATTGTGTTTGTTTTACATGGCATAATTGTTGAAAATTTATTGATCTTTTCTGTGATTTTAGCATTGTAGTTGAGACTTTAGTATCAGCATAGAAATGAGCATTTGAATTCATTCAGGATCAATTTTCACATTCTGCAATTCATGACAAATAAATCTTTGTGAACCCACCTGTGTGAGTTTTGAGCCTCATAATTTGATATTATTATCAGTTGATTTTCTTTTCTTAAGTGTGCACCTTCATGATTTTGCATATCTGGAGTTTGCTTTTGCATACTAATTGAACTCACATTATGATTTAATCTCAAGTTTTAAAATGATGAAGGCAAATTAGGTTAGCCCTTTAGCTTAAAAAGACCTCCCTTAATATTGAATTCCTTAGTGAGCCAAGTTGAGCCTTTGACCTTTTCTTGTTTGATCAACACAATTCACAGCTCAACTTTTTCTTATTATCATCATACCTGCATTAAGGAATGGAGTTCTTATTATATGACAATAGGGTGGTTTATTTCAAAGTGTGGGGTAAGCAAGTAAAATTTTTTTTGGTATTGCTATTTGGGGTTGAAATGCATACTTTGCATATTGTATTTGATTAAGAGTTGATTATTCTTTTCCTCTACATTTTAAGCTAGATGTTCTATGCAAGTTTGTATTTTGTATATATATATATATATATTAAAAAATGATATAAAAAAGAAGAAGAAAAAGTGAAAATAAAAAATAAAAAAAGAGTTATATATATATATACAAAATTCATATATGTTCTAGCATTGGTTATCAAAAGAGGAATGTTGACTCATGTATTTTTATGCAAGTATGAAAGATTATCAATGGATTGTGAGTATGCCATTTGAGGGAGTTATGAGTTTCTTAGCAAGAGTAGTGTCTAATTTAGATACTCCATTTCTTGATGCTCCAGCCTAAATGTCTTTTCTCACACCTTTACCTTAGCCCCATTACATCCAAATGAAAGACCTTCGGATTATTTCTTGAGAAAATCAGTGAGGGAGATTGGATAATTAAGCAAGTTTATGGTAGTATGCAATCATGAGTGGTTTGAGTGATTAACTTTTGAAATCGAGTGAAACACTTAGATGAGAGATAAGATTTGTATGTCTGGATTAATGAATGAGTTAAGAAAATCGTGATTGAAGGAAATTGCAATTATTTATGTCTAATGTCTTGAAGGATTTCATCTTATATGCTGGAATTATAGTTAGGGTTGTTTGAGTCTTTAATTTATGCCATGTGAATTTGCTTAAGGACAAGCAAAGTTTTAAGTGTGGGGTAGTTGCTTTATTAGTTTTTGTTATAGCTTTGTGTCTTGTTTATTATGATAATTATTGTTTCATTTAGGTATTTTGTTAGTTTTTATCGGTTTGTTTAGTGTTTTCATTAATTTTGGTAGTTTTAGTTTATTTCAGTGTTTATGTTGTTTTTGATCTAGTTTTTAGTATGGTTTTATGTTTTGTTGGTTATTGTCTATTTACTTCGTGTTTAAAGTTTATTTTGAGTTTTGTGTTAGGTTGAAAAAGGCAAGGAAACAAATTGAAGGAGAAAGGGGCAGTAGCTGACACAGGTAGAGGACACGGCCAATTCACTGGCCGTGTCCCATACCAAGTTAAAAAGGAAGAGCAAGTCACAGAGAGAGACACAAGCAAGGGACACGGCCAAGTCAGTGGCCGTGTCCCTCCAAAGAAGCCCAGACACGGCCAAGTCACTCCAACCTGGCCATGTCTCACCTGCATCCAAAGCAAAGAAGACTTAAATTTCACAGAAGCAGACACAGGCAAGGGACATGACCAAGTCACTGGCCGTGTCCCTCCAAAAAGGACCAACACGGCCAAGTCACTTCCAAGACTTGGCCGTGTCACTCAACCAAAAAAGAAAAAGAAGAGAAACAAGTAGTAGGTGACACATGCAAGGGACACGGCCAAGTCACTGGCCGTGTCCCTCCAAAAAGCACTCACACGGCCAAGTCACATGCAACTTGGCCGTGTCTCTCATGAACCAAGCCCGTAGCGGATTTAAAGCGGACGATTCATATAAAAGGAAAAGAAGCTAGGGTTTTGAGGACTGTTGGTGATTTTAAGAGGAATAACCGTTCATACATATAAGTAGTAAAGAAGTGCAAACCCTAGACCTTTCTACCAAGTGAATCAAAACATCAGTTCTTGTTTACTTTTATTGTTTTAAACTTCAATTACACTTTTTCATTAGTTAGCAATTTAAATTTCTTTAATTACTTGTTACTTTTAATCTGATAATCAATTAGCCACTTTAGCTTCCTTGTGAGATGACCTTGGGGCGATCACCTTTGCTACAGCTACCTCGTATACTTGCGAGTGATGCTTTGTGGTAGAGTTAATTTGAGCACAACAGTCTAGTCCTTGAAGCCTAATTGAGATGTTACAACCCTTGAAGCTAGGTTGGGTTGGTTCTTGAAGCCAAGTTGGGTTGATACTTAGCATGCTTTGTTCCCCCTTGAAGCTTGTTTGAACCTAAATCCTTGAAGCCTAGTTGGGATAATGATAATGATAAATGTGATAATTAAACCAAAACATTAACTCTGAAAGTTGAATGGCATATTAGTGTCTTTGGGCCCATGCTTGTCTTTGTTTTTAATGTAATTCTTGAATGGTGAAACCAATGAATAATGAGATTGATTATAATGCATAAAAATGTTATTGAGAATGAATGTTTGATATGACATTAAGCAAAGTAAAATGTTAAGGTATAACATTCTTTTGGATGGTGTATGGACTTGATTGTGAGACATTGGCATTACATCAAAACATAATATTATTGTAGTTGTACCACTAAGCTGTTGGCTTAGCGCGATTATGATTTATCGCGCAGGTGACAGGGATGAACTGGAGAGTTCCTCTAGGCCGAGTAGAGTCTAGATCTTGAGGAGTTGATAGTGGAGCTTAAAGATCAAAGACATACTGCCAGACATGTATATATTTTATGTTTTGTAAAATTTGAGTTTTGATGTTTATGTATTTGAAAATATTTGTAATATTTTCCGCTGCGTTTTGAATAAACATTTTATCTTTTGTGTTTTATAATACAATTTAAATGTTTTAAATTGGTTCATATTATTGTAAAAGAATTGAGTCGTTTGGTTATTAAACCGTAGCATTTCTATATTCAGTATACGTATATTACGATCGTAATAGCATGTTGTGTACGTATACGGGGTATAAGGGTGTTACAACTATGAGGATGATTCGGAAGGGATGTGAGGCATATCTTACTCATGTTGTAGATACTAGAGTAGTTAGGTCCCAACTTGACAGTATACCTACAGGTGCTTAGTTTCTAGATGTTTTTCCTGATAAGTTGCCAAGGGTACCTCTTGAGAGGGAGGTGGAGTTTGGTATTGATTTTTTGCTTGGTACCTCTCCCATCTCTATTACCCCTTATCGAATGGCATAGTTGCTTGATAAAGGGTTTATCTACCATAGTGTGTCTTCGTGGGGTGCACCTGTATTGTTTGTGAAAAAGAAGGATGACACCGTGAGATTGTGTATTGATTATAGACAGTTCAATAAGGTGACGATCAAGAACAAGTAACCTTTACCTTGGATAGATGATCTCTTCGATCAATTGAAGGGAGCAGCAATATTCTCTAAGATTAATATGAGATTAGGGTATCATCAGTTGAGAGTTAGAGATATGGATGTACGTAAGACAACTTTTCCCATGAGGTATGGACATTATGAGTTTCTGGTGATGCCTTTTGGATTGATGAATACACCAACAATATTTATGGATTTGATGAACATGGTGTTTAGACCATACTTAAGATTAGTTTGTAGTGGTCTTTATTGATGATATTTACTGTATTCGTGTAATGAGGAAGATCATGATATGCATCTGCAGATTGTATTGCAGACTTTGAGAGAGAACTAGTTGTATACTAATCTATCTAAGTGTGAGTCTGGCTTAATTAGGTGACTTTTCTCGGTCATGTGGTTTTAGCCGAGGGTATTAATGTGGATCTGAGTAAAGTTGAGGCTATCTTGAATTGGAGTCCACCAAAGACTGTGACAAAGGTTAGAAGTTTTCTGGGTTTGGCAGGCTATTATCATCTGTTTGTGAAGGTTTTTTATATGATAGCTACACCACTCACCAGATTACTTTGGAAAGGAGTGAGATTTGTGTGGACAGATCGGTGTCAGGTGAGTTTTGAGCAGTTGAAGAGATGTTGACTTAGGCTCCTGTCCTTACCCTTCCTATGGAAGGTAAACCTTATACGATATACAGTGATGCTTCATATAGTGGTTTGGGTTATGTTCTAATGCAGGAGCATAGAGTCATTGCTTATGCATCTAGACAGTTGAAGCCTCATGAGCTGAATTATCTGACTCATGATTTGGAGTTAGCAGCCATAGTTTTTTCATTAGAGATTTAGCTACATTACTTGTATAGGGAGAAATGTTTTATTTATATGGATCATAAGAGTTTGAAGTACTTAGGTGTTTAGAGAGAGTTGAATTTGAGACAGAGATGGTGGTTAGAGTTGATTAAATATTACAACTGCTTGATTTATTATCATTCTAGCATGGCAAATGTTGTTGCTGATGCCTTGAGTGGAAAGTCCATGGCAGGTTTGACTGCTTATTCACTCTTGTGTCTTATTGAGTTGAGAGTGTTGCATGCTGGATTTGAATCTTGTGATGACAGTGCATTGATGGCTCAATGCATTTGGGGCCAGTGTTGTTGGATCAGATTAGGGAGGCCTAGTGGCAGATGAGAAAATCCAAAAGATTGTGATGGATTGTCAAAAGGGGGAGAGTCAAGACTTTCCTATGAGAGACGATGGCAGTTTGTGGTACAAAGATAGGTTTTGTATTCCTAATGAATGCAGGATTGAAGAGGCTGATATTAGAAGAAGCACATTACTCACTCTATGCTATGTACCCTGATAGTACCAAAATGTATTAGGATTTGAAGCATCATTTTTGGTGGTCAGGTATGAAGAGGGACATAACAGAATTTGTATCCAAATGTCTCACTTGCCAGAGAGTGAAGGCTGAGCAGCAAGTTCCTTTAGGGTTGCTTTAGCCATTATTAATGCCAAAATGGAAATGGGAGCGAATGACTATAGATTTTGTGACTGGATTGCCTTTGACCCAGAAGAAGCATGATGCAATCTGGGTGATAGTTAATCGGATGACAAAGATAACTCATTTTCTTCTAGTTTGGATGAACTATTCACTTGAGAGGTTTATTGAGCTGTATATCAGTGAGGTAGTGAGGTTGCATGGAGTTCCAGTTTCTTTGGTGTCGAACAGAGATCCCCATTTTACATCAAGATTTTGGAGGAATTTGTAGGATGCATTGGGTTCTTAGTTACATTTCAGACAGACAGGCAGTCAGAGAGAGTGATACAGATTCTAGAGGATATGTTGAGAAGTTGTATCATTGGTTTCACTAGGAGCTGGGACAGATTCTTGCCATTGATTGAGTTTTCTTATAACAACAATCATCAATCCAGTATTGGGATGGTTCCTTATGAGGCCTTGTATGGTAGAAAATGCAGGACACCTTTGTGTTGGGATGAGGTTGGAGAAGGTAAGTTGGTTGATCCTGACTTGAATAAGGAAATAGAAGAGAAAGTGAAGGTGATTCGGCATCTTCTAAAAATTGCTTTAGACCGACAAAAATCCCATACTGATTTGAAGAGAAAAGATATAGAGTTCGGTGTGGGAGATAAAGTGTTCCTGAAGGTGTCGCCTTGGAAGAAGATTTTGAGATTCGGTTGTAAAGAGAAGTCAAGTCTTTGTTTTATAGGACCATATGAGGTATTGGAGAGAGTTATCCAGTGGCTTATAGATTGGATCTGCTGCCCGAGTTAGACTGGATACATAATGTTTTCCATATCTCTATGCTTCGGAGATACATGTCAGACCCATCTCATGTTTTGTTAGTGGAGTCCATTAAGTTAAGTCTAGATCTGACTTACGAGGAAGAACCAGCGACAATTTTGGCATGAGAGGTGAAAGAGTTGAGAAACAAGAAGGTGCCACTTGTGAAAGTTCTTTGGAGGAATCATGCCACTGAGGAGGCGACATGGGCGAGTGAGCATATGATACAAAGTTAGTATCCTCAATTGTTTTAGAGTGGATAGCAGGTAATTTCACGGATGAAATTTTCTTTAAAGGGAGAGAATTGTAACATCCCTAATTTTTAAAAATTCAATAAAATAAATTAAAATTAAAATGGATAAATTAAATAAACTATTTAAATGGATTATAATGGTTGTTCAAAGTTAAAGTGAGGTAAGGCTAGATTTTGGGGTTTTGTTTAGAGTGATGTTTAATTATGATTTGATGTTAAGAATGCCTTAAAATGTGATATTAAATGATTATTTTTAATCACATTTGTTGTAGGCATTAAGAAAATGTGATTTTCCCAACCATAGTGTTGAAGGTAAACTTGGAAGAGTAGTTTGGTGGGAGATTTTGAGCTTGCTTTTGAGAGCATAAAGAGTAAGTACAATTTTTTAATGAATTGGTTATGTTGTTATAAATTTGGGCTTAACACATTTTGGATGGAAAATGTGTTAAGCTACTTGATGTATTGAACATTCATGAACATTATGGTATGACATGTGATTTGTCATGTATGCATCATATGCATTGTGAAAAGCCATTGTTAATGGCCAAATTGCAAAAAATATGAAATATGTGAATTATATGAAAATGACCTAAAATATTTCGGTAATTAATTTTGATGTGAAATGTGATACATTGCGATGAAATATGATGAATTAAAATGAAATGACATATATGAATGAGAAAAAGAAATAAAAAATGAAAATGATGCAAAGTGAGCAAAAATGAGAAAAATTATGCATTGTGAGAAAAATAAGAAAAATGAGGTAATGTGTGTAATTGATAATGAGAAATGAGGGAATGAGCCTAGTTGATTATGGAAAAATGAGAAAAAGTCGAATATGGAAAATATGAATTATTTATGTGCCTAGTATGTGTGAGCGGGGATTTTTGCCCCCACTCCCGGTGGAATGGTTCTTGCGACTTTGGCACTATTTAGGCTCGGGGCCTTAGAGAACACGGACCTAGGTCCGGAGAAAATGGAGTCGCCACCCGGAGGGGCCGAGGAAAAAGAAAAGGGTGTATGACTCGATTTCTAAGGAATCCCCAGCCCCATGATGGGTTCAAAAAGTTGGGTACGTGTGGGGAAGGTGAGAAATGGCCCAGCGCCCCTACAACGTCCAGTTCATTGGAACCGACCTCCTTTATAGGTCTTAATATTATAGAATTCTTAAGTATAAAAACATTATCAATATTACACGCAACAATTGAAAGAAAGCATCATTATATTAAAATCAAAGCAATGTCAAAACAAAGCAAATAAATGGACACCCATCCGAGGATGGAAACATGTCCTGACATCATCCATGCCTAAACTAATAGGATACCCACCGAAAGGTAGAAACATGTCCTTTACATTGGTCCAAAATATAAAAGCAATTTAAGTTACATGATATTTAACTAATGAGGTACCCACAAAGTGTAAACATACCTCTTACAACATTTGGAAATAAAAAATTAATTGATAAAAGTAAAAAAACATTCATAATAAATAAATCATTATCAAAGATATTAAACATCAATCAAAATATATAATAAACATTCATCCATGATATATTAAATAAATCAAGTATTGAAAATGAATCAAAGCATATAATGAACTACACAACCAATTCTAAAAATTAAGCAAGTAAATACACAAATTAGGGTTATTGTTTCTATTAAAATTATTTAATTAATTATATTAGGGTTTTGGAATTTTAGTATTTTAGTATTTGTTTAACCTACTGTAAAAGTTTTGGAAAATTGGAATGAATTAGGGTTTCATGAATTAAATTAGGGTTTAGGGGTAACATTATGAAATTAGGGTTTGGATACTCTAAAACATTTGAGTTTAGGACTCACGATTATTGGATTGTTGTTTTTAGGCTTACTGTGTTGAGTTTTAATATTTAGGTTTATAAGATTTTAAGTTTTTAAGGATTAGGGTTTAGAGAAATTAGGGTTTATGGTTTTAAGGAATTAGGGTTTACTGTTTTTGGTTTTGAAGTTGAATTAAGGTTTTTAGTATTTTGAAAAATATATTTGGTTTTAGAATTTGAGAAAACAATTTATAATTTTATAAAACTTTATGCGATTTTTAGAAACTGTAAGATAAATTTAAGGTTTGGATATTTAACAAAACATTTGGGAATTTTGGGAAAAAGTGAGAGGAAAACAATTTAGGGTTTATTAAAAGCTTTTAGAAACAAACAAAACGATTTAAGTTTTTTAGAAATAGAAAAATATTTTTTTAGGGTTTCTGGAAATAGAAGGAAAAATCTAGGGTTTTAAGGTTTAAAAGAAATAAATTAGAGTTTTTAAATTTTAGAAGAAACAGAAGTAGGGTTCTTAAATAAATAATTCATCAAAGATATCAATCAAAATATAAAATAAACATCCATCCATGATAAATTAAATAAATCAAGCATTGAAAATGAATCAAAACATATAATGAACTACACTACCAAATCTAAAAATAAAGCAAGTAAAGACACAAATTAGGGTTATTGTTTCTATTAAAATTCTTTAATTAATTATATTAGGGTTTTGGAATTTTAGTATTTTAGTATTTTTTTAACCTACTGTAAAAGTTTTGAAAAATTGGAATGAATTAGGGTTTCATGAATCAAACTAGGGTGTAGGGATAAAATTATGAAATTAGGGTTTTAGGATATTAAAACATTAGGTTTATAGTTCTTGGTTACTGGATTGTTATTTTTAGGCTTACTGTGTTGAGTTTTCATATTTAGGTTTATAAAATTTTAAGGTTTTAAGTATTAGGGTTTAGAAAAATTAGGGTTTACGATTTACTAGTTTGGGGTTTACTGTTTTTGGGTTTTGAAGTTGAATTAGGGTTTTTAGTATTTCAAAAAATATATTTGGTTTTAGAATTTGAGAAAACAATTTATAATTTTATAAAGCTTTATGTGATTTTTAGAAACTGTAAGATAAATTTAAGGTTTGGATATTTAACAAAACATTTAAAAATTATGGGAAAAAGTGAGAGGAAAATAGTTTAGGGTTTATTAAAAGCTTTTAGAAACAAACAAAACGATTTAAGGTTTTTAGAAACAGAAAAATATTTTTTTAGGGTTGTGGAAATAGAAGGAAAAATCTAGGGTTTTAAGGTTTAAAAGAAATAAATTAGAGTTCTTAAATTTTGGAAGAAACAGAACTAGGGTTCTTAAATTTTAGAAGAAACAAAATTAGGGTTCTTAAGTTTTAGGAGAAATAGAAGTAACGGTTTAAGATTTTTGGAAAGCAAAAGAAACGAATTAGGGTTTTTAAGGTATTTAGAAACAAAAGAAACAAAAGAAACGAATTATTACATATTCAAAAATCAAAGTTTCGTATGTATATTAGTATGAATCAAAGAAACAATGCTATGAATAGTTTATGATTAAGGATCAAACCTGCGTAGTTGGTTCCACCAAAAAGTTATTTTCTAGATGAACAAAGACAAAGGCAAGATGGCTGCCTTTGATGGATTGATTGCTTGCTTATTCCTCTCAAAAGCCCGATCGTTTTATTGCCAAGTCCCTTGTTAATCTCCTAGTTTTTTTTCGATTGTCCCCGGTCCAAAGTTTTCTCCCCTTTCTATGTTGTTTTTAGTCCTATTTATAGGAAATTTAGGTGATTAATTTTAATTGTTTAAGGAAATTATCATTAATTAGGAAAAGGAAACAAAAACCAAATAGAATTTGGTTTCGGAAAAAATTGCGTCGGAAAAATTTCGCTGGCAAAAAAATTGCTGCGGGCTGCTGCGAAGGATTACGAGCGAAATTGGGGCGCTGCGTGGAAAATTGTGGGTGAAACCATTTCGCCCACAGGAAACTCCTGCGGGCGAAATGGCCCAAGGCCATTTTGTCCAACCTTTTCGGCGATGAATTTTTTCGCCGCCAATTTTTCCGTCGCCGATTTTTATTTTTATTTTGGTTTATTTATTTATTATTATTTATTATTATATTAAATTTTTAAAAATTATAAAAAATAAATATTAAAATAAATATTATTTAATTAAGATAACACAAAAATTATTTTGGACTAAATAAAATATATTGGACCAGACTGGGTCAAAAATTAAGGGTCTACAGTATGTTATTCAATTTTCAGTGTTCTGTGTTTGGCGGCATGCCTATGAGGTTATCCTCATTATTTTCCTTCGGGGCTAGATGCTATGCGTCACTAATACATGATTTGCCTTTGGTACTAGACGCTTGGCGTCATTTTGATATGATTTGCTTTCAGGGCTAGATTTTTGAGCATTATTTTGATTTGCCTTCGGGGCCAGACACTTGGTGTCAATTTGGACCAAAACAGTAACTCTGAAATTTGAATAATGTATTAGTTTGTTTGGGCCCATTCTTGTGTATGTGTTTTATGTGAACTATGGAAAGATGAGAAAATTATGTTATAAAATGGAATTGAATTCCACATTGTGTCATGGCATACAAATGCATTATGCATTGGCATTGTATTTATGTTTTATTGTTATCAAAGATTATACCGCTAGGCTTTTAGCTTAGCACGATTATAATTCATCGCGCAGGTGATAGAGGTGATTAGGTTGAGCCGGAGGGTTCTTCTAGACCAGGTTGGGTCTAGATTTGAGTTGATTTTGGTGCATTACAATCAGAGACACTACCACCATGTATATATTTTATATTTTTTAGTAAAATTTTATATTATGTATATTATGTTATGTTTTGGAGTATTTATATTGTAAATTATAAAGAATGTTTTGGATAAATTTTATAATGTGGGTTTTGTATGTGTTTTGATAAATACATATATATATATGTATGTATAAATATTTTGAGAAAATATGGAGAAATTGAGAAGTGTTGGGGAAATGTGAGATGTATTGTACATTGGGAGTGTTTTTAGTGCAGGTTGTGTTTTTTTAAAAATTTTGGGATTTCCTAATTACATCCAAAACTTTGGCAAATTTTTTCTAGAGTTTTTTTTATTTTATGAAAAATGCTTATTTTGGAACTAAAGGTTTATAAAGAATATTTTATCTGTTATTTAAATATACATTTTTTAGTATTTTTGGATTTTTAAATTTGAAATGTGAAAACTTTTACTAAACTGGGTTGTGACATTTTTATACTTTATATTTGTATTTTATATATGTTGAGTGTATGTATTATATGTATATGGGGTATTAGGGTGTTACATCGAATATCTACCAACAGGGTAAAATAAATCACAAAATAGCAAAAAGTGATGACAAATTCTAAAATAAAGGAAAGCATCTTTTATTATTCATCCTAACATCATATTCCAATGAACTGACAAATGCAGAATTCATTGTAGCTGGTAAGTGTAGAGTGCAGGCCAACTTTGCTTCAGTCGATCTAAGACGTCTTCAGTTAAGCAAGCATATCCAAGTTAGGAGTGAACTCATATCTCTAAGGTTCAACTCTATACTATCGGTCAAGTTGATGAGGATCATAGCAAGTGCCTCAGTGGAGAGCAGTAAGAGGAATGTACATTAGATACGTTTGAATAGTGACATGGGTAATTTTCCACCAAGGTACCAACCAACATATGATGATTACAGCCATAGCCAGATTTATAAAGAAGTACAATTCATAAATATATATAAGAAGCCCGCTAGGTTGAAAACCCAAAAAGGTAGCCTAGGCAAAAATTAAAGCAGTCTGCTAGTTTCAAAAACTCGTAAGAGCGGTTTAGGCAAAAATTAAGACTAAAAGAAAGAGCTCACTTGGTTGAAAACCCACAAGGTTGACCTAGGCAAAAGTTAGGGCAGCTCGCTAGTTCTGAAATTCTGCAAGGGCAGGCTAGGCAAAAATTAGAGCAGTAAAAATAATGACTTAAATTGAAAATCTAAAAGGGAAGTTTAGGTATTACTTGGAGCAGCAAGGGACGTCCAGCCAAACTTCTTAAAGAACCAATTTTGAATTGATCTAACCCCACTAGAGTTTCTACTAAGACCATGAGTATTGTTAAAAATCCTCCCTCCACTTGGTCAACAATATCCAATACTTGTAGATCAATGTCACCATCAGAAGAAACAAGTGAAAATTGACCAAGCAAGCAGAAATAGAACATGCACCCCCATGCTTTGGTGGGAGCCAAATGGGATGCATAAAAATCAATCAAAGGGCCAAACAAGTTTGAAGAACTTTAGGTTTTGAAAGGTGAAACAACATCTGCATTTTTTTGATGAGTTTTTGAGGTCAATATGGGCAATGCCATTTGATGATTACTTGGATATCCAAGGATGGCCTCAAATTCTTCAATCATAGGACACACTTGATTCTAAATCCTAACAAGAAGCCATGGCATGTAAAAAGGATTGATTTAATTTTATATTTTAGAAGCACTTCAAGGCATTAATTTGAGACCAATATATTTTTTCCTGATGTATAGCTTGGAGGTTCTTGAACAAATCCTTCATCTTCTTCAAGTTAGCTTTGGTCATTGTTGAAAGTGTGAGAGTCAAAACTGATTGTTTAAATTTTAAATGCTACGGCTAAATTTGTGGAAAAAATGAGTTGGCTTGATCTGAGATTTGTCCGAAGAATTGCAAATTCAATTAGTGAGGAAAAGAAGCTGAATTGTTGATTTAAATAGACAATGGGTTCAATGTTGAGTTGAACAAGAAAGAAAGGGTTCATGTCAAATTTAAGGTTGAAATTCGAATTTGTTATGGATTTGTAAAATATTAAACCTAGTTTGTGTTGGCTTTGTAAACTCCATAGAACCCTAATCCATGTCGAGTCCATTTTTAATGAATTCAACATGGGAGCTATGGGAGAAAAGACAGCTGGGGGAGCTATGGGAGAAAAGACAGCTGATGAAACTTATGAAATTTTTGAAATGTTGGGAGCTAATTCTCAATAGAAAAATGTAAGAGGAAGAAGTAAAGGGGTGAACCAATTGGAAGCCAATAGTGAGATGGTTAATCAGATAGCTGAATTGACAAGGCAAGTGCAGATGCTGAACATGAAGAACAATACTTCTTCATCCACTCAAGAAGTGTGTGGAATTTGTGGGACTTTCGGGCATGGAGCAAATATATGCCCCTCCGCATATGAGTCTTATGAAAATGAAGTTGAGCAAGTCAATGCTATGGGGGAATATCAACCAAGGGCCCAAAATGATCCTTACTCAAACACTTACAATTCTGGTTGGCGGAATCATCCAAATTTTTCTAGGGCAACAAATAATTCTCAACAGCCTTTCCATTTGCTCCAGAGACAAAACCAACGGCAGGGTCAATCTTCAAATCAAGTGCAGCCTAAGAGAGAGAGTTTGGAGGATAGTTTACAGGCTTTTATCCAAGTCAGTGCTAAGAATCAAGAGATGACTAACAAAAGGCTGGATTCATTAGAAGCATCTTTTAAGAAAGTGGAGACTCAAGTGGGACAACTTGCACAACAGATGCAGATTCAAAAAAAGGGAAATTTCCAAGTCAACCTGAGCAGGCACAATCAGTGACTGTGCTTAGAAGTGGCAAGGTAATAAACAATAATGTTGAAAATAATTCTGTGAATGCAGGTGATCAAGAGAACAAAAAGGAAGGAGAACCAGAGAACAAAGGTGCTAGAGAAAGATCAATGGAGAAATCCCCTTCAGTGGATTTACACAAGGCAAGTAATCCTTACCGGCCACCTATACCATTCCCCAGCAGGTTGAAGAATGATAAACAAGATAAGCAATTTTTGGACATCTTCAACATGTTGTCTAAGGTAAGTATTAACTTACCCTTACTTGAAGCAATAAAGAACATGCCGGCTTATGCCAAATTCTTCAAGGACCTGAACACCAAGAAAAAGAGGCATGAGCCAAATGAAAAGGTGATAGTGTCAGAGGTAGCTAGTGCTATTTTGCAGCATAAACTACCTCCGAAACTAAAGGATCCTGATAGTTTCATAATTCAAATTACTATAGGTAATGGAAAGGGGACTGATGGCATGTGTGATTTAGGGGCCAGTGTAAATTTGATGCCTTATTCTGTGTATCTTGAATTAGAGCTAGGGGAACTTAAACCTACAAAAATGGTGTTGCAATTAGCTGACAGATCTCTTAGATTCCCGAAAGGGGTTATAGAAGATGTGTTAGTTAAGGTTGGTGGGTTGATAGTGCCTGTGGATTTCATAGTTCTTGACATGGAAGGAAGTAACCCTACACCATCTGCACACACTATTCTTCTGGGTAGGCCTTTTATGGCAACTACCAACACCTTGATAGATGTTAAGAATGGTAAATTGTCAATGACTGTCTTAGGACAAACGGTTGAATTTTCTATTTTTAACACTTCTCTCATTCCTACAACTGCATTATATGAGGATTGCTCTTTAATTGATTGTATTGATGCAGTTGTTTCAGATGTTTTCTTGCAGACAGGTTCCTCGGATAAATTGGAGCTGACACTGACCTTAGATTGTGGTTTGGAAATTTTTTATTCAGAAATTGCCAGTTGCCTTGAGACATTAGAGAGTGCTGAAATAGAGGAACTTAAGGAGGACCCAGTATGTGAACTTCCCTCCATCCAAAAGGAAGAGAAGAATCCTTCACTTGAGTTAGAGCTGAAAGAGTTACCTAAAAATCTCAAATATGTGTTTTTAGGAGATCACAACACCTTACTTGTGATAATATCTAGCGAACTTAGTGAAGGGGAGGAGACGAGGTTGGTGAGTGAGCTAAAAAGATTGAAAAGAGCAATAGGATGGGGATTGAGTGACATCAAAGGTATTAGCCCTTCAATGTGCATGCATAGAATCACCTTAGAAGAGGGAGCTAAACCTGTGAGGAAGACCCAAAGGCGCCTTAACCCAAACATGAGTGAAGTGGTTAAGAAGGAAGTGCTCAAATTGCTGGATGAAGGAGTGATATATCCAATAGCTAATAGTGAGTGGGTAAGCCCAGTACATGTGGGGCCTAAGAAATCTGGAATCACTGTGGTGAAAAATGAAAATAATGAATTGGTTCCTACTAGGACTACTACTGGGTGGAGAATGTGTATCGATTATAGGAAGTTGAACAATGCCACAAAGAAAGACCATTTCCCTCTTCCTTTTATTAATCAGATGTTGTATAAACTTTCTGGACACTCACATTATTGCTTTTTGGATGGACTTTCAGGTTATTATCAGGTGCCGATATCACTAGAGGATCAATCCAAGACTACCTTTACTTGCCCTTTTGGGACTTATGCATTTCGGCGTATGCCCTTTGGCTTGTGCAATGCACCTGCAACTTTTCAGAGATGCATGATGACTGTCTTCACAGAAATGATAGATGATTTTATTGAGGTATTTATGGATGACATTTCTATTTTTGGTAGTTCTTTTGATAATTGCCTCAATAAACTTGTTCTTGTGCTTGAGAGATGCATTGAATGTAACCTTACTTTGAGTTGGGAAAAGAGTCATTTCATGGTTACTCAGGGCATTGTCTTAGGTCATGTGGTGTCAAGTAAAGGGATTGAGGTGGATAAGGCTAAGGTAGAATTGATTGCTAAGTTACCCCCACCTACCTCTGTTAAGGGAATAAGAAGTTTTCTAGGGCATGCAGGTTTTTACCGGAGGTTTATTAAGGATTTTTCCAAAATAAGCCAACCATTGTGCCATTTGCTAGGAAAAGATGTTCCATTTGAGTTTACTGCACAATGCATGCAAGCCTTTAATTACCTTAAGGAAAAACTGACTAGTGCACCGGTAATAGTAGCTCCTGTTTGGTCTTTACCTTTTGAAATCATGTGCGATGCCTCTAATCATGCAGTAGGAGCTGTTCTTGGGCAAAGGGTTGATAAATTTTTGAGAGTAATATATTATGCTAGCTTGACCCTGAATAGTGCACAAATAAATTACACAATAACTGAAAAGGAAATGTTAGCTATTGTTTTTGCTTTAGATAAGTTTAGAGCATATTTAATTGGGTTGATAATTATTGTGCATTCTGATCATACAGCTCTAAAATATCTTTTAACAAAACAACATGCTAAACCGCGCTTAATTAGATGGGTGTTATTACTGCAAGAATTTGATTTTCAAATCAAGGATACTAAGGGAATTGAGAATGTTGTAGCTGATCATTTATCTAGATTACCCTTCTTTAGTGAAAGTCTTGCATCTGATAGCATTCATAAAAATTTAGAAGCATTTCCTGATGAGCAGCTGTTTGTGGTAATTGATGCACCTTGGTTTGCAGATATTGCTAACTATCTTGCTTGTCGTATATTGAGTTCTAACATGTCATTTCAGGAAAAGAAAAGGTTTTTGCACGTGAGCAAATTTTATTTTTGGGATGAACCTTACCTATTCCAGATTTGCAAAGATGAGATAGTTCGCAGGTGTGTATCTGAGGAAGAACAACTGAGTGTTCTTAAATTTTGTCATGACCTTCACTGTGGTGGTCATTTTGGAGGAAGAAAGACTGCAGAAAAGGTGCTTCAAAGTGGTTTTTACTGGCCTACTCTATTCAAAGATGCTCAAGAATATTGCAAGCATTGTGACCGCTGTCAAAGAGTTGTAACATTGGGAGGAGGAATGAAATGCCCCTTCAATCGTATATTGTTGTTGAACTGTTTGATGTGTGGGGAATAGACTTTATGGATCCTTTTCCCAAGTCTTTTGGTTATGAATATATTTTAGTTGCTGTTGATTATGTTTCAAAATGGGTGGAGGCAATCCTCACCCGTACTAATGATGCTAATGTGGTTGTTAAATTTATGAAGGAAAATATTCTTAGCAGATTTGGCACGCCAAGAGTGATAGTCAGTGATGGGGGAAGTCATTTTTACAACAAAATTTTTGAGAAGTTAATGCACAAATCTGGTGTGAAACACAAGGTGGCAACCCCATACCATCCACAGACTTCTGGACAAGTTGAAACATCCAACAAGCAAATAAAAGGAATTCTGGAGAAAACAGTCAACTTATCAAGGAAGGATTGGGCGAGTAGATTGCATGATGCTTTGTGGGCATATCAGACTGCTTACAAGACTCCTTTGGGCATGAGTCCATACCGACTAGTTTTTGGTAAGGCTTGTCATTTACCAGTGAAGTTGGAGCACAAAGCATATTGGGCAATCAAGACTCTGAATTTAGACTTGGACAAGGCAAAAAGAGAGCGTTATCTGCAAATTTCAGAGTTAGATGAGCTGAGGAATGAGGCATATGAGAGCTCAAAGATTTATAAGGATTGCACTAAATCACTTCATGACAGAATTATAGTGCGAAAGACATTGAGCCCAGGTATGAAAGTTTTACTTTTTAATTCTCGTCTCCTTTTGTTTCCAGGAAAACTCAAGTCTCGATGGAGTGGTCCTTTCGAGATAACTCAAGTATATCCTTTCGGTGCCATAGAATTGCTTAACTCTCGAACAAATGAGACTTTTAAAGTAAATGGACAGAGAGTTAAACCATATAATGAAGGATTCCAAGAGGTAAGGATCATCGATAGCACTTTGATCTATGATTCTTAAGGCTTGCAGTAATGTCCAGCTATATGACATTAAAGAAGCGCTAAATGGGAGGCAACCCATCGGTTTGCATTTCTTTTCATAGTTGTAATTTTATATTTAGAAATTTTGATTTTCTGTTTGGTTTAAATAAATGGAATGGGTGCTTTGATCGGTTTTTATTTTTCTAATGTGTTTTAGGGTGGATTAAAGAAGAGGTTTGCAATTTCTTTAAGATTTGGTGATATAAAATAAAATAAAAAAAAAGAGAGTCAAAATGGCAGTGAAGAACACGGCCACTTGACACGGCCAAGCCATTGGCCGTGTCGAGCTAAGCCTACAAATCCCATTTTACACAGACCCTGACACGGCCAACAAGCTTGGCCGTGTCATTAGCCGTGTCACATGGGACACGGCCAAGCTTCACCCAAAATCCCCTTTCTTTGTTTTTTGCAAACTTTTGTTCATAGTATCAAACACACCCATGGGACACGGCCAAGTCACTGGCCGTGTCCCTCCAAACACATCAGACACAGCCAAGCTCACCCAAGATTGGCCGTGTCCCTCCAATTTTACACTTTAAAAAACACATTTTTTGCACCTTTCGTTCATTCTAATCCCTAATTTTGTTTTTGGTTTCCTTTCTCTCTCTCGACTTCTCTCTCACAAAACCACCATTGTTGTTCTTTTAAAAGCTTCCAAACTTCCATTAATTCTCAATTTCCTTCACCAAAACTGAAATTAATTCGTTCAATCTTCTTCTTCTCTCATAAAAGATCAATTTAATCGGTTTAAGCTTCAATTTTTTTTCAGATCTTTCAATATACCGAGAACGAAGATGGTATCCCACCATAAGAGGAACCGACCTCCAACTGCAGCTGCATCTTCATCTTCGTCTTCTTCATCTTTGAAGAGAGCTACTCTTTTGGCTCGGGGTTTCTTCCTGACGAGGTATGTAGTGATGAATCCCTTAATGCTCTTCATATTACGAATAATTTTTATCATTATGTTCAAAATCTTGGGTGGGAGAACCTAGTCTCCTTTCGACCTTAGATTCAATTTCAAGAGCTCACTTTGGAATTTTTAACATCTCTTAAGGTTGAAAGAGATGAACAAAAAATTTGCTCTAGGTTGAATTTTAAATTGCTTGGGAAATCATTTATGGTTAGTATTGAGCAATTGAATGTTATATTTGGTTTCCATCAACACGGTGAAAGGTCTGTACCTAAGGATTTTAAACAACAATTTGCTTGGGGAGCATTGGGCTCGGGAACTTATGTGGCCAAATCGGCCAAGGCAACTAAATTGAGGAATCCCGCTTTAAGGTATTTGCATCGCTTTATGTCCTGTGGATTCTTTGCTCGGAAGGAAAGCCCGGGTGTAGTGGAACTTAGTGAGCGCTTTTTCTTAGATTGTGCGTGTAATGCAATACCTATTAGTTCCGGCTATTGGTTGGCCGATGTTTTTGAAGGGGGCTATTTGTATTGGAGGATTGGTTACCACATTGGCAACAGCCCTTCTTGATAATTTTGACCCGAGTACCTGTCGCATGACTAAAATTACGGGTAATGACTCATTGGATTTGGCCACACTTGAGAAGATGCATATGGTGGTGCACAGGAAAGGGGCTTATGTGATGGCTTCAGCTGAGCTAGAAGCACCTGGGGGCAGACAAAAGAGAACACGAGTTCAAGAGGAGTCTGATTTAGATTCTCTTGATTTGGAAGAAGATGCTTCGGCCCCGGATAATCAAGAGATACTTAATAGGATTGAGGCACTGGAGAGCAAGGTAGATTGTAACCATGCTGCGGTCTTGCAACAGTTGGACCAAATAAATAGCAACCTGTAGACCCTTAATTTTTGACCCAATCCGATCTAATATGTTTTATTTAGCCCAAAATGATTTTTGTTGTCTAATTGCTCCAAAATAATTTTAATTAAATAATTTTTACCTTAGTATCTAATTTTTTATTAATAAAAAATAAAAATAAACAAATAAAAATCAAAAAATAAAAATAAAAATCGGAGTCGGAAAAAAAAGCGGCAGAAAAAAGTGGTCGTGTGGGCCCGTCGGTCCAGCAGCAGCTCACCCGCAGGCCTGCGGGCGTTTCGCCCGCAGGAATTTCCTACTGGCTGGCACGCCTCCTGTGGGCTGGCACGCCCACACGCCCAGCCAACGGGCCCGGCTGCTGCAGTTTTTGCCAGCACAAAATCTTTTAGCCCAATTTTTTTGAAACCTAATCCAATTAGGTTTTAATTTCTTTTTTTTTTATTAATATTACTTACCTTAATTAATTAGGAATAAACAACCTAAAACCAATATAAATAAGGACCAATAGAACCAAATAAGGGGAGGAAAAAAAAGGGGGGGGGGCCGAGAGAGAGGAAATCCAATGGGAGTTTGGAAAGTTTGAAACCAAATCAAGGAAGGAAAAGAAGAAATTCAATTTAAATCTTTTCTGGACAGCAGCATCACGAGAAAAGGGATTCCAAAGGCAAAAAAGGCTTGTCTTTGGAGCTAGTTCATCCAAGAAGAAGCAATTTTGGAGCAACTTGCAAAAGAAGGTATGAAATTCTAAATTCTAATTTTTTTACACAGTAGCTAAAACTAGGATTTTTTGTGTTTTTCAAAAGTTAAAATCTTAGAACTTTAATTTAGTTTTCCAAAGTTAAAACACTAAAACGTGATCTTCTTTTCTAAAAAGACTTAAAATTGTTATTTTTTCTTCTTAAAGACCTTAAAACACTAATTGAACATATTTTTCAACAAAACCAAAATCAAATTCTGTTTCTATTAAAATATTAAAGTAGGTTCTATTTCATTCAAAAAGCCTTAAAAAACATCTTTTCTACTTATAAAAACTTCAATCCTTTTGTTTAAATTCATAAAACTTCATAAAATATCAAATTGATTTCTAAAACCCTAAAAATTCTTCATTACCCGTGACCCAAATTCTAAAACCCTAAAATCCAAAATTCAACTTTTAAACCTAAAATAATGAACCCTAATCCTTTTAAAACCTTAAACCATAGTTTTTATGAACCCTAATCCTTTTAAAACATAAAAAAACATAAAAACTAAAAAATTACACAGTAGCTTAAAATTCAATAACCAAAAATCACAAATTAAAGTATTTTAAGGTATTTAAAACCCTAGTTTCATGATTTCATCATTCAAACCTTAATTTGGTTAATCAAAGAATCTTACCGATCTTTCAAAACATAAAACCCTAATTTACTTTAATTCCATAAAAAGTCACAGTAGCCATAATTGGACTTTTATTTACTTTATTCAATTCCATACTTGATATGCTTTGATTTATTTCTTATGCTTTAATTTATTTTCAATACTTGATTTATTTAATTTATCATGGATGGATGTTTGTTTTATATTTTGGTTAATAGCTTTGATGAATGATTTATTTATGATGAATGATTATTTACTTTTATCAATCAATTTAGATTTCCAAAAGTTGTAAGAGGTATGTTTCCACTTGGTGGGTGCCTCATTATTTAAACATCATGTAATTTAATTTGCTTTTCTATTTTAGAACTTATGTAAAGGGCATGTTTCTACCTTTTGGTGGGTGTCCTATCTAGGCATGTGATGTAAGGACATGTTTCTATCCTTGGATGGGTGTCCATTTATTTATTTTGTTTTATTTGGACATTGCTTTGATTTTAATATAATGATGCTTTCTTTTTATTGTGCGTAGTATGGATAATATTATTATATTTAAGAATTTTATAATATTAAGACCTGTAAAGGAGGCCGGTTCCAATGAACCGGGCGTTGTGGGGGTGCTGGGCCATTTCTCATCTTCCCCACACGTACCCAACTTTCTTAACCCATTAGGGGGTTGGGGATTCCTTAGGAATTGAGTCATCCACCCCTTTCTTTTTTCCTGGCCCGTTCGGTGGCGACTCCATTTTTTTTCGGACTTAGGTCCGTGTTCTCTAAGGCCCCGAGCCTAAACAGTGCCGAAGTCGCAAGAACCATTCCACCGGGAGTGGGGGCAAAAATCCCCGTTCACAGTGGCGACTCCACTGGAGATGAGAGAAGTTGATTCCGTTGGTCTTTATATTATTCTATTCTTTCTTATAATGATATTATCCATTGCATCATATTAGATTGCATTGTGTGCATGAGTTAGGACGCACGTGTTACCCGTGTTATGTTATGTAAGGGATACCATACTTTCACTCAAGGTATGGAGATCGAGCATGGCATAACCACTCATAGCCTTGTACCGTTTGGTATATACTTGCTATGGGAACCTAAGCCTTTCTACCCAAAGACTAAAGCTCATGTAATTGGCCTAGTTACTTTTCTTAGGTTTTACCCTAAATGCATGTTGTTTGACTATGGTTAGTTTATCTTAGTCTAAATCATGGCTTATTTGGTTTATTCTTTTTCTAATATGGCCTAAGTATATTGTAAGCTCAAAATAAAATTTTCTTTAAAATCCGAAAGACCAAAGCTATTTTTAAAATTTTTCAAGATGGTCTTTGGACATAAGACTTTTTCTAAAAACAAATCAAAAAAAAATTTCTTTGGCTCATGGCCCAAATACTAAGCCCGAAATCCACTTCTCTAAAAATCTTTTTATAATGGGCTTAAAAACAAAATTCTTACAAAGAGCTTGCAAAATATTTAGGTCAATTATGAAATACCAAAAATCAATTGTGGGCCTAGTTTACACTAAGAATAAATTAACTATGGGCTTGTTTTTGGCATTAATCATTAGTTACCTTTTTCAAGTGAGAAATCTATTTATAATAAGCCTCTTAATTTCGTTTTAATCCAATATAGCATAAAATCTACTTTAGTTGGTTGAATGGATTAAAACCTAATTAATGGGAATTATCATGGATTGATTTCCATTTTCGAAAATATAACTATTGGTTGAAACGTCTGAGGGAATTATTCGAAAGCAAGTTACCCCATGTTGGTATTTTGGTTAACCATATACCTAGGAAAAGAGACTCGCCACTCGTGTGTGGATGTTATAAGGTTGGAAGGAACATCCTATTTATCCTTATTTGTTGTTGGTGCATACATGCATATATGCATTCATTTGCATCTCATCTCATTGATCCTCTCTAGCTCACAGCCCTAGATTACGATAGTTCAAAAGCTTACAATCCGACCTATGCCGGAGACGAGATATCTAGCAACGACTCAATCACTTGCTCACCAAAAATAATGGAGCCTGAACAAATTCAAAGAATGGTGGATGAAGCCCTCAATGCCATGATGGAAGAAATAAAAGAGGCCCTAGCTGAGACCATGAAGAACCAATTGACTGCAATCTTAGAAAACCATACCGAGGCATCTGCTAGCACTAAGAAACCAAAGGACAAAGGGAAGACCAAAGTTAGTGAAGTAGCTTTTGATGATGATAAGGTGATCATTGATGATGATGATTGGGCTCAATATTACCAAGATCTTCAAGACAAAAAGGAACCGAAGGTTGCTGAGAAGGCAACTATTAAAAAGACCGAGACATCCGATGTTGAAAAGATGATTGCTGATTTAGAAAAGAAATTTGAGAAGAAATTGAAAACCGAAGAGGTGTCCGAGATCGACAAATTGTATGAGCTAGATGAAGAAGTCCCATACAAGTTCAAGATGCCATCATTTGCTATGTACAATGGCACCAGAAATCCTCATCTTCATGTGAAGCGGTATATTACTGCCATGCAGTCTGCCCGAGCTACTAAGGCTCAAACTCTAAGGTACTTCATACTCTCATTGGATCCTGATGTCCAAAATCGGTTCAATACCTTAGATGATGGAACACAAAAGAGTTGGGATCTACTTTACAAAGCCTTCATCCAACAATATGGATATAATGTTGAGTTGGAAGTTACCTTGATGGAAGTGGAGTCCATTAGGCAAAGATCGAATGAGAACTTTGTGGATTATGTGAAGAGATGGAGAAACAAGGCTACTTTGCTCAAGAAAAGGCCCGATGAATCTGATCAAATAAGAATGATCGTGAGAGGTGTCCTGCCCAATCTCCGCGAAAGGATGTCTCACACCCTTATAAGGGACTTCAAAGATCTTCTCCAAGCTGGTCTAAAAATTGAAGAATGGGAAAGGGAGAAGAATCGCTTTTCAATAAGAAGGAATGAGAAAGGGAACAACCAGCCTAACAATCAAAGCACACAAAAAGAAGTTGATGTTAATGTAACCGGTCAAGGGAATAAAAGACAATTCTCAGAATTGGGGAAACCTTTATCTTGGGGTTTTAGCAAGCTGCAAAAGAAAGGGTTGTTACAACCATTAGCTCCTCGACCTCTACATAATCCACTGCCACCAAACTTCAATGCCGAAGCCTTTTGTCAATTTCATCAAATGCGAGGGCATGAAACAAATAAATGTGCTTGTCTAAGGCATGAGATTCAAGACCTAATCGATAGTGGCAAACTACCCGAGCCGGATAAGCCCAACACCAAAGACAATCCATTACCAAGGTTCAATAGAGTACCTCCACCGGCAACCTTCATGGTGGGAAAAGGATTGGAAGAAGATTTTGTTTTATCATCCTTTCAAGATGGGGATATTGAAGATGTGAAAGGAAAACAAGCCTAACTCAATGAACTTTCCTTAGCTTGAATGTTGCTTTTCAATCTTACTTTCTTTAATATTTTGAAACTATTGTATTTTTCAAATTTAAATTTGTTTGAATAAATTATTTTTATCACAAATTTTTATTGGTCTTTGTTCATTTTGGTGCTCAACCAATGAGGAATTTAGCTTGATTTTTATAAATTAATGTGTCTAGGCATCATGACTCGAATGACTTTACTAGATGAGGGAATTGCTCTATAGCATTGAGTTGTGTATGCTTACTTAGAGAGGGCTCCTGCATAATTATCTTTGTCTAGGTCTTAGTCAGTCTTATAACATGCTTTGACAAATTTTTGAGGCAAAATTGAACTCTGCTTATTTAAGGGAGAAATGATATAGGCATTGTTTGATAAGCCAACAATTAGTATCTACCCTATTAAATATCAATCCCTAGTTGTCCCTTTGAGCCTTCATAAAATTTTAGCTTTCTTTTCATTGGCATACAAACCTCAATAACCTACCCTGAGCTGTTGTGATACTTTTGACAAGTCTTATGATCACTAAGATGAAGAGGCAAGAAGATCAAAGAAAGAAATGAATAGTCAAGACTATGAAGATAGTTGAAGTTCTCAAGACCATAAGGGTAGTTGATGTTTTCAAGACCATAAGGATAGTTGATGTTTTCAAAACCTTAAGGGTAGTTGAAGTTCCCTTAATGTCTCCAATATATCAAGACAATATCAACATTAGAGTAACAAATGATTTATCCCTGTTAAGGAAGATTTATGTTACTCCACTCATCCATTATTGGAAGCCCAAGTTAGTACAAACAAACAACTCTTTTAGAGCTAGAACTTAAAAAGAAAAAGAGAAAAAGATAAAACCTAAAAAGACGGTTCAAAAAGCCAACTGAGTTCTCTTTTACCTAAGTCAACAAAAGGCTTCCATTTGGTTTATAAGGACATTTTGACTTGAATTGGTCCAAAATAACCAAAGATCCAATTAAAATTGGAGAAAAAGGGGAAAGACCATTCAGTGCTTAAAAGTTCTGTACTTGACAGTCCTACAAGGAAGAAGGACAAAATGACAAAATGACCAAAGAAAGGGGAGAGTAAGGAAAATAAAGAGAAAGAAAAGGGAAGAGTAAGAAAAATAAAAAGAAAGAAAAAGGGAGAAGAAGAAAAGAAAGGAATTTGGGAACCAAACTTTTTTTACAAGGGAAAAAACTATCCTAATCAAGATCTAGATTAATGCCAAGAAGATAGAAGGAATTTGGAGTCTAGCAAGATTGCTCCCAACTGCCTAAAGTTCAAACAATAAATTTATAGTGTGAGGGTTTGTCCATTGTGTCACACCAGCTCCTATCTCAAAATGGCCTTCATTTAAACCTGTGTCCCTTATAGACCCCATTTCAAGCTTATCAAAGACATGTTGATCTCTCTTGGTAGGTAGAATCTATTAGTGGAGATAGTTTGAATAAGCATGCATATGAGATAGACAATATCTAAAATCAAATGAGACCTTTGGCCAAGTAATGTGTATGTGCCTATCTGAAGTGCAACAGTTCTTGCTTAAATAGAAATGATTCCCGAGTTTAGTACGGTAACTAGGGTTGTCATGTTATGGATATGTTAATTTGGAAAATCAAGTCCTGAGGTACATTGACATCAATTTGGCAAAACCAATATTTGACTTCAAAATCAAAAAAATAAAAGAAAATGTTTTGTCATACAATGCCTTCAAGTTAAGGGAAGTATGTTGAACCTCCAAAGGACATATTGGGCAAAGGAAATGATTATTGGCAAGCTGCCAATTGACATGCTGAAACATAATGGATGCATCCCTGACTCTACCATTAGGGGTCTCTACCACTCATGTTCTCAACATATAGAAGATAAAAGCCACAAATGCAAAGCTTTCGATCATTCCAATGCAAGACTTGAACAAGCATCAAAACGGAGTCAATGAGAACACTTCTGCTGATCACCTCAGTTTGTAAGTCAATAAAACCGCTGTAAGTATCATTCATGAATATCATGCATACACGAGCATGTCACATCACACTTTCTTGTCTTGTGTTGTCTATTCCTTGTCAAAATGAACAGTAAGCAATCAAAAGAAGATATCAAATCAGGGGGGGGCATAGAAAGCCCATTGCTTGAGAAAGCTCCAGTAATCTTGCAAAGAGAAGAAATGCATGCTTATGTGAAGAACAAGACGGCAAAAACATCAATCAAAGCATGGATAAAATCTTTGGTTTGAACCTACACAGGGGGTAAAGTTTCTCCTTTTCAATTTTTTGAGTTTATATACCAAATATTTTTAAACTCACTTACAAATATTTTGCCACATAAGGGGGAAGGAGAGGATATAAGGTCCAATTAAAAAATAACTAAATCTTTGCAAAAAGAAAGAAGAAAAGAATGGAACAATAGAACTCTCAAAAGAATGAAGGTGCAAAAGACAAAAGACCAATCCAGCTAAAAGAGCTGAAGCCTGGGTGAAGACCCGATCTCAAAGAATGAAGATCCATTTTCAAGGGTGAAGACCCAATCTCAAAGGATGAAGATAAGGATGAAGATCCATTTTCAAGGGTGAAGACCCGATCTCAAAGGATGAAGATCCATTTTCAAGGGTAAAGACCCGATGTCAAAAGATGAAGATTCATTTGCAAGGATGAAGATCCATTTGCAAGGGTGAAGACCCAATCTCCAAGGATGAAGACCCATTCTGAGGGTGAAGAATCACAATGCATAGAACAGCCAGAGTAGTCAGACTTCTCAACTGATAAAAGGTTAGTCAAATTCATTCTCTGGTCCAAGTACCCATTCTCGGGTCCAAGTACCCAAATCAAATCTAATCTTGGGTCCAAGTACCTAAATTAAATCAAAATCAATTCAAATCTCAAGTCAAAGTACCCAGGTTAGGATCGAGTATCCCAATCAAGTTTAGGATCAAGTGTCAAAATCCAATTTAGGATCGAGTATCTAAAGCCAATTTAGGATCGAGTATCCAAAGCCAATTTAGGATCGAATATCCAAATCCGATTTAGGATTGAGTATCCAAATCCAGTTTAGGATCGAGTATCCAAAGCCAATTTAGGATCGAGTATCCAAATTCGATTTAGGATCGAGTATCCAAATCCAGTTTAGGATCTAGTATCCAAATCCAGTAATGTCTGAATCCAGTTAGGATCAAGTATCCCAATCCAATTTAGGATCGAGTATCCAAATCCAGTTAGGATCGAGTATCCCAATCCAGTTTAGGATCGAGTATCCAAAGCCAATTTAGGATCGAGTATCCAAATTCAATTTAGGATCGAATATCTAAATCCAGCTAGGATTGAATGTCCGAATCCAGTTAGGATTGAGTATCCCAATCCAATTTAGGATCGAGTATCCAAATCCAGTTAGGATCGAGTATCCCAATCCAGTTTAGAATCGAGTATCCAAATCCAATTTAGGATCGAGTATCCAAATTCGATTTAGGATCGAGTATCCAAATCCAGTATCCAAAGCCAATTTAGGATTGAGTATCCAAATTCAATTTAGGATCGAGTATCCAAATCCAGTTTAGGATCGAGTATCCAAATCCAGTTAGGATCGAATATCCAAATCCAGTTTAGGATCGAGTATCCGAATCCAGTTTAGGATCAAGTACCCAAATCCATATAGGATCGAGTATTCAAGTCTAGTTTAGGATCGAGTGTCCAAATCTCTCGGGTCCAGAACCCAAAACCTCAAAAATTGAGTCTTATTGCTTTTCACTCTATTTCACTAAGGTTTCAGATCATTCAAGCACGGGGCAAACTGTAGACCCTTAATTTTTGACCCAATCCGATCTAATATGTTTTATTTAGCCCAAAATGATTTTTGTTGTCTAATTGGTCCAAAATAATTTTAATTAAATAATTTTTACCTTATTATCTAATTTTTATTAATAAAAAATAAAAATAAACAAATCAAAATCAAAAAATAAAAATAAAAATAAAAATCAGAGTCGGAAAAAAATCGGCAGCGAAAAGTGGTCGCGCGGGCCCGTCGGCCCAGCAGCAGCTCACCGGCAGGCCTGCGGGCATTTCACCTGCAGGAATTTCCTGCAGGCTGGCACGCCTCCTGCGGGCTGGCAAGCCCACACGCCCAGCCAATGGGCCTGGCTGCTGCAGTTTTCGCTAGCACAAAATTTTTCAGCCCAATTTTTTTGAAACCTAATCCAATTAGGTTTTAATTTCTTTTTTTTTATTAATATTACTTACCTTAATTAATTAGGAATAAACAACCTAAAACCAATATAAATAAGGACCAATAGAACCAAATAAGGGGAGGAAAGAAAAAAGGGGGGCCGAGAGAGAGGAAATCCAAAGGGAGTTTTGAAAGTTTGAAACCAAATCAAGGAAGGAAAAGAAGAAATTCAATTTAAATCTTTTATGGACAGCAGCATCACGAGAAAAGGGATTCCAAAGGCAAAAAAGGCTTGTCTTTGGAGCTAGTTCATCCAAGAAGAAGCAATTTTGGAGCAACTTACAAAAGAAGGTATGAAATTCTAAATTCTAATTTTTTTACACAGTAGCTAAAACTAGGATTTTTTGTGTTTTTCAAAAGTTAAAATCTTAGAACTTTAATTTAGTTTTCCAAAGTTAAAACACTAAAACGTGATCTTCTTTTCTAAAAAGACTTAAAATTGTTATTTTTTTCTTCTTAAAGACCTTAAAACACTAATTGAACATATTTTTCAACAAAACCAAAATCAAATTCTGTTTCTATTAAAATATTAAAGTAGGTTCTATTTCATTCAAAAAGCCTTAAAAAACATCTTTTCTACTTATAAAAACTTCAATCCTTTTGTTTGAATTCATAAAACTTCATAAAATATCAAATTGATTTTTAAAACCCTAAAAATTCTTCATTACCCATGACCCAAATTCTAAAACCCTAAAATCCAAAATTCAACTTTTAAACCTAAAATAATGAACCCTAATCCTTTTAAAACCTTAAACCATAGTTTTTATGGACCCTAATCCTTTTAAAACATAAAAAAACATAAAAACATAAAAATTAAAAAATTACACAGTAGCTTAAAATTCAATAACCAAAAATCACAAATTAAAGTATTTTAAGGTATTTAAAATGTAACACCCCTATATTCCGTATACGTACCAAGCATGCTTAAACGATCGTAATATACGTATACTGAATATAGTAAATGCCACAGTTTAAAAAGAAAACACAACAAATATCTTTGTAAATAAATAAAACCAATCTCAAACATTTTAAAGAAATCCAAAAGACACCATATATAAAAATGTTTATCAATTCACAGCGGAAGTTATTACAAATATGTTATAAATCAAAGTTTACAAAACATAGAATATATATACATGATTGACAGTTCTTCTCTGATCTTTAAGTCCCAAAATGAACTCTTCAATGTCTACTCTCACTCGGTCTCGAAGAACTCTCAGGTTCAACTCTGTCACCTGCGCGATCAAACAATATCGCGCTAAGCCAACGGCTTAGTAGTACAAAGTATACTAATATTATGCTTGAATATAATATAAGATCACAATTAATCTCATACATCATTTAAAAGAATATCACGTTTCCACATCATACGTTGTTCAATGTCATAACAACATTCATATTATATTTTCATAGTTCCATTAATTTCACCATTCAAGAATCACATTAAATACAAAGACAAGCATGGGCCCAAGAACACTAATATGCCATTCAACTTTCAGAGTTAATGCTTTGGTTTTGTTATCACATTTATCATTATCATAAACCCAACTAGGCTTCAAGGATCAGACACTATAGAAATTGGGACACCATGCAACTTTACAATCTCATGGATATACAGCTCAACTAACCTCTCCAAAGAGTAATCCATCCGAACCAGAAGAAAATGAGCTGTTTTAGTCAACCAGTCAACAATCACCCAAATAGCATCATGCTTCCTTTGTGTCAATGGTAAACCAGATACAAAATCCATGGTTACTCTATCCCATTTCCACTCAGGTACTGATAACGATTGAAGTAACCCTATTGGAACTTGATGCTCAGCTTTTACCTTCTGACATGTGAGACATTTAGACACAAAATCTACAATGTCTCTCTTCAACCTAAACCACCAGTAAAGCTGCTTCAAATCATGATACATCTTTGTATTGCCCGGATGCATAGAAAATACTGACTGATGGGCTTCTTCTAAAATGATCCTTTTCAAATTAGCATCATCAGGTACACACAATCTGTTCTTAAACCAAAGACTCCCATCACTTCTCACAATGAAATCTCGACTTTTTCCATTTTGGCAATCTGAAACAATCTTCTGAATCTTCTCCTCAGCCAATTGAGCCTCTTTAATCTGATCCAACAATATTGGTTTCAATTGCAATTGTGCCAATAAGGCACCATCGTCACAAGATACAAAACTAGCATGCAACGCTCTCTACTCAACAAGCAACGAGAGCGAATAAACAGTCAAACCTGCTAAAGACTTCCGACTCAAGGCATCAGCAACAATATTTGCCTTACCAGGATGATAATCAATCAAACAGTCATAGTCTTTAATCAATTCCAACCATCTCCTCTGTCGAAGATTGAGTTCTCTTTGGACCCCCAAATATTTTAAACTTTTATGGTCTGTATAGATAAAACACTTCTCCCCATACAAATAGTGTCGCCAAATCTTCAATGCAAACACAATGGCTGCTAACTCTAAATCATGGGTCGGATAATTGAGTTCATGCGGTTTCAACTGTCGAGAAGCATAAGCTATAACTTTACCTTCTTGCATCAGAACACAACCCAAACCATTATGTGAAGCATCACTGTAAATCACATAGGGTTTATCTTCCACAGGTAAAGTAAGAACAGGTGCTTGAGTCAACATTTCTCTCAACTGATCAAAGCTAGCCTGACACTGATCTGTCCACACAAATCTAACTTCCTTTCGAAGCAATCTGGTAAGTGGAGTAGCTATCAAAGAAAATCCTTTCACAAATCGTCAGTAATAGCCTGCCAAACCCAGAAAACTTCTAACTTCAGTCACAGACTTTGGTGGACTCCAATTCAAAATAGCTTCAACTTTACTCGGATCAACTCTAATACCTTCTGCTGAAACTATATGACCGAGAAAAGTAACTTGGTCAAGCCAAAACTCACACTTCGACAGTTTAGCAAACAATTGCTTCTCTTTCAAAATCTGCAGCACAATCCGCAGATGCTTGTCATGCTCCTCCTCATTACGCGAATACACCAAAATGTCATCAATAAAAACTACCACAAACTGATCCAAATAGGGTCTAAACACCCTATTCATCAAATCCATAAAAACTGCAGGTGCATTCGTCAAACCAAAAGGCATAACTAGAAACTCATAATGCCCATACCTGGTCAGAAAGGCGGTCTTAGGAACATCTTCAGCTTTGACCCTTAACTGATGGTACCCTGATCTCAAATCAATTTTGGAAAATACTGCTGCACCCTTCAATTGATCAAAGAGATCATCAATTCTAGGCAAAGGATATTTATTTTTAATAGTCACCTTGTTCAATTGCCTATAATCGATACACAATCTCATAGTACCATCCTTCTTCTTCACAAACAAAACAGGAGCTCCCCATGGTGAAACACTAGGGCGAACAAACCCTTTATCCAGCAACTCCTGCAACTGCACCTTCAATTCTCTCAATTCAGCGGGTGCCATTCTATAAGGAGTGATAGAGATAGGAGTGGTACCAGGCAATAATTCAATACCAAACTCCACCTCTCTCTCAGGAGGCAACCCTGGCAACTCCTCTGGAAACACATCTGGAAACTCTGCAACTGTGGGTATGCTATCAATTTGAGAACCCCTTACTCTAGTATCCACCACATCAGCAAGATAAGCATCACATCCTTTTCTAATCAATCTCCTAGCTGCAATAGCTGAAACAAACAAGGATGCTAGCTGTCCCTGCTCACTAGATACTATCACCTCTCTTCCATCACCAGTCCTCAAAGTAACAATTTTATTTTTACAATCCACTACAGCTCCATGTCTAGATAGCCAATCCATGCCTAGGATCACATCATATTCCTTAAAAGGCATCTCAATCAAATCTCCAAGGAACTCCTCACCTTGAACCATTACTGCACTATCTCGGTGCACTTTGCTAACAATCACACTATGCCCTAAAGGATTTGTCACCAAAACATCAAATCCTAGGGATTCAACATGCACATCAGACACAGGAAAAATAGATGCACTAATATATGAATGTGTAGAACCCGGATCAATCAAGGCAAGTACTGAAGTATCAAATAAAAAGAAAGTACCAGCAATGACTGCAGAAGCATCTGGTTGTCTCTACATCACATAAATCCTCTGAGAAGATCCAACCTCCTCTGGTCTACTCTCCCTGGATGTAGAACCTCCTCTAGAACTGAACCCAGATCTGCCTCCTCTGCTGAAACCTCTGCCTCCTCTACCTCCCCTCACACTAGGTCGAGAAGCTGCAGTGGATGGAGCACTCGCCACTAAAACTGTAGGTCTAGATCTCTGTCTCTGAAACTGTACTGACCTACCAGCTGGCCTCTGACTCCTACTAACCCGAGGAATAAAGCTTCCTTTACCTCTCTTCACAGACGAAGACCCTGCCTCAAACTGGGGCCTTCTAACCCTGATCTCTTCCTCTGAAGCAGCTGCAATAACCTGAGCTCTCTCCACACTCCTAGCTGCTGCAACAAGCTGGGAAAAATCATGATATCTAGATCCAGCCACAAGACACATGATAGAGGGCCTCAATCCCTCCTCAAATCTCATACATCTATCTATCTCATCAGATATAATACCCCCAACATACTGGCTCAACCGGATAAACTCTAGCTCGTATTCCGTCATAGTCCGGTGATCTTGCTTCAAACTTAGAAACTCCATTTTCTTCACATCTTTATACTCCCTTGGAGTATACTTCAATTCAAACTCTCTTAGAAAATCAGCATAGGACAAGGTAGGTGGATCATCCATAGCATGGGGCACTGTCTTCCACCAGTCGTATGCATCCTTCTGCAACAATGATCTTGCATAATCAAAATTTTCTTCTGGAGTGGCTTGCAACTGAACAAATATTCTCTGTACTTTATCTAGCCACTGCTCAGCTACAGCTGGATCAATAGTACCCAAGAAATCTTCTGCTCCATACTTCCATAATTTGTCATAATGCCTCACTGATACCAAAGGCTGTGGGGGTGGGGGCGGTGGTTGCACTGGTGCTTGCCTCAACAAATCAATAACATGCCTAAACCAACCTGGCGGAACCTCCTCACCAGCTGGTCTCCCCGACACAGAAGCAGGTACCTCTCCAGTACTATCCACTCTAGCTCCCTCTCTAACCTCATCAGGAGCTATACTCTCAGCACTACCCTCGACTGACTGACGTAAGTGAGAATCCATCATAACCTATATCTGCAAACACAGCAGAATACCTCTCATTAAAGATCAGAGACTGCCAATGCCAAACATGTATGTTATTCAAAAATCCACTTTTTAAAATCAAAACACTCTTTTTCTTACACTTGACCTAGGTTGAGAATCTCAAACCTAGGCTCTAATACCAAAACAATTGTAACACCCCTATATCCTGTATACGTACCAAGCATGCTTAAACGATCATAATATACGTATACTGAATATAGTAAATGCCACAGTTTAAAAAGAAAACACAACAAATATCTTTGTAAATAAATAAAACCAATCTCAAACATTTTAAAGAAATCCAAAAGACACCATATATAAAAATGTTTATCAATTCATAGCGGAAGTTATTACAAATATGTTATAAATCAAAGTTTACAAAACATAGAATATATATACATGATTGGCAGTTCTTCTCTGATCTTTAAGTCCCAAAATGAACTCTTCAATGTCTACTCTCACTCGGTCTCGAAGAACTCTCAGGTTCAACTTTGTCACCTGCGCGATCAAACAATATCGCGCTAAGCCAACGGCTTAGTAGTACAAAGTATACTAATATTATGCTTGAATATAATATAAGATCACAATTAATCTCATACATCATTTAAAAGAATATCACGTTTCCACATCATACGTTGTTCAATGTCATAACAACATTCATATTATATTTTCATAGTTCCATTAATTTCACCATTCAAGAATCGCATTAAATACAAAGATAAGCATGGGCCCAAGAACACTAATATGCCATTCAACTTTCAGAGTTAATGCTTTGGTTTTGTTATCACATTTATCATTATCATAAACCCAACTAGGCTTCAAGGATTAGGTTCAACCAAGCTTCAAGGAAAACAAAGCATGCTAAGTATTAACCCAACTTGGCTTCAAGAACCAACCCAACCTAGCTTCAAGGGTTGTAACATCTCAATTAGGCTTCAAGGATCAAATCCAACCTAACTTCAAGAGATTGTTACCATTAGGCATGCCACCAACAACAAAACTCTGAAAATGAATAACATATTAGATACACAATTCATTTATTATCTCATTATCAATTCCATTCTCCATTCTCATAATCAATTAGGCAAACATGCCTTATGTCTTTCAAATGAATCATCATAGCCAATCACAATGGCTTCACATCATTTCATATCTCAATTCATATTTTACATATAGCATCATTGGTATAACATTTCAAAGTACATTATTCACATAACACATTACCATTCACAAGATTCATCATGCACATAATACATAACCTTGTTCATATAGTATCATATGCATTATCAAATGTAAGTTCAATCTCAACCATGTAAGAAGAGCAAGGAAGAATCACAGTAGCCAACACACTCAAGGGACACGGCCAAGCTTGTGGCCGTGTCTCTCAACCAAAATCAACAGAAGCAGACATGGGCAAGGGACACGGCCGTGTCTCTCCAAAATATATCCAACACGGCCAAATTTCCATAGACTTGGCCGTGTCTCCCAAAAATATTTAGTTTTGGCCGTGTCTCTTCTTAGGTTTGGCCGTGTCTCTCATAAATAAACCCTAAATGTAGCCAAAACTCTTTTAATTAAATCAAGAACACATTATACACAATGTAACCTCATTCAAATGGATATAATCAATGTCATTAACACTTATTTTACATATTCATCACAATATTCACATTAACCCTATATCAACCATACATTCAATCACTTACCACTTCAAACCCTAAAACCAACACTACCCTTATTCTTTCAATTTCAATATCCACTCAACTTACCATCTTCAAACCAAAACCAACACCAATTTGACTTACAACCAATTTCAACACTTATAAACACATCTCAAACACACCTAATCATAATATCAACAATTCATAACTCACCTCAAACACAACTCCAAAATAACAAAGGAAAACAAGAGAGTACTTACCTAAATTGAAGAAATCTCACAAATCTCCAACTTAATCCTTTGATTCTCCCTTCAATTTGGTTTTAGAAATCAACAAAAATTACTCTTGTTCTGTGGCTTTGGAGGGCCGGCCACCATAAGAGAAAGAGAAGAAGAAGAAAAGAAAATGAAGACAAGTCAACTTCTCTTCTTCTTTAAATCTCCACCAAGCAATTCTAACAAAGCAAAATTACTTAAATGCCCTTTTTCATTTGTTCACATATCCTTTAAAACTCTTGCCCTCTTAAGTAATTTCACACATCCCAAATTAAAATATCTTCTTCCCTTGACTCTCCATTTGACCAACATATATGTTTTATATATTAACATATATACAACATATACATTCCATTAACACAAACATTTCCTTTGCAAAAACATATGTACATTAATTCAAATCAAACAACAATTGTATTAAAACTTCTAGGGCATACATTGGGATATTACATAAAACCCTAGTTTCATGATTTCATCATTTAAACCTTAATTTGGTTAATCAAAGAGTCTTACCAATCTTTCAAAACATAAAACCCTAATTTATTTTAATTCCATAAAAAGTCACAGTAGCCATAATTGGACTTTTATTTGCTTTATTCAATTCCATACTTGATATGCTTTGATTTATTTCTTAGGCTTTAATTTATTTTCAATACTTGATTTATTTAATTTATCATGGATGGATGTTTGTTTTATATTTTGGTTAATAGCTTTGATGAATGATTTATTTATGATGAATGATTATTAACTTTTATCAATCAATTTAGATTACCAAAAGTTGTAAGAGGTATGTTTCCACTTGGTGGGTGCCTCATTATTTAAACATCATGTAATTTAATTTGCTTTTCTATTTTAGAACTTATGTAAAGGGCATGTTTCTACCTTTTGGTGGGTGTCCTATCTAGGCATGTGATGTAAGGACATGTTTCTATCCTTGGATGGGTGTCCATTTATTTGTTTTGTTTTGTTTGGACATTGCTTTGATTTTAATATAATGATGCTTTCTTTTTATTGTGTGTAGTATGGATAATATTATTATATTTAAGAATTTTATAATATTAAGATCTGTAAAGGAGGCCGGTTCCAATGAACCGGGCATTGTGGGGGTGCTGGGCCATTTCTCACCTTCCCCACACGTACCCAACTTTCCGAACCCATTAGGGGGTTGGGGATTCCTTAGGAATTGAGTCATCCACCCCTTTCTTTTTTCCCGGCCCGTTTGGGTGGCGACTCCATTTTTCTCCGGACTTAGGTCCGTGTTCTCTAAGGCCCCGAGCCTAAACAGTGCCGAAGTCGCAAGAACCATTCCACTGGGAGTGGGGGCGAAAATCCCCGCTCACACAACCTTGCTAAGATTTTGAGTCTTCATCCCTCGGCTGCATCATCATCACATCCTCCTTCACCATAGATCACATTGGCTCTCATCTTTTTAGAGAATTCCTTACTTTCTTGTGTTTAGTTATAGCATATTTATATTGTTATTTTTCGTTTTTGTTTTTAATGTTAACATTTTATATTTTGGACATTTTATATATTTTATTTTTTGAACATTTGCTGTTTGTGATGCAAAGGTAGAGTTTGCCTCACAAGGGATCGATGGAAAACAGGTTGTACCTTAACTCTTTTTCTTTATTATCCTTATTTCCATTGAGGACAATGTAATTTATAAGTGTGGGGTAATCTTTAAGCTTTTCTTTCAATTCTTGTTTTGTTTGTCGTTGTTTGTTATATTGTGCATTGTGCATGGCATAATTTTTTAAAACTTATTGACTTTTATGTGATTCTGGTATTATATTTGAGACTTTAGTATCAGCATAGAGATTAGCATTTGAATTCATTCAGGATCAATTTTCACATTCTGCAATTCATGACATATAAATCTTTGAGAACCCACCCTTTGTGAGTTTTGAGCCTCATAGATTGAATATTATTGTCAATTGATTTTCTTTTCTTAAGTGTGCACCTTCATGATTTTGCATCTCTAGAGTTTGCTTTTGCATACTAATTGAACTCACATTATGATTTAATCTCAAGTTTTAAAATGATGAAGGCAAATTAGGTTATCCCTTTAGCTTAAAAAGACCTCCCTTAATTATGAATTCTTTAGTGAGCCAAGTTGAGCCTTTGACTTTTTCTTGATTGATCGACATAATTCTCAACTCAACATTTTTCTTATTATCATCATACCTGCATTAAGGAATGGAGTTTCTTATGATATGACAATAGGGTGGTTTAATTCATAAGTGTGGGGTGAGCAATTAAAAAAAACAAAAAAAAACAAAAATAGTATTGCTTTAGTAAGATTTGGGGCTGAAATGCATATTTTGCATATTGTATTTGCTAGGAGTCGATTATTCTTTTCCTCTGCATTTTAAGCTAGATGTTCCATGCAATTTTATATTTTGTATATTTATATTAAAAAAATATATAATAAAAAAAGAGAAAATAAAAGAGAAGATATATATATATATATATAGAATTCATATATTTTCTAGCATTAGAGGAATGTCGACTCATGTACTTTTCTTTAAGTATGCAAGTATGTGAGATTATCGAGGGTTGGTGAATATGCTATTTGAAGGAGTTACGAGTTTCTTAGCAAGAGTATTGTCTAATTTAGATACTCCATTTCTTGATGCTCCAGCTTAAATGTCTTTTCTCACACCTTCACCTTAGCCCCATTACATCCAAATAAAAGACCTTCGGATTATTTCTTGAGAAAATCAGTGAGAGAGATTGGATAATTAAGCAAGTTTATGGTAGTATGCAGTCATAAGTGGTTTGAGTGAATTAACCTTTGAAATCGAGTGAAATACTTAGATGAGAGATGAGATTTGTATGTCTGGATTAATGAATGAGTTAAGAAGATCTTGATTGAAGTAAAGTGCAATTATTTATGGCTGAGTCTTAAAGGAATTCATCTTATATACTGGAATTATAGTTAAGGTTGTTTGAGTTTTTAATTTATGCCACGTGAATTTGCTTGAGGACAAGCAAAGTTTTAAGTGTGGGGTAGTTATTTTATTAGTTTTTGTCATAGAATTGTGTCTTATTTATTATGATGAATATTGTTTTCTTTAGGTATTTTGGTAGTTTTAATCTGTTTATTTAATGTTTTCATCAATTTTGGTAGTTTTAATTTATTTCAGTGTTTATGTCATTTTTGTTCTAGTTTTTAGTGTGGTGTTTATGTGATGTTGGTTAACGTTTATTTGATTTTTGTTTAAAGTTTGTTTAAGTATTTGTTTTAGGTTATTATGCAAATTGTTTCCTTGGAAGAAAGAGTAGCATGAAGCAAAGGGCAAAACCAAGGAACCAAGAGAGAAGGAAAAATTTGGGCAGTGACCGACACACTCAGAGGACACGGCCAAGCCACTGGCCATGTCATATGACACGGCCAGGAGACTTGGCCGTGTCCCATACCAAGCCAAGGAAGAACAACTAAAAGAAAGAAGATGTAACACCCCATCTTAGCCTACGTTTATAGACGAAGATGGACTGTTATCTCATGGTGATTGTGTCTTAATATTTTACTTAGCAAATTTTAGGTGCATATTTTTTTTTTTACAGAAATTTTGCCATAACCTCCCCTAAAAATGGAGGTCCCAAGTGTCGACAAAACTGATTTTTCTTATTTTTGAAAAATATTTTATTTCAAAATTCAACTCAAGCACACTCCCAATAATCCACCCTTATAACCTCAACTACAATCCTGTAAGAAAAGTTCACACTTCTATATCATTTCTCAAGATTACATATCATTTGCTAAGTTTCATTACCATACCACTGTTTATTCTCTTGTTACATACACCATAATACTTAATATGTTACCAAACCTTTACAATAGATATAACGTACATGCCATACTACTATTTTATGTCAAAAGTCCTATCCTAATCACCATCGAGCTGATGCGAGCCGTTGCAGAAATGCTGATCTTCTATCCACTACCTGCAAGTTAGACATATAACTCGCTGAGCAACTTATTGCCCAGTGGGTACTTTAACCATTGCCCAATATAAATAGTGCAAGGAAGGTTGTTGAAACACATATAAAAGTAGAATACTGCATAATTAAACTATTTCCATACAATGAATTAAGTTAAGATTCACATTCTGTATATAAACAACATGTAATATAACTTTATTATAATTACGAGTTAATCTGCTCCACTAGGTAATTATGAATACACCGATCTCGAAATGAGGCCTCATATAGAGTTACGCGTGGTCTTGACCTCACACGAATAATTTCCATGGTCTTGGTCTCACACGATATAGAATAACCGCGTGGTCTTGGTCTCACACAACTAGTTGCCATGATCTTGACCTCACACGATATAACCGCGCGCGCGTAAGTAATATCCCGACCGAAGCCGTTAAACAGTACTGCCGGTAGGATGGCATGCCAAACCCCCATTCCAGACCGGTTTTACCCATTTACCGAGTAGAGCATATATAACATTTCATATATACCCATTCACTTCATATATATACCACATATTCTCCATGTATATACAATATATATTTACACAAATATCACATATACTCACATATGTATCATATGCATTCACATATTTTCCATCTTAATTTATTCTTCATATCATAATTAAACTCAATACCAAAAATAAAATGATAAAACACCCACACCAAGTTTTTGACCAAGTTAATAATGAAAAATTACCATATGAACAATAAACTCTGGTTCTTGACCCAACTTGATCCTTGTTTTAGAAAATTTGTATAAAATAATCCACTTGGATAAAAACTCTAAAATTTTTACAGAATTTATTTTTACATCTTAAAATCATTCTTTTAAAATTTCAGATCAAACTGGACACAAAATCTTGGTCAACTAGTTCACCCAACCAGACTGCTCCAGTTGCCCTGCATCCTGGCAGCAGTTCTAAATTTTATGAATTCCGTAAATTAAATTCAATCAATGTGGTTCCAAATTATTTTTCTCAAATACTTGACTTACTAAAAAACAACATATCCAAATTTCAACTCAAGATAATTTTTCTATATTTAATTAAAAAGCATACAAGTCACAGCATTTTACTAATTGTAAAACAGAAAAATTTTAAAAGGAGTTCCATGGTTAAAGTACCAAACCTTGCTCTTTTAATTCCCTTTTGCTTTTCCTTCTTCTCCTTCCTTAATCTTTCAAGATATTCAAGAACACAATCTTAAATATAAACCTTAGAAATTTAAAATAATAAGTTATCCTCCATTTCTTTTCAACCGAAACCCTAATCCAACCTTATTAAACTTTATACATCTTGATTCTTCCATTTAATCAATTAATCTCATCACTTACTTAAAATTTTTCCAATTCCACATAAAGACTCTAATCTCCAATCTCCCAATAAATATATAAATACCTAAAATTGATACTATAATTAAAGTCTACATACTTGAAAACCTTAAAACTTACCTTGAAAATCAAACTTGACAAAAATTGGAACTCTTTGGTGTTCTTCCCTATGGTGGCCGAAATTTGTAAGTGGAAAAGAGAGAGTTTGTTCTTCATTTTATGATATATATATATAAGGAAAATGATGATCACCTTATGTGTTGGATAAATCCTTTAAGACCACTTGTCCACCTTTCTCTTTCTTCATTTAATACTCATGCTAAATGGTTACTTTTGATTGGCCAACAAGAGATTTTTATAGTTTTCTTTCTCATTACTTCTTCCCACTTGTCCCTCTTCTCATTGGATACCCTAAAGTTGTCCCGTGTTACCCATACGGTCCCAACACGAAACTGGGCCCACTTTACGTTCCAGCGATTAATCGATCATATCTCTTAAACCGTACAGTTCCACGAGTCAAACTACATATAGTTTTGATCCTCTCGACCTCTACTTTCTATTTATAAGGTCTATTTTAGGTTTCCAAGTCATTTTGAAAAATTACCAATAAGCCCTCAACTTTTTACAAAATCCCTTTAGGTCCTTTCTTTGCTCAGGTTTTGCCCGGGTTCCGTTTCTACTGACGATCGTTTCATATTCAACCCCTCGACATCCTCTACTTACTCTTATGTTTATTTTCTACTTTGGATTCATGTATAAATCTTGATAAAAATGACCAACATGCCCCTAGTCTACATGTCTTCATTTCTCTTTAACGGGGCGTTTTCTGAAAAAACCATTACGCGTAGTTGTGACCCGATTTTTCTCTACTTTCCATTTTTAGAATTTGTTGTGTGCACTATTAAGAACCTCCGATACAACTTTTGGAAATCACTCTTAGGTCCTTAGCCTTTAAAAAAAATTACCTTTAGGTCCCGTCGACTTCACGGGCCTTCTTCGCACACCAATTTTGTTTTTGACTATCTCGAGCCTCTATTTGACCACTTATTTATATCCTTCTTGCCTAATACTCGACTATCTAAATTTTGGGATGTGACAGAAGAGCAAAAGAACGAAGAGATCAGAAGGTGACACACTTAGGGGACACGGCCAAGTCACTGGCCGTGTCCCTCCAAACTTGTCAAACACGGCCAAGCTCACTCAAGCTTGGCCATGTCACTCACCATTCCAAAGAAGAAGAATGAAAATCACACAGAAGCGGACACATTCAGTAGACACGGCCAAGCCATTGGCCGTGTCACTCCATGGACTAAAGGAGCGGAGTTTTAAGCGAGGTTTCATATAAATAATACGATTAGGTTTTTTTTAAGGGGGGGATTAGAGAGTTCTTGATCAGCCGTCAGAGAATTAACTTAGGGTTTTCCATTTTATTTTCTTAGAGATTATTGATTACAGTTTGATTCAAACTGATTAGATTAAATTTGTTCTAGCCATTGCAACATTCTTCGAGCAAAGATTTGAACAAGAGATTCTTCAGGAGCTAAGGGAGTTTGTAATTTGGTTTTGTTCTCAAACTTTGTCTCTTAAGTTTCATTGGAATTGTATTCATGAATTCTATTATGTCTAAATTGATTTCTTTGAATTTTAATGAGATGAATATGTTTGATAGCATTATGAACTAATTTGATCTAGTCTAGGGTTTGTATGGATCTACTATGATTGTATGAATTGGTTATTGCTCTTAATTGAATTATTTCTCTAGCCTTGATTGAATGGATTAATGTTAATATATGATTGATTGGCCACCAATTATGTGTTTGAGGTATTAGATGAAGGATTGAGAGATGAAGTTTAATGCTGGAACAATTTAATTAGGACTTAGGTGAATTAGAAATATAACCTAAGAAAAGGATTATTTCAATTGTAACAAGATTATTTGAAAGAGGTTTGAATGTGAGAGCTTATTTCATTGATTCGATTAATTAAGGTACTTGAGATCTAATCTTTGAAATTAAATTGGTTGAGAGGAATAACCGTTCATACATATAAGTTAGTAGAGAAGTGCAAACCCTAGACCTTTCTATTAAGTGAATCAATACATCAGCTCAGTTTACTTTTATTGCTTTAAACTTTAATCGATCTGTTTTCATTAGTTGTTAGCAATTTAAATTTATTATAATTTGTTATTTGCAACCTAATAATCAATTAGCTTATCTAGCTTCCTTGTGAGACGACCTTAGGGCGATCACCTTTGCTACAGCTACCTCGTATACTTGCGAGTGACGCTTGTAGTAGAACTTAATTCGAGCGCAACAGGTACCAATTATGCACTCTCTTGCTGTGGAATCACCCACTGAAAATCGGCCTAGCAATGATCCGATGAGAATTTTGTAAGGGCAATGCATTATTCATGGCAGGATCCAGTTAGTGTAACATTCGTGATTCTACTAAAACAAAAATTAAATAAATAATTTAGAAAATTAATTAAGGTGTTGAAAGATGGAGAATATAAGAATATATGTAGGAAATATAAAAAAAAAAACTATACATATCATATAAAGTCAAAAGTGAATAGTAAGGTCAAGAGTAAAATGATAAAGAGAGTAAAAAGTAAAAGTTTAAAAAAATAATAAAAAATTAAAATGATTTTAAATAATGGATGATGATGGAAAATTTTTGAAAATTTATTAAATATTTCAAAATTAAAAAAAATGAATGAAAGATAGAAAATTGAAGTTTTAAAATAAATCAAAATTAAAAACAATTTTGGATAGTGAGAAATGATGGAAAGTTATATATTTATTAAATATGGAAAGTTATATATTTATTAAATATTAATTAATTAATTATTAATAATAATTAAATAATTTAAAAAAAAATTAGTTTTGAGTGGTAGATGAAAATTGGAATTTTAAATTAAATTAATAGTTAATTAAAATATTAAAATAATATATATATGTGGTTAATAAGAGAAGAGAAATGAGAAAGTAAAAAAAATTAAATTCATCTTCTTTCTTTCTTTCTTTCTTCTTCTTCTTCTCCATGCCAAAATCTCCATAGCCAAGAGGATGATTTTTTTTGCTCATCCAAACACCAATTTTAGAGTGAAATTTCAAGAATCAAGAGGAGCTTTAGTGATTTTCCAACAAGTAAACTATTTTCCTTATTTTTGAAGTTTTGTTGGAAGATTTGAATATGTGTAATACGCAATTTTTATAAAGATTTTTTAATTGTTGAAATGGATATGGAAAGTGTTATTTTGATGTGGGAATTAGGATTTTAAGGTTAGATTGAGGAAAATGTTATATTTGGTTAGAATTTGGAAGAGTTAGTGTTGAATTTAGGATTTTGGAAAAGTGTTGTGAAAGAATTGATGTCTATTTGATTCAATTATTTAAACCATGTTATAAAATGATTTTAATGATTTTAATGAACTTAAAATGCAATATGTAATTGAGCAAAATGAATTTCTAAAATTAAAGAGAGTTAGGGTTAAAATTTAAAAATTAGAGGGAACGATATTTAATTGATATTTAATAGTAAAAATGCCTTAGAATGTGATTCTAAATGATTGTAAAAACTCACATTTTGAATAGGTATTGAGTATATTGTAATTATCCAACCCTAGTGGTGAAGGACATATTGAGGAGGTGGTGAAGAAGTGTATTTTCTAGCTTGAAAGTTGTGTAAATAAAGGTACGTACATACTTTGGATAGTTCAGAAGTGGTATCATTCAATTTAACCTAACACATTTTAGATAGAAAAAGTGTTAAGCTACTTGATCATTTGAATATTGATATACATTGTGATATGACATGTGAAATGATGTATATGCATTATGTACATTATGAAAAGTCATTATTAATGGCTAAAATGAGTGGAATGTGTTTGGTATGCATTATGTGAGAATAGCCCAAAATATTTGGGTATTGTATTTGTAATGCAAAGTGCCATACATTGGGATAAAGTGATAAGATATTGTAACACCCTCATACCCTATATATGTACAATACATATTTTCAGCATATGTAAAATACGCATATACGGTATAAAAATATCACAGACAGATTTAATAAAAATTTTCACATTTCTGTTTTAAAATTTCAAATACTAATATATATAATAAATAGTATATAAATACTCTTTGCTTGTTATAGGAATCCAAAATAAATATTTTATACTAAAATCTCTGAAAAAAATTCGCCAGAGTTTTGTTTGTAAATTAGACGTTCCCAAAATTCAGCAAAACACAACCTGGATAAAGTAAACACTCCCAATAAAAAACAATTCACCATTTCACCAATGCTTCTCAATTTCTCCATATTTTCTCAAAATACTTATATATAGATATATAAATTAACAACACATATAAAATCTCATCTGAAAAAATTATTCAAAACATTCTTTACAATTTGCATTATATACTTCCAAAAACATATCATAACATATATAATATCAAAATACATTGTAATATCAAAAATCTACATGCTGGCAACTTGCTCTGATCTTAATGTATCCAAAAATAACTCTTCAAGCTCAATAAATACAAACCTAGACTTGACCAAGTCTAGTAGAACTATCCGGCTCTACCAAATCATCCATGACACCTGTGCGACTAATTACAATCACGCTAAGCCGAAGCCTAATGGTACAAACTTTGATAATAACAATAAAACTCAATGCAATGTCAATACACAATGCATATAGATGTCACATCATTCTACTTTCTTATATTTTACAAATATTTCATAACCACAACTCATAGCATTATATTGCTCATTATATCATAATTCATAATTCACATGAAAGCAAAGACAAGCATGGGCCCAAAAGGATCTAATATGCTATTCAAATTTCAGAGTTACTGCTTTGGTCCATAATGACACCATGTGCCTAGCCCCGTAGGCAATATATATATCCATGGATAGTGTAACAGCCCCAGTCTCTTGGACCTCAACCCGGCTAGACCCTTAGGCCCCAGTATTGTAATATCCCAAAATATACCCTAAAAGTTTTGGAGTCATTGTTGTTTTTGGATTGAATGTATATGTGGAATGAAAAGAGGAAAGAAGTGAAGAGAGTGTATATGTTCTGTTTAATATAACTGGCCGGTTAGTTTTGGTTATCCACAAATTTTGGACTAAGATAGTATGACTGTAATACAGATTTGGTGAGATTGATAATTATGTTTTAGAAGTATAGTAAGAATTATGATGGGTAAAGTTGTACCCCAAAATATACCCTAAAAGTTTTGGAGTCATTGTTGTTTTTGGATTGAATGTATATGTGGAATGAAAAGAGGAAAGAAGTGAAGAGAGTGTATATGTTCTATCTATGGAAATATATATAAGCTAAATTAATGGAAGTCAAAAGAAGAGAAATGAATTAATTTAATACCCGATTTTGGTGTGCATTGGAATAGTGGTAGTAAGAAGATATGTTGGTAAAATATGTAAGGAAAGTATTATAAGGAATAGAGGTATATGAAGGATATATATATATATACATATGGTATTTGGAAAAGATGAGGAATATAAATACAATATATATATAAGAGATATACATATATCAACATATACATCACATATACCTAATGTATAAAATGGTGTAGGAAAAGTGAGTTTATATAATTAATAAATAATAATAATAATAATAATAAAAGAAAAAAAAAGAAGAAAAGAAAAGTCAAAAGAGAAGAAAATGTGTGATGGAGGTTTTTAGAAATAATTAATTAAATTATATTATTATTATTATTATTATTATTATTATTATTATTATATATGGTGAGTAAGAAGGAAAGAAAGAAGATTTTCTTTCTTCCTTCCTTATTCTCGTTTCTGCTTCTCCAACGAGAGAGAGAGAGAGAGAGAGAGAGAGATAGAGAGAGAGAAAGGTGATTTTAATCACACACACCAAATTCTTAAGGATTTTGAAAGAATTGAAGATGGATGTTAAAGATTTAGCATAATATTCAAGTAAGTATTTATTTTCTTGTGTTGATTTCTAGTGATTGTGTATATATTTGGTATAGTTGGGGTGTGAAGATGATGATAATGAAAGATTGAAGTGTATAGATATGTTGAAGTTATCTAAGTGTTAAATTAGTTGATTATTGATGTATGTTGTGAGTTTGATCACTTATGATCTTGGATTTTTCTATATAATTGTGTTTATTGAAACTTTAAATACAAAATACATGAGTTTGGTCCAAAACAGAGACATTCTAGATGCCACGCCCGTGGCCCTTGGCTGCCACGACCGTGGCCATTGGAAGCCATGGCCATGGGGGATGTTGAACAAAGGAGACAGAATGGTTTGATATGCCATGGCCGTGGGAGGTTGAAGGCCACGACCGTGGGGATTTTGGAATGAGTGGGTAGAATGGTTTTCTAACCCACGCCCGTGGGGGTTTGTGAGGCCACAACCGTGGGCCCTAGTTAGTGGTTTTGAGTTGTAATTGGTGATTCTTGGGTCTAGTATGAGGCTAATAAGTGAATAATTGTATTGAATTCATGTGTATCTTTGAGTAAGTGTGTGTTATTCCTTTGAATTAGGTTGTGAGAAGTTAAGTTGCCCTAATTCAAATGGTGAAGAATTCTAGGAAAGAAAATGTATAGATTGATGTGAGTTGCTTTTGAGGTAAGTATACATTTACATGGATGCATTCTTTTATATGATTTTGAGACTTAACACATTAGTATAAATGTGTTAAGTAATTTACTATATTGTTAATATAATGTGACTAATGTTATGATTTGTATAGTGTGAAAGCTATGATGGTCATTCAAAAAGGTATGTGCAATGCAATTTGTTATGTTAAGTATTTTAATGATGAATTGAGACATAATAAAATGATTAAAGCATGTTTGTCTATATGAAATATGGAATATGATGATGTGATGAATTGTATTAATATGATGAAAAGCCATGATTGTTGGCTATGAGGATGCAAATGAATTATAATTGAGGCATGGTTGCCTATTTTGAATATGAGAATGAAATAAGAAACGAATTGAGAAAGAAATGTACAAAGATGTAAATGAAAAGAGTTTGTGACTAATATGTTAATTCAACTTTCAGAGTTCTGGATTTGGCGGCATGCCGATAATATGTGAAAAGTAACAGTCTTGCCGGGTTGAGAATCTCCTCGATTAGTCGAGTTGATGGTCCAAGAGACTGGGTCTGTTACAAGTGTTAACAGTCTAGCTGGGTTGAGGATCTCCTCAAGTTATTGAGTTGATGGTCCAAGAGACTGGGTCTGTTACACTATATGAATTATAAATGTGAAATATATGAAAAGTAACAGTCTTGCCGAGTTGAGGATCTCCTCGATTAGTCGGGTTGATGGTCCAAGAGACTGGGTCTGTTACACTATCCATGGATAGAGATATGATATATGTTGCCTACGGGCTTGATTATTGTGATTATGGACCAAAGCAGTAACTCTGAACTTTGAATAACATATTAGTGTGTTTTGGGCCCATGTGTGTCTTGGTTTTCAAATGTGATTTATGAAATGTGATATGGATAAATAATGAGATCTGTATTTGCCTTTATTGGAAATGTGATTCATGATTGGTGAATTGTGATTAATGAATTAATCGAATAAAATAAGAACATGGAATGTTATGAAATATACTATGTAATATGTATATTGATATATTCATTGTGAATATTAGTGATGGAGTTTGTGGTTAGTGTGAATAATATGTATATATGTATGTGATATATGAGATTAGTAGAGATATGTGAAAGTTGTAATTGAAAAAGGAAACCATGATAAGAAACTAATAGTACATGAAGTTAATATATATATATATATGTTAGAATTGTTGTATTATATGTTTATATTATTTATTTGTATTACTAAGCTCTCGGGCTTAGCGCGAATGTGTAATCGCGTAGGTGAGTAGATGGTAGATCTGAAGTCTTTCATTATGCTACGAGAAGAGTAAGAGGTTGTCGAGACCAACTAGAGGGTGATGCATGCATGTATAATTTTAATTATGTTGTATTACTGATAAGAATATATCCATATGTATAAATGAAGTTTTGATAAAGATGAAATTATCATATATATGTAAGATCATTAAAAGTATAATGATTTTGTAAATTTTCTTTAAATTAATATTGGTTGAACTCGGTTAAAGGTTTTTAAATTGTGACGAAAAGTGATATTCTTATACTGTATATACGTACTGTATGTATACAAGGTATATGTATAGTACTTATATAGGGTATGAGGGTGTTATCAGTACAGTAACAATCCATTCTTAACAAAATACTATCTTAACTTTCCTATAAAGTTCATTATATTCTTAATTTCGTTACATAATCTATCTAGCTTTGCACAAGTCAAGACCTAATCTCTCTTAGGTCCACCAATATATGCAATATCATTCTCAATATCATTAGGTCAGTAATTATACCACATATACCTTCATAGGTCATATTCAAAATGTGACTCACTTCCCACATTTCTTACATATTGCAATTACATTCACATCTTAGTCACATTCTTAATGTGACATCTCTTTCACTATTGTCTCTGAAAGCATTTAATATACCTCCGTATCCGTTTTTACCCTTTCCAGTCAAATGACTTAAAATAACTCATTTTCACTTACTTATCCACTACCCTTTTTACTTCAAAACAAATTTGCATACTATCAATCTCATATGCAATAATGTTCATTTCAATTATCTCATTTTGTAACATACATTAAACTGTTGATATTTAAATAATCTTTAACAATATTCCATTAAAATTCTAAATTCTCAAATCTCTATTTCACCTAAACTTTGATTTACAATTCTCATCTTATCTTAATATCAACTTTAAAAACATTTTATATATATACCACAAGGCAACATCAAAACATATAATTTCCACAATTATTAAGCTCTTTTCAACAATCCAACTGTCACATATTATCACCATTAACATGAGCTTTCACAATATCCAAGCATATCACATTCCTAACATTGAAATTACAATGTTTGCATTAATACAACAATGTAAGCAACACCATTATATTTCCTTACTTACCCAACATCATCTCTTTTTCTTTTAAACAAAACCTTAAATAATCACACCTTGTCTATACCAATTAACTCACTCACTATTCCACCATACTCTTTTCATTTTAATAATATATCTTTCCATATTAACAATTAAACAATCCAAACATCAGGTTTATTAGGAAGAGATCCAAACTGTAGAGGAGAGAGTACATACTTTAATCTTGATCTTATTTTTAACTTATTTCCAATTTTATTCTTCCATTCATTTCTTGATACTTCAAATACATTTAACAATTTACTTTACTTGGATAATCTCCCATTCTTTACTTTATCAATTAAACCTATATAAGTCCATATTATTATTATTTATTAATTATATAAACTCACTTTTCCTACACCATTTTATACATTACGTATATGTGATGTATATGTTGATATATGTATATCTCTTATATATATATTGTATTTATATTCCTCATCTTTTCCAAATACCATATGTATATATATATATCCTTCATATACCTCTATTCCTTATAATACTTTCCTTACATAATTTACCAACATATCTTCTTACTACCACTATTCCAATGTACACCAAAATCGGGTATTAAATTAATTCATTTCTCTTCTTTTGACTTCCATTAATTTAGCTTATATATATTTCCATAGATAGAACATATACACTCTCTTCACTTCTTTCCTCTTTTCATTCCACATATACATTCAATCCAAAAACAACAATGACTCCAAAACTTTTAGGGTATATTTTGGGATATTACAAGTATTTTGGTTCTCAACTCGGCTAGACTGCTACAGTTTTGACGCTTACGACCCAGTCTTTTCACCTCAAAAACATCATATTTATCAGCTGGCCTAGCTTACGACCCAGTCTTTTCACCATTCCAGCGTATAGCCCATAGGCAATCATAGGCATGCCGCCAAACCCAGAACTCTAAAAATTGAATGACATACTAGGCACGCAATTTTTTCATATTTCTCCTTATTAATCTCTTTCTCATTTTCACATATTCAATCTAGGCACATTGCCTTATTTTCACAATTTTTTTTCTCACTTTTCTCATTTTTTACATCTTTCTCATTTTTCTCACTTTTCTCACTTTTGTCATTTTTATCAATATTAATTCGTTTCATTATTACACATATCCCATTTTTACATTCATAACACATTACCCAATTACTTTAGATATTTTCACATAATATGCATATTTTCACATAGCCATTATCAATGGCTTTTCACAATGCATTTAACACATATATGACATTACAAATGTCATAGCACATTATTCATACACAATCAATGAACCAAGTAACTTAACACATTTTCCAACCAAAATGTGTTAAGCCCAAATGTCATGCAAATATAAACAATATATTCAAAGTTTATACATACCTCCACTAGAAACCCAAAGCAAGGTTAACACAACCTCCAATCCTATCCTTCCAACTTGCCCTTCACCACTTGGATGAAGCAAATCAACCTCCCTCAATGCCTATACTAAATGTGATCATACATAATCATTTAATATCACATTCTAAGGTATTCTAAACATCAAACCATAATTAAACATCACTCTAAACCAAATCCCAAAGTTAAGCTTCACCTCACTTTAACTTTGAAAAACCATATCAAGCCATTTAAATTAGTGTTTGAAGTTTATTAATATCATTAGAAACATGTTTTAGCATGTTTAAACCAATTACATTAATTAACCACATGCTTATGTCCAAAACCCTAAAATAGCATAACCTTCACCATTTAAGGATCTCCATTCCAACTCAATCCAATTATCATTTCAATCTTATTTCTACCACTTATATCATTAAATAACATGATTTAAGCATTAAAATAAAACAATTATTCATTATGTGAAAATTCACTTTTCCAAAACCCTAAATCAATACTACCATTCTCAAACTCCAACCAAATACATCCAAATCCAATATTTGACTTTAAAATACTTGTTTATGAATCAAAACAACACATTTGGAACCAATTTGCACAATTAAAGCTCATGTTTCCCCAAACCCAAAAGTTCCATAACCCTAAATTCTCTCTCTTCACCATTATTTAACCAAACTCCATCATCTCTTCAATCTAACCTTAGAATCATTGTTAACTACCCAAAATAACATCATACACACCAATTCCAACAATTATAATATACTATATCAAAATCCAAATTCTCACATAATACAAATTTCCAAGGAATTCAAAGAAAAGAGTTGGAAACTTACTAGTTTTGGATGAAATCACCAAAAATCTTCTTGAAACTTGTTAAATCCTTCAATTTATGAAGTATGAAAGAATCAAATTCATGCTCAAAACTCCCATGGAAAACTTCCTAAAGGAAGAAGAAGAAGAATAAGAAGACTTTTTTTAATATTTCTTTTCTTTTTCATCTTTTTTTTAACCATATATATATAAATTAAAATAATTTAATAATTAATAATTTAATTATTTATTTAATAAATTAAAAGTCCTAAATTCCCTCTTCCATTCAAAAATAATTTATTTTTAAATTATTTTATTAATTTTGAATTTCTAAGATTTAATTACCAAAATACCCTTTTACTTTGACTTTCTTTTAAAAAGTGTTGACTTTTATATGTTGTATATATTTTACATATATATCACATATATGTTCCACTTTTTCATTTAAAACTCCTTCATTTTTCATTTAAAACAATTAATTTAATTTATCCATTTAAATTATAATTTATTTTATCAAATTTTCAAAAATTAAAACTTTTCAAAAATTTGGGATATTACACATATGCACAAGTAATGTGTATCTTATATACACATCAAATGTACCTTATATGTGTATTAAACATTAAGTATGTAATGTATTAATCCAACATATATAATTAATATACCATATGTATATGTTATATATACTCTAGATATATATATTGAGTATATATAATTTTATATCTCCAAAATCACGGATGTTACAATTTTCTCCCCCTTAAATAATTTAATTCTCGAAACTATCCAGTATGGTAATAAATCATCCAAATCATTATTTTACCAAATTACATAATTTCTATTCTCCCCCTTAGGTTCATTCTTAATTTCTTTTTTATCATTTCCTAACACATCATTATACTGTCTATTTACTCAAACAGTCACAACAAATTATTATATCATCAATCAAATTGTCATTAGACAAAAATTAGTTCTTCTCTTTAATATATATACCCACACACCTATTGCATTCAAAATATTTGATCACTTCATTATCTTAAAAATATACTCTCATCACCTTAAATTCAAATGTTGATAACTTTTATCTTAACACAATAATTTTACACATCTTTACTTTAATCCTACTCTTTATATAATTACCCCATATTAATTTGACATCACCATTATACAACAATAAAATCTTATTTCCCATTATACTATAACTAACATTTTTCTTTTATAATTATTTGAAACTAATATAACTTAGCTCCTTTCATATGCATATACATATCAGAATGTTGTATTAAACACATTATCATATAGCTTGCATATTCTTAATACAACTACACACATTGAATTTCAATAAATACTTGTAAACTTATTACATTTCGGATCAATTGATCTAACTATCACAATATGACCATCATAACCTTATTCTATTCTGACCAACCTTTAGTCTATTTTAAATTCATCAATCTGGTTTCAATTCATGACCTAATTCTATTAGGTCAAATTTATTCTCAAATTTTAATTCTCTTCGAATTCATCATTACAGATAATATTCACTTCCCATAATCTCATTTACTTTACACATCATTTTCATCAACTTATTCATTTTATACCACTTTCAAACACATTCATTATAACTCTTACTCACATTTCTTATAGTTACCCTATTTACACAAATCACTTTTCTTACACAACATTTAAAGCTCATCATATTTTCACAATTCTCTTCTGTTTCCACACTTTCTATAATTATAAACAAATTTCTAGTATAAAATTATAAGTTATAACTATGCAAACCATAAGTCTTGACCATGTTTCTTGAAGCATAACTATCAATATCACCAAAACTATCCAACGGTCATGCCATAATAATGGTCACGCTTGTGGCTTATAAATAAATACTGCTCCTCTATCATTCTTCTTCAAACATTTTCAATCACAATGTTAAGTTCGTATCGCAAAAATCACATATTCATTTTCTAATCTTTTGCTACACAAAAAGTTAACACGTTTCAGCTCTGTTTCAAAGCAATTACTCTTGTTCACTTGATCATCATTAGCCTAACTCATGTTTTAACAATATTATCATTAACATCTCTTACATATACACATTCGTTCATATGCTAATTTACACAATTTCCAATTATTACTCCATTTCTAATCTATCTTTTATAAAAATTTTCATTCATATATATATATATATATATTTTCCATTTCCATACTTTTTTTTTCATTATACTTTCCTTTTCCTTACAACCTCTCATATATACACATATATTTTGGGCCCAAAATGCTATACAATCATCAAGTTCAGTTGTTACAATAACAATTTCACCGTCAGTGCTGTTCGGGTCTATTCTCAATCTCAATTCATCACATGACCTAACTCTACGCAGGTCAAGATCTAATTTCTCTTAGGTCTATTAATACATGCAATATCATTCTCAATATCACCAGACACGTATTTGTATAATGTAGTAAACACTCGATAACATTTTTTTTAATCATCCACATACACTTTCGTAAGTCATAATCACAATGTGACTTACTTTCCACATTTTCTTACATATCATATATGTGTTCATATAGAAAAAAAATCTCATCACACAAACCATACAATTATACTCAATTCCTCTTTTACATACAACCTATACAAAGTTAACATTTATCACCTTTTAGAGAACATTATCATTTCTTATTCTTTTGACATTACTTAGGTTATTCATCAATTCAACATATATATACACTCTGGCCGCGACATAATTAATATCTTCCTTATTTAATCGCCCATCTCTTAAATAAGTTTTCTATTATATATATAAATATATTTTTAACACCTCACATAAATCTTAGTCACATTTCTAATGTGACATCTCTCTCACATTTTTTTATGCATTTATCATACCCTTCATATCTATTTTCATCATTTCCAATGCAATTACCTAAAGTAACTCATTTTTACTTACTCAATCATTTCCCTTTTATTTCATAACAAATTTATATATTATCAAACACATTACACGTTACATGATATTTTCATAAATAATATTACTCATTCAAAATTACTCCCATGCTTATTAAACATTAAACTATCAACATCTAAACAATCTTCATCAAAATTCTCTTACAACTCTAAATTTCCAACTTACTACTTTACTTAAACTTCATTCTATTAATCTCATTTTCAAGAGCTAACTTTATAAACTTTATTTTTATATTAATATAACATCAAAACATATCACTTTCACAATTATGGAAACCCATTTCAAAAATTCAAATTTCATATATTGCAACCAACAACATGAACCTCACCAAATATCATCCATGTCACATTTCCAATCTTAAAATCATAACATTTACATATAAACAACACTAATTTATTTCATTACACTAATTAACATCATCCATTTAGATACTTTAATTTTACACACTCAACCATAAATTATGCATCATTGTTTCATAATAAATAATTTGCTATCATATATGATTTCACTCTTTGATTTTAATTATGAACTCTTTGTTGCAAATTATTAAAAACTCCATATTCCTTCTATACTTATACCCATATGCATATAAATTTTTTATAATTTTCTTCATTCATTTGTCTCATAAAATTAATTTATTACTTACACAAAACTGCATGGCTTCCTCAGTTTCATGTCAATCTCACTTCCAATTTTTATATTCCTTACCAATTCTTTATAAAAGCTTGTAAAAGTTTATCCATGTGCACTTGACACATATATAGACTTATATTTAAATTTTAGATTTTTCCAAGCTGATTTAATATATTTAAAAATTAAAATTTCCAAAATCAGAGAATCTGTCTCTTTAATAATTTCTCTGTCAGCACCCGGTTGTCCATTTTTTTCAGGTACCAAACCTTAATAAAAATTTATGAAATTTTAACCATAAGTTTTATGAATACATATGATATTGTGTGTAAATTTTCATATTTTTCTGGGTTGGATTACCATAGTTTCTAAATTTATATTTTCTCAATTTCTACAAATTCTGAATTTCTGGAACTCTTCCAACAATCTATGAAATTTTATACATTATATTCTAACATATATAAAAACTTTTCATTAAATTTTCAAACTCATCCAACATTCCTATATTTATTCAAAAATTCAACAATATCATTTTACAGCACACCTATAAAATTTTCTGTAACTATCATGTCCATTTCTTAAACTTTTTATTTCATATCTTAAATCATTTAATAAATTATTTTTCTTAATTCCACTTATTCATCAATTGAATTAATTATGAATCTTAATTTCAAATAGAAGTCCCAAAAATTCTTAATCCATAAGGTCCAGAATGATGCTTTTACTGTGCTACTCTGATCTATATAACCCAGACGTCATCTCAACTCATATCCATTATATCAAATGGACATTGCCACATCAGGGATCAGATAAATTACCAGTGCCAATGCACGCATCACAATTGAAATTTTTTTTTAAATTTCAATTTTCTCTCTCTAACAACCCACCTAGGTCGAGAACCTCAAACCTAGGCTCTGATACCAAAATAAATGTAACACCCTCATACCCTATATATGTACAATACATATTTTCAGCATATGTAAAATACGCATATACGGTATAAAAATGTCACAGACAGATTTAATAAAAATTTTCACATTTCTGTTTTAAAATTTCAAATACTAATATATATAATAAATAGTATATAAATATTCTTTGCTTGTTATAGGAATCCAAAATAAATATTTTATATGAAAATCTCTGAAAAAAATTCGCTAGGGTTTTGTTTGTAATTTGGTCGTTCCCAAAATTCAGCAAAACACAACCTGCATAAAGTAAACACTCCCAATAAAAATCTATTCACCATTTCACCAATACTTCTCAATTTCTCCATATTTTCTCAAAATACTTATATATAGATATATAAATTAACAACACATATAAAATCCCATTTGAACAAATTATTCAAAATATTCTTTACAATTTGCATTATATACTTCCAAAAACATATCATAACATATATAATATCAAAATACATTGTAATATCAAATGTCTACATGTTGGCAACTGGCTCTGATCTTGATGTATCCAAAAACAACTCTTCAAGCTCAATAAATACAAACTTAGGCCGGACCAGGTCTAGTAGAACTATCCGGCTCTACCAAATCATCCATGACACCTGCGCGACGAATTACAATCGCGCTAAGCCGAAGCCTAGTGGTATAAACTTTGATAATAACAATAAAACTCAATGCAATGTCAATACACAATGCATATAGGTGTCACATCATTCTACTTTCTTATATTTTTCAAATATTTCATAATCACAACTCATAGCATTATATTGCTCATTATATCATAATTCATAATTCACATTAAAGCAAAGACAAGCATGGGCCCAAAAGGATCTAATATGCTATTCAAATTTCAGAGTTACTGCTTTGGTCCATAATGACACCATGTGTCTAGCCCTGTAGGCAATATATATATCAATGGATAATGTAACAGCCTCAGTCTCTTGGACCTCAACCCAGCTAGACCTTTAGGCCCCAGTATCTTGGTCCTCAACCCGGCTAGACTGCTATAGTTTTTGAGGCTTACGACCCAGTCTTTTTACCCCCAAAACATCATATTTATGAGCTGGCCTGACTTATGACCCAGTCTTTTCACCATTCCAGTGTATAGCCCGTAGGCAATCATAGGCATGCCGCCAAACCCAGAACTCTGAAAATTGAATAACATACTAGGCACACAATTTATTCATATTTCTCATTATTAATCTCTTTCTCATTTTTACATATTCAATCTAGGCACATTGTCTTATTTTCACATTGTTTTCTCACTTTTCTCATTTTTCACTTCTTTCTCATTTTTCTCACTTTTCTCACTTTTGTCATTTTTATCAATATCAATTCATTTCATTATTACACATATCTCATTTTTGCATTCACAACACATTACCCAATTACTTTGGGTATTTTCACATAATATGCATATTTCACATGTTACACAAATTAGCCATTATCAATGGCTTTTCACAATGCATTAACACATATATGACAATACAAATGTCATAGCAAATTATTCATACACAATCAATGAACCAAGGAACTTAACACATTTTTCAACCAAAATGTGTGAAGCCCAAATGTCATGCAATTATAAACAATATATTCAAAGTTTGTACATACCTCCACTAGCAACCCAAAGCAAGGTTAACACAACCTCCAATCCTATCCTTCCAACTTGCCCTTCACCACTTGGATGAAGCAAATCAACCTCCCTCAATACCTATACCAAATGTGATCATACATAATCATTTAATATCACATTCTAAGGCATTCTCAACATCAAATCATAATTAAACATCACTCTAAACCAAATCCCAAAGTTAAGCTTCACCTCACTTTAACTTTGAAAAACCATATGAAGCCATTTAAATTAGTGTTTTAAGTTTATTAATATCATTAGAGACATGTTTTAGTATGTTTAAACCAATTACATTAATTAACCACATGCTTATGTCCAAAACCCTAAAATGGCATAACCTTCACCATTTAAGGATCTCCATTCCAACTCAATCCAATTATCATTTCAATCTTATTTCTACCACTTATATCATTAAATAACATGATTTAAGCATTAAAATCAAACAATTATTCATTCTTTGAAAATTCACTTTTCCAATACCCTAAATCAATACTACCATTCTCAAACTCCAAACAAATACAACCAAATCCAATATTTGACTTTAAAATACTTGTTTATGAATCATAACAACACATTTGTAACCAATTTGCACAATTAAAGCTCATGTTTCCCCAAACCCAAAAGTTCCCATAACCCTAAATTCTCTCTCTTCACCATTCTTTAACCAAACTCCATCATCTCTTCAATCTAACCTTAGAATCATTGTTAATTACCCAAAATAACATCATACACATCAATTCCAACAATTATAATATACTACATCAAAATCCAAATTCTCACTTAATACAAATTTCCAAGGAATTCAAAGAAAAGAGTTGGAAACTTACTAGTTTTGGATGAAATCACCAAAAATCCACTTGAAACTTGTTAAATCCTTCAATTTATGGAGTATGGAAGAATCAAATTCATGCTCCAAACTCCCATGGAAAACGTCCTAATGGAAGAAGAAGAAGAAGAAGACTTTTTTTTAATATTTCTTTTCCTTTTCATCTTTTTTTTAACCATATATATAAATTAAAATAATTTAATAATTAATTATTTAATTATTTATTTAATAAATTAAAAGTCCTAAATTCCCTCTTCCATTCAAAAATAATTTATTTTTGAATTATTTTATTAATTTTGAATTTCTAAGATTTAATTACCAAAATACCCATTTACTTTGACTTTCTTTTAAAAAGTGTTGACTTTTATATGTTGTATATATTTTACATATATATCACATATATGTTCCACTTTTTCATTTAAAACTCCTTCATTTTTCATTTAAAACCATTAATTTAATTTATCCATTTAAATTATAATTTATTTTATCAAATTTTCAAAAATTAAAACTTTTCAAAAATTTGGGATATTACACATATGCACAAGTAATGTGTATCTTATATACACATCAAATGTACCGTATATGTGTATTAAACATTAAGTATGTAATGTATTAATCCAATAAACACAATTAATATACCATACGTATATGATATATATACTCTAGATATATATATTGAGTATATACAATTTTATATTTCCAAAATCACGGATGTTACAGATATAATGAATTAAAGTGATTTGGTATTGTTATGAATGAGAAAAAGGAGTAAAAGAGGTAATGGGATAAGAGAATTGATTATGGAAAATATTTACTATTTGTGTGTTGCTTAGTATATTATTCAATTCCAGAGTTTTGTGTTTGTTGGCATGCCTAAGAGATTATTATCATAATTTGCCTTCGGGGCTAGACGTTGGGCTTCACTGATATATGATTAGCCTTTGGGTTAGATGCTGGGTGTCACTTGTATTGCCTTCGGGCTAGACATTGGGTTTCAATATAAATAAAAGCAGGGACTCTGGGATTTGAATAATGTACTAGGTTATTTGGGCCCAATGCTTGTGTATGTGTTGATGTGATGCTTAGAAAGAATAATAAATATGAACTAAAGTGGAATTGCATGTCACATTGTGAAATGTCATGAAACAATATTTTTCATTATTGTCATTAAATTTTTACTATTATCGAAGTATGTACCACTAGGCAGAAAGCTTAGAGCGATTTATCCATCAAGCAGGTAGCAGGTGAGAGTTGGATAACCTAGAAGTTTATTGGTTTGCCACCAGATTAGTGCCATTGCATAGCATGTAAATATGTATTTTATTTAATTATACAATATTTGTATAAACTACATTATAAGTAAAGATATTGAATATTGATATGCATGTAAATATTTAGATACATTTCATTTATGTATATAAAGGATCTTGAAGCTTTTAATTGAATTTTGGTTGTGGGAATGGTATTGAAGAAATTGATAAATGAATGAGGATATGTATGTATATGTATACATATTTTAAAAGTTTAAATTTTTATGCAGGTTGAGTATGTTTGTTTTTGGGATTACTCAAATTACAGACAAAACTCTAGTGAAATTTTCTCAGAGATTTTCTTTATAATTTTTTGTTTTAAACATTTTTTACTTAAGCATATATTTTTTATTGGTATTTATTTATTTTAATTAAAAATGAGAACTTTTTTTATTATGAAAGTTATTGTGACTTTTATATTTTGCATGCGTATTTCACATATAGGGGATATATGTAATGTACGTTTATATAGTAGAAGGGTATTACATTTATTTTGGTATCAGACCCTAGGTTTGAGATTCTCGACCTAGGTGGGTTTTGAAAATGAGGAAGGAAAAATTTAAAATAATGATTTGAGTTTTAATACATGCATACGTATTGATACTTGAACTGGTCTCTGATGTGACAATAGTTATAAGCAGAGAGTGATTCTCCGAATGAAGGCAAAGTTGACTCTAGATTTAGAATATGTAAAGAAGATGTTGGAAAAGTTCAGTAGTCAAATTGGTTGTTTAAAAGAAATAATATTTTGACTTGTTTATGGAGTATATTATTATTGTAATACATAGAAATGTTTATGGATTAAGTTATTGGAAATCAAATTTTGGAATAAAGAAATAGAATTGAATTATAAGATTATGGAAGAAAATGTATATGAAATTAAATGACTATTATACATATATATGAGATAATGTTGGATTAAACGAATTATGCCTAAAGTTAAAGGTGATCATGACAATAGTATTATATAGTAAGAGAATGGTGGAAAAGAGAAAAAAAAAAGTATTGTTGAATAAGAATTGAAAATAAGAAAGACTGGTATGGTAAGAATTAAATGTAAGGAAATTGAATAGTATTTAGTTAATTCATTTATGGAAGTTTAGAGTGAACTTAAATTGAGTTTTTAGTATGTTAAATATTAGTCATTTGATTTAAGGGGATGGAATTAGTAAAAATATGATGAGTATGAAGGTTGCAGGAAATTTTGTTCATGTTCTGTAAATAGATTTTGTCCAAATTTTTAGATTGATCTAGAGATAGTAAACGGGCATGAAATTTTTAATTAAACATGATAGTGTGATGTATGAAATTTCATAATTTTTAAAGATGTTTTACTATTTAAGAAAAATAGAAGAAAACAAATTGCCGGAGCTGCTTTAGCAATTCAAAATGAATAGAAGTTGAGAAACGTATCTTAAAAAACTATACCAAACGAACCCAGAAAAAAAATCTGAAAATTTATATACAAGATCTTATGTATTCCTCAAACATATGGTTAAAATTGCATAAATTTTTATAAAGGTTTGTACTGAAATAAATAGACAAATAAGTGCTGCTAGAGTAGTTGCTGAAGAAACAGAATCTGTGGGTTTGGAGAATTTAGTTTATAAATATAGTAAATCAACTTAGAAAAATCTAAAATTTTAAATATAAGCCCATGTATGTATCTAATATGCATGGTTAAGAGTTTATAATCTCTAGTGAATATTTAATGATGAATTAAAAGTTGAAAATTGAGATTGGTATGAAATTGAAAATTGGACAGAATTGTGAAATTGGGGGACACACTAAATTTTATGAAACAAATAAATGGAAAGACAACTAAATAAAATTAAGGTTTGAATTTAGTTGCATTTTAGGAAATGTATAAATCATTTGGATCAATGAATGAGTATAATGTTGAGTTATTGGATTATATGTGTAAGGATTATATTCATATACAAATGTTTAGTTTGATATAAATTAATGGATATATAAATTATTGGTTATGTATTTATGTATGGATATGAGTTTAAGGATTGATGAAAATTGTGAATATTGAAAGAGGAATGACAAAAATTTTTTGAAGTATATTAATTGAATACATATTAAGAGTATAAAATTTATAAGTTGTGCTGCAAATTTGAGGAAATAGTGGAGATTGAATTGACATAGATGTACATATAGAGAAAATATGGATGTGTTGTGAGTTGGTGAGGTAATTTATTTAACATAGAAGGGATTTATTTTATATGGATGTGTGATATAACTTAACACGTGTATATGTTGTAGACATGATTTAATTTGAATTATATAATGTAAAACATTTGGTAATGCTCTTTGGTAATTTAACCATAAAATGATAGAAATATGAATAGTTAGTTTTTTATTCAAAAGAATGAAAAGTAAATTTAAAAATGATAGTAATTGTTAACCTATATTATTTAAGTAAGTATGTTTATGGATTTGTGATGAAGGAGGAAATGTTAGAGTAAGTAAATGAACATTATGGTAAAAAAAATTAAATTAATGCTTAATAGAAAATGGTTGGTGTTCGGTATAATTGAAATTAATGGTTATGTTTTAAATCTTGTTCAATCGATTTACTTAGGAGAAAGTTGTATTCGAATTTAATTATGATCTTGGAGTATGAGAAATTATTTTCTTAGTTAATATGAACAAATTAGCAGTGAATTACTCAGTAAAATATGAAATGTATAAATAGTCAATGGAAAAGAGTTATTGGATAATGAAAAATGGAAAACTTGAGAAAATTATTGACCAATGTAAGTAAAGAATCAAAGTGAATATATAGTTAGTATACGAATGGATGATAAGTGGATATGATTTATAAATATTGACGTATTGTTGAAGAAAAAGATAAGTGCTATCAAATGAGAATTGAAAAAGGAAAACATTAGCTTGAGTAAGAAAGGTTAGTATGTAATTGAATGAAGTTTAATATAGATATATCATTATAAATTTTCTGGGTTTTTAATATGTAAGATTAAGCATGAAATTGATTATATTCTTGAAGTATTAGACATTGTTTGATTGATCTAAATAGGAAAAATGATATATATATATATATATTAAGAGAATTTTGAGAGTACTTGTAAATATTGATGGGTTGTTTTAAGAATGGAAAAAAAAATTATTAAAGCATAGAATGATAAATTATTATTAATTTAGAATGGGTTGAATAAGAAGAAAATGGAACTCAAGAGAAGAAGAATAGAAATAATTTCATTGTGAAATATTGTGAATTGTGTATGTATATACATAAGATTGCATAATATATATGGTATACCTAGTAGCAATACTATATAATAATTTTAAGTTAACTAATAAATTATATATATATGAAGGTATTTGTGAAATTAAAATAGTCAATTAAGCTAATACAGAAAGTGTGGAATGAGTTAAATCATGTTGATGATAAATGATTAAAGAAGAAGGAATTATTATTAGTAAAGAAATCTAATAAAAATAAAATTTTAGTATCTTGTGTTACTATAAGTGTTAATGAAAAGATATATGAAAGGTTGAAGAGATATTTAAGAATGTAAAAAAAATCAGATGTTATGTTTGAAGAAAATAAGTAAGTTATAATGGAAGATGTATGTAAAAGAATTATTAATTGGTAGAATTAGAGTTATTGTTATTTTGAAATATCACAATAATTTATTTGTGATAGTAGAATGGAAATAAATGAACAAAGATACAATTTTGAGGATGTAGTTTGATAATTCTTAAATTTAAGATAATAAAATCATTTGTGTTAAAGAGAAATATTTACATTTGTGAGTAGATAAAAAGGAGACTAGAAATTTACAAATAATTTTTGTGATACTATGGAAATAGAAATTTTTAAGTGTGGATAATGGTTAATTCTTTTTGTTTGATATAATTGTTTATATAAGTGATAATTATTTAATTTAGAATAGATTATTAATGTTATGTTGATACAATTGATGTATGAAAATAAGGTTGAAATTTTAAAAAAGTGATTAAGGAAACTCATAAGGGAAGAGTAAGAAATATTTGAATTGAAAAATTAACAATGGTAATTTTGAAATAGATTGTGTGAGACGGATGTTATAAGGAATTGAGATTAGTGTTGGGGTTAATTGTGTATCGTGATGGATAATTTTGAGGATGAAATTATTTAAGGAGGACAGAGTTGTAACATATGTGATTCTACTAAAATAAAAATTAAATAAATAATTTAGAAAATTAATTAAGATGTTGAAAGATGGAGAATAAAAGAATGTATATGGGAAATATAAAAGAAAAATACATTTCATATAAAGTCAAAAGTGAATAGTAAGATTAAGGGTAAAATGGTAAAGAGGATAAAAAGTAAAAGTTTAAAAAATAATAAAAAAATTAATTTGATAATTCAAAATTAAAATGATTTTAGATAGTAGATGATGATGGGAAAATTTTGAAAATTTATTAAATAATTAAAAATTAAAAAAAAATTGAATGAAATATAAAAATTGAATTTTTAAACTAAATCAAAATTAAAAATAATTTTGGATAGTGGAAAATGATGAAAAGTTAAATATTTATTAAATATTAATTAATTAATTAATAATAATTAAATAATTTGAAAAGAAATTAGCCTTGAGTGGAAGATGAAAATTAAAATTTTAAATTAAATAAATAAATAGTTAAATAAAATATTAAAATAATATATATATGTGGTTAATAAGAGGAGAGAAATGAGAAAGTAAAAAATTAAACTCATAATCTTTATTCTCCTTCTTCTTCTTTTTCTCCACGCCAAAATCTCTATAGCAAGGAGGATGATTTTTTTTGCTCATCCAAACACCAATTTTAGAGTGCAATTTCAAGAATAAAGAGGAGCTTTAGTGATTTTCCAACAAGTAAACTATTTTCCTTATTTTTGAAGTTTTGTTGGAAGATTTGAATATGTGTAATATGCAATTTTTATGATGATTGTTTTAATTGTTGAAATGGATATGGAAAGTGTTCTTTTGATGTGGGAATTATGATTTTAAGGTTAGATTAGGAAAATGTTAGATTTGGTTAGAATTTGAAAGAGGTAGTATTGAATTTAGAGTTTTGGAAAAGTATTGTTAAAGAATTGATGTCTAATTGATTCTATTATTCAAATCATGTTATAAAATGATTTTAATGAAAATGAACTCAAAATTCCATTTGTAATTGAGTAAAATGAGTTTCTAGAATTAAAGAGAGTTAGGGTTAAAATTTAAAACTTAGAGGGAATGATATTTAATAGTAAAAATGCCTTAGAATGTGATTCTAAATGATCTCATATTTTGAATAGGTATTGAGTAGATTGTAATTGTCCAACCCTAGTGGTGAAGGACACATTGAGGAGGTGGTGAAGAAGTGTATTTTCTAGCTTGGAAGTGGTGTAAATAAAGGTACGTACATACTTTGGACAGGTAAGAAGTGGTAGCATTCAATTTAACCTAATACATTTTAGATAGAACATGCGTTAAGCTACCTGGTTATTTGAAAATTCATATACTTTGTGAAATGACATGTGAAATGATGTATATGCATTATGTATACTATGAAAAGTCATTATTAATGGCTAAAATGAGCGGATTGTGTTTGGTATGCATTATGTGAGAATAGTCCAAAATATTTGGGTATTGTATTTGTAATGCAAAGTGGCATACATTGTGATAAAGTGATAAGATATAATGAATTAAAGTGATTTTGCATTGTTATGAATGAGAAAAATGAGTAAAAGAGGTAATGGGATAAGAGAATTGATTATGAAAAATATGTACTATTTATAGGTTACTTAGTATATTATTCAATTCTAGAGTTTTGTGTTTGGTGGCATGCCTATGAGATTATTCTCATCATTTACCTTCGGGGCTAGACGCTAGGCATCCCTGATATATGATTTGCCTTCGGGCTAGATGCTGGGCGTCACATGTATTGCCTTCAGGCTAGACATTGGGTGTCAATATAAATAAAAGTAGTGACTCTAGGATTTGAATAATGTACTAGGTTATTTTGGGCCCAATGCTTGTGTATGTGTTGAGGTGATGCTTTGAAAGAATAATAACTATGAACTAAAGTGGAATTGAATGCCATATTGTGAAATGTCATAAAATAGCATTTTGCATTATTGTCATTAATTTTTTACTATTATTAAAGTATATACTGTTAGATAGAAAGCTTAGCGCGATTTGTCCATTGCGCATGTAGCAGGTGAGAGTCGGTTAACCTAGAAGTTTATTGGTTCGCCACCAGATCAGTGCCATTTCATAGCATGTAAATATGTATTTTATTTAATTATACAACATTTGTATAAACTACATTATAAGTAAAGATGTTGAATCTTGATATGCATGTAAATATTTAAATACATTTCATATATGCATATAAAGGATCGTGAAGCTTTTAATTGAAGGGTTGTGGGAATGGTATTGAAGAAATTGATAAATGAATGAGAATATGTATGTATATATATACATATTTTAAAAGTGTAAATTTTCATGCAGATTGAATATGTTTGTTTTTGGGATTACTCAAATTACATATAAAACTCTGGTCAAATTTTCTCAGAGATTTTTTGTATAAATTTGTGTTTTAAACATTTCCTACTTAAGCATATATTATTTACTGGTATTTATTTATGTTAATTAAAAATGAGAATTTTTTTATTATGGAGGTTATTGTGGCACTTTTATATTTTGTATGCATATTTTATATATGTGGAATATATGTACTGTACGTATATAAGGTAGAAGGGTGTTACAGTTAGCCCTCTCATTTGCTTTCCACCAAGCAATGTCTACCTATAAGACGACAAATAGGCAAGTCATTTTTCTCATAAATTTTAACAGTAATACTAATTTCATCGTTTTACCTAGTCTCAGGTCAAATAACTAAGCACATATCAGTGGGTATGCACATGATGGCTGCCTGGCATCTCCTTGCGGCCTGATAGCCAGAAACTTAGCCTTGGGTAACCGACACATCATCTGGTAACACCAGGAATCCTTATGCGGTTGTGTTCATATGCCCACACCTGTAAAAGTAAACTATAAAGTTAAGCTTCCACGCGTACATTAATGGAATTAGAAGCCAAAAAAATTTGTACCTCGGTAACAACCATGAAACCAATAAACACCCTCTTATTCCTACAGATTTTGTCAAAACCATGATAAAAGCAGGTGAGGCCAGCCTCTCCCAGGCATAAAACATCACAAGGTCAAAGTTAGATAAGGCTCACAAAACTGACAAATGAATGGCAGCCTCAGTGCTGCACAAGATGGTCGATGCTAGTAAATATAACAAAAACCTACAAGTGTATTGTTCTGTAGGTTCATCATGTACTGGTCGGGTGTGTTTCATCCAATACTCTACAATATACTCATATTTGATTTTGCAAGCTCCCTTCAGCTTGGGCCTTAGGCTAATAAGGTGCCGAATCTCATCATGGGTGGTATCGGAGGTTCGTTATGGCAGAAAACTCAACTGGACCAATGGTCATTTCTCCTTTAAGCAAATAAAAAGCATGGGTGGTATCCATCCACCATTTCGAGAGTGCATGGATCACACTCCTATCAATTTGGAATCCTTTTGGTGGCAACAGCAGGACAAAGTCTCCAAAGCCGCACTCCCTAATCATCCTCCTTACCGGAGATGGCATTTGATCATACCATTGGTGAGCTTTATGGACATTTCCTCTGCCATTAATTAAACAACTGTCATACTGCCATAAAATAGGTAAATAAAGCAAAATAAGTAAATAGGCCCTAAAAAATTATTTTTAGCACTTTAATAATTTTTTTATACGCTTGAATGTCAGTATTTTTATTATTTTTAAATACTAGACTTATCTATTTTTCTCATAATTTTCCATTAGCAGGCTCTAAAAATTTATTTTTGGCATTTTTATAATTTTTGAATTATGTCAAATATCTTGTTTGAATTATTTTTAGTTTGTGTTCATGCATAAATTCATTTTTATATTAATTTATCTATTTTAACACTAGTTTTATCTATTCCTCATGGATTTTCGATGAATAAGGCCCAAAATTAATTTTCATAAATCTTTGTTGTGGATTATCAGTGGTCAATAAATTATACTAATAAATTTTATGTCATTAGATAATTAAATTACAGTAAAATAATACTTACTTGTGTTTTTTCATTTTCGCTTTCAGTGGAGATGCATTCCGGCTAGGAGGGGCACTCGATCAATTCCATGGCCCTGAGATAAGTAATCAGTTTAGTATTTAAGCGAGGTATGGTCCTAGAAGCTTGTTGGTTGCCTGCCATTTGTATCTGAAGATTGAAAGATTGTAAAAGAAGAAAGAAATGAATGATCTAAAATTTGAAGAGGAAACCAAAATTTTTGAAAGCTTGAAAAAATATTTTAAAGGATTGAAGGGAACCTACCTTTTTTTTTATAGGAAATGAGAGTGAAGGATAAGATCAAAATGAGTAAATAATGAGTAATAGCTAAGCATCGTGCTTTGATTCATAATAGAGCAAAGAATGACAAAAATAAAAGTATAAAGCAAAGTATAATGCTAAAGTAAAAAAAAAGGGCATCAAGAAAGACAAAGCAAAAAGAAAACCAAAGTCACATGTCGTTATTGCATCCATAATTTATTTGTTCAAATTAATAATTCATTTGCTCAAATTATTAATTCATGCACATAATATATTTATTACATGTCTAAATTTTTGCGAGTCCAAAAATATTTTTTGTGCTCATAAATATTTTTTTCATATAGGGGGCAAGAGTATATAGGAACCCATATGTGGTTAAAAAATAGCCAAATTTTTTACAAATTTTTTGCTGACTGTTGAAATCAATCTTTTGCAGATCTTACAGTCCAGAACCCAAACCGGCTCAATTAACTCAGATTTTGCTGGTTCAGAACCCAAATTCAGTCTCGGGTCCAGAACCCAAATCCAGTAGCCGGTATAGAACCCAAATCTGATCTCGAGTCCAAAACCCAAATTCAAGTCTCAGGTCCAGAACCCAAATCCATGTCTCAGGTCCAGAACCCAAATTGGTCTCAGGTCCAGAAACCAAATCCAATCTCAGGTTTGGACCCAAATTTGATATTGGGCATAGAATCCAAATTCAGTCTTAGGTCCAGAATCAAAATCTAGTCTCGAGTCCAGAACCCAAATCTGAGTCTCAAATCTAGAACCCGAACCGAACCTCGAGTCAAAACCCAAATCCAAGTCTCGGGTCTAAAATTAAAATCCAGTCTCGAGTCCTAAATCCAAATTCAATCTCAAGTCTAGAACCCAAACCAAATCTCGAGTCCAAATCAAACCTGGGGTTCAGAATCCAAATCCAAGTCTCAGGTCCATAACCCAAATCTAGTCTCAAGTCCAAATCCAAAATCCAATCTCGGATCCAGAATTCAAATCTAGTCTTGGGTCAAAACTCAAATCCAAGTCTTGAGTCTATAACCCAAACCAAGTCTTGGGTCTAGAACCCAAATCCAGTCTCAGATACAGAATCCAAATCCAATCCTCGGGTGCAGAATCCAAACCAATTCTCGGGTCTAGAACCCATCCTCATCCAAAATCATCTCAAAGTCATATTGCTTTTCACTCTTTGAATGAATTTATGATCGTTCATGTAATAGCCCAAACTATACCCTAAAATTTTTGGAATGATTATTGTTGAAATTGGATTAAATAATTTTCAAGTCTGTATAAAGGATTAAGAGGAATGAGAAGTGTGTATATGTTGTATATATAGAGATATATACAACATATACAAGTCAACTAATGAGATGGTCAAATGAGAGTTATTGATTATTTAAAATTATTTAAGTGGAAGATGATATTTGTAATATTATAATATTTAAATTGCTTGGTGGAGATTAATTATAGAATTGTGTGGCTTAAGAGGTTATGAATGGGTTGACTTTCATTTTCATCTTCTTCTTTCTTCTCTTTGGACAGCCATCACCATAGCTTGAAGGAGAGGGATTTTTGTTGCTCTCTAACTCAAGATTTGAAGGTGTTTTAAGAGATCAAGTTGGAGTTTGAAGGGTTTTCATCACTTTTGGTAAGTTTACCAACTTGATTCTTTGGTTTTCTTTTGAGTTATGAATTGAGTTTTGTGAATGGTTGTTGATGATATGTGTATGGTTAATTTTGATTTGGTTGAGATTGTGTTGTCTATTTGATTTTGATTTTGGGTTTGGTTTGGAGGAAAGGTTAAGTTTGGTGATGGAAAGTAAGCGTTGTGGATTGTGTATGTGTTGAATTGTGAAGATGGTTGTGATTGTGTTTTGATATATGTATTGAGTTGTTTTGGTGTTTATGCAAGTTTAGGTGGTTTATTGATGGTTTTGGGTAAGATTATTTGGAGTGGAAAAGTGTTAAGTATGATGTTTGTTGGATATGGTGTTGTTGGTGTCGGAATAAGGATTTTTGGCCTGACATGCCCATGAGCACGGCCAAGTCTTTGAGCGTGTCACAACTTCTGTGTTGGAGTAGTATTGACACGTCTAGTGACACGCCCATGTCACTGAGCGTGTCATAGCTACTGTGTTGTTGGTGGATTGACATGGCCATTGACACGCCCATGTCACTAAGCATGTCAAAGCTTCTGTGTTGTAGATTTAGGGCACGATCAGGGGCACGCCCGTGTTGTTGAGCTTGTCATGTGTAGAGTTTGCCCTAGTTGGTTCTTGTTCTTATTTTCTTATGTGTATCATTAAGTGAGTATGTATGATTACTTTTGCATTAGGTTTTGAAGAGATTGAGTTGTACCAATCCAAGTGTTGAAGGATTCTAGGAAGAGGAGTTTGGAATTGGTGTAAGTTGCTCTTAGAGGTAAGTACAAACCTTACATGGTTGTATACATTTACATAACTTTAGGACTTAACACATTTGGTTGTAAATGTGTTAAGTAATCTATTACATTGTTGGTACATTTGATTAATGCTATGATCTGCATAATGTAAAAGATATAATGATCATTCAAAATGTATGTACAATGCAATTGGTTATGTAATACCCTAATGATGAGATGTGAAGCTATTGTTGTTGGCTATAATAATGCAAATGAAATAATTGGGGCATGGTTGCCTAGATGATTATAAGAAAATGAGAATGGATTTGATAATGAAATAATAAAAGAATTGTGTGCCTAATGTGTTATTCAATTTTTAGAGTTTTGTTATTGGTGGCATGCCTAAAAGTAACAATCCCTTGAAGCTGGGTTGGGCTTAGTCCTTGAAGCCAAGTTGGGTTGATGTTGAGCTCCCCTTGAAGCTTGGTTGGGCCTAGTCCTTGAAGCCTAGTTGGGATGTTACATATGGGATGTTTCTCATTGTGATAATGAATCGCCTACGGGCTCGATAAATGTGATTATCGAACCAAAATAGTAACTCTGGAAGTTGAATGGCATATTAGTTTCTTTTGGGCCCGTGCTTGTCTTTGCTTTAATATGAATTATGAATGATGAAATAATTGAACAATATGATGAAATTTAATGTTATGAAAAAAAATGACATTTTTGAATATTGTTTATAATGCTTGAAAGGGTGTCATTGGCATACATTTAAAGCATATTCTCATCATGGTTGTACCACTAAGCCTATGGCTTAGTGCGATTGTGGTTCATCGCGCAGGTGACAGGGTAGAACCAGAGAGTTCAGCTAGACCGAGTCGAGTCTAGGCTTGTGATCCCTTGTGAAGAGTTGATTATTGGACTTCAAGATAAAAAACACTGCCAAGCATGTATAAACTCTATGTTTTTGCAAATATTGAATTTGATATATACATATGTATATTTCACTACAATTTTTCGCTGCTTATTAAACAAATGTTTTAGATAAACTTTTTGTTACTATTGGGGTATATATGCATATGTGTTTTAATAAGAAATGTTTTATCTATTACTACCTATTATGATTATTTGATTAAAGGTTAGTTTGTTTCAAAAAGACTGTGATATCCTTGTATCCAGTATACGTATATTACATATTGAGTGTATATGTGGTGTACGTATATGGGGTATAGGGGTGTTAAAATTGTTTTGGTATCAGAGCCTAGGTTTGAGATTCTCCACCTAGGTGAATTGTAAGAAAAAGAAAATTTTGATTTTAAAATATGATTTTTGAATAAGATACATGCTTTGGCATTGGTAGTTTCTGATATTTGATGAGGTATATTCTACTGTGTTTGCAGATATAGGTAGTGATAGCATCTCAGTCACGTCAGTCCATAGAAGGTAGTGCTGAGAGTGTAGCTCCTGATGAGGGTAGAGATGGAGCTAGGGTTGAGAGAGCTGGAGAGGCACCTGTTCCTATGCCAAAGAGACCAGCTGCTGATGAGATTCTGCCAGTTTGGTTACGGCATTTGGTAGAATTGTTGAGGCAAGCCCCAGTGTAGCAGCCGCCACTACAACCACAGCCGCAAGTACCGGGGAGGCAGTATGATAAATTGAGAAAGTATGGAGCAGATGATTTCTTTGGTACTATAGATCCTGTAGTAGCTGAGCAGTGGTTGGATAGAGTTCAGAGGGTATTCATCTAGTTGCAAGCTACTTTTGAAGAGAATTTGATTATGCTAGATCACTGCTGTAGAGAGATGCGTATGATTGGTGGAAGACGGTTCCACATGGGATGGATGATCCATCGACCTTGACTTATGGTGATTTTCTGTGGGAGTTTGAGCAGGTGTATACTCCGAAGGAGTATAAGGATGCAAAGAAGATGGAGTTTTTGAATCTAAGACAGGATAACCGGACGGTGATAGAGTATGAGATTGAGTATATTCGGTTGAGTCACTATGCCGGTGGAATTATTTTAGACGAGATAGACCAGTGCAGGAGATTTGAGGAGAAATTGAGGCCCTCTATTATGTGTATTGTTGCTGGTTCTCGGTACCAAGACTTTTCTCAGTTGGTTGCAGCTGCTAGAAGTGTTGAGAGGGCACAAGGTATTGCAGCAGCTGCTACTGAGGAAGAGACTAGAGTAAGGAGACCTCAGTTTGAGGTAGGGTCTTCATCTATGAAGAGAGGTAGAGGAAGTTTTATTTCGAGGATCAGTAGGAGCCAGAGGCAGTCTGGTAGGTCAACTCAGTATCAGAGGAAGAGATCGAGACCTACAGTTTCTGTAGCTAGTGCTCTGACTCCATTGATTCATAGGTCTATTCCATCTACATGTGTTCATTGTGGTAGGGTACATGGGGGTGCTTGCTGGAGGACAGGTGGACTAGGAGTATGTTTTAGATGTGGGTCATCGGATCATTTCATCAAAGATTGTCCTGACCTACTGGAAGATAGACAGACTGATACTGCAGCTTCTCGATCCAGTGTCAGCAGAGGAGGTCAAGGGCAGGGGTTTTAGTAGAGGTAGTCGACCTGGGATTAGTCAGAGAGGAGGCTCTACATCTGGAGGTAGTAGACCAGATGAGGCTGGGCCATCTCAGCGAGTGTATGTGATGCAGAGGCAGCCGAATGCTTCAGCAGTCATTGCGGGTACATTTTCTTTATTTGGCATTTCAGTTCTTGCTTTAATTGATCCAGGATCTACTCATTCGTACATAAGTGCATCTATCTTGCCTATGTCTGAATTGCATTTAGAATCCCTAGGATTTGATGTCTTGGTGACAAATCCTTTAGGGTATAGTGTGGTAGTTAGCAAGGTGCACCGAGATAGTTCAGTTGTGGTGCAAGATGAGGAGTTTTTGGGTGATTTGATTGAAATGCCTTATAAGGAATATGATTTGATCTTAGGCATGGATTGGTTGTCTAAGCATGGAGCTGTGATAGACTGTTAGAATATGTGTGTTATTTTGAGAACCAGTGATGGTAGAAGTGTGATGGTATCTAGTGAGCAGAGTCAACTTGCATCCATGTTTGTTTCAGCTGTTGCAGCTAGGAGGTTGATTCGAAAAGGATGTGAGGCTTATCTGGCTCATATTGTAGATACCAGGGTAGTGGGTTCTCAACTTGATAGTATACCCACAGTTGCAGAATTCCCAGATGTGTTTCCCAAGGAGTTGCCAGGGATACCCCCTAAGAGAGAGGTTGAGTTTGGTATCAATTTGTTGCCTGGTACTACTCCCATCTCTATTACTCCCTATTGAATGGCACCTGCTGAGTTGAGAGAGTTGAAGGTGCAGTTGCAAGAATTGTTGGATAAAGGGTTTGTTCGCCCTAGTGTTTCTCCGTGGGGAGCTCCTGTTTTGTTTGTAAGGAAGAAGGATCGTACTTTAAGAGTGTGTATTGATTATAGGCAATTGAATAAGGTGACTATCAAGAATAAGTATCCTTTGCCTAAGATAGATGATCTCTTTGATCAGTTCATGGGAGCAGCAGTTTTCTCTAAGATCGATTTGAGATCAGGGTACCATCAGTTGAGAGTCAAAGCTGAAGACATATCTAAGACAGCTTTCCGCACAAGGTATGGGCATTATGAGTTTTTTGTAATGCCTTTTGGATTAACGAATGCACCAGCAGCTTTCATGGATTTGATGAATAGGGTTTTAGACCCTTTCTAGATCAGTTTGTGGTGGTTTTTATCGATGATATCTTGGTGTATTTGCATAATGAGGAGGATCATGATAAGCACTTGTGGATTGTATTGCAGACTTTGAGAGAGAAGCAGTTGTATGCTAAGCTGTCTAAGTGTGAGTTTTGGCTTGATCAAGTAACTTTTCTCGATCATATGGTGTCAGCAGATGGTATAAGAGTTGATCCGAGTAAAGTTGAAGCCATTTTGAATTGGAGTCCACCGAAGTCTGTGACCAAAGTTAGAAGTTTTCTGGGTCTGGCTGGCTATTATCGACGGTTTGTAAAGGGTTTTTCTTTGATAGCTACTCCACTCACCAAATTACTTCGGAAGGGAGTTAGATTCGTGTGGACAGATCAGTGTTAAGCTAGTTTTGAGCAGTTGAAAGAGATGTTGACTCAAGCTCCTGTTCTTACCTTGCCTGTGGAAGATAAACCATATGTTATTTACAGTGATGCTTCACATAGTGGTTTAGGTTGTGTTTTGATGCAAGAGGGTAGAGTCATAGCTTATGCTTCTTAGCAGTTGAAGCCGCATGAGCTTAATTACCCGACACATGATTTGGAGTTGGTAGCCATAGTGTTTGCTTTGAAGATTTGGTGACACTACTTGTATGGGGAGAAGTGTTTCATCTATACAGATCATAAGAGTTTGAAATACCTGGGTGTTCAGAGAGAGCTGAATCTTCGGCAGAGACGGTGGTTAGAGTTGATCAAAGACTATGACTGTTTGATTGATTATCATCTTGGTAAGGCGAACATTGTTGCTGATGCCTTGAGTTGGAAGTCTTTGGCAGGTTTGACTGCGTATTCGCTCTCATTGCTTGTTGAGTTAAGAGCGTTACATGCTAGCTTCGAGCCTTGTAGTGATGGTGCTTTGTTGGCTCAGTTGCAATTGAGACCTGGTGCGTCGCGCCTAGTGCTATAGCAATACCGCAAGTGCACGGGTCACCCAAGTAATAAAGTAATGAGTGAGTTATCGTTCCACTGAGGACAAGGCCAAGTACTAGTGGAAACCTTAATTGTTGTTTAGCAAATTAATATTTTTGTGGAGTTTTGTAATTAAAGACAATTAACTTAAATAAATGAACATAAAGATAAATTGTGTGTTGTGTAAAAAGGATTGATGATAATGATACTATCCAGATATTGAATTCCTCTAGCCTCAATTACATCACATAATAGAGTTGAATTGGCATTCCTCTAACTTAGAGCATAAATAATTTGTTAAATTACTTTGATCATGATATTCAATAGGTCATGATTTTTCCATAATGCATGTATTGTCGGAATAGCTTGTCATGATGTCTTTCTGATCATTTCCAATTCTCCTTCATGTCATTTATATGATTTAACATCAATCCATATCATAATATTCAAGTTTTAACACATTTAGAAAAATGACCAAAGGAATAGTAGCGCGGCACGTAAAATCGGCAACGCAATGGCGCGCGACAACTAAATGGTAAAATCTGTTTTTACTGCTGAAAATCAGTCAACTTTGGCAACAGTTTTGACCAAGTAAACAAACTTATTTTTGGCTGAATTTTTGCAGGAAAACAATTTCATAAGTTAAATAAATGCATGTAAAATTTCATCAGAAAATTCCTTCGTTTGCCCCTTCAACGGACTGCCCAAAATGAAAGCTGCAGATGGTGCCCAAAAGGGACCATTCGGCCCAATTTTCAAAACTTGAGGGAAATTCATTTTTTTCTAGCAAAATTGATTTTTAGACTCCTTTTGTGATACCATTGAAGGGCTAAGGGTCCCTCTTTCAAAAATCAAAACAAAGGGGTGATTAAAAGTTCATCAAAGTTTATGGATAATTGAGCAAATTTAGCTATTTTGTTTTGTTTTCATTCTTTTCACAATCAATTGATTACAAATGGTTCAAGAGCACTTTCCTACATATTTACCACACATAATAACATCATTTCCAAACCATTTCAAAAATCTCATAATGCAAAATATGTGAATTAATTGAAAAGGGCAATGATTTAAGTACCAAACCTTAATTCCTTTAATTCCCCTTTGCTTTTCCTTCTTCTCCTTCCTTAATCTTTGTTTATTTGCTTTGTTCCTTGCTTGTCCTATTCTTTCTTCCTTTCTTCTTCTTTATTCCTTTGATTTCCTATAATTTTCATAACTTCCATAATAAGAACATTATAAAAACCATATGTTCAAGCCTTGATTCTTGCTATCTAAAGCTATTAATTACCATTTATTCATCACTTCTACATGTATGGATCATTTAATCTAATTTTTCTTCACTTTCTTAACTTTCCCATAATCTTCCCAACTTTTCTTTCATTGATAACTTGAAAACTATCAATCAAATGAATAAACTAAAGCTAGAATTGGAATCCTTACCTTAAAATTAAGCTTTTCCTTCCAAAAATCCACTTGAATACTTGAAAAATTCCTTCCCTTCTTTGGTGGAGAGAATTCGGCCATGCCTCTCAAAAATGGAGAGAAAAATATGTTTTCTTAGTTCTTTAATCATCCTTCTCTCCCTTTTTATATTTTTCCATTTTCCATTTATTAAATTAATTTCATTTTAGAGGGTTAAGATGTAACCACCACAAAAGTATCTTTAACTAGGATGGTGCCATATGGAGGGCTAAGATTAATCCAACCCAAAAGTGTCTTTAAACAAGATTTTTCCATGTGTCCTTTTCTAGAAAATTACTATGCCATGTGTCCCTTTTCTAGAAAATGGGTGGAAGTGAAAAGACTAAAATACCCTTCAATGGAAGGTTTTGCCTTTCTTCGTAACCGGGTGGTTTTACGACGCGTAAAATGTACCGTTCTCCTCCGTTCAACCTTTCGTTTCCATTTCCGACATTCATTCTTGATTTTGAACTAATTTATAAAAATTACGCTCATGCCCTTGACTTTTGTAAAAATTCCCTTTAGGTCCTTACGTGATTCGAGTCTCCACTTAGGTTCGTTCTTCAACATCGATCACTGCGGAGTCCTTCCATTTACTTCGGATACCTTTACGTGTCTTGTTTTCCAGTGTATAAATTATTATCACAAGAATGACAAAAATACCCTTGGTCAAGAATCCACTGCATCTCTCAAACTATGCGTTTTCGGGAAAAACCGTGGTGTTCCGTTTCGACCCAATTTTTCTCTACTTTCTATTTCTGGAGTCTGTTATATGCACTATTAAGAACCTCCAGTACAACTTTTGGAAATTACAGTTACCTCCCCAAAACTTTTTGAAATTACAGTCACATCCCCTAAACTTTTACAATATTTTCAGTTAGGTCCTTTTTGTCCTATAGAGCTTCCTTTCACTTCGTGTTCTTTGGTGATTACTCGGGACGGCTCCTGTTACTGTACGCGGATGTACTGTACATATGTACAAATTGGGTCGTGACATTTCTTCCCCTCTAAAATTTAGGCTTCGTCACGAAGCCGATCGGGTGTAAAATTTAGGCTTCCATCCTCATTATTCCTTCTCTTTCCCAAATTATCTCTTCCATTCTATGGTTCCTTCGCCGCACTTTAACTGGAGGAAATTCTCTTATTTCTTAATCCTTTGACTTTTCGTACTAAAATTTCTATTGGTTCTTCTTCATAATTTAGGTCAGATTGGACTCTGATGTTTTGTGTCTTTATATCGTGTGTGAAGTTCAACGATATTGCCTTATCATTGAAACGTGAAAAACATTATGTATTTTGTTCAGTTCTGGTAATAGAGTTAACCGATACGCTATTGATCTATGCGTTCGATGATCTCGTATAGTCCAATAAGCCTAAGGCTTAACTTACTTTTCTACTTAAATCTTAATACCTTCTTTCATGGGCAAGTCTTAAGAAAAACCTTGGCTTCCACTTAGAGTTCTATGTCCCTTTGTTTCGAGTCGGCATATGATTTTGCTTCTACCTACCCGCATATGATTTTATCTTGTCTTTACTTAATTCGGTCCAACACTCTGGTGTTCCATGTTTTCTTTCGTATAATTCTTTATAGGGTGTCACCGTATGCTGAATTAATAGTCGTTGTTATATGCATATTCAATTAAACTCAAATACCTATTCTAGCCACCCTTAAATTCTATAACACATACTCTTAATATGTCCTCCCAAAATTTGGATTACTCTTTCAAATCGTCCATCTGTTTACGGGTGAAAGGCAGTGCTATAATTTGTTTGGGTTTCAGAAGCTGTTTGCGACTTCGTTCATAAATTCATGGTGAATTGTGGACCTCTGCCTAAAATGATAGATGTTGGAATCCTATGTAATCGTACAATTTCCTTGGCATACATTTCCACCAACTTATCTATTGAATAATCCATTTAAGAAAGTAGAAAATGAGCTAACTTAGTTAGGCAGTCAATGATTATCCGAATAACGTCATGCCGGCCTCGTGTCATTGGTAGTTCTATGACGAAATCCATAGTGATATTTTCCCACTTCCATACCAGAGTGGGAATTAGTTGTAACAGTCCTGATAGGATTTGATGTTTCGCTTTTGCTTGTTGACATATTAAACATTTGGTCATAAAATCAACAATATCTCTCTTCATTCCAGGCTACCCTTAAAACTTCTTTAGATATTGATACATTTGTAACTCCTGGACGCATTGCGTAGTGACTACTATATGCTTTTCAAAAAAAATTTTCTTTCTTATATCTCCCATTGTTAGTATCATTACTCTATTGTCATAATAGAAACTACTGTTCTTAGAAATTTAGAATTTTATATCCTTTCCTCCTTGCACTTGCTTGGTCCATTTTTGTATTTGTTCGTTTTCCTTTTGCACTTGATGAATTTCTTTGAAAAGAAAACATAGTTTATGCTTGCATTTCTACTACTAGTACTTCCTCTCCCATTGGTCTTAAACTGATCTTTATAGCGCCTAAGGCTGGTATCGATTTTCCACCCAGTGCGTCGGCCACCATGTTAGCTTTTCCTAGATGATAATTTATAACTTAGCTGTTGTTTCCAAAACTTGGGTTTACTTTCCTTGCCATAAATTGAGATCCTCTTGGGTTGGCGGATATTTTAAACTTTTGCGTCAGTATAAATATAACACTTTTCTCCATATAAATCATATCTCCAAATCTTGAAAGCCAATATGATAACTGCTAATTCCAAACAGTGTGCCGGGTTATTATTATTATATTTTTTTTTCGTATGGTTTAAATCATCAAAAGACTTATGCAACTATTTTATCCTTTTGCATAAGCATATAACCTTAACCGATGTGTGAAGCATCACTATATATCACAAATTCTTTGCTGGACATGGGCCGTATGGGTATTGAAGCATTTGTTAACTTTTCCTTTAGTTTCTCAAAGTTCCTCTAACATTTATCAGTCCATTGGAGTTTGGCATTCCTTTGAAACAACCTTGTCATTGGGATGATAATAATGGAAAACCCTTTTATAAAACATTAATAGTACCCAGCCAGTCCCAAGAAGATTCTTACTTCTATTACTGTCTTTGGTGTTTTCCATTCCAAAATGGCTTTTGTTTTCTTAAGACCTACTTTAATGCCTTATTCTAATATGGTGTGTTCTAAGAATGTAACTTTTTCCAATCAAAACTCGCATTTGTCATGTTTGACGTACAACTGCTTCTCTCGCAATATTTGCAATACTATGCAAAAGTATCGATCATATTCTTCTTTGTTCCTTAAATAAACGAAGGTGTCGTCTATGAACACCATTTACAAATTGGTCAAAGTATGGATGAAAGATATGATTCATTAAATCCATGAATATTACTGACACATTTGTGGGCTCAAAAGGTATTACAAGGAACTTATAACTTCCATATCGAGTTCTAGATGTAGTCTTTGGAATGTCTTTTCCTTTGATCCGTAGCTGCTGATATCCCAGTCGGTGATCTATTTTTTTTTTATTTTTTTTATTTTTATTAATTTTTTTTTGAAAAGACCTTGGTTCCTTTAAGTTGGTCGAATACATCGTCAATGGACGGTAATGGATATTTATCCTTAATCGTAAGCTCATTCAACTACTTATAGTTCACATATGACCTTAAGGATTTATCTTTCTTCTTGACGAAGAGTACTGGCTTACCCCATGAAGAAATACTTGGCCGTATAAGACCCTTGTCGAGTAGCTCCTATAATTGCATTTTCATTTCTTTGGGTTTCTTCGGTACCATTCGGTATGAGGCAACCAACACCGGTGCAGTTCCCGGATATACATTTATAGTGAATCCTACTTTTCTCTTAGGTGATAATCTGGGTAGCTCGTCTAAAGAAACATCGAGAAAATCACGCATTGTTGATACCTCTTGAATCTTTATCACATTCTTCTTTCTTCCATAGTGCTTACCAAGTGTGCCTCACATCCGTTTGTATGCAACGCCTTGTTGTAACTGCTATTGTTACGTTGTTTAGGTAATCGGCTTTCTTTCCTACTGCCGTCACTTCCTCCTTGTGGGGAGTATGAAGTGTTACTCTCTTTCTTCTTATAATCGACCACTATTTTATGCCTTGTTAGCCAATCCAATACCAACATTATGTTAAATTCTCAGAATGGTAACTCTATTAAATTTTATGGAACTGCATTTTCATGTAACTCTATAGAACATTCTTGAATCACTTGTGTGTAACTACCTCGTCTCTTATTGGATTTATAACTAATGTTTCAAACTTAACATATCCTACTGGTAATTCTTCTAAGTTTTCATTGCGTAGACTCTGGCTAGTGTACTTGAATTGAGCTAGTCAACGGTCTCTGATTGTGCTCTTTAAAAATTCGAGTCACTTTCCTTTCCCCTGCTTCGGCCTCGGCCAAAAGCGGGCCGTGATGTTTCTGTCGGTGCAGGTGTATTCACTTGTCTTTCTAGCAGTTTACCCTAACACGATCTGGTGCCTCGCATTCCCAGCATCCATTTGTTAAATACCAGCATTCGCTCTTATATCTTCATCCACAGTGTTTTCATAGAGGAGTAATATATCCTTCAAATCGATATTTCTTTCCAATCCTCCAGTAATTTTTGAATTGTTACTTTTTCCTTTTTCCTTTACCTAGTCCTTGGGTTGTTATTACTTTCATTCTTTTCCTTTTTAATCTAATTTTAATTCTGCATTTTCTACCTCTTTGGTTCTTAATTTCTCTTTCTCTTCTCTCTCTTTTTTTTTCCATCATTTCCTGAATTCATAAATCTCATAAATCTTCTTCTTATAATTTCTTAATTTTGATGATTACATTGGGGCATTTTCAGGAGGAATCACAATACATTGTTTTGATTAGATTTCGTCTAGTTTCTACTCATATGGTCCGTCACCTACCTTATTAAGACTTCACGGGATGGTCACCCATCATCATTGGTTGAGCACGTTTAACTCCGATTTCCTGCTAAATTTCAACATGACCTTCTTAGTGCGCTTACTTCATCTGCTTATGTGAATATTGTACATGGGGTTACTGTACATATTCTATAGTGGCCGGACATGAGAATTTCTCATATACTTATTTCTGTTCACTCATCTTTGTTATCTAAGTTCTATCTATTTTATCTCTTACCGTTTGGACTTAACATTTTACGTACTTTTCTTTTTTCCTCTTATTCTGTTCCTCTTTTTATTCCATTCTTCAAATTTCATTTTCTTATATACATTTTCATTTTTACATTCATATACACCTATCTAACCTTCTCCTGGAACCCCCTTATAAGGACCCCGGTATACTGGCTACGGATGTCTGGCGCCTTGAACCTCGGCTGGATCCTTGGCTTTGCGATCGCCGGCTTTACTGTGTAAAACTATCTTCACTTCTAAACTTCTTCCCAACTTATCGAAATCTTCCTAAGCTTTAAGTTTGTACTCTCTTTTGTTGCATGCATTGGTGTCTACTTCTCTAATCTATGTATACCCTCTCATTACCTAAAACTTTCACAACTAATCTTGAAAATTCAAACATGTCCATGACTACTGCTTTGTTTCTATCATTTTCTTTGCATACTTACTGAGGCGGGTGAACTCTCTATCATACTCAGATACTGTCATTCTTCCTTGCTGTAAATATATAAACTCATTTTTCCTTGTGTTTAAGTATGTTTTACTAAGTGTATGTTTCTTCTACCCAAAGGAACATGGCATAAATAAATCTTTTATCTAGCGTGCATCTCAGTTGTTCCAATGCCCTACTGGTACTGTCCAAACAGTACTCAACTTCTTCAAATCCTTCTTCCCTACTAGCCTTAAATTCTTTAGCCCCACATTTCCTTAACTTCTCAATTGGGGACTTCCTTTCTCTTTAGGTAGCAACAGGTACCATTCTTGCCGTTTATTGCCATGGTACTGTCATCTATCTTAAATAAACTTTGGGGCCTTCCACAGCCACCGTTGTGGGTCGTGGCATAAGTCCAAGACCCATTTCTACATTTATGGATACGAAAGCGTGTGATTCCTTCTCTTGATCTATAACTCTTTGTGATTTTGCCTCTTGCAACCTTATACCGTATACATATATCATGATAAGGATTAGCAGCTGGCTTGACTCAACACATTAACTTTCCTATATGGCATGTACATAATCACTATTAGATTTTCCTTTATCACATGTACCTCATATACTTATGTATTTATAATATTCTTCTACTATACCGACATTTCGTACCTAAATGATATATGCTCTCATTTCTTATCTGCTATAGGATATCCCATTTTACATTGGTAATGGCCACTCCCAACATAAAATGTGTATCCTCCTATGTTGAATTTTCCAGGACCGGCTAAACCGGTGCTCTGATACCACTAAATGTAACACCCCATCTTAGCCTACATTTATAGACCAAGACGGACTGTTATCTCATGATGGTTGTGTCTTAACATTTTACTTAGCCAATTTTAAGTGCAGATTTTAAAAAAATTTTGCCAGAACCTCCCCTAAAAATGGAGGTCCCAAGTGTCGCCAAAACTGATTTTTCTTTATTTTTGAAAACAATTTTGTTTCACAATTCAACTCAAGCACACTCCCAATAATCCACCCTTATAACCTCAACTACAATCCTGCAAGAAGAATTCACACTTCTATATTTGCATACATAAGTGCTAAATCCAAATAAGATTTATTAGATTACTAGCAGTGTACGTGTTCTAGCTTTTCAGTATAATACATTTATTTGCTAGATCATACAAGCTTATGTACATGCCATATTGCTACAATCAACCATATCCAAACTTCTACCCAAAGTAGTAGTCAAGGCCAGCTGCGCAGGACATGCTGCAATCTCGTCTCCTCGTTTAACCTACGAGTTTAGAGGGAAACTAAACTCGCTAAGCAATTGCTTAGTGGGTACTTAAATCATTGCAATAAATAATTAAAATGAAAGAATGATTTGAACATACATTTATATACTTTAAATAATTGAAAGGAATAAATACCAAACACGGAAGGTAAAAAGGCTTAACTGAATAATTTGAATTTAAATCATTTTTCTTGCTTTTATCATTTTGATTGCTCTACTGGTTTAACAGAACGTCAATGGATAAGGAAGGGTCATGATAAACATATCTTTTCATGATCATATTTCATTATCTTTCATCATAATTCTTGCACATGTGCCAATGGCCATTATCATTGCATCATTGATCATGTCATTGTAATCATCGGCCTTCAGCCGGAATATCATATCATGTCATAAGCAGTACTGCAGTAATAGTATGATGCATCATACCCTTATCTCAAGGGTTCTGATATACCAAGTAGAGCATAAATAATTTATTAAATTACTTTGATCATGATATTCAATAGGTCATGATTTTTCCATAATGCATGTATTGTCGGAATAGCTTGTCATGATGCCTTTCTGATCATTTCCAATTCTCCTTCATTTCATTTATATGATTTAACATCAATCCATATCATAATATTCAAGTTTTAACACATTTAGAAAAATGACCAAATGAATAGTAGCGCGGCGCGTAAAATCGGCAACGCAATGGCGCGCGACAACTAAATGGTAAAATCTGTTTTTACTGCTGAAAATCAGTCAACTTTGGCAACAGTTTTGACCAAGTAAACAAACTTATTTTTGGCTGAATTTTTGCAGGAAAACACTTTAATAAGTTAACTAAATGCATGTAAAATTTCATCGGAAAATTCCTTCGTTTGCCGCTTCAACGGACTGCCCAAAATGAAAGCTGCAGAATGGTGACCAAAAGGGACCATTCGGCCCAATTTTCAAAACTTGAGGGAAATTCTTTTTTTTCTTGAAAAATTGATTTTTAGACTCCTTTTGTGATACCATTGAAGGGCTAAGGGTCCCTCTTTCAAAAATCAAACCAAAGGGGTGATTAAAAATTCATCAAAGTTTATGGATAATTGAGCAAATTTAGCTATTTTGTTTTGTTTTCTTTCTTTTCACAATCAATTGATTACAAATGGTTCAAGAGCACTTTCCTACATATTTACCACACATAATAACATCATTTCAAAACCATTTCAAAAATCCCATAATGCAAAATATGTGAATTAATTGAAAAGGGCAATGATTTAAGTACCAAACCTTAATTCCTTTAATTCCCCTTTGCTTTTCCTTCTTCTCCTTCCTTAATCTTTGTTTATTTGCTTTGTTCCTTGCTTGTCCTATTCTTTCTTCCCTTCTTCTTCTTTATTCCTTTGATTTCCTATAATTTTCATAACTTCCATAATAATAACATTATAAAAACCATATGTTCAAGCCTTGATTCTTGCTATCTAAAGCTACTAATTACCATTTATTCATCACTTCTACATGTATGGATCATTTAATCTAATTTTTCTTCACTTTCTTAACATTCCCATAATCTTCCCAACTTTTCTTTCATTGATAACTTGAAAACTATCAATCAAATGAATAAACTAAAGCTAGAATTGGAATCCTTACCTTAAAATTAAGCTTTTCCTTCAAAAAATCCACTTGAACACTTGAAAAATTCCTTCCCTTCTTTGGTGGAGAGAATTCGGCCATGCCTCTCAAAAATGGAGAGAAAAATATGTTTTCTTAGTTCTTTAATCATCCTTCTCTCCCTTTTTATATTTTTCCATTTTCCATTTATTAAATTAATTTCATTTTAGAGGGTTAAGATGTAACCACCACAAAAGTATTTTTAACTAGGATGGTGCCATATGGAGGGCTAAGATTAATCCAACCCAAAAGTGTCTTTAAACAAGATTTTTCCATGTGTCCTTTTCTAGAAAATTACTATGCCATGTGTCCCTTTTCTAGAAAATGGGTGGAAGTGAAAAGACCAAAATACCCTTCAATGGAAGGTTTTGCCTTTTCTTCGTAACCGGGTGGTTTTACGACGCGTAAAATGTACCGTTCTCCTCCTTTCAACCTCTCATTTCCATTTCTGACATTCATTCTTGATTTTGAACTAATTTATAAAAATTACGCTCATGCCCTTGACTTTTGTAAAAATTCCCTTTAGGTTCTTACGTGATTCGAGTCTCCACTTAGGTTCGTTCTTCAACATCGATCACTGCGGAGTCCTTCCGTTTACTTCGGATACCTTTACGTGTCTTGTTTTCCAGTGTATAAATTATTATCACAAGAATGACAAAAATACCCTTGGTCAAGAATCCACTGTATCTCTCAAACTATGCGTTTTCGGGAAAAACCGTGGTGTTCCGTTTCGACCCAATTTTTCTCTACTTTCCATTTCTGGAGTCTGTTATATGCACTATTAAGAACCTCCAGTACAACTTTTGGAAATTACAGTTACCTCCCCAAAACTTTTTGAAATTACAGTCACCTCCCCAAAACTTTTACAATCTTTTCAGTTAGGTCCTTTTTGTCCTATAGAGCTTCCTTTCACTTCGTGTTCTTTGGTGATTACTCGGGACGGCTCCTGTTACTGTACGCGGATGTACTGTACATGGATGTACTGTACATATGTACAAATTTGGTCGTGACAATGGGCATATCAGATTTCTGTTCTTCCTCACTACCAAAAGTAGAAGGGATGACTTTTTGGGGTTCTTAAAATTCAACCAAGGTTGGTTGAATCACTTTCTCATCTATTTTAACAATGTCAAGTCCCTTCTCAACAACCTCAGCATCTAAAATTAGTTTACATTCCTCATGTTCTAAATTGGGCATTTCATGTTCTTCTTCTAAGGGCATACCCATCTCAAACTTGTTTTCAATATCTCCTTGGGAGTGCATGTTATAGATGTCAAAAATTTGCATACCTTGCTTCTCATCCTTCAGGTTACCTGGAAATTGACTTGATGGCATATAAGGATCAGAGGTTTCATGCAACTTGGGTAAGGTTGATGCCTCCAAATTTTCCTCCTCCGTTGATTGGCTTGGCTCCTCCATGTTGGATTGTATCTCCTCGCCATTGTCTTCTTGATTAGTCCCTGTATCAAAGAAATCACAAAAATTGTTATATATTACCTGTTCATTCCTCAAATTTGTGATTACCTCAATTTGCTCCAATTGGCTAGGAGACTCCTCCTTTTGGTATGCTTGGGGTTGATGTGCCAACTGCTTAGTTAGAGCGTCCAACCTCTTCTGTGTTTATTGCAAAGATTCAAACCTCAACTTATCTTCCACTATGTATTGATCGCATTGAAATTTCTCGGTATCTTGAATGAAGGCATTCACTCTCTCCTCCAACGTAAGTTTCTTAGGTTGATCTACATTTTGTGGGCTATTTTGAATGAATGCATTCAATCTTTCCTCCAAAGTGGGTTCCTCAAGGTAATCTTGATTCATCATGTGTTTTTGAATATGAGCATTTAACTTATCCTCCAATGTGGATTCCTTAAGGTGGTCGTGGTTTGAAAATTCTTCTTGAAAGTAAGGACCTCTCTGGTAAGGCTGAAAAAATTGTTGCGGTGGAATGTACTGCTGGTTTTCCCAATAAAAATTTGGGTGGCTTTCCCAACTTGGATTGTAAGAATTGGAATATGAGTCATTACTACCCATTTGCTGGAAACCTTCGTAGTTATATTCTTCTTCATGCCAATCTTGGTATCATTCGAAACCAAATGAACATGTATTGGCACTATGTCCTACATTGCCACATGCTGCACATATCATGTTAGAATTATAGTCCCTATCATAAACTCCCCCATGCCTTGAAAATTGTAATATCCCAAAGTATACCCTAAAAGTTTTGGAATATTTATTGTTGTATTTGGATTAAATATATATGTTTAAGTGAAAAGAGATAAAAGATAAGAAGAGAAGAGTGTATATGTTGTATATATAGAGATATATACAACATATACAAGTCAAATTATTAAATGGTCAAAAGAAGAAATAATTAATTTTAATTAATTGAAATGGAAATTAAGTGGAAAGTGGATGATGATATTTGTAATATTATATTAATATAATTGCTTGGTTAAGAACAAAAGAGAGATTTAGTGGTTAAGTGAAGAGGGAGAGTTGATTTTCTCTTTTCTATTCATCTTCTTCTTCTTCTTTCTTTGGTTGGCCGACCATCACCATAGCAAGAGAGGAAAGATAGATTTTGCTCATCCAAACTCAAGATTGAAGGATGTTTCAAGTGATCAAGTTGAAATTCTAAGGGTTTTCATCACTTTTGGTAAGTTTTCCACTTGATTCCTTGGTTTCTTTTAAGTTTGGTGTTTAATTATTGATGGTATGTGAATATTTGATTTTTAGTGTAATTAAGAGTGTTTGGTCTTATTGGTGTTGATTTTGGAATTGATTTGAAGGAAAGGTTAAGTTTGGTATTGGAATAGCAAGTGTGGTGCTTTGTGTATTTAATGATTGTGAATTGGTGTTTGACATATGTTTTGAATTTTTTTGGTGTTTTTGCAAGTTATCATGGTTTATGGGTGTGTGTAGTTAAGTTTGTTTGAAGTGGAAATGGTGGAAGTAAGAGATTTGTTGGAGGTGGTGTTGTTGTTGCCGGAATCAGGATTTTTGGCCTGACACGCCCATGAACACTGCCAGGTCTTTAGGAGTGTCAATGGTTCTATTTTCTAGATGGGTGACACGACCAGTGACACGCCCATGTCACTGAGCGTGTCACAGCTTCTATGTCGTAGTAGCATTGACACGGCCAGTAACACGCCCATGTCACTAAGCGTGTCATAGCTACTGTGTTGAGGGAGGATTGACAAGGCCAGTGACACGCCCATGTCACTGAGCATGTTAAAGTTTATGCGTTGTGAGTTTAGGGCACGGTCAGGGACACGCTCGTGTTGTTGAGCATGTCATGTGTAGAGTTTGCCCTAGTCGGTTCTTATCCATATTATCTCACGTGTATCTTTAAGTGAGTGTATATTATCCCTTTTGGATTAGGCTTTGAAGAGATTGAGTTGCCTTAATCCAAGTGTTGAGGATTCTTGGAAGAGGAGTTTGGAGTTGTGTGAGGTGCACTTGAGGTAAGTACAAACCCTACATTATTGCATACATTTATATAACTTTGGGACTTAACACATTTAGTTGTAAATGTGTTAAGTAATCTATTACATTGTTGATATATTTGAGTAATGCTATGATTTGCATAATGTGAAAGATATGATGATTATTTAAAATGTATGTCTAATGCAATTGGTTATGTATACTTTAATGATGAGATGTGAAGCCATTGCTGTTGGCTATAATGATGCAAATGAAATAATTGGGGCATGGTTGCCTAGATGATTATGAAGAAATGAGAATGAAATTGATAATGAAATAATGAAAGAATTGTGTGCCTAATGTGTTTTTCAATTTTCAGAGTTTTGTTGTTGGTGGCATGCCTAATAGTAACAATCTCTTGAAGCTAGGTTGGGCTTCATCCTTGAAGCCAAGTTGGGTTGAAGTTTTGTATGCTTAACTCCCCTTGAAGCTTGGTTGGGTCTAGTCCTTGAAGCCTAGTTGAGATGTTACAAACCCTTGAAGCTAGGTTGGGTTTGGTCCTTGAAGCCAAGTTGGGTTGATGCTTAGCATGCTTTGCTCCCCTTGAAGCTTGGTTGGGCCTAATCCTTGAAGCCTAGTTGGGATATTGATAAATGTGATAATTAAACCAAAACATTAACTCTGAAAGTTGAATGGCATATTAGTTTCTTTTGGGCCCATGCTTGTCTTTGTTTAAATGTGAATTATGAATGGTGAAACAAATGAATAATAAGATTTAATGTAAGGTTTTGAAATATGATATTCTTATGTATTGTTTATGATATATGAATGTGTGACATTAGAATTACAATAAAGCATATTGTTGTTGTGGTTTGTACCACTAAGCCGTGGGCTTAGCGCGATTGTGGTTCGTCGCGCAGGTGTCAGGATAGAACCAGAAAGTTCATCTAGATCGAGTCGAGTCTAGACTCTGAAGTGTTGATTGTGGGCTTAAAGATCAGTGACGAACTGCCAAACATGTATAAACTTTATGTTTTGTAAATTTTGATTTTGATGTATATGTATATGTAAATACCGCTACATTTTCCGCTGCTTAATAAATAAATGTTTTATCAATTATATTTTATAATATAATTTGAATGATTTAAGTTTTCTTATATTGTTGTTAAATTGAAAGATTGGTTTGTTTATTATAAACTGTAAAACTCCTGTATCCAATATACGTATATTACAAATGTGGTTGTATGTAGTACGCGTATATGGGGTGTAGGGGTATTATAAAAACTGCACCTTTACACAAGGCACTCAGCAATTTAAAGAAAACAAACAAACAAACAAATTCAAACACAACAAATAAACAAATTTACAGAGAACAAACAAACAATTCAAAGAAAAACACACAAAAAATTCAAAGAAAACAAACATAAAAATAAAACTAAATCAATAGTCTTAATTATATTACTAGTAATGAAACCATTGTCCCCGGTAGCGGCACCAAAAACTTGGTGCGTCGTGCCTAGTGCTATAGCAATACCGCAAGTGCACGGGTCGCCCAAGTAATAAAGTAGTGAGTGAGTTATCATTCCACTGAGGACAAGGCCAAGTACTAGTGCAAACCTTAACTGTTGTTTAGCAAATTAATATTTCTGTGGAGTTTTGTAATTAAAGACAATTAACTTAAATAAATGAACATAAAGATAAATTGTGTGTTATGTAAAAATGATTGATGATAATGATACTATCCAGATATTGAATTCCTCTAGCCTTAATTACATCACATAATAGAGTTGAATTGGCATTCCTCTAACTTAGACCAAAACCTATCTCGAGTGAATTAATCCCTAATCACTAAGTAGAGTGTCAGAATCTCTTCTCAAACACAATTAAATAGATCATGCATTAAGAACAAGGAACTATAAACCAAAGGATCTTATAAGTCTATCTCTAGCACCCCAATCAATCCTCAACCCTTATGAGTAATCAATTCATATCAAGCTTTCTCAAGTCAATAATATAAAAATTGCAACCAATTAATAAGCATGCTATCATCAATTGGCAATAATCATTAAGCATCATAAGGATAAAACAACTCCATCAATTAAAATCATTCAATCATATAAATAAGCTAGGGTTCTTCAATATCTAAATAGGGAATGATTTAGTTCATGTTCAATACACTTAATACAACAACAACAATAATAACAGTAAAATACATAAAAGGAGAAAATAGAAAAAACCCCTTTCAATGTAGCTTCTTGAATCTTCACGAGCTGCCAATGGAAGATGCAGATGGTGGAGAGGATAGAAATGGAGGATGAAGATGAAGAGTCAAGGAAAGTGTCACTCCCTCCTTGCCCAAAACGTGTATGCCCAGCCTCCTCCTCTCAAACCTCTCTTCTCTGCCTCTGTTCTTTGTTTCCTACACAAAAACCTGTAGCCTTCTCCCCCCAGCTGAAGCCCTCTCAAAACTCCCTCCTCTTCTCTTTTTATTTTCCCTCCAAAGCTCAAGCCATGCTTCCAACTCACTTCCAACTTACCCCATTCATCCTTGTCTCCAACATTCTCTTTGTTTAATCTTTCTTTCCATCATTTAGACAGGCTTTTTCTTTCTTTAATCTTTCTTTTGGCAAAAGCAAATTGGCTGTTCCCCACTTGTTCCTCAAACCGTGCAAGAGAATTCAACTTTTAATGGGTGACACGTCCAAGCCATGAGTGGCTTGGCCGTGTATCTCATCTTTCTTTGGGACACGGCCAAGCTAGTTGGTCGTGTCTATCACTGCCAATTCTTTCCTTCTTGCTTTTCCTTTCTTTTCTTTATTCTCAATGAGTGACACGACCAAGCTTGTGGCCGTGTCACACTGGCTTGGCCGTGTCACTTGGGTGTGTCACCTTTTGCTTCTTCATTTTGCTTCTTCCTTGCTTGTCCTTTATTCTTTGCATGGGATGGGACACGGCCAAGCTTGTGGCCATGTAACACCCCTTCCCGACCTATGATTAAGCCGAGGAGGAATGCTACATCGGGATACGAGCTCTGGTTATGACAGCTTACTTAATGTTCCTTATAAAAATTTTTCAAAAATTTTGACGGAGTCTCCCTTAAAATTCTAGGTCCCAAGTATCGACAAAACTGATTTTTCTTATTTTTGAAAAATATTTTGTTTCACAATTCAACTCAAGCACACTCCCAATAATCCACCCTTATAACCTCAACTACAATTCTGCAAGAAGAATTCACACTTCTATATTCACAACCCAACTCAATTTAAAACCATACAGTTATTATAAATTACTAGATTTACATGCTACATCAAGTTATCTCTTTGTATTGTTCAAATAAGTACATTCCAGTTTCTAATACCAAAATACAAAATGAAGAGCACCACCTAAGTTTGTTGATGACCGATAGATCGCAGGACTCCTCTACTCGCTACTGGCTCCTTGCTAATAACCTACGAGTTTAGAAGAAACTAAACTCGCTAAGCATTGCTTAGTGGGTACTTTAACTAATTACGAAAAATAAATAATAAAAGCATAATGTACTTTTAAAAGCAATGAGTCGTATTGAAAAATAATATCACAGTAAAAACAATCCATACATGTCATATATTCAGTTATTATCATTTTATCAGTTCGCTCCACAAGGTAATTTAGTAGACTAACGTATGGTAAGGAACTAACTGAAACAACTGTATATATATTCTGTGGCTGTGGCCCTAAAAAATTGCGGATCAAGCCCTGTGAAATCTGTGGCCGAAGCCTATATATCTCGGGCGATTGCCCTATATAACTCGGACCGAAGTCCTATATAGCTCGGGTTGTCACCCTATATAACTCGGACCGAAGTCCTATATTAAAGCAGCACTGCATATAGTATGATATATCATACCCTTACCCTACTCAGTACTATCCCAGATACCCAGTGGAGCCAAAATTTTCATGCCATTTCCTAATCGAATATGCATTATACAATTATCGACTTATGTTTCTTATATTATTTCAACGTGAAATATCATATTTTGTCATTTTCATAACATATTATGCTCATTTATATGCATAAGGAATCAATTGGATTACTTTTGAAAAATGACCAAATGAATATTAGCAAAAAGACCATATGAATAGTAAATTCTGGTTTTGGACTCAACTTGATCCTTAATTTGAAAAATTGTATAAAATAATCTATGTGACTAAAGATGCTAAAATTTTTACAAAATTTAGTTTTCCATCTTAAAATCATTCCTCTAAAATTTCAGATCAAACTGGACACAAAATCTTGGTCAAGTAGTTCACCCAACCAGACTGCTCCAGTTACCCTGCATCCTGGCAGCAGTTCTAAATTTTGTGAATTCCGTAAATTAAATTCAATCAATGTGGTTCCAAATTATTTTTCTCAAATAATAGACTCACTAAAAAACAACATATCCAAAATTCAATTGAAGATTATTTTCTAAATTTTATTAAAAATCCGGAAACATGGCTGTCTCAGTCAAGTTACCTCCTAGAGCAGGTCTAACAGAATAATTTTTTTCATAATCATAAACATTCCGAATTCAACTCAAAATATTTTTCAGTCATTCTAGACGCATGGAGGCACAACATATCAAAAATTCACTTCAAGAAAATGTTTCTATATTTAATTAAAAATCATACAAGTCACAACATTTCACTAATTCTAAAACAGAAAAATTTCAAGAAAATTAACAAACAATTAGTTAAAGTACCAAACCTTGCTTTTCCTTGCTCTTCTTGTCTATTTCACTTCCTTTCCTCTCTAATCTCCTTGATTTCCTACGAATTTAACATGTCACATATACAAAGGTAAGAACCCTAGGTATAGACATAGTCTTATCTTATGATTTTTCTAATGGTTGCTAGCTTATTTTCACCATTAAACACCACCATTTCTTTCATCAAATCCTTCAAATAATTATTTCTTGAATTTTCTCCAAATCTAGCTACATGAACCCTAATTTCAATCTCTTAAATTAACCATTAATCCATGAAATTAAAACTAGAGATAGGTTTCTCTTTCCTTATAATCTTGTTTGTCACCAAAATCTTTAACCAAAAGCCTTAAACTTTGGCAAAATCACCTCCTTCTTCTGTAACACCCCATCTTAGCCTACGTTTATAGACCAAGATGGACTGTTAACTCATGGTGGTTGTGTCTTCATATTTTCCTTAGCTAATTTTAAGTGCTGATTTTAAAAATTTTTTTGCCATAACCTCCCCTAAAAATGGAGGTCCCAAGTGTTGCCAAAACTGATTTTTCTTATTTTTGAAAGACATTTTGTTTCACAATTCAACTCAAGCACACTCCCAATAATCCACCCTTATAACCTCAACTACAATCCTGCAAGAAGAATTCACACTTCTATACTTGCATACATAAGTGCTAAACCCAAATAAGATTTATTAAATTACTAGCAGTGTACGTGTTCTAGCTTTTCAGTATAATACATTTATTTGCTACATCATACAAGCTTATGTACATGCCATATTGCTACAATCAATCATATCCAAACTCCTACCCAAAGTAGTAGTCAAGGCCAGCTGCGCAGGACATGCTGCAATCTCGTCTCCTCGTTTAACCTACGAGTTTAGAGGGAAACTAAACTCGCTAAGCAATTGCTTAGTGGGTACTTAAATCATTGCAATAAAATGAAAGAATGATTTGAACATATATTTATATACTTTAAACAATTGAAAGGAATAAATACAAAACACAAAAGGTAAAAAGGCTTGTCTGAATATTTTGAATTTAAATCATTTTTCTTGTTTTTATCATTTTGGTTGCTCTACTGGTTTAACAAAACGTCAGCGGATAAGGAAGGGTCATGATAAACATATCTTGTCATGATCATATTTCATTATCTTTCATCATAATTCTTGCACATGTGCCAATGGCCATTATCATTGCATCATTGATCATGTCATTGTAATCATCGGCCTTCAGCCGGAATATCATATCATGTCATAAGCAGTACTGCAGTAATAGTATGATACATCATATCCTTATCTCAAGGGTTCTGATATACCAAGTAGAGCATAAATAATTTATGAAATTACTTTGGTCATGATATTCAATAGGTCATGATTTTTCCATAATGCATATATTACTCGGATAACTTCTCATGATGCCTTTCTGATTATTCGAAACCCCTTTCGTGTCATTTTAAATGATATAACATCAATCTATATCATAATATTCAAGTTTTAACACATTTAGAAAAATGACCAAATGAATAGTAGCGCAGTGCGTAAAATTGGCAATGCAATGGCGCGCGACAACTAAATAGTAAAATCTGTTTTTACTGCTGAAAATCAGTCAACTTTGGAAACAGTTTTGACCAAGTAAACAACCTTATTTTTGGATGAATTTTTGCAGGAAAACATTTTCATCAGTTAACTAAATCCATGTAAAATTTCGTCAAAAAATTCTTTCGTTTGCCCCTTCAACGGACTGCCCAAAATGAAAGCTGCAGAATGGTGCCCAAAAGGGACCATTCGGCCCAATTTTCAAAACTTGAGGGAAATTCATTTTTTTCTTGAAAAATTGATTTTTAGACTCCTTTTGTGATACAATTGAAGGACTAAGGGTCCCTCTTTCAAAAATCAAACTAAAGGAGTGATTAAAAGTTCATCAAAGTTTATGGATAATTGAGCAAAGTTTAGCTAGTTTGTTTTGTTTTCATTCTTTTCATAATCAATTGATTACAAATGGTTCAAGAGCACTTTCCCACATATTTACCACACATAATAACATTATTTCAAAACCATTTCAAAAGTCCCATAATGCAAAATATATGAATTAATTGAAAAGGCAATGATTTAAGTACCAAACCTTAATTCTTTTCACTTGTTTCTAGTTCTTTTATATCTTCTTTGCTTCCTTCTCTCTCACTTCTTGATTTACTATAATTTTCATAAAATCCATGTCAAGAACATAATAAAATTTAATTGCTTCATGCCTTATTTTGCTAACTAATACTACTAGTCATCCTTTTTATCCTTAATCTTATATGTGCAAATCATCTCTTTCACTTTTCTTCAACTTCTTAAATTTTCTGTAATCATCATATTTATTCTTTCATTTTTATCTTAAAAATACTATAACCAATGAAAGAAATAGAACCATAGATGAATTTCCTTACCTTAAAATCTTATTCTCCACCCAAGTTTGCAACCTCTCTTTATTCTCCAAATTTAGCTACTTGAAAAAAAAAAACAATCTCTCTCTCTTTTCCCTTTCTCTTATTTTCGGCCAAGCAAGAACAAAGAGAATTCTTGGCTTTATTTTTGTGGTGTTCTCTCCTCCAAATGGCAGCCAAGAGAGGGTAATATGTCATGGTGTAAATGTTGATTTCCCATTGGTACACATATGTGGGAAAATGGCTAATTCTCATTGGTCCAAATATCTCCTTCTTTTATTTATTTACAACCCAAGCCGTTGGACTTCATTTTAATTATATTTTGGCCCCTCAACCTCCTTTTGCTGTAATTTTATGGTCTAAAATGTGAAAAGACCAAAATACCCTCCGACGGTTACTTGTTCGTAACTTTTAAACCGCGCACTTCCGCCTAATGATGTGGAACACTTTTTGACTCAGTTTTTCCTCTACTTTTTCATTTTTGAGATCCATTATTACTTTTGAGACACTTTTAAAAATGACCATGATGCCCCTGGTCAAAATCCCCTATATCTTCCAAACCATGCGTTTTCAGGAAAAACCGTGTCGCACCGTTGCTACCCGATTTTTCTCTACTTTCCATTTCTGGAGTCTGTTATATGCACTATTAAGGACCTCCGGAACAATTTTTGTTAATTATGGCCACCTCCACAAAACTTTACAATCTTTTCAGTTAGGTCCTTTTTGTCCTATAGAGCTTCCTTTCACTTCGTGTTCTTTGGTGGTTACTCGGGATGGCTCCTCTTACTGTACGCGGATATACTGTACATGGATGTACCATACATATGTACAAATTGGGTCATGACATTTCTTCCCCTCTAAAATTTAGGCTTCGTCCCGAAGCCGATCGGGTGTAAAATTTAGGCTTCCATCCTCATTATTCCTTCTCTTTCCCAAATTATCTCTTCCATTCTATAGTTCCTTCGCCGCACTTTAACTGGAGGAATTCTCTTATTTCTTAATCCTTTGACTTTTCGTGCTAAAATTTCTATTGGTTCTTCTTCATAATTTAGGTCAGATTGGACTCTGATGTTTTGTATCTTTATATCGTGTGGGAAGTTCAAACGATCTTGCCTTATCATTAAAACGTGAAAAACATTATGTATTTTGTTCAGTTCTGGTAATAGAGTTAACCGATAGGCTATTGATCTATGCGTTCGATGATCTCGTATAGTCCAATAACCCTAAGGCTTAACTTACTTTTCTACTTAAATCTTAATACTTCTTTCATGGGAAAGTCTTAAGAAAAACCTTGTCTTCCACTTAGAGTTCTATGTTCCTTCGTCTCGAGTCCGCATATGATTTTGCTCCTAACTACCCGCATATGATTTTATCTTGTCTTTACTTAATTCCGTCCAACACTCTGGTGTTCCATGTTTTCTTTTGTATACTTCTTTATAGGGCATCACCGTATGCTGAATTAATAGTCGTTATTATATGCATATTCAATTAAACTCAAATACCTATTCCAGCCACCCTTAAATTCTATAACACATACTCTTAATATATCCTCCAAAAATTTGGATTACTCTTTCAAATCGTCCATCTGTTTACGGGTGAAAGGCAGTTCTATAATTTGTTTGGGTTTCAGAAGCTGTTCGCGACTTCTTCCATAAATTCATGGTGAACTGTGGACCTCTGCCAAAAATGATAGACATTGGAATCCTGTATAATCATGCAATTTCCTTGGCGTACATTTCCACCAATTTATCTATTGAATAATCCATTTGTAAAAGTAGAAAATGAGCTAACTTAGTTAGGCAGTCAACGATTATCCGAACAACGTTATGCCAGCCTCGTGTCATTGGTAATTCTATGACAAAATTCATAGTGATATGTTCCCATTTCCATACTAGAGAGGGAATTAGTTGTAACAGTCCCGATAGTATTTGATATTTCGCTTTTGCTTGTTGACATATTAAACATTTGGTCATAAAATCAACAATACCTCTCTTCATTCCAGGCTACCATTAAAACTTCTTTAGATATTGATACATTTGTAACTCCTGGATGCATTGCGTAGAGACTACTATATGCTTTTCGAAAAATTTTCTTTCTTATGTTTCCCATTGTTAGTATCATTACTCTATTGTCATAATACAAACTACTGTTCTTAGAAATTTAGAATTTTATATCCTTTCCTCCTTGCACTTGCTTGATCCATTTTTGTATTTGTTCATTTTCCTTTTGTACTTAATGAATTTCTTGAAAAGAAACATAGTTTATGCTTGCATTTCTACTACTAGTACTTCCTCTTCCATTGGTCTTAAACTGATCTTTATAGCACCTAAGGCTGGTATCGATTTTCTACCAAGTGCGTTGGCCACCACGTTAGCTTTTCCTAGATGATACTTTATAACTTCGCTGTTGTTTCCAAAACTTGGGTTTACTTTCCTTACCATAAATTGAGATCCTCTTGAGTTGGCGGATATTTTAAACTTTTAACACTTTTCTCCATATAAATCATATCTCCAAATCTTGAAAGCCAATACGATAACTATTAATTCCAAACAGTGTGCCGGGTTATTATTATTATTATTATTTTTTCGTATGGTTTAAATCATCAAAAGACTTATGCGACTATTTTATCCTTTTGCATAAGCATATAACCTTAACTGATGTGTGAAGCATCACTATATATCACAAATTCTTTGCTGGACACGGGCCGTATGGGTATTGAAGCATTTGTTAACTTTTCCTTTAGTTTCTCAACGTTCCTCTAACATTTATCAATCCATTGGAGTTTGGCATTCCTTTGAAACAACCTTGTCATTGGGATGATAATAATGGAAAACCCTTTTATAAAACATTAATAGTACCCATCCAGTCCTAAAAAGATTCTTACTTCTATTACTGTCTTTGGTGTTTTCCATTCCAAAATGGCTTTTATTTTCTTAAGACCTACTTTAATGCCTTATGCTAATATGGTGTGTTCTAAGAATGTCACTTTTTCCAATCAAAACTCGCATTTGTCATGTTTGACGTACAACTGCTTCTCTCGCAACGTTTGCAATACTATGCAAAAGTATCGATCCTATTCTTCTTTGTTCCTTAAATAAATGAAGGTGTCATCTATGAACACCATTTACAAATTGGTCAAAGTATGGATGAAAGATATGATTCATTAAATCCATGAATACTACTGACACATTTGTGGGCTCAAAAGGCATTACAAGGAACTTATAACGTCCGTATCTAGTTCTAGATGTAGTCTTTGGAATGTCTTTTCCTTTGATCCGTAGCTGCTGATATCCCAGTCGGTGATCTATTTTTTTAATATTTTATTATTATTATTTTTTCAAAGACCTTGGTTCCTTTAATTTGGTCGAATACATCATCGATGGACGGTAATGGATATCTATCCTTAATCGTATGCTTATTCAACTACTTATAGTTCACATATGACCTTAAGGATTTATCTTTCTTCTTGACGAAGAGTACTGACATGCCCCATGAAGAAATACTTGGCCGTATAAGACTCTTGTCTAGTAGCTTCTATAATTGTGTTTTCATTTCTTTGGGTTCCACTGGTACCATTCGGTATGAGGCAACCGACACCGGTGCAGTTCCCGGATATACATTTATAGTGAATCCTACTTTTCTCTTAGGTGATAATCCGGGAAGCTCATCTAAAGAAACATTGAGAAAATCATACATTGTAGATACCTCTTGAATCTTTATCACATTCTTCTTTGCTTCCATAGTGCTTACCAAGTATGCCTCACATCCGTTTGTATGGAACGCCTTGTTGTAACTGCTGCTGTTACGTTGTTTAGGTAATCGGCTCTCTTTCCTATTGCCGTCACTTCCTCCTTGTGGGGAGTATGAAGTGTTACTCTCTTTCTTCTTATAATCAACCACTGTTTTATGCCTTGTTAGCCAATCGAATACCAACATTATGTCAAATTCTCGGAACGGTAACTCTATTAAATTTTTTGGAAATGCATTTTCATGTAACTCTATAGAACATTCTTTAATCACTTGTGTGTAACTACCTCGTCTCTTATCGGATTTATAACTAATGTTTCAAACTTAACATATCCTACTGGTAATTCTTCTAAGTTTTTATTGCGTAGGCTCTGGCTGGTGTACTTGAATTGAGCTAGTCAACAGTCTCTGATTGTGCTCTTTGAAAATTCGAATCACTTTCCTTTCCCCTGCTTCGGCCTCGGCCAAAAGCGGGCCGTGATTTTTTTTCTGTCGGTGCGGGTGCATTCATTTGTCTTTCTAGCAGTTTACCCTAACACGATCTAGTGCCCCGCATTCCCAGCATCCATCTATTAATTACCAGCATTCACTCTTACGTCTTCATCCACAGTGTTTGCATAGAGGAGTAATATATCCTTCAAATCTATATTTCTTTCCAATCCTCTAGTAATTTTTGAATTGTTACTTTTTTCTTTTTCCTTTACCTAGTCCTTGGGTTGTTATTATTTTCATTCTTTCCTTTTTGATCTAATTTTAATTCTGCACCTTCTACCTTTGTGGTTCTTAATTTCTCTCTTTCTCTTCTCTCTCTCTTTTTTTCCCATCATTTCCTGAATTCATAAATCTCATATATCTTCTTCTTATAATTTCTTAATTTTGATGATTACATTGGGGCATTTTCAGGAGGAATCACAATACAGTGTTTTGATTAGATTTCGTCTAGTTTCTACTCATATGGTCTGTCACCTACCTTATTAAGACTTCACAGGATGGTCACCCATCATCATTGGTCGAGCACGGTTAACTCTGGTTTTCTACTAAATTTCACCACGACGGTGTCGGGTCAACAGTATCTTCTTAGTGCGCTTACTTCATCTGCTTATGTGAATATTGTACATAGGGTTATTGTACATAGTCTCTAGTGGCCGGACATGACAATTTCTCATATACTTATTTCTGTTCACTCATCTTTGTTATCTAAGTTCTATCTATTTTATCTCTTACCGTCTGGTCTTTACATTTTACGTACTTTTCTTTTATCCTCTTATTCTGTTCCTCTTTTATTCCATTCTTCAAATTTGATTTTCTTATGTACATTTTAATTTTTACATTCATATACGCCTATCTAATCTTCTCCTGGAACCCCCTTATAAGGACCCCGGTATACTGGCTACGAATGTCTGGCGCCTTGAACCTCGGCCGGATCCTTGGCATTGCGATCGCCGACTTTACTGTGCAAAACTACCTTCACTTCTAAACTTCTTCTCAACTTGTCAAAATCTTCCCAAGATTTAAGTTTGTACTCTCTTTTGTTGCATGCGTTGGTGTCTACTTCTCTAATCTATGTATACCCTCTCGATACCTAAAACTTTCACAACTAATCTTGAAAATTCAAACACATCCATGACTACTAATTGTACTTTAATTCCATTATTTAATCCTTCCAAAACCTTTAACGTCTTTCTTGCTTTGTTTCTATCATTTTCTTTGCATACTTACTGAGGCGGGTGAACTCTCTATCATACTCAGATACTGTCATTCTTCCTTGCTATAGATATATAAACTCATTTCTCCTTGCGTTTAAGTATGTTTTACCAAGTGTATGTTTTTTCTACCCAAAGGGACATGGCATAAATAAATCTTTTATCTGGTGTGCATCTCAGTTGTTCCAATGCCCTACTAGTACTTTCCAAACAGTACTCAACTTCTTCAAATCCTTCTTCCCTACTGGCCTTAAATTCTTTAGCCCCATATTTCCTTAACTTCTCGATTGGGGACTTCCTTTCTCTTTTGGTAGCAACAGGTACCATTCTTGCCGTTTATTGCAATGGTACTGTCATCTATCGTAAATAAACTTCGGGGCCTTCCACAGCCACCGTTGCGGGTTGTGACATAAGTCTGAGACCCATTTCTACATTTATGGGTACGAAAAGCGTGTGATTCCTTTTCTTGATCTATAATTCTTTGTGATTCTGCCTCTTGCAACCTTATACCGTATACATATATCGTGATAAGGATTAGCAGCTGCCTTGACTCAACACATTAACTTTCCTATATGGCATGTACATAATCACTATTAGATTTTCCTTTATCACATGTACCTCATATACTTATGTATTATAATATTTTTTCTACTATACCGACATTTCGTACCTAAATGATAGATGCTCTCATTTCTTATCTGCTATAGGATATCCCATTTTACATTGGTAATGGCCACTCCCAACATAAAATGTGTATCCTCCTATGTTGAATTTTCCAGGACCGGCTAAACCGGTGCTCTGATACCACTAAATGTAACACCCCATCTTAGCCTACATTTATAGACCAAGATGGACTGTTAACTCATGGTGGTTGTGTCTTCATATTTTCCTTAGCCAATTTTAAGTGCTGATTTTAAAAAAAAATTTGCCATAACCTCCCCTAAAAATGGAGGTCCCAAGTCTCGCCAAAACTGATTTTTCTTATTTTTGAAAGACATTTTGTTTCACAATTCAACTCAAGCACACTCCCAATAATCCACACTTATAACCTCAACTACAATCCTGCAAGAAGAATTCACACTTCTATACTTGCATACATAAGTGCTAAACCCAAATAAGATTTATTAAATTACTAGCAGTGTACGTGTTCTAGCTTTTCAGTATAATACATTTATTTGCTACATCATACAAGCTTATGTACATGCCATATTGCTACAATCAATCATATCCAAACTCCTACCCAAAGTAGTAGTCAAGGCCAGTTGCGCAGGACATGCTGCAATCTCGTCTCCTCGTTTAACCTACGAGTTTAGAGGGAAACTAAACTCGCTAAGCAATTGCTTAGTGGATACTTAAATCATTGCAATAAAATGAAAGAATGATTTGAACATATATTTATATGCTTTAAACAATTGAAAGGAATAAATACAAAACACAAAAGGTAAAAAGGCTTGTCTGAATATTTTGAATTTAAATCATTTTTCTTGCTTTTATCATTTTGGTTGCTCTACTGGTTTAACAGAACGTCAGCGGATAAGGAAGGGTCATGATAAACATATCTTGTCATGATCATATTTCATTATTTTTCATTATAATTCTTGCACATGTGCCAATGGCCATTATCATTGCATCATTGATCATGTCATTGTAATCATCGGCCTTCAGCCGGAATATCATATCATGTCATAAGCAGTACTGCAGTAATAGTATGATGCATCATAGCCTTATCTCAAGGGTTCTGATATACCAAGTAGAGCATAAATAATTTATGAAATTACTTTGGTCATGATATTCAATAGGTCATGATTTTTCCATAATGCATATATTACTCGGATAACTTCTCATGATGCCTTTCTGATTATTCCAAACCCCTTTCGTGTCATTTTAAATGATATAACATCAATATATATCATAATATTCAAGTTTTAACACATTTAGAAAAATGACCAAATGAATAGTAGCGCGGTGCGTAAAATTGGCAACGCAATGGCGCGCGACAACTAAATAGTAAAATCTGTTTTTACTGCTGAAAATCAGTCAAATTTGGCAACAGTTTTGACCAAGTAAACAACCTTATTTTTGGATGAACTTTTGTAGGAAAACACTTTCATCAGTTAACTAAATGCATGTAAAATTTCGTCGAAAAATTCTTTCGTTTACCCCTTCAACGGACTGCCCAAAATGAAAGCTGCAGAATGGTGCCCAAAAGGGACCATTCGGCCCAATTTTCAAAACTTGAGGGAAATTCATTTTTTTTCTTGCAAAATTGATTTTTAGACTCCTTTTGTGATACAATTGAAGGACTAAGGGTCCCTCTTTCAAAAATCAAACTAAAGGAGTGATTAAAAGTTCATCAAAGTTTATGGATAATTGAGCAAAGTTTAGCTAGTTTGTTTTGTTTTCATTCTTTTCATAATCAATTGATTACAAATGGTTCAAGAGCACTTTCCCACATATTTACCACACATAATAACATTATTTCAAAACCATTTCAAAAGTCCCATAATGCAAAATATGTGAATTAATTGAAAAGGCAATGATTTAAGTACCAAACCTTAATTCTTTTCACTTGTTTCTATTTCTTTTATATCTTCTTTGCTTCCTTCTCTCTCACTTCTTGATTTCCTATAATTTTCATAAAATCCATGTCAAGAACATAATAAAATTTAAGTGCTTCATGCCTTATTTTGCTAACTAATACTACTAGTCATCCTTTTTATCCTTAATCTTATATGTGCAAATCATCTCTTTCACTTTTCTTCAACTTCTTAAATTTTCTGTAATCATCATATTTATTCTTTCATTTTTATCTTAAAAATACTATAACCAATGAAAGAAATAGAACCATAGATGAATTTCCTTACCTTAAAATCTTATTCTCCACCCAAGTTTGCAACCTCTCTTTATTCTCCAAATTTAGCTACTTGAAAAAAAAAACAATCTCTCTCTCTTTTCCCTTTCTCTTCTTTTCGGCCAAGCAAGAACAAAGAGAATTCTTGGCTTTATTTTTGTGGTGTTCTCTCCTCCAAATGGCAGCCAAGAGAGGGTAATATGTCATGGTGTAAATGTTGATTTCCCATTGGTACACATATGTGGGAAAATGGCTAATTCTCATTGGTCCAAATATCTCCTTCTTTTATTTATTTACAACCCAAGCCCTTGGACTTCATTTTAATTATATTTTGGCCCCTCAACCTCCCTGTGCTGTAATTTTATGGTCTAAAATGTGAAAAGACCAAAATACCCTCTGACGGTTACTTGTTCGTAACTTTTAAACCGCGCACTTCCGCCTAATGCTGTGGAACACTTTTTGACTCAGTTTTTCCTCTACTTTTTCATTTTTGAGATCCATTATTACTTTTGAGACACTTTTAAAAATGACCATGATGCCCCTGGTCAAAATCCCCTATATCTTCCAAACCATGCGTTTTCGGGAAAAACCGTGTCGCACCGTTGCTACCCGATTTTTCTCTACTTTCCATTTCTGGAGTCTGTTATGTGCACTATTAAGGACCTCAGAACAATTTTTGTTAATTACAGCCACCTCCACGAAACTTTACAATCTTTTCAGTTAGGTCCTTTTTGTCCTATAGAGCTTCCTTTCACTTCGTGTTCTTTGGTGGTTACTCGGGATGGCTCCTCTTACTGTACGCGGATGTACTGTACATGATGTACCGTACATATGTACAAATTGGGTCGTGACATTTCTTCCCCTCTAAAATTTAGGCTTCGTCCCGAAGCCGATCGGGTGTAAAATTTAGGCTTCCATCCTCATTATTCCTTCTCTTTCCCAAATTATCTCTTCCATTCTATAGTTCCTTCGCCGCACTTTAACTGGAGGAATTCTCTTATTTCTTAATCCTTTGACTTTTCGTGCTAAAATTTCTATTGGTTCTTCTTCATAATTTAGGTCAGATTGGACTCTGATGTTTTGTATCTTTATATCGTGTGGGAAGTTCAAACGATCTTGCCTTATCATTGAAACGTGAAAAACATTATGTATTTTGTTCAGTTCTGGTAATAGAGTTAACCGATAGGCTATTGATCTATGCGTTCGATGATCTCGTATAGTCCAATAACCCTAAGGCTTAACTTACTTTTCTACTTAAATCTTAATACTTCTTTCATGGGAAAGTCTTAAGAAAAACCTTGTCTTCCACTTAGAGTTCTATGTCCCTTCGTCTCGAGTCCGCATATGATTTTGCTCCTAACTACCCGCATATGATTTTATCTTGTCTTTACTTAATTCTATCCAACACTCTGGTGTTCCATGTTTTCTTTTGTATACTTCTTTATAGGGCATTACCGTATGCTGAATTAATAGTCGTTATTATATGCATATTCAATTAAACTCAAATACCTATTCCAGCCACCCTTAAATTCTATAACACATACTCTTAATATATCCTCCAAAAATTTGGATTACTCTTTCAAATCGTCCATCTGTTTACGGGTGAAAGGCAGTTCTATAATTTGTTTGGGTTTTAGAAGCTGTTTGCGACTTCTTCCATAAATTCATGGTGAACTGTGGACCTCTGCCAAAAATGATAGACATTGGAATCCTGTATAATCGTGCAATTTCCTTGGCGTACATTTCCACCAATTTATCTATTGAATAATACATTTGTAAAAGTAGAAAATGAGCTAACTTAGTTAGGCAGTCAACGATTATCCGAACAACGTTATGCCAGCCTCGTGTCATTGGTAATTCTATGACAAAATTCATAGTGATATGTTCCCATTTCCATACTAGAGTGGGAATTAGTTGTAACAGTCCCGATAGTATTTGATATTTCGCTTTTGCTTGTTGACATATTAAACATTTGGTCATAAAATCAACAATACCTCTCTTCATTCCAGGCTACCATTAAAACTTCTTTAGATATTGATACATTTGTAACTCCTGGATGCATTGCGTAGAGACTACTATATGCTTTTTGAAAAATTTTCTTTCTTATGTTTCCCATTGTTAGTATCATTACTCTATTGTCATAATACAAACTACTGTTCTTAGAAATTTAGAATTTTATATCCTTTCCTCCTTGCACTTGCTTGATCCATTTTTGTATTTGTTCATTTTCCTTTTGTACTTAATGAATTTCTTGAAAAGAAACATAGTTTATGCTTGCATTTCTACTACTAGTACTTCCTCTTCCATTGGTCTTAAACTGATCTTTATAGCGCCTAAGGCTGGTATCGATTTTCTACCAAGTGCGTTGGCCACCACGTTAGCTTTTCCTAGATGATACTTTATAACTTAGCTGTTGTTTCCAAAACTTGGGTTTACTTTCCTTACCATAAATTGAGATCCTCTTGAGTTGGCGGATATTTTAAACTTTTAACACTTTTCTCCATATAAATCATATCTCCAAATCTTGAAAGCCAATACGATAACTATTAATTCCAAACAGTGTGCCGGGTTATTATTATTATTATTATTTTTTCGTATGGTTTAAATCATCAAAAGACTTATGCGACTATTTTATCCTTTTGCATAAGCATATAACCTTAACTGATGTGTGAAGCATCACTATATATCACAAATTCTTTGCTGGACACGGGCCGTATGGGTATTGAAGCATTTGTTAACTTTTCCTTTAGTTTCTCAACGTTCCTCTAACATTTATCAATCCATTGGAGTTTGGCATTCCTTTGAAACAACCTTGTCATTGGGATGATAATAATGGAAAACCCTTTTATAAAACATTAATAGTACCCATCCAGTCCTAAAAAGATTCTTACTTCTATTACTGTCTTTGGTGTTTTCCATTCCAAAATGGCTTTTATTTTCTTAAGACCTACTTTAATGCCTTATGCTAATATGGTGTGTTCTAAGAATGTCACTTTTTCCAATCAAAACTCGCATTTGTCATGTTTGACGTACAACTGCTTCTCTCGCAACGTTTGTAATACTATGCAAAAGTATCGATCCTATTCTTCTTTGTTCCTTAAATAAATGAAGGTGTCATCTATGAACACCATTTACAAATTGGTCAAAGTATGGATGAAAGATATGATTCATTAAATCCATGAATACTACTGACACATTTGTGGGCTCAAAAGGCATTACAAGGAACTTATAACGTCCGTATCTAGTTCTAGATGTAGTCTTTGGAATGTCTTTTCCTTTGATCCGTAGCTGCTGATATCCCAGTCGGTGATCTATTTTTTTTTATTTTATTATTATTTTTTTAAAGACCTTAGTTCCTTTAAGTTGGTTGAATACATCATCGATGGACGGTAATGGATATCTATCCTTAATCGTATGCTCATTCAACTACTTATAGTTCACATATGACCTTAAGGATTTATCTTTCTTCTTGACGAAGAGTACTGACATGCCCCATGAAGAAATACTTGGCCGTATAAGACTCTTGTCGAGTAGCTTCTATAATTGTGTTTTCATTTCTTTGGGTTCCACTGGTACCATTCGGTATGAGGCAACCGACTCCGGTGCAGTTCCCGGATATACATTTATAGTGAATCCTACTTTTCTCTTAGGTGATAATCCGGGTAGCTCGTCTAAAGAAACATCGAGAAAATCACACATTGTAGATACCTCTTGAATCTTTATCACATTCTTCTTTGCTTCCATAGTGCTTACCAAGTATGCCTCACATCCGTTTGTATGGAACGCCTTGTTGTAACTGCTGCTGTTACGTTGTTTAGGTCGTTCTTGCCTAATCACGGGCCTCCTTTGCACACCGATTTTGTTTTTTACTATCTCGAGCCTCTATTTGACCACTTATTTATGTCCTTCTTGCCTAATACTCGACTACCTAAACTTTGGGATGTGACAGTTCTACCTCCCTTAATTTAAGTTTCGCCCCGAAACTTACTTATTCATGCATGATTCTTACGTGTAATTACACATCATCAATATAACTAATAATCATCACATATACACATATATGTACTCAAGACACTGATTTTAAACTTACGTACCTTCATTTCCTTCTTCTGCTTTATTCTCTTCTGCCCTCATGTAATATATCCTGGCTGGTGCTCTCGATTCAGGGCGATCTACTGTCTCCGATCTTGTTCCTATTTGATTACTACCATTTTCTCTGCCTATTCATCTTTCTCGACCTTTACCGCTGCTACTTGCTACTTGTGTTCTTTCAGGAATTTTTGAAATCTCTGCCACATTTCTAGGACAATCCTTCTTAAGGTGATCAGTGGCACCACAAAGTATACAAGCTCCAGTAACTAACCAACATTCTCCCCTATGCTTTCGTCCACAATGCTCACACGAGGGGTATGGTGTATATTCAGTCCTTCCAGAACCTTTACTTGATCCTCTGCTTATTCCTCCCGTGCTGGCTACTAAGGTAGCTTGAAAATTAGGTCCTTTAGATGGTCTTAAATTCTGCTTTACACTCATAAAGGATCCTTCACCCTTAGCTCTCTTGCTAGCAGGCTGATGATTACCTGGGGCACTCTGTGCTTGCTCTCTTTTCTGTTGAATTCTCTGTTGATGATTCCTCAGATTTACTTGCACCTTTTCAATATCCAATGCTTTAGCCACCATCTTTGAAAACTCTGTATTATCCAATGCCACTACCTGTATCTTAATTTCATCATTAAGTCCTTCTAAAAATTTCTCGCATCGCTCAGCTTCAGTGTCTATTAACTTCTTTCCATACTTACTAAAGCGCATAAACTCCTTCTCATATTCTGATACCGTCATTCTGCCTTATTTCAAATGAAAGAACTCATTGCGCCTTGCAGTCAAATATGCATCAGTGATATACCTCTTTTTGAACTCACTGTTGAAAAATTCCCAAGTTCGCTGTTCTGGTGGAACCCGCTGCTGTGTGGTATCCCACCATATGTACGCCTCCTCTGTCAGGAGCGAGGTAGCAAAAACCACTCTTTCATCCGGAGTGCATTGGAGCTGGTCAAGAACTCTAATGATACTATCTACCCAATATTCTGCTTCCTCAGATCCCTCTTCACTACCAGCCCTAAATTCCTTTGCACCATCCTTTCTTAACTTCTCGATCTGGGGTTTCCTATCTCCCTCAGCAGCAGGGCCCCTTCCGGCCATTTGCTGAAAAGCTGTTGCAATATGCTTAAGATAAGTCTCCGGACCGGGTATTTCAGTTGCTGCTGACCCTGGTCTATGAGCTTCCCCAGCATCTGCAGACCCAGATGCTTGCGATTCTACATTTCGTTCCATAGCTTGCCACGAATCTAGAGACATCCTACATTGACATAAATAGCTATCTTCTTAATTCATCAACATATAACTCGATTATCAATTCCTATCTGGCATGTACATCTACCTATTCATCATATAACTTTCTCCTTACTTTATCTTACATGGCACACATAGTTACTTACTACCTATCTCCCAGAATCGACTAAACCAATGCTCTGATACCACAAATTGTAACACCCCTTCCCGACCTATGAATAAGCCGAGGAGGAATGCTACATCGGGATACGAGCTCTGGTTATGTCAGCTTACTTAATGTTCCTTATAAAAATTTTTCAAAAATTTTGACGGAGTCTCCCTTAAAATTCTAGGTCCCAAGTGTCGACAAAACTGATTTTTCTTATTTTTGAAAAACATTTTGTTTCACAATTCAACTCAAGTACACTCCCAATAATCCACCCTTATAACCTCAACTACAATCCTGCAAGAAGAATTCACACTTCTATATTCACAACCCAACTCAATTTAAAATCATACAGTTATTATACATTACTAGATTTACATGCTACATCAAGTTATCTCTTTGTATTGTTCAAATAAGTACATGCCAGTTTCTAATACCAAAATACAAAATGAAGAGCACCACCTAAGTTTGTTGATGACCGACAGATTGCAGGACTCCTCTGCTCGCTACTGGCTCCTTGCTAATAACCTACGAGTTTAGAAGAAACTAAACTCGCTAAGCATTACTTAGTGGGTACTTTAACTAATTACGGAAAATAAATAATAAAAGCATAATGCACTTTTAAAAGCAATGAGTCGTATTGAAAAATAATATCACAGTAAAAACAATCCATACATGTCATATATTCAGTTTTTTATCAGTTCGCTCCACAAGGTAATTTGGTAGACTAACGTATGGTAAGGAACTAACTGAAATAACTGTATATATATTCTGTGGCTGTGGCCCTAAAAAATTGCGGATCAAGCCCTGTAAAATCTGTGGCTGAAGCCCTCGGACCGGAGTCCTATATAACTCGGGCGATTGCCCTATATAACTCGGACCGAAGTCCTATATAGCTCGGGTCGTCACCCTATATAACTCAGACTGAAATCCTATATTAAAGCAGCACTGCATATAGTATGATATATCACACCCTTACCCTACTCAGTACTATCCCAGATACCCAGTGGAGCCAAAATTTTCATGCCATTTCTTAATCGAATATGCATTATACAATTATCGACTTATGTTTCTTATATTATTTCAATGTGAAATATCATATTTTGTCATTTTCATAACATATTATATACATAAGGAATCAATTGGATTACTTTTGAAAAATGACCAAATGAATATTAGCAAAAAGACCATATGAATAGTAAATTCTGGTTTTGGACTCAACTTGATCCTTATTTTGAAAAATTGTATAAAATAATCTACTTGAATAAAAACTCTAAAATTTTTACAGAATTTATTTTTACATCTTAAAATCATTCTTTTAAAATTTCAGATCAAACTGGACACAAAATCGTGGTCAAGTAGTTCACCCAACCAGACTGCTCCAGTTACCCTGCATCCTGGCAGCAGTTCTAAATTTTGTGAATTCCGTAAATTAAATTCAATCAATGTGGTTCCAAATTATTTTTCTAAAATACTAGACTCACTAAAAAACAACATATCCAAAATTCAATTGAAGATTATTTTTCTAAATTGTATTAAAAATCCGGAAACATGGCCGTCTCAGTCAAGGTACTCCTAGAGCAGGTCTAACAGAATAATTTGTTTCATAATCATAACCATTCTGAATTTAACTCAAAATATTTTTCTGTCATTCTAGACGCATTGAGGCACAAAATATCAAAAATTTACTTCAAGAACATTTTTCTATATTTAATTAAAAATCATACAAGTCACAACATTTCACTAATTCTAAAACAGAAAAATTTCAAGAAAATGAACAAACAATTAGTTAAAGTACCAAACCTTGCTTTTCCTTGCTCTTCTTGTCTATTTCACTTCCTTTCCTCTCTAATCTCCTTGATTTCCTATGAATTTAACATGTCACATATACAAAGGTAAGAACCCTAGGTATAGACATAGTCTTATCTTATGATTTTTCTAATGGTTGCTAGCTTATTTTCACCATTAAACACCATCATTTCTTTCATCAAATCCTTCAAATAATTATTTCTTGAATTTTCTCCAAATCTAGCTACATGAACCCTAATTTCAATCTCTTAAATTAACCATTAATCCATGAAATTAAAACTAGAGATAGGTTTCTCTTACCTTATAATCTTGTTTGTCACCAAAATCTTCAACCAAAAGCCTTAAACTTTGGCAAAATCACCTCCTTCTTCCTTCTCTTATGGTTTGGACGAGTTCACCATGTAAGAGAGGGCTTTTATTTTCTTTCCTTAGCTTATTTTGATCCAAATGGCAGCCATAAGTGGTGAAAATATGTTGGTATGACTTCCAATTGGTACACCTTATAGCAAAAATGGCCACTTTTAATTGGTCCACTTGCCTTCTTCTTTTATCTATTTATTTGGCAAGCCATTAGGCTTCCTTTTATTCATATTATGACCCCCTCAAATTTCTTGTGCCGTAATTTTATAGTCTAGGGTGTGAAAATACCAAAATACCCTCCAGCGATTAATCGATTGTAACTTTTAAACCGTGCATTTTCGGGAAAAATTGAAACCCACGGTTATGACCCGATTAATCCCGAGAACACATTTATGGCATCTGTTAGGGTCACTATTAAGAACCGACATAAGTTTTTGGAAAATTACTCTTAGGTCCTCGACCTTTCAAAAAATTACCTTTAGGTCCCGTCGACTTCACGGGCCTCCTTTGCACACCGATTTTGTTTTTGACTATCTCGAGCCTCTATTTGACCACTTATTTATGTCTTTCTTGCCTAATACTCAACTACCTAAACTTTGGGATGTGACAGGCCATGTCATGTGACACGACCACTGGCTTGGGCGTGTCACCTGGGTGTGTCAGTTACTGCCTTCATTTCTTTCCTTTCTTGCTTGGTCTCTTTGGTTTTGTTCCTTAGGTGAGACACGGCCAGTGGCTTGGCCATGTCTCCTGCATGTGTCAGCCACTGTCTTTAGATTATTTTGAGTGACACGGCCAAGCTTGCTTTGGCTTGGCCATGTCTTGCTTGATTCATGCTCTTTCTTCATTGTTTTGATCATCCAAGGAATATTTTCCACTTTAACCTAAAACAAACACTTTAAACCAACTTTAAACAAAAATCAAATGAAACATTAACTAAAAACAAATAGAAATTCACACTAAAAATAGGTATAAAATGATCTCATCAAGACCGGTGTTGTTGGATCAAATTAGAGAGGCTCAGTTGGCAGATGAAAGAATTCAGAAGGTTGTTTCAGATTGACAAAAAGGGGAAAGTCAAGATTTTTGGGTGAGAAATGATGGCAGCCTTTGGTACAAAGATAGATTGTGTGTTCCTGATGATGCAAGACTGGGAAAGATTATTTTAGAGGAAGCACATCAGTCGACTTTTGCTATGCACCCTGGGAATACCAAGATGTATCATGATTTGAAGCAGCATTATTGGTGGTCTGGTATGAAGAGGGACATAGTGGAGTTTGTATCCAAGTGTCTCACTTGTCAGAGAGTGAAGGCCGAGCACCAAGTTCCAACATGGTTGCTCCAACCTTTAACAGTGCCAGAATGGAAATGGGAGCAAGTAATGATGGATTTTGTAACTGGTTTGCCGTTGACTAAGAAGAAGCATGATGCCATTTGCGTGATTGTTGATCGGTTAACAAAGACAGCTCATTTTCTTCTAGTTCGGATGGACTATTCTCTTGAGAAGTTGGCTGAGTTGTATATCAGTGAGATTGTGAGATTGCATGGAGTCCCAATTTCTTTGGTGTCTAATCGAGATCCCTGGTTTACTTCAAGGTTTTAGAAGAGTTTGCATGGTGCTTTGGGTTCTTGATTGAATTTTAGCACTGCTTTCCATCCTCAGACATATGGGCAGTCAGAGAGAGTGACACGGATTTTAGAGGACATGCTGAGAAGTTGTGTTATTGATTTCTCTGGGAGTTGGGACAAAATTTTGCCATTGATGGAATTTGCTTACAATAATAATCATCAGTCCAGTATTGAAATGGCACCTTATGAGCCATTGTATGGTAGAAGATACAAGATGACTCTATGTTAGGATGAAGTTGGAGAGAGCAAGTTGGTTGGTCCCGATTTGATTAAAGAAACAGAAGAGAAAGTGAAGGTAATTCAGGATCGGTTGAAAGCAGCCTCAGATTAGCAGAAATCCTATTCAGATTTGAAGAGGAGAGACATAGAGTTCAATCTTGGAGATAAAGTATTTTTGAAAGTGTCTCCTTGGAAGAAGATTTTGAGATTTGGCCGCAAAGGGAAGTTAAGTCCACGTTTCATTGGACCTTATGAAGTATTGGAAACAGTTAGACCAGTTGCCTATTGTTTAGCTTTGCCGCCTAAATTGGATAGAATTCATAATGTCTTTCATGTCTCTATGCTAAGGAGGTATAGATCAGACCCATCTCATGTTTTGTCAGTGAAATCTATTGAGGTGAGTCCGGATCTGACTTTTGAAGAAGAACTAGTGGCTATTTTGACACATGAAGTGAGAGAGTTGAGAAATAAGAAAGTACCACTTGTGAAGGTTCTTTGGAAGAATCATGCTAAGGAAGAGGCAACTTGGGAGAGTGAGCAAGTGATGCGAGACCAGTATCCCCAGCTGTTTTAGACTTGAGATCAGGTAATTTCGAGGATGAAATTTATTTGTAGAGGGGGAGAATTGTAATAGCCCAAACTACATCTTAAAATTTTTCGGAATGATTATTGTTGAAATTAGATTAAATAATTTTGAAGTGTGTATAAAGGATTAAGAGGAAAGAGAAGTGTGTATATGTTGTATATATAGAGATATATACAACATATACAAGTCAACTAATGAGATGGTCAAATGAGAGTTATTGATTATTTAAAATGGAAATTTATTTAAGTGAAAGATGATATTTGTAATATTATAATATTTAAATTACTTGGTGGAGATTAATTATAGAATTGTGTGGTTTAAGAGGTTATGAATGGGTTGACTTTCATTTTCATCTTCTTCTTTCTTCTCTTTGGCCTGCCATCACCATAGCTTGAAGGAGAGGGATTTTTGTTGCTCTCTAACTCAAGATTTGAAAGTGTTTCAAGAGATCAAGTTGGAGTTTGAAGGGTTTTCATCACTTTTGAGTTGTGAATTGAGTTTGGTGAATGGTTGTTGATGATGTGTGTATGGTTAATTTTGATGTGTTTGAGATTGTGTTGTCTATTTGATTTTGATTTTGGGGTTGGTTTAGAGGAAATTTTAAGTTTGGTGATGGAAAATAAGTGTTGTGGATTGTGTATGTGTTGAATTGTGAAGATGGTTGTGATTGTGTTTTAATGTATGTATTGAGTTGTTTTGGTGTTTATGCAAGTTTAGTATGGTATATTGATGGTTTTGGGTAAGATTGTTAGAAGTGGAAAAGGGTTAAGTATGATGTTTGTTGGATATGGTGTTGTTGGTGTCGGAATCATGATTTTTGGCCTAACACGCCCATGAGCACAGCCAAGTCTTTGGGCATGTCAATGGTTCTATTTTTTGGATGGGTGACACGAGCAGTGACACGCCCATGTCACTGAGCGTGTCCCAGCTACTCTGTTGTTGGTGGATTGACACGGCCAGTAACACGCCCATGTTACTGAGCGTGTCATGTGTAGAGTTTGCCCTAGTTGATTTTTGTTCTTATTTTCTTATGTGTATCATTAAGTGAGTGTGTATGATTACTTTTGGATTAGGTTTTGACGAGATTGAGTTGTACCAATCCAAGTGTTGAAGGATTCTAGGAAGAGGAGTTTGGAGTTGGTGTAAGTTGCCCTTAGAGGTAAGTACAAACCTTACATGGTTGCATACATTTACATGACTTTAGGACTTAACACATTTGGTTTTAAATGTGTTAAGTAATCTATTACATTGTTGATACATTTGATTAATGCTATGATTTGCATAATGTGGAAGATATAATGATAATTCCAAATGTATGTACAATGCAATTAGTTATGTAATACCCTAATGATGAGATGTGAAGCCATTGTTGTTGGCTATAATGATGCAAATGAAATAATTGGGGCATGGTTGCCTAGATGATTAAGAGAAAATGAGAATGGATTTGATAATGAAATAATAAAAAAATTGTGTCACTAATGTGTTATTCAATTTTCAGAGTTTTATTATTGGTGGCATGCCTAAAAGTAACAATCCCTTGAAGCTGGGTTGGGCTTAGTCCTTGAAGCTAAGTTGGGTTGATGCTGAGCTCCCCTTGAAGCTTAGTTGGTCTAGTCCTTGAAGCCTAGTTGGGATGTTACATATGAGATGTTTCTCATTGTGATAATGAATCATCTACGGGCTTGATAAATGTGATTATTGAACTAAAATAGTAACTCTGGAAGTTGAATGGCATATTAGTTTCTTTTGGGCCCATGCTTGTCTTTGTTTTAATATGAATTATGAATGATGAAATAATTGAACAATATGATGAAATTTAATGTTATGAAAAAAATGACATTTTTGAATATTGTTTATAATGCTTGAAAGGGTGACATTGGCATACATTTAAAGCATATTCTCATCATGGTTGTACCACTAAGCCTATGGCTTAGCATGATTGTGGTTCGTTGCGCAAGTGACAGGGTAGAACCGGAGAGTTAAGCTAGACCGAGTCGAGTCTAGGCTTGTGATCCCTTGTGAAGAGTTGATTGTTGGACTTCAAGATCAGAAACACTGCCAAGCATGTATAAACTCTATGTTTTTGCAAATGTTGAATTTGATATATACATATGTATATTTCACTACATTTTTCCGCTGCTTATTAAACAAATGTTTTAAATAAACTTTTGGTTACTATTGGGGTATATATGTATATGTGTTTTAATAAGAAATGTTTTATCTATTACTACCTATTATGATTATTTGATTAAAGGTTAGTTTGTTTCAAAAAGACTGTGACATCCTTGTATCCGGTATACGTATATTACATATTGAGTGTATATGCGGTGTACGTATATGGGGTATAGGGGTGTTACAATTCAAGCAGGGGATAAAACTGTAGACCTTTAATTTTGACCTTAAGCAAGTTTGATCCTAATTAAGAGAGGCCAAGTCAAAATTCAATTTGTTCTTAATAACTTAAACTTAGTTTAAAGCTTTAAATTTGATCACTCCAATTTTAAAAGGTCCAAATTAAGATGGTTCATTTTTTAAAATTCAAGTTTGGTTGATCCGAAGTTAAAATAGGTTTAGTTTGGTTTAATTAGATATGGGCTATTGATGGTGAATTTGTGCTATAGCAATGTTACTGCAAGTGCACGGGTCGCGCAAGTAATAAAGTAGTGAATAAGATATCATTCCACAGGGGACAAGGTCAAGTACTAGTGCAAATTTCAACTGTTGTTTAGCGAATCGATAGTTTTTATGATGATTAAAATAAAGGATGAATTACTTAATAAAAGAAGTGAATATTGTACAACAAGTGTTGATGATGAAAATACTATCCAGATATTGAATCCCCCTAGCCATAAAAATGTTTATGAATATCAATTTAATTAAATCAAATAATAGAGTTGAATTGGCATTCCTCTAAATTAGATTAAAATCTCTCTCGAGTGAATTAATCCCTAGCCACTTAAAGTAGAATGCTAGGATTAGGGAAACATCTGCATCCTTATCTACATCAATGACAACAAAATCATTGGAAAAATGAAATCCTCGACTTTTACAAACACATCCTCTGTAATACCACGAGAGTGAATTACTGACTTATTAGCAAGTTGAATGGTCATGATTGTTAGTTTAGGTTCTCCGACACCTAACTCTTTAAATAACTTGTAGGGCATAACACTTATGCTAGCCCCCAAATCAGCCAATGCACTTTGAACTTCAAGATTACCTATCAAATATAGAATAGTAAAACTACCAGGATTTTTAATTTCTTAGGCAACCTCATTTACAAAATTGTTGAACTGTTTTTTGATAATTGCACCAAAGATACTTCCTCAAGTTTCCTTTTGTTAGAAAGGATATCTTTCAAAAATTTAGCATATTTGGGCATCTGCGATAAAGCTTCAACAAATGGAATATTAATGTGCATTTGTTTAAAGAGTTCAAGAAACTTACCTAACTGAACATCCATCTTGTCTTTGTTCAACCTTGCTGGATATGGCACTCGAGGTCAGTATTCCTTCACTATTGGACTGGGTTCTTATGGTTGACTCCCTTTCTTATTTTTCACAGCAGCCTTCTCACCCGAAGTGATAGTAGGGTTATCTTCTTCTTTTTGTGTCTCAGCCTCTTTTGCTTGTGACTTAGCCTCTTTTTCAACTACACCATCCTTAATTTCCTTTCCACTCCTTAGAGTAATTGCCTCCAACTGCTCCTTCGGGTTTACCTCAGTATTGCTAGGTAAGCACCCTTATGGTCATTCACTGAGTTACTTGGCAATTTGCCCCACATGATTTTCCAAATTGTGAATGGAGGATTGCTGATTTCTAAGGGTGGTTTCTATTGATTGAAATCTAGTTTTTGAAGCTACTATAAACTTCTCCATCATGTCCTCCAAATTACTCTTTCTTGGACGGGCAGCTTTTTGATGTTAAGGCTGCTGAAATCCAAGGGGAGGCCTTGGATTATTCTAATTACTTCAGGAGAAATTAGGATGATTTCTCCACCCCGAATTATATGTGTTGATGTAGGGGTTGTTCTACTGTTGCCCAGGCATATTTCCAACATAATCCATATACTCCTATCTAGCAAACATATTGCCACTTTGGCAATCTTGACTTTGATGTCCACCCCCACACCATTCATAAGACATCACTTGCATTGATTTCCCCGAAGATGAAGCTAAAGAATCAATCTTTTTATTCATTGCTTCCAACTGTGCTATCAAAGACACCATGAGATCCAATTGATGTGAACCAGTGACCCTCAGTTTTCCTTGTTCCCTTGGAGTTTGCCACTGATAATTGGTAAGGGCCATATCTTCAATCAAATCCTTTGCTTGTTTAGGTGTCTTATTATTTATGGTACCCCTGCCAGCTGCATTGATGGATTGCTTACTTGCATAATTCAATCCATTGTAGAAAGTTTGAATCCAGAGCCACAACAGAAGCCCATGATGAGGACACCTTCTCAATAAATATTTAAACCTTTCCCAAGCATCATAAAGAGTCTCACCATCTAGCTAGAGAAAAGATAAAATATCATTTTTCAACTTGGCAGTCTTGGACGGTGGGAAATATTTTTCTAAGAACTTTTCTGCCAATTGACCCCATGTGATGAAAGTGTTTGGGGGGGGGGGGGGAAAGATTTCAACCATTTCTTTCGTCGATCTCTAAGTGTGAATGGGAACAACCTCAGCCTAATTGCATCTTCGAAGACATTTTGTATCTTAAATGTGTCACATATTTCTAGAAAAGTCTCAATATGTGCATTAGGATCTTCATCTGGGAACCCATCAAACTGGCAAGTCTGCTGCACCATTTGAATTAAATTTGTCTTTATCTCAAATTTGTTTACAGCAACTGTTAGTCTCTGTATACTCAAATCAGCCCCATTAAGAGTGGGCTTAGCAAATTCCTGCATTGTCCTTAGCTCATTTCCTGTCATCACTTCAAGTTCTTCTTCTGAGCTAAGATCTTCAAAGTTTGGTTCCATTTCTGCAAGAACTGCTTCCCTTTCTTCCTTCTACTTTCTCCTCAATGTTCTCTTTAGCTTTGGATCTAATTCAAGTAATTGGGAAGAGCTAGCTCGGGTCATAAATGGGAAGAAGTACCTAAAATGATAATCAACAAGCAAGAACTAATGTTAAAACAAATAAAAATGGAAAATAAATCAACAGTCTTGATTATACTACTAATATTAAAAACCATTGTCCCTAGCAACAGTGCCAAAAACCTGATGGTGAATCTGTGCTATCATAGTGTTACCGCAAGTGCACGGGTCGCGCAAGTAATAAAGTAGTGAGTAAGATATCGTTCCACTAGGGACAAGCTCCAGTACTAGTGTAATTTCAATTGTTGTTTAGTGAATCAATAGTTTTTGTGATGATTAAAATAAAGGACGAATTACTTAATAAATTAAAGTAAAGAAAAATTGAATCTTGTGCAACAAGAGTTGATGATGAAAATACTATCCAGATATTGAATCCCCCTAGCTATAAAAATGTTTATGAATATCAATTCAATTAAATCAAATATTAGAGTTGAATTGGCATTCCTCTAAAATAGATTAAAACCTCTCTCGAGTGAATTAATACCTAATCACTAAGTAGAATGCTAGGAATCTCTTCTCAGGCATAATTAAATAGATCTTGCAATAAGAACAAGGAACTTTGAACCAAAGGGTCTTGTAAGTCTATCTTTACCACTCCAATCAACCCTCAATCCTAATGAAAATTCTGATCATATCAAGCTTTCTCAAGTCAATAATATGAAAATTGCAACCAATCAATAAGCATGCTATTATCAATTGGAAATAAGAAATTAAGAATCAAAAGGATAAAATAACTAAATCAAATGATTTAATTTAATAAGAACTATTCAATCCGTATAACAAGGCTAGGGTTCATCAATATCTAGATAGAAACAATTTAGCTCATGTTCATAACCAGAAAACCAAAACAAAAGAAATAAGTAAAAGAATTCAAACGATCCATAATGAACAATTTGTGTTTCTTCACTTCAATCAATGAATCTTGAATTAAATCTCGCATGAATTGGATCTTCACCTTCACTCTTAGCTGGCAAAAACTTTCTTTTTCTCAAGAAGTTAGCTCTAATAAAAATTGGATTCCTATTTTGCATTAGATTTTATAGCCCAAAATTTTTTTCCTGACATGCCCATAGACACGCCTGTGTCTGTGGGTGTGTCAACGATGTTGTTTCAAACTTTAATGACATGGGTACGGACACGCTCATGTCTTTTGGCATGTTATTGCTACTGCAATGCTGAGTTAGGGACACGATTAGGGACATGCCCATGTCAGTGGGCATGTCACATCTTCTATAAGGCAGGATCAATGGCACATTCAGTGATACGTCCATGTCTTCGGGCGTGTCGAAGATTCTATAAAGTAGTTGAATGACAAGGCCATTGACAAGCCCATGTCACTAGGCATGTCAATTGAAGAATTTGCCTAAAATAACTCCTTTCCTTGTCTTTCATTCTTGATTCCGGCCTAAAAAACCTTAATGTAATATCCCAAAGTGTGCCCTAGAAGTTTTGATATAATTGTTGTTTTAATTGGATTTAATGTATATGTGTAATTGGAAAGAAAAAGGGAAAAGAAGAGAGAGTGTATATGTTGTATATATAGCAATATATACAACATATACAAGTTAAGTTGGTGGAAGTCAAAAGATGATTAGTTAATGATTTTAATTAATTAAGTTAATTAATGGAAATGGAAATTAAGTGAGTGGAATGAGATATTTGAATATTATATTGTATTTTGCTTGGTGGAGAGGATTTTAAGGAATGAGTGGTTGGAGAGAGAGTTTGACTTGGCTTCCGTTGTTTTCTTCTCTCTTTCTCTCTTTCTTTTTCGGGTATCACCATTTCCTTTCCTTTTCTTTTCTTTCTTTTGGCAGGCTATCAAAGAATCAAGAGAGCAAGAAAGAGATTTGATCTTCTAACTCAAGATCTAAGGAAGTTTCAAGTGATCAAGTTGGAAATTTAAGAGTTTCTTCATTCTTGGTAAGTTTCCTCTTGATTCCTTGATTTTCTTTTAAGATGTGTTTGAGTTTGTTGGTTGATTGTTGATGGTATGTGAATATTTTTGATTAAGATGTGTTTAAGAGTGTTTGGTTCAAGTGATTTTGGATTTTGGGGTTGGATTAAAGGATAGAGTAAGTTGTTGGAAGTGAAAGTATTGTGGTTGTGTTTTGGGTTTGTGGTGATGATTTTGATTTGTGTTGGATGTATGTTTTTAGTTGTTTTTGGTGTTTTTGCAAGTTTATTATGGTTCTTGGGTATGTTGAGCTAAGTTTGTTTGAAGTGGATTTTGGTGAAAGGAAGTGATTTGTTGGTTGTGTTGTTGATGTTGCCGGAGTCTGGATTTTTGGCCTGACACGCCCATGAGCAAGGCCAAGTCTTTGGGCGTGTCGATGGTTCTGTGTTCTTGGATAGGTGACACAAGCAGTGACACGCCCATGTCACTGAGCGTGTCACAGCTTCTGTGTAGTTGTAGTATTAACACGTCCAGTGACACGCCCATGTCACTGAGCGTGTCATAGCTACTGTGTTGGTGAGGAATTGACAAGGTCATGAACACGCCCGTGTTGTTGGACGTGTCAATGTTTCTGTGAGACAAAATGTATTACACGTTCAGTGACACGCCCGTGGTGCTGAGCGTGTCAAAGCTTCTGTGTTGTGAGTTTAGGGCACGGTCAGGGACACGCCCGTGTTGGTGAGCATGTCAGGTATAGGGTTGGCCCTAGTTGGTTCTTAGCTTTATTATCTCATGTGTATCTCTAAGTGAGTGTGTATGATCACCTTTGGTTTAGGCATTGAAGAGGTTGAATTGTCCTAACCTAGGTGGTGAAGAATTCTTGAAAGAGAAAGGTTGTAGATTGGTGTAAGTTGTTCCTAAGGTAAGTTCAAACTACATTGTTGCATACATTCACATGATTTGATACTTAACATATTTGATTATATATATGCTAAGCAATTGATTACAGGGTTAAAACATTTGTTGAAATATGAAAGGTATGTTAATGCAATTGGTTGTGTATACTTGAATGATCAATCGATTTAATGTGAAATGAGATATAAAATCAATGTGATTGGCTATGATGATGGTGTTAATGCAATTGTGTCACATATTTCTAGAAAAGTCTCAATATGTGCATTAGGATCTTCATCTGGGAACCCATCAAACTGGCAAGTCTGCTGCACCATTTGAATTAAATTTGTCTTTATCTCAAATTTGTTTACAGCAACTGTTAGTCTCTGTATACTCAAATCAGCCCCATTAAGAGTGGGCTTAGCAAATTCCTGCATTGTCCTTAGCTCATTTCCTGTCATCACTTCAAGTTCTTCTTCTGAGCTAAGATCTTCAAAGTTTGGTTCCATTTCTGCAAGAACTGCTTCCCTTTCTTCCTTCTACTTTCTCCTCAATGTTCTCTTTAGCTTTGGATCTAATTCAAGTAATTGGGAAGAGCTAGCTCGGGTCATAAATGGGAAGAAGTACCTAAAATGATAATCAACAAGCAAGAACTAATGTTAAAACAAATAAAAATGGAAAATAAATCAACAGTCTTGATTATACTACTAATATTAAAAACCATTGTCCCTAGCAACAGTGCCAAAAACCTGATGGTGAATCTGTGCTATCATAGTGTTACCGCAAGTGCACGGGTCGCGCAAGTAATAAAGTAGTGAGTAAGATATCGTTCCACTAGGGACAAGCTCCAGTACTAGTGTAATTTCAATTGTTGTTTAGTGAATCAATAGTTTTTGTGATGATTAAAATAAAGGACGAATTACTTAATAAATTAAAGTAAAGAAAAATTGAATCTTGTGCAACAAGAGTTGATGATGAAAATACTATCCAGATATTGAATCCCCCTAGCTATAAAAATGTTTATGAATATCAATTCAATTAAATCAAATATTAGAGTTGAATTGGCATTCCTCTAAAATAGATTAAAACCTCTCTCGAGTGAATTAATACCTAATCACTAAGTAGAATGCTAGGAATCTCTTCTCAGGCATAATTAAATAGATCTTGCAATAAGAACAAGGAACTTTGAACCAAAGGGTCTTGTAAGTCTATCTTTACCACTCCAATCAACCCTCAATCCTAATGAAAATTCTGATCATATCAAGCTTTCTCAAGTCAATAATATGAAAATTGCAACCAATCAATAAGCATGCTATTATCAATTGGAAATAAGAAATTAAGAATCAAAAGGATAAAATAACTAAATCAAATGATTTAATTTAATAAGAACTATTCAATCCGTATAACAAGGCTAGGGTTCATCAATATCTAGATAGAAACAATTTAGCTCATGTTCATAACCAGAAAACCAAAACAAAAGAAATAAGTAAAAGAATTCAAACGATCCATAATGAACAATTTGTGTTTCTTCACTTCAATCAATGAATCTTGAATTAAATCTCGCATGAATTGGATCTTCACCTTCACTCTTAGCTGGCAAAAACTTTCTTTTTCTCAAGAAGTTAGCTCTAATAAAAATTGGATTCCTATTTTGCATTAGATTTTATAGCCCAAAATTTTTTTCCTGACATGCCCATAGACACGCCTGTGTCTGTGGGTGTGTCAACGATGTTGTTTCAAACTTTAATGACATGGGTACGGACACGCTCATGTCTTTTGGCATGTTATTGCTACTGCAATGCTGAGTTAGGGACACGATCAGGGACATGCCCATGTCAGTGGGCATGTCACATCTTCTATAAGGCAGGATCAATGGCACATTCAGTGATACGTCCATGTCTTCGGGCGTGTCGAAGATTCTATAAAGTAGTTGAATGACAAGGCCATTGACAAGCCCATGTCACTAGGCATGTCAATTGAAGAATTTGCCTAAAATAACTCCTTTCCTTGTCTTTCATTCTTGATTCCGGCCTAAAAAACCTTAATGTAATATCCCAAAGTGTGCCCTAGAAGTTTTGATATAATTGTTGTTTTAATTGGATTTAATGTATATGTGTAATTGGAAAGAAAAAGGGAAAAGAAGAGAGAGTGTATATGTTGTATATATAGCAATATATACAACATATACAAGTTAAGTTGGTGGAAGTCAAAAGATGATTAGTTAATGATTTTAATTAATTAAGTTAATTAATGGAAATGGAAATTAAGTGAGTGGAATGAGATATTTGAATATTATATTGTATTTTGCTTGGTGGAGAGGATTTTAAGGAATGAGTGGTTGGAGAGAGAGTTTGACTTGGCTTCCGTTGTTTTCTTCTCTCTTTCTCTCTTTCTTTTTCGGGTATCACCATTTCCTTTCCTTTTCTTTTCTTTCTTTTGGCAGGCTATCAAAGAATCAAGAGAGCAAGAAAGAGATTTGATCTTCTAACTCAAGATCTAAGGAAGTTTCAAGTGATCAAGTTGGAAATTTAAGAGTTTCTTCATTCTTGGTAAGTTTCCTCTTGATTCCTTGATTTTCTTTTAAGATGTGTTTGAGTTTGTTGGTTGATTGTTGATGGTATGTGAATATTTTTGATTAAGATGTGTTTAAGAGTGTTTGGTTCAAGTGATTTTGGATTTTGGGGTTGGATTAAAGGATAGAGTAAGTTGTTGGAAGTGAAAGTATTGTGGTTGTGTTTTGGGTTTGTGGTGATGATTTTGATTTGTGTTGGATGTATGTTTTTAGTTGTTTTTGGTGTTTTTGCAAGTTTATTATGGTTCTTGGGTATGTTGAGCTAAGTTTGTTTGAAGTGGATTTTGGTGAAAGGAAGTGATTTGTTGGTTGTGTTGTTGATGTTGCCGGAGTCTGGATTTTTGGCCTGACACGCCCATGAGCAAGGCCAAGTCTTTGGGCGTGTCGATGGTTCTGTGTTCTTGGATAGGTGACACAAGCAGTGACACGCCCATGTCACTGAGCGTGTCACAGCTTCTGTGTAGTTGTAGTATTAACACGTCCAGTGACACGCCCATGTCACTGAGCGTGTCATAGCTACTGTGTTGGTGAGGAATTGACAAGGTCATGAACACGCCCGTGTTGTTGGACGTGTCAATGTTTCTGTGAGACAAAATGTATTACACGTTCAGTGACACGCCCGTGGTGCTGAGCGTGTCAAAGCTTCTGTGTTGTGAGTTTAGGGCACGGTCAGGGACACGCCCGTGTTGGTGAGCATGTCAGGTATAGGGTTGGCCCTAGTTGGTTCTTAGCTTTATTATCTCATGTGTATCTCTAAGTGAGTGTGTATGATCACCTTTGGTTTAGGCATTGAAGAGGTTGAATTGTCCTAACCTAGGTGGTGAAGAATTCTTGAAAGAGAAAGGTTGTAGATTGGTGTAAGTTGTTCCTAAGGTAAGTTCAAACTACATTGTTGCATACATTCACATGATTTGATACTTAACATATTTGATTATATATATGCTAAGCAATTGATTACAGGGTTAAAACATTTGTTGAAATATGAAAGGTATGTTAATGCAATTGGTTGTGTATACTTGAATGATCAATCGATTTAATGTGAAATGAGATATAAAATCAATGTGATTGGCTATGATGATGGTGTTAATGCAATTGATATTGTATATTATCTTGATGAGATATGAAGCCATGGTTGTTAGCTATAATGATGCTAATGAGATGATTGAGGCATGATTGCCTATTTTGATTATGAGATATGAAGCCATGGTTGTTGGCTATAATGATGAGAATGAAATGAGAAAGAAATGTATAAAGATATAAATGAAAAGATTATGTGTCTAATGTGTTATTCAACCTTCAGAGTTCTGGGTTTGGCGGCATGCCTATATAGTACTGGATAGGTGAAAAGACCGGGTCGTAAGCCGATTCCAGTTGAATAATGTGAAATGCGAATTAAAGTAACAGTCTAGCCGGGTTGAGGATTTCCTCAGGTTTATCAGGGTTGAGGTCCAAGAGACTGGGTCTGTTACAGGTAACAGTCTAGCCGGGTTGAGGATCTCCTCGAGTTTAGCGGGTTGAGGTCCAAGAGACTGGGTCTGTTACCCTATCCATGGATAGAGATATATATGTATCGCCTACGGGCTTGATGATTATGATTATGGACCAAAGCAGTAACTCTGAACTTTGAATAACACATTAGTGTCTTTTGGGCCCAAATCTGTCTTTGTTTTCAATGTGATTTATAAATGATGAAATAAATGAATAATGAGATTCTTGAGAATTGTTTATATGTTTGAGATTATGACATTTGCATTTCATTAAAGTATAATGTTATTATAGTTTGTACCACTAAGCCGTTGGCTTAGCGCGATTGTGGTTCATCGCGCAGGTGATAGAGAAGAACCAGAGAGTTCCTCTAGACCGAGTAGAGTCTAGATTTTGAGGCGTTGATAGTGGAGCTTAAAGATCAAAGATACACTGCCAAACATGTATATATATTTTATGTTTTGTAAAACTTGAGTTTTGATGTATAAGTGTTTGTAAATAATTATTATATTTTCCGCTACTTTTAAATAAACACTTTATCTTTTGTGTTTATAGTTTCTTTTAAATGTTTTAAATTGTTCATGTTTTTGAAAAGGGATGAGTCGTTTGTTTAGTAAATAGTGGCAACTCTATATTCAATATACGTATATTACAATCGTATTAGCATGTTGTGTACGTATACGGGGTATAGGGGTGTTACTATTATTTTGGTATCAGAGCCTAGGTTTGAGATTCTCAACCTAGGTCAATTGTAAGAAAAAGGAAATTTTGAGTTTTAAAATATGATTTTAAGTAAGATACATGTTATGGTATTGGCAGTCTTTGATATTTAATGAGGTATATTCTGCTGTGTTTGCAGATATATGATTGTAATGGCGTCTCAGTCACGACAGTCTGTAGAGGGTAGTGCTGAGAGTGTAGCTCCTAAAGAGGGTAGAGATGGAGCTAGAGTTGATAGAATTAGTGAGGCCCCTACCCCTGTGCCAGGGAGATGAGCTGCTGATGAGGTACCGCCGGGTTGGTTAAGGCATATGGTCGATTTGTTGAGGGGAGCTCCGGTACAGCAGCCACCACCACCATCACAACCTCAAGTGCCGGTAAGGCATTATGACAAATTGAGAAAGTATGGAGCTGATGATTTCTTAGGCACCACAGATCCTGCAGTGGCTGAGCAGTGGTTCGATAAGGTGCAGAGGATATTCATTCAGTTGCAAGCCACTTTGGATGAGAAATTTGATTATACCAGATCCCTCCTGCAGAAAGATGCCTATGACTGGTGAAAGACGGTTCCTCATGCAATGGATGATCCACCTACATTATCATATGGGGATTTTCTAAGGGAGTTCGAGCAGAAATATACTCCGAGGGAGTATAAAGATATTAAGAAGATGGAATTCTTGAATTTGAGGCAAGACAGCCGGACGGTAACAGAATATGAAATTGAGTACATCCGGTTGAGTCTCTATGCTGGGGGGATTATCTCTGATGAAATAGACCGGTGCAGAAGATTTGAGGAGGGATTGAGACCCTCTATTATGTGCATCGTGGCTGGTTCTCGGTACCAGGATTCCTCTCAGCTTGTTGCAGCAGCTAGAAGTGTTCAGAGAGCGCAAAGTATTGCAACAGCTGCTTCTGAGGAGGAGATTAGGGTAAGAAGACCCCAGTTTGAGGCAGGGTCTTCATCTGTGAAGAGAGGTAGAGGAAGTTTTGTTCCGAGGATCAATAGGAGTCAGAGACATTCGGGTAGGTCAGTGCAGTATCAGAGGCAGAGACCGAGACCTACAGCTTCTGTAGCCAGTGCTTCGACTCCATTAATTCAGAGGTCTACTCCACCTACATGTGAGATTTGTGGTAGAAACCATGTGGGTGTTTGCTGGAATATTGGTAGATCCGCTGTGTGTTTCAGGTGTGGATCGCCTGACCATTTCATTAGAGAGTGTCCTGAGATGCAGGAGCATAGACAGGCTGAGTCTGCAGCTTCTCGACCGAGTGTTAGCAGAGGTGGTCGAGGGGGCAGAGGTTTCAGTAGAGGTGGTCAACCTAGGTATAGTCAGAGAGGAGGATCATCATCCGGAGGCAGTAGGCCAGATGAGGCCGGATCTTCTCAGAGAGTTTATGTGATGCAGAGGCAGTCGGATGCTTCAGCAGCTATAGCGGGTACATTCTCTTTATTTGGCAGTTCAGTACTTGCTTTAATTGATCCAGGATCTACTCATTCATACATAAGTGCATTCATTTTTCCTGTGTCTGAATTGCATTTAGAGTCCTTAGGATTTGATGTTTTGGTGACAAATCCTTTAGGACATAGTGTTGTTGTGAGTAAGGTTCATCGTGATAGTGCAGTGGTAGTGCAAGGAGAGGAGTTTCTTGGGGATTTAAATGAATTGCCTTTTAAGGAGTATGATTTAATCTTAGGCATGGATTGGTTGTCTAAGCATGGAGCTGTGGTAGATTGTCAAAAGAAGTGTGTTACCTTGAGAACCGTAATGGTAGAATTGTAGTGGTGTCTAGTGAGCAAAGACAACTTGCATCCTTGTTTGTTTCAGCTGTATCAGCTAGAAGGTTGATTAGAAAAGGGTGTGATGCTTATCTTGCTCATGTTGTGGATACCCGAGTAGTAGGTTCCCAACTTGATAGTATACCCACGGTTGCAGATCTTCCAGATGTGTTTCCTGAGGAGTTGCCAGGGTTACCCCCTGAGAGAGAGGTTGAATTTGGTATCGAGTTATTGCCTAGTACCACTCCCATCTCTATTACTCCTTATAGAATGGCACATGCTGAATTGAGAGAGTTGAAGGTGCAGTTACAGGAGTTATTGGATAAAGGGTTTATTCGCCCTAGTGTGTCTCCTTAGGGAGCTCCTGTTTTGTTTGTGAAGAAGAAGGATGGTACTATGAGATTGTGCATCGATTATAGGCAATTGAACAAAGTGACTATCAAGAATAAGTATCCTTTGCCTAGGATTGATGATCTCTTTGATCAATTGAAGGGAGCAGCAGTGTTTTCCAAGATTGATTTGAGATCAGGGTACCAACAGTTGAGGGTTGGAGCTGAAGATGTTCCTAAGTCAGCTTTTCGCACAAGGTATGGGCATTATGAGTTCTTGGTGATGCCTTTTGGGTTAATGAATGCACCTGCAGCTTTCATGGATTTGATGAATAGGGTGTTTAGGCCCTATCTAGATTATTTTGTTGTAGTTTTCATCGATGATATTTTGGTGTATTCACGTAATGAAGAGGAACATGACAAGCATCTGCGATTGTATTGCAGATCTTGAGAGAAAAGCAATTGTATGCCAAGCTGTCGAGGTGTGAGTTGATCCAAGTAAAGTTGGTATTAGAGTTGATCCAAGTAAAGTTGAAGCTATTTTGAATTGGAGTCCACCAAAGTCAGTGACTGAAGTTAGAAGTTTTCTGGGTTTGGTAGGCTATTATCGACGCTTTGTGAAAGGTTTTTCTTTAATAGCTACTCCACTCACCAGATTACTTCGAAAGGGAGTTAGATTTGTGTGGACAGATCAATGTCAAGCTAGCTTTGAGCAGTTGAAAGAGATGTTGACTTAAGCGCCTGTTCTTACTTTGCCAGTGGAAGATAAACCTTATGTGATTTATAGTGATGCTTCACATAATGGTTTAGGATGTGTTTTGATGCAAGAGGGTAAAGTTGTAGCTTATGCTTCTCGGCAGTTGAAGCCGCATGAGCTTAATTATCCGACTCATGATTTAGAGTTGGCAGCTATAGTGTTTGCTTTGAAGATTTGGCGACACTATTTGTATGGGGAAAGTGTTTTATCTATGCAGATCATAAGAGTTTAAAATATTTGGGAGTTCAAAGAGAGCTTAATCTTCGGCAGAGATGTTGGTTGGAGTTGATTAAAGACTACGACTGTTTAATTGATTATCATCCGGGTAAGGCGAATGTTGTTGCTGATGCTTTAAGTCGGAAGTCTTTGGCAAGTTTGTCGGTTTATTCACTCTCGTTGCTTGTTGAATTAAGAGCATTGCATGCTAGTTTTGAATCATGCGATGATGGTGCACTGTTGGCTCAATTGCAGTTGAGACCAGTGTTGTTGGATCAGATTAAAGAGGCTCAATTGGCTAATGAAAAAATTCAAAAGATTGTTTCAGATTGCCAACATGGAGAGAGCCAAGATTTATATGTGAGAAATGATGGTAGCCTTTGGTTTAAAGATAGGTTGTGTGTTCCTGATGATACTAGTTTGAGAAAGTTTATTTTGGAGGAAGCACACCACTCAGTTTTTGCTATGCATCCGGGAAGTACAAAGATGTACCATGATTTGAAACAACATTATTGGTGGTTTGGTATGAAGAGAGACATAACGGAATTTGTATCCAAGTGTCTTACGTGTCAGAGGGTGAAAGCTGAGCATCAAGTTCCAACCGGGTTGCTTCAACCTTTAACAGTGCCTGAATGGAAATGGGAGAGAGTGACAATGGATTTTGTGTCTGGTTTACCTTTGACTCAGAAGAAGCATGATGCTATCTGGGTGATTGTTGATCAGTTGACAAAGACAGCTCATTTTCTTCCAATTAGAATGGACCATTCTCTTGAGAGACTGGCTGAGCTGTATATTAATGAGATAGTGAAGTTGCATGGAGTCCCGATTTCTTTAGTGTCTGATCGAGGTTCCCGATTCACTTCAAGGTTTTGGAAGAGTTTGCATGGTGCATTGGGTTCTCGATTACACTTTAGTACTGCTTTTCATCCTCAGACAGATGGGCAGTCAGAAAGAGTAATACAGATTATTGAGGATATGTTGAGAAGCTGTGTCATTGATTTCTCTAGAAGTTGGGACAGATTTTTGCCAATTGTGGAATTTGGTTACAACAACAGTCATCAATCCAGTATTGGTATGGCACCATTTGAGGCATTGTATGGTAGAAGATGTAGAACGCCTTTATGTTGGAATGAACTTGGAGAAGGCAAATTAATTGGTCCTGATTTGGTTAAAGAGACTGAAGAGAAAGCGAAGATAATTCGGGATCGGTTGAAAGCGGCTTCAGACCGACAGAAATCTTATTCAGATTTGAAGAGGAGAGACATAGAATTTAATATTGGAGATAACGTATTTTTGAAAGTGTCTCCATGGCAAAAGATTTTAAGATTTGGTCGTAAAGGAAAATTGAGTACTCGTTTTATTGGACCTTACGAGGTATTGGAAAGAGTTGGACCAGTTGCGTATCGACTTGCTTTGCCGCCTGAGTTGGATAGAATCCATAATGTATTCCATGTTTCTATGTTAAGGAGGTATAGATAAGATCCATCTCATATCTAGTCAGTTGAATCTATTGAGGTGAGTGCGGATCTGACATTTGAAGAAGAACTAGTTGCTATTTTGGCACATGAAGTAAAAGAGTTGAGAAATAAGAGAGTGCCATTGGTGAAAGTTCTTTGGAAGAATCATGGTAAAGAAGAGGCAACTTGGGAGAGTGAACAAGCAATGCAAGAGCAATATCCTCAACTGTTTTGAACTTGATGTCAGGTAATTTCGGGGACGAAATTTCTTTTTAGAGGGGGAGAATTGTAATATCCCAAAGTGTGCCCTAGAAGTTTTGATATAATTGTTGTTTTAATTGGATTTAATGTATATGTGCAATTGGAAAGAAAAAGGGAAAAGAAGAGAGAGTGTATATGTTGTATATATAGCAATATATACAACATATACAAGTCAAGTTGGTGGAAGTCAAAAGATGATTAGTTAATGATTTTAATTAATTAAGTTAATTAATGGAAATGGAAATTAAGTGAGTGGAATGAGATATTTGAATATTATATTGTATTTTGCTTGGTGGAGAGGATTTTAAGGAATGATTGGTTGGAGAGAGAGTTTGACTTGGCTTCCTTTGTTTTCTTCTCTCTTTCTCTCTTTCTTTTTCGGGTATCACCATTTCCTTTCCTTTTCTTTTCTTTCTTTTGGCCGGCTATCAAAGAATCAAGAGAGAAAGAAAGAGATTTGATCTTCTAACTCAAGATCTAAGGAAGTTTCAAGTGATCAAGTTGGAAATTTAAGAGTTTCTTCATTCTTGGTAAGTTTCCTCTTGATTCCCTGATTTTCTTTTAAGATGTGTTTGAGTTTGTTGGTTGATTGTTGATGGTATGTGAATATGTTTGATTAAGATGTGTTTAAGAGTGTTTGGTTCAAGTGATTTTGGATTTTGGGGTTGGATTAAAGGATAGAGTAAGTTGTTGGAAGTGAAAGTATTGTGGTTGTGTTTTGGGTTTGTGGTGATGATTTTGATTTGTGTTGGATGTATGTTTTTAGTTGTTTTTGGTGTTTTTGCAAGTTTATTATGGTTCTTGGGTATGTTGAGCTAAGTTTGTTTGAAGTGGATTTTGGTGAAAGGAAGTGATTTGTTTGTTGTGTTGTTGATGTTGCCGGAATCTGGATTTTTGGCCTGACACGCCCATGAGCACGGCCAAGTCTTTGGGCGTGTCGATGGTTCTGTGTTCTTGGATAGGTGACACGAGCAGTGACACGCCCATGTCACTGAGCGTGTCACAGCTTCTGTGTAGTTGTAGTATTAACACGTCCAGTGACACGCCCATGTCACTGAGCGTGTCATAGCTACTGTGTTGGTGAGGAATTGACACGGTCATGAACACACCCATGTTGTTGGACGTGTCAATGTTTCTGTGAGACAAAATGTATTACATGTTCAGTGACACGCCCGTGGTGCTGAGCGTGTCAAAGCTTCTATGTTGTGAGTTTAGGGCACGGTCAGGGACACACCCGTGTTGGTGAGCGTGTCAGGTATAGGGTTGGCCCTAGTTGGTTCTTAGCTTTATTATCTCATGTGTATCTCTAAGTGAGTGTGTATGATCACCTTTGGTTTAGGTATTGAAGAGGTTGAATTGTCCTAACCTAGGTGGTGAAGAATTCTTGAAAGAGAAAGGTTGTAGATTGGTGTAAGTTGTTCTTAAGGCAAGTACAAGCTACATTGTTGCATACATTCACATGATTTGATACTTAACATATTTGATTATATATATGCTAAGCAATTGATTACAAGGTTAAAACATTTGATGAAATATGAAAGGTATGTTAATGCAATTGGTTGTGTATACTTGAATGATCAATCGATTTAATGCGAAATGAGATATAAAATCAATGTGATTGGCTATGATGATGGTGTTAATGCAATTGATATTGTATATTATCTTGATGAGATATGAAGCCATGGTTGTTGGCTATAATGATGCTAATGAGATGATTGAGGCATGATTGCCTATTTTGATTATGAGATATGAAGCCATGGTTGTTGGCTATAATGATGAGAATGAAATGAGAAAGAAATGTATAAAGATATAAATGAAAAGATTATGTGTCTAATGTGTTATTCAACCTTCAGAGTTCTGGGTTTGGCGGCATGCCTATATAGTACTGGATAGGTGAAAAGACCGGGTCGTAAGCCGATTCCAGTTGAATAATGTGAAATGTGAATTAAAGTAACAGTCTAGCCGGGTTGAGGATTTCCTCAGGTTTATCCGGGTTGAGGTCCAAGAGACTGGGTCTGTTACAGGTAACAGTCTAGCCGGGTTGAGGATCTCCTCGAGTTTAGCGGGTTGAGGTCCAAGAGACTGGGTCTGTTACCCTATCCATGGATAGAGATATATATATGTATCGCCTACGGGCTTGATGATTATGATTATGGACCAAAGCAGTAACTCTAAACTTTGAATAACATATTAGTGTCTTTTGGGCCCAAATCTGTCTTTGTTTTCAATGTGATTTATAAATGATGAAATAAATGAATAATGAGATTCTTGAGAATTGTTTATATGTTTGAGATTATGACATTTGCATTTCATTAAAGTATAATGTTATTATAGTTTGTACCACTAAGCCGTTGGCTTAGCGCGATTGTGGTTCATCGCGCAGGTGACAGAGAAGAACCAGAGAGTTCCTCTAGACCGAGTAGAGTCTAGATTTTGAGGCGTTGATAGTGGAGCTTAAAGATCAAAGATACACTGCCAAACATGTATATATATTTTATGTTTTGTAAAACTTGAGTTTTGATGTATAAGTGTTTGTAAATAATTATTATATTTTCCGCTGCTTTTAAATAAACACTTTATCTTTTGTGTTTATAGTTTCTTTTAAATGTTTTAAATTGTTCATGTTTTTGAAAAGGGATGAGTCGTTTGTTTAGTAAACAGTGGCAACTCTATATTCAGTATACGTATATTACGATCGTATTAGCATACTGTGTACGTATACGGGGTATAGGGGTGTTACACTTAAGGTTCTAACGTGTCAAAGGTTCCTGGAATTAACCCTAATAAACACTTGAAAAAACAAATTGAACTCAATTTGACAATAAATATATTAAGAAATAGGGGCAAAAATATCATCAATTATATACTTATCAGCTATGCCCATATTGAATTAGACATTCCAATTTTATATGATCATGCTCATATCGAATTAGAGCTAGTCCAATTTGATATGAGCATTAGCCATGTCGAATTGGAGTGAGTCCAATATTATATGAGCTTTGTTTCATATCAAATTCACCTTGGTTCAATTTGATATGAACACAAAGCTCATATCAAATTAACCAAGGTTCAGTTCGATATGAACTGTGGTTCATATTAATTTTGCCTTGGTTTACTTCGATATGAGCTTTTGTTTAAGTACTTAATCAGGGCCAAATACAGATTTAGTTTGGTTTAAATTCAAATTGTGCTCAAATAAGGAAAAGAGAGTTGGAAAGACTTAGGTCATTAAGCTGAGATTTAAACCTAATTGTTTCCTATAAATAAGGCATCAAGAAATAGGCAGAGGGAGCCATAATTAAATTGCAGCAACAATTAAAAAGCTGAAAGAAAAAATAAAGAAAAGCAATCAACATACAGAAACCAAAAAGACAATCACCACACAACACCAAAGGAGGCAGTAGCCATTGTCTCTAGATTGCTTCACTCAACCAAGATTAAAGTTTGTCATGCAGTAGTATAGATTGGTTTGATTCAACATATTAATATTGGTGGAACCAACATGCAGGTATGATCACTCATTAACTAGTTCAACTCAGTTTTATGGTTTATTTTTATTGATCCATGCACTGTGTATAAATATTGCCAATCTTTATAGAAGTTACAATTTTAGGGTTTGAAATAATTGATGAGTAGCTACACGTTTCTTTTAAGTTCAAAAAGAAACCCTAATCTTGTTTTCAAATCTCAAAACCATGATTTTATCCTAAAAACTTAACCTTATTTCCAAAACCCTAATCTTGTTTTCAAAACCCCAAAACCATGATTTTATCCTAAGAACCCTAAAACCTTGATCTTGTTTCAAAACCCTAAAACCATGATTTTATATCTTAAAACCGTAATTTTATTACCAAAGTCTTAATTTGCATGATTAAAACTCAAAAACCATAATTTTATATAAAAACCCTAATTCACATAAAAATCCTAGATTCATATGTAAAAACCTAATTTCACATGATTAATGCCTAATTTAAGATTAAGCCCTATATTTGATTATTTAATTTGTTATTATATGCTTATGATGGATGATGAGCTTTGATTTTATTTTGTTAATTATTGATGGATGATTTAATGGTTTAATTATATTTGATTATTTGGATTGTAAATGATGTAAAAGGCATGTTTCCACTTTGTGGGTGCCTTGTTTTATTTAAATTATTTTTTTTATTTTATTTGAGTTTTGAGATTAATGTCAAGGACACGTTTTTACCAAATAGTGGATGTCCTATTTAACTTTCTTGTATTTTGGACATTGGGCATTGTAAGGGCATTGTATTTTCATAATTATCTATTTCAAGTAATTGTATGCATTATGGATAATGTTTTGATAAGTTAAGAATTTAATAATGTTTAGACCTGAAAAGGAGGTCGGTTCAAATGAACTGGGCACTATAGGGGTACTAAGTCATTCTCACCTTCCCCATATGTGGGGATTCGTTAGAAATCCCTATGAAACCCCTTTCTATTTTCATGGTTCGTCCGGGTGGTGACTTCAAATTCTCCAGATTTAGGCCTATGTTCTCTAAGGCCCTGAGCCTAATAGTGTCGAAGTCACAAGAACTATTCCACTAGAAGTTGGGGCAAAACTCCTTGCTCACACCTTGTCAAGGTCAATCTCAAAGGCATTTAGGCCAATAATATGCCCCAGCATCTTACCTGAGGTAACCCCAAGCACAATCTTCTTTAGGTTTAGCCTGAGATTGTACTTTACTGCTCTCTCAAAGAAGTTCTCCAAGCTCCAAAAATGATATTCTCTAATCTTCGATTTCATCATCATAACATCAACATAGACTTTGACCTCCTTATGCATCATATCATAAAACAAGGTAGTGGCCATTCTTTGATAGGTTGCTCTGGCATTCTTCAATCTAAATGGCATACCCTATAACCAAATATACCTCATGTAGTTATGAAGTAATTTTAGCTTTATCCTTTTGGGCCATTAACACTTGATTGTATTTGGAAAATCCATCTACAAATGAGTGTAGCATGTTAGAGGTTGTGCCGTCAATTATGACATCTATATGGGGCAATGGAATCATCTTTTGGGGAAGCCTTGTTCAAGTCTCTGTAATCCACACAAACTCTGATTCTCCCATCTTTCTTCAATACAGGGATGATATTGGCTAACCAATAAGGGTAAATTATTACCTTCAGAAACTTCATATGTATTTATTTAGTGACCACTTATTTGATTAATTCTACCCATTCCAGCCTTAGATGCCTCAGCTTTTATTTGATAGGCTTCATGTGAGTGTAGGCAGGAATCATATGCTCAACTATATCTTGATCAATTCCCGGCATATCTTCATAAGACCATGGAAAAACCTCTTTATATTTTTTGAATATTTTTTAGATCTCTCTCTCTCTCTCTTCTGGAGTAAGGTTGGATGTTGTGCTAATGTTTTTAAGATTTTTAATTGTTCCCAAATTTAATGATTAAGTGTTGAAAGAGTTAATATTAAAAATACTCATCTAATCACCACATGAATGTATGCAACCATCAAGAAAAACATCACACAAGTAAGCAAAAGTAGACTTTATTGTATTTATTTTAGGAAAGAAAACATCATCATCCTCATAAGGAGTAGACAAATCAAAATAAATGTTCTCATAATCATAAACTATGAGACTTTCAAATAATTCTTCAATTTGAGCAACAATTTTCTCTGGAGTGTTTTGATCCTCAAGGCAGCTTACTTATTCTTTTCTTAGTTGGATTACTGATCAATTAGAAAGACAAGCTTCTTTTCCACCTATTTCACAAGCTTAGCACCATCAAAAAATATCTCAAAACCTGGAAACAACTTTCCCATGAACATGACTAGCTCTAGCCTTCCTTGTAGTGGTCCCAGCTCTGGTATTAGCTTCCTTGTAACCCAAGCCTTTTCTAAAAACATGAGTCTTGAAATCTGAAATCATTATCACACCTATTTTTCCTTTCACAAGGCCAATTCCTAGTAGATAATTCATCTGTTTCATCATGGGCAAGACTTTAGAATCCACTATTACATCATAAAAAATAACTGCCATCTAAAATCCATCAAGAGGCCTCTCTATCATCAGGCATTCATTACTTCATTTTCTTCAACCTCAATTACCACTGTCTCATCCCAATTTGAAAACTTATTCTTTTAATGGAGTATTGAAGGAACCTCACTAAGAGAATAAAACCAAGGGTGACACAACAATAATGCAAACCTGACTGGTATATCTAAAACCATAAACTCCACCATGGATTCAATAGGGCTTGCCTTTACCATAGGTTTAAAAGTTCCTTATGCTTGCCTTTTAGTATTATCATAAGCCCAGATTGTCACCTCTGTTGGAGTTAGATCTCATGATGACATGGCCAGCTTTGGCAAAATCTTGAGTGGAAACACATTTATAGCAGATCCATCATCAACTATGGCACAAGGGGTTTGTTTTCCTTTGACCTCTACCTTAATGGAAATCAGACGGATGTGCTCTCTTCCTTCTTCTGGTAAGTCACCATCTAAGAATGAAACCATCCCAACCTCAACCTTATTTTCCTTCTGAATATCTTCACCTTTCTTTACCTCTTCAGCTTTCTTTGCTTAAATGAAATTAACTAAGTCCTCTGGTGTCGTAGGAGTGAAAATTTATATGCTTTTGCAATAATTCCTATAGCCATAGCCATAGCTTTTGCCATAATCTCCCAATGCTTCTTGGATGTAGCTAGTAAATCCCAAATACTAATACTAGCTTGGTTCCTTTTCAATAGCTGGAGGACAATATCATCTTCCTCTTCTTTCCCCTTA